>JAGPOW010002742.1:17361599-17409515 GCA_030014935.1 Caiman crocodilus | reverse complement strand
CTCTCTCCCTCGACTTGAACTGAAATACGAGGCTCTCAACACTTCCAAAGAAAATCCGGCCCAAGATGTCCCAACGGGCCCACCCAAATCTGTCAGTCACTTTGAGTCTTTTCGACCAATTTTTTTGCAGCATCTCTGTCACTGCAACAACTGTTCCTAACCTGTACTGTCAGAAAATATCGGTCTGCTAAATTGCAATGAGCTAACTTGACTATGCTTAGCTGATAAGACAATTCAAGCTACACAATACACGCAGACCAGTTTGATGTTAGTTCTTTCACTTACCCATATCTTCAGGGCTTTTAAATAATTGTTCACACCAGTAGTAATCATCCAGATTCAAGCAGGGCAGCTGCTTCAGCACAAACTTCTTGGGAATGAGATACAGGACCTCTGAGTGATCCCCATCCACAACAATTGCCATCTTTTTGACAGGGTTCCTGAACTTCACTTTCCTGAACACCAGTTCTTGACTTTTACCAGGTCCATGGAGCTTCCCAAAGCCATTTAAGGTCAGGAAAGATGGCATTTCTAGCACCTAGGGAGGACAATGCTGGGGATGTGTGGTCAGTTTTATATTTCCTAGAACACTGTGCTCACAGTTTTTATCTTTTTCTTCTTGTCCAGAAAAGGAGATTACAAAAGCTATATTTTTAGTGATTATCTTGGAGAGATTATGACAGTGTGCTTGGTCAGGTGACTGCCATCTAAAACCATTGTAATCAGCAGCTCATCCAAGAAGAATCCATAAACCCAAAGCAGAAGCAAACAGAGCATTTGAAAAAAAATTGGATTAATATCCAGGGCAAGAGGAAGAATGTAGCTGAGGGACGTAAGAGGATTAGTTGTCAAAAAAAATAATCTTTGTGTTAAAATCTTATTATGGCAGAAGCATGATAAGCCACACATGCACATGTGGGCCTTTAATCTACTGTATCCTTTTCCCATGTGGGGCTCATGTGTATTATACAAAAGGCATCTACCCCTGTTTTCTGAAAACTTTATAAAGGCTGAAGAAGCTGTCCTCCAGAAGCAGGTTTCCTTGGAAGAAATCCTTTCCGTAGCTCCTATGATAGTCTCATAGCATCCCCTTCTCCCCCTTCCAGGCATGGCTCCCCAGTCCCATTGTCTCTCTGTCACCTGTCTCATCGTACTGTACCGCTGGCTCGCCCTGCCTCGTTCACATGCACGTACCTTAATTCCATTCCAATGGCTTCTTATCTAATCATTGGAAGGATTTTTTCTCCCTTGGGTAAAGGCAAAGTTAATCATCAACAGGGCATTCGAAGCCACAGAAAATTTCAAAGCAAGAGATAAAAAGGAACAAAAGCATATTTATCATCTGTGTCACGGCACTGCTGGTAATAAGCAGACCAGGTCTTGGTAGATCCAAAGCCTATTAAAAATCCTACAAGGAAAAAAGCAAGGAAGGTGCCCAACATTTAGTTTCCAATTTTCTCAAAGAGATTTAAAATGTCATGACAGAGACAGCTACAGAGCAAAGTGCAACATGATCCCAGAAGTACTGGTACTGCTTCTATGCAAGTATGGAGTTACAGACACCAGAACAGTCACCTTACCAAAAAAACAGGAAGAAACCATTGCAGGAGTTATCATTTAACTCTTCCTCAAACACCTATGCAGATACTATTTACTGTAAAGCAGGACTAAGGGGAGAGATGGTTTTATTTATTGCTTTTAAACCAATACACTGTCTTGTCAATCCAGAACTTGGTTAGAGGGCTTTCCTTATAGCAGCACTACTCAGTGCTATTTGTGACACTGAATGTAAGCTTGACCAGGATTTCCAGTAAACACTTTTCCCTGGGTTTTATAACTTAAGTCACCAACACAGCAGCTCACATCCTCAGCTAGTACAACTTGGTAAAGCTGCACTGATTTCCGTGAAATGAAAGCTTATACACTAGAGAAGAACCCAACTCAAACATAACCATTGTTGTTCCTTCTACAGCACCTTTCATCAGAATTGATCCCAGCTCCCAACAAATGCAGAAGAATTAAGTTTCATACCACTGCACTGAACACCGGGCCACTGAAATTCAATGTACGGAGCAGAGAATGAAAAGCATCTTCCTCCAAAAGGAAATTGCTTCTATGAGTGAAGCGGAAGGCATGGCTCCAATTTATTTGAAGTAAGGGGGACTATGACCAGCCAAGCTCACATGTACCGTGTTGATCAGGACATCATTAGTATCCCTATGTACTGCTGGATAAACCAAGCAACAGAAAAACTAGCAATTCATCTGTGGAAGAACTGAAATAGAAAAATATCAGCTTCTACTCTAACCACCAACCATACTCATTCCCCCCTCCCAGCTCACTCACGTGGCAGCAACACAGGGCAATGCACAACCTAAAAAGCATTAAAGCTATTGGCATCTACTGTGGAGCAATGGTCAGAGCCAGAAGCAGCAACAGTTTTTTCCTGTAATCATGCTTTGTAACAGCAGTGCAGAGAGAGTCATTACTGACAACTCCCTTTATCAGGTGTTGCAATTCATGACTGCAGTTTGAACTCTTAAGTGACTTATGGGCATTTCCAAGGGGGCTGCATGAGGTGCGAGAAAGGTGACAGAATGGCCTAAAAAGGGCACCTTCTGATACACACCAACTTTCAGTCCCTGCACTGCCTCAGTGCAAGTGTCCCAGGGTAGTTAGGTCACTGGCAGTAGCTTCTCCAATGAGAGCAGAAACCATTGAGCTCAGAGCCCTTTCTATCATTATTCCTCTTCCACAACCAGCAGAGTTGCATCAAGGTTCAGAAGGCACCAGAACCATTTCAAGAAGTGCAATGGAGGCCTCTCTCCCCCCATCCGTGACAGAGAGCCGCTCAGACAAAGTGACCACATACCGTGGATTCACCAGGGTAGCTCCTGTTTCCCTAGTCACGTGCCTGTATCTAAGGATCTGGATCTTCTCTGTGGGCACTCAAAGGTCCCAGATGGTCACAGCAATCAAACCACTTTCCCTAACTATAAAATAGTTTGCTCGTCTCCATGCAGGTTGCACTGAAATACCAAGCACAATTTACTATGTGTGTGCCAGCCCCAAACAGTCCAGCAGGACAAGCATTCAGTACAAGAAAGGTCTGGAGAGAAGAAAAAGAACAGTTGAAACAAATGGACAGAGTATCCAAGCAGCTCTTTTCTTCTGAGCGAGTTTTTGTAGAATGATAATAAACTCATACAAAATCCTCAGTGGGGAAAACCCTTTGCTCCAACAGCAAGGGGCTGGCATTGCTGTTGACTTAGAAGCACCTCCTAACAGCACCAGCGCATACCAATATTTTGTCTTTGCATCACCACATTGTGACCCTAAGCCACGTCTCCATGCAAGCATCTTGGTTTTGTATTCTGCAAACAAGGTCACCCTGCCCTGAGAGTACCCGCTACAACAATGCCCCATTCCTGCACCACCCACCACCGCCAATCTCTGATAACCATGATCTGGCCCTGGATACTCTAATTATTACTCGCAAAGGCCTTTCTGCTGCAGAGCAGTGCGATTCTTAACCAGAGGATTTCTTTTTAAGAATCTGCATAATGCCTGCAAAATGCAACATGCAAGTAAAACAGAACTGAGAGGGCTGAGATAACAAAAGAGCTCCCCCAGGTCAAACTCAGGGTGGTCTGGAAGTTGGCTGAGAAGGCTCCCAGTGATAAGAAATGAAGAATGCCAGGGATGGTTTCATCAGACATACCCTGGAGTTGTGGACTTGTCCCCTTCTACAGCGATGGACAGCCTTGGGGACCCCAGTCTTCTGCGGAGCTACAGCACAAGCAGGCTCCCTTCTCCTGCGTCTCAACTCCTATGTGGAAAACCACCCTCTGGGGTGTAGCACACGATGCAGATTATTTGCACAATATTTCCTCTTGATAGGCAACAGGAGCAATGTACAATGAGCTATACCAAGCACCGCAACCCAGCCCTTATATGGAGCTAACAAGGGATACACGCAAACCTCTAGCAAACACCCCACCATAAATAAATAAATAAAGGATTGATTCCCAGGGGAACACGAATCAAATGGCAGGAAATACAAACAACAAAAGCAGATGTAACTTCCTGTAAGGGAACGTTTCAGCTGTCACTACAATCCCTGACAGGTTGCAGTAGGCCCTGGGGAACACAGCCTGTTTCCTACCAAAGCCACCTATAGGCAGCATCCCCGGTACTAACTGAGTAATTAATTAAGCAGTGAAGAACCACTAGCCATAAAGTTCAGGTCATTTCCAGAACCTAAATAATAGAGTCCCGAGTGTCCGGCGTTATCGTTCTGCTCTTTATAGAATTCAGCTAGGCTATTCACAGCTAAGCTCAGGTTTTGGTTTGCCCCAAAAGCAGCTATATTCAAGGGTTCAGTTTGGCCCAAACATGGGAGAAGGGAACAGGGCACATACAATACTTGGGGCCAAAACAGCTGCAGAAATAAAGAGCTGCCCAAGTGAGAAAAGAAATACTTTGTACATAAGCACACTTCAAATGCAACCTGCAACATGTTTTCTGTACTGAGATTGCTGAAACAACAAATAACTGCAAACTTGATTATACTAAAGAACCTGCACAAGGCAACAATGAAGTCACTGAAGAGAACAGCAATTCAGACATAAGATTGGGGCCAGTGTCATTGCAGGCTGGCTTAACTGACGTTAATCAGGGATGAATTTGGCCCTCATTTCACTCAAAGTCAGCACTGTATATTGTATAAGTAATGCTGCCTTTATTGCTTCTGTCATCAGAACCAAAATTCCCCCTAATGTGTTTCAGTGTAATTTTATTATCTTTCACTGCACAGAAAATAGGATTATGAAATAAGAGTTAATCAGACCAGCTCAGTAGAAACCAAAAGGAGGAGAAAACACCCTCCCCTCCACAAGCAAATAAGCAGAAGAGTCAACTTCCACACCAATTTGCAGCAAAACATCAAGGTATTATTGCACAATCTAAAACGGCATCTGATGGATCTATCCAAGGTGACGGGATTATACATTTCCCCATGTAATGGTCTGTTCTAGGATGACAGAGAATAGAAAGAAGCTGCATTTACACAAATGGAAATGAAGCAATGACTGAACATCTATGCAAAGAAAGATAGCTACCCCAGCAACACTAAAGAACAGAACAGCCTGGAAAATCAGCAGAGACAGAAGAGTTCTGAAATGTGCGTTCACGTCCAAAGGAATCAAACCTCTCTAGCTACAGTAAAATGTCAAATTCGCATAGGTTTAATCATGCAGCCGAAGTTCCAACACTTAGTTATCCACAATTCATTCACACAACAACAGCCCCTTGGTGAGGTACTATACAACTGCCTCCAAATATTAAATATGTAGCAGACAGAAGTTGCAGGTATGAAGCAGGTTATCAATATAGTAGAGCCCAAAAAAGGCAAACAAGAGACAATTCGTACACCCCAGCTCAGAACATCTAGAACAGTCATTTTTTGCAGATATCCTTTTCATATCAGGTCCCTCATCTTTAAAGACCCCTTACCCATACCTCCAAAGCAAGCAGTGATCTTCTGTGCATACTGGCACAAGCCATTCTCATGGTAGGGCTCTTCACCAAGGACCTGATCACTCATTGCTTCAAAGGGAACTGCCTTTCTCTGCACAGTCGACCAACTACCGCTTGCTTGAGACAGAATGCAAGACCACAGAGCTTTCTCTTCCAGTTTATTTCCATTAATAATTCAGGCACTATATAAAATCTGCTGAGCTCTAAAAAACAGTAGCACAAAGCCACTTTATGGCTTCTAAAGTAATTATATTTTCTTCTTGAAAAAGTACCTCAAGGTACTTTGATAATTCATAGGCAATATATCCAAAATGCAACAAGATTCACAGCCTTGCTGCATAATGAGAAATACACTGTCGATCATGTAAAAGAGAACCACCCTGCTCAAATACAGCAGCAGAATAGGAAAATGACCACGTACCTCAGGTATTTTAGATGTGCACAGTATGCTAGAGTTTCTGTCCCTCTTAACCATCTTCAAAAAACATCTTGATGCCCATCTTGCTGGGGTCATCTGATCCCAGTGGTCTTTCCTGCTCAAGTGCAGGGGGGCTGGACCTGACGATCTATAAGGTCCCTTCCAGCCCCTAATGACCATGAAACTAGGAATCCCTCAATATTATGTATTATACTCACATGTTTATGCAGTTTATGTTGCTTGGATATCAGATGAAAAGAGCTGACAGACTGGTATCCACTTGTGTTCTGGCAGTTTCACCATCAAGGCAGTTGGGCAACATGGAAGAAGTCAGCAGCTAAGCAGCTAGCTAGCTCCCTGAAGCACAAGGCTATTAACTTTATCATTATCTCGGCTTGCATAACTACAGGCAAGCAGTGACAAAATGAAAAGGCCACCCACAGTATAAGTCCAGGAAGAGCATGCTCAGGCTCCTCACTGAAAAAAAAATGGGGAAAATGGACAGACCTCAGGGATAGGATGAATGCTTAAAAAGTTTGGGACAGAAGAGAAACCGAATCAAACCAGAAGACCTCCTCCCTAAGCCAACTGGCGTGAAGAGACAGCCCAGGCAGTCACTGTGCACCTGTTCCAGCTTTGCTTTAGCCAGCCAAAGGCACAAGACTGTCAGACTAATTAGAGGAAAGAAGATGAGAAAATATAACACAATCACACAAACAAGGCTACCCTCTGAACAGACCACTTACAAAATGGCTTCGGCGAGGAGCTCTGGGCTCCTAGCTTATTACAGAGAACAATCAACATGCATTACTACCATATAAGAGTTCCCCATGGGAGATGCACTTTGTGCATCCTGCTCCTGGTGTTTCTCCCCTTCGCTCAGTGCTCCTTCCTCCTGCACTGGGAGACCCCAACCATCTCACCAAGAAACAATCAAGAAAGTCTAAGCACCAAATCTATCAAGGCACAGGTAGCCTTATTCAAAACTGACCCAAAAATCTATGTTGGATATAGAGGCAGGAATTTTACTCTCAGTTGACCTAAAATTGCTAGTGAGTCATACTGAGTATAACTGCAACAGTTTACTCCTTTACGAAAACATAAAATATATTAAATCATTCAGGTGCACTTCTATCTTGTATTGTGCCAGATGTCTCTGGAGAACGCAGAAAGATTGGAGATTTCTTAAACTAATGAACTTCACAATGTAAACCCAGGAAGAACAATCAGGCTCCTTATGAAAAAGAATGGGGACAAGACTGGACTAAGCCATGCCTGTACATAAGCAGAGCACTGTTACTGTAATTAGCCATTTTGAACACTGAAGAGAGAACATGCTCGCTGACATTTGAAATTCTGCACATTCTACAAGCTATTATAGTGAAGGCTTTGATATTTTCAACCATATAGTTCTTTTACATATAGTTTTGAAAGCCAAAAGCTGCTAAGTCTCTTCTGAAGCAGTTAATTAAATGGACATAGTTTTCTTAGCTGTTTACATAACCAAAGTTATTTTATTGTTAAGAACACCCTTATGCGGGTATATGTAGGATGGAGGCAGTAAGCTATAGTAGACAGTCACCTGATATACAATTAACTGCAGTGAAAGTACATGCAGCCAAATGGAACTGGATCAATATTTTACAATTCTTATGAAGCTGTAGATTGTGGCTTTAAATTATGTGAGTTCAAAGAAAGTATAGTGCAGATTTGCTAGTTAAAAGTAGAACTGAAGAAACAGAAGAATGCATGCAACTTATTTAGTGTGCCCCACCTTTTGCTTGGCTTTGGGTAAGAACAGACAACCCATTTATCTGGGTACACTCAATCTATATCGTGCAAGAGAGAAGCAGATGCGTGACTTATAGCCTCACTGATTTAAACTGTTCTACTCCCATGTAACACAAAAAACATACATCAGTAGATGCTGCATCAACCTATATATTGAGTGTCCACAGTTTGTAATATTCAGCTGCCCATCCCAGGGATCATAGGAAAGTAGGGCTGGAAGAGCTTTCACAAGGTTATCCAATCCTGCTCCTGCTCAAGGCTGGATCATTCCTGACTAAACCATCCCAGACAAGTGTCTGTCTGACCTGCATTTGCTTAAATTGTCACTTGCTTCCTGTCACCTGGGCTAGGGACAGAAGTTACACATTAACTGGTTTAAGTGATCAGAAACTGGTTTAAACCTGTAACAGAACAGCAGCTCAGTGCACATAAACCAGTTTCAAAATGGCTGAAACTGATTTAAAATAAATGTGGTTGAATGTAGTGTATCAGATTTAACTGGTTTGGGTCAAATCAGTTTATGAAACTTCTGTTCCAGACCCCTTCCTTGTTCAAGTTAACTCACAGTCCCCCAGGATCCCAGCATGCTTGGGCTGACCCCACCCCCCTGCTCCCTGGATGGGGCAGTGAGGGCTGACTGACGGCAGGGTGTGGGGGGGGGTGCAAGCCTGGCTGGGGATGTAGCCTAATCTGGGTGGGGCTGTCTCCCCCAGGTAAACCCCTGGTCTGGGACCAGGGAGAGGGGTTAAACATCCCTTCCCCCACTCAAACTTACTGCTGGCTGCAACTGTGAACTGCAAATCCCAGAGGCACCTGGAAGCAGGAAGAAGAAGTGATGAGCAACCATGCAGAATCTTGCTGTTGTAATTCTGGACTGCAAATCCTAGAGACCGCAGGGGCAGCAGGAAGACAAAGCGAACACAGCCAGAGAGCTGTACTCTAGAGCTCCCCAGCTTCTGACCTGAGCCACTGCAGGCATGTGGCTGAATTACCTGAATTAAAGGTAAATGTCTGTTCACTTCTGTTTCAATTTAATCTGTGCAGCTTAGACTAACCTGCAAGGATTCAATTGATTCTGCCTCAGGCTTTCTGACTGTCTGTACCCAACCCTGTTAGGCACTGTAATAGCAGCCTACAGTCTGATACTCTAGGAGAAACTGGTCATCTGTCTGCTCTGTACCCTGGAATAATTTACATCAAAATGCAAAGCCAGTGTAAATTATACTGATGCAAATATGTCACTCCCAAAAGCTGTGGCCCCATATTCTTGCCTTCAAAACAACAATGCGGTATAGTATTAAACTGTATAGTATACTGCTTGCTGACTATGAAAGCTGTGAAAGCGTGAAACAGTGCCTCTTGCACAAAAATGCAAGATGGTGGTTGGAGCAGGACTGGGTTGTGGTAACAAGCCTGCCACAAAGAAAATCAAACTCCGCTATTGGCTTGCAACCCATTAGGCATAAGAGAAAGTGGAGTGCTTGCGGCACGAAATACCAGACCCATGCCATAAGATAATAACAGTCATAATAACAGTCCTCAACCTTCTACCACACCTGAACCAAAAAAATTATAAATGATGGTTAAAATAACTGGCAAAGACCTGACATACTCACTGCATGTATGTAACAAGACTCAGAGAGCAAGCCAGGAAGCCAAGCGGCCTGGGCAGAAATCTCCATTGAGCTAAGTGTCACTAAAGGAAACAAAAGAACTAAAATATCCACTTCAAAGCAAAGCCTGTTAGAGACAAGAAAAGCCAAAGTGCACTGAAAACATGAATGTTAATATAGCCTGGATAACACATTTTCCCTTTGATTAAGACCTATTTCCCAAAGCAAATATCCAATATCTTTATCTAAAGTTTTACAAATGCCTAGATGTTTATTATGCTAAATCAGTCTACGTGACTGCATCTAACCTACTGCCTGATCCTCACTGCCTCATATCTGTATTCATTAATTAAAGCATATTTCTCAAAATAGGCAGTCAATTCGTAAATGTTTATTATGCTAAACCAGTGTATCCTCCTAAAGCTCACACCTATTGTATCCAACGGTCTCTGATCTTCACTATCTCCATAAGCCATTTGGTGCAGCTATTTATTAGGTTCCATTGTTAAAATAACTATTGAAAAACAGTATTCTGTGATTAACTTCCTAAAGGTACCTTCTTCAATCAATACCCATCCCATTTGATTTCAAACTGATCACAAGCTTGCAAACTTTGCAAACACACACACAGCATACAATTGTAATATGTTAATTCTGTCCTGACCTGCTTTCTTCAGACTTTGATTAACCAACTATCAAGAAGAAATGCTTTGAAGCTATACAGTTAAAACAGTGTAAAAAGCAAGACAGAATTGCTAGCAAGGTGTGTGCAGTCGAGGGACGATCAAGAAGCCACCCTGCCACCCAGCCACCAGCGAAGGACCCACGCTGTGAGGCTGTACAAGAACTGCTTCCTGCCTGCATTGGGTAAAAATCTCTGTGCAACTAAGATAATACAAGGACTGTAATAGCTCATTTATTGAATATTAAGGAGAAGTCTTTCGTTTTTCTGTCATTTAGTTCTATAGTATGTTGGTAGTTACTAAAGCAAGCCTTTCTGCTATTCATCAACCGAGTGTTGTGTCAATTCTTAAAGCACTAGGTTTAGAAATTTGTTTTTTAAGTATAACACTGCTAGCAGAACATAATTTCACAATGGGAACTGTATCATTTGGGTAGTTTTCTGAACATTATTGATATCTAGGTTATATAAGATCACGGCAGATGGCTTAGAAGACTTTTTCTTCTTTTGTTGGCTTTGCTTCTCAGACTTACGTTGATAAAAGTCACTTTCAGTGGGTAACCCCAACCTTATCTTCTGCATTCAATTATGGGTTGTTCTGGCTTCCATTTAAAAGGCCAAACTGTGCTAGACAAGTGGCTTTTGCTGGCTTTACTAGACAATCGCTTATGACAAAAACGATTAATTATCATCTTTTCCACCTCTACTTTCAAACCAGATTAGTAAGTCTTGCAAAGCACCAAAGAAATGCAGCACTACAAAAACCCCTACCAAAGTGAGGTTTTCTTGGCTATAACTGAGGCAATACACCCATTTGTCTGTAGAAATAAAATCAAATGTAATCTAACAGTTCCAGGCTATTCCAGATTAGATAATATTATGCCACAATGCTTTTCAGATCTTAAGCTAAACAGAATAAAAGTGTTAAATTACACTGCGTGGCTAGGTACAGACATTACACATAAACTGGCATTAGAAACCATTCCAAACCTGTAAGAGAACAGAAGTTCAGTGCATGTGGACTGTTTGAGGCATGGGATCTAGTCTACGACAGACCTGAATGGATGTAGTATCAGTTTAGGTTAGACTGATGTATCGGACTTCTATCCCAGATCCCCTCACATTCCAGGGTGCTTTGCAGCTCCTCTGCTTAAACGTCCCTTGCAGGACAGACGGACTACCCTCAGCTGGAGCTTATCTTCTCTTGCTGAGCGCTTGGCTATCACAGAACTGGGGCACCAAAGCTTCTGCTCCCCAGCCTGCATCCTGCCTGTGCCTGCCAGCAAGGGGGGCAGAGGCCCTACCCCAGCCCCCGGCCCCCAAGCATAGCTGGGCAGGCCCAGGCAGCCGGGGGCTCGACTTCCCTCACCCCCCATTCCTGGCCCAGGCTGCATGGGGTCTGAGCGCAGCTCCTGTCTGCAGCCATAAGCAGTAGCCAAGCGGGGGAGAGGGGAGGGAAGTGGGGCCCCCATGCGGCACACGGCTCCATTCCCCCCATCGCCCCCCAACTGCTGCTGACAGCCAATAGCTGGCAGGAGACAGGGCTGGGGCCAGGTGCTTGGCTGGGCTAGGCATTTTGTGACAGCCTGCTGGGAGGTGTGCTGGAGCGCCCCAGCCTGCTGGCCTCATCCAGCGCAGCCGCCTCCATGCCCTCCCCGCACCCCCAAAAGCAAACCCGAGTGCTGCTTGCTTCCAAACTCATTGAGGGAACTTAGAAAAAGCCAGGAAAGTGTGAATCTTTGGGCTTTTTGAATGTCTGTGCTTAGCCCACAAGTCAACACTTAGGCTCAACTTTTAGACTCCAATAACACTCTGTAACTCTCAGCGGCTTCAGTGAATTTGTAATGCATGCAGATGGCATATCAGCCTGCAAATGGCCTGCCCCACCAACAGCAGGTACATGTTGATGGCACTGTGTAAATAGCTTCTGCCCAGGAAGTGGTGCAACATGCACCCGCTTCCTGCCCAAAACCCCTTACTGGCCAGGAAAGAGAAACCAATGCTGATACTGTATCTTATGTCTCCACAGGAAAGCTTATTTACCTCATCAGATCAGATCACTGACCCCTTTGTCTTCATTTCCCCTTTTTGAAAACAAAATGGCAACCAAGTCTATTCAAACTCACAGAGAAGGAATCTCCAAGGAAAAGGAGACCATTAGATAAACACAAATTCAATGCCGCAGATTCAATCAAAGCAGCAACACGGTATTACAACATTCAGGTTTCCCCCCTGTGGGAAGACAAGAACCTTAGTTGGAAGAAAACAATACATTGCTTTCAGCCGCCGAGCTATTAGTAGACATTTAAAGAAATCAAACACATTAAATATTTGAATAAAATGTTGTGAAAGCCGTAGCTCTATATCCCAGGAGCCCCTTGAACATAGGGTGGTGACAGCCTTGCTGCAAGGGAAGAAATTCATGAAGCTTTGACAGGTTTGGAATGATAGAGGAGCAATTAGCTAATCCTTATTAACAACCCTACCAGACAAACGCATCTCCGGTAAAACTGGATGTTATTCTGCTGAGTTTCTTTCTGCTGTTTATTCTAGAAAATCCACAGAAGTCAGAACAGATTTTTTGGGCTTCTGTAACATTTGTGGAACATGGTACCAAAATATTACTGCACTTCCATTGCAAGGTTATTTGAAGCCCGTTAAGTGACAAACTCCACTCTCCCAACTGCTGATGTTTGCAGAACCCCTCAGCTGAATTAAAGCATTGTGCTCAGCTTCCTGTTATCTTCTATGTAAAATAACTTGTGTAGCAGATGAGCCTTGATAACAAAGGATCGGCTTTGTAGTGCTTTGTAAAAGCTGGAAGGTACAACCTCTGGTCGCAGGCTTTCACTTGCTTCCCTAAAACACGACATCCATACAAGTTTGGCCTTCAGGACAGCAGAAGATCTTAACAGCCAACTTTTCTTAATATAAAAACTACGTAGGTGAGATTCCAGCGAGTCACGTTCTTCTTGTCCACGCTGGCAGCAGCTGCCCTGCTACCTACACTAGCTAGGATCAGTTTTTATAGAGGAAGTCAAACACCACACCTCAGATATAAACCAAACACCCACTTGGTCTTAGGAAGAAATTCTCCAGGGAGATATTATTGACTACTTGTCTAGGACCTTCGCAGGATTTTTAAACCTCCCTCAGAAGCATCTGGGATTGGTGTAGTGTTTTCAGTTTTTTGTGTCTGAACTAGAAGGATGAATGGTCTAATCCAATGTGGCAATTCCTATACTACTGCATGTATGCGTTAGTAAAACATCACTATATACTACATAAATAGTATTATTAAATAGAATTATTAAAGCAACTATGCCAGGTACAAACTTCCATTCCATGGTTACTCATCTGTAACAAATATTCCTACTTTTGATATATTTATAAATAGGTCACTATCCCGTATCTTACAATAAAACTTTTATTTTACTAACACATACGGATATACTAATTACACATAAAGAAAAGAATTTGGTATTGACATGCATTTCTCCTGCTGAAATAATGTTTAAATGTCTAATCAAAGTGCAAATGTTAGTTACCTCAAAATTCCCTAGGAAATAACTTTCAGAATTGTATAAGGAAATATAACCTTGCTAAGTGTCACCTGGTTTCTCCCTGAGAGCTAGTGATTCCTTCCTTACTCAAAATAAAGGACTGTGTTTTCTAAAGCCACACAGGGCAGCTAGAGTGCCCGGTGTGGATCCAATATATAATTATGAAATGGGAGAATGGCTGGTTTGTGCTTTTGGAGTAAGAAAGTGACCTGAGGTTCAAATGTCATGTATTCAAAATTTGGACTGGGACACTGGATAATGCCTTCTCAGCCCAGGGACTGCAGAGGGTTCTGGTTCGTTCCTCCTAAAAAGAAAGACTCTTTTTGACATGCATGGACTTTAAAAATAGACCATGACGCTTCTTGCAAGAACAGGCTGCTGCAGAGGTGTTCTGACCAAGGGTTTCCACTTCCCCTGCTGTTGTATAATTCACTGGCAGACTGCTACCATACCCCACCAAGGAAATTGTGATCCTGTGCACAAGGGGTGTCAAAGATATGGCTCACGGGTCAGATCTGGCCCACGGCATCCCCTTAGCCAGCTACCCCAGTGCTGCTCACAGTTGGCCCAGACAGCACCACACATGGCACCTGTTCCAGCTCATCTTGAACACCAGCCATGTGCAGCATGGGTCCCAGACCAGCTGGAGCAGGCTCTGTGTGCAGCTCAGTCCTGGACCGGCCAGAGCAGAAGCTGGATCTGGCAAAGTATTTGAAGACTGTTATCAAATTCCCCCTCAGTCTTCATTTCCCCAGGCTAAATAACCACAGTTCTTTCAGCCTTTCCTCAGAAGCCTTGCCCGTGCCTCAGTTTCCCTCTGTAAAACAGGCTTATAACAACACCCTCTCTCATAGAGGAGCTGAAAGGATAAATACATTAAAGACTGCAAGACAAGGTGCCTTGGGTGAATTTGATAACTTTTATTAGACCAACCCAAATGGTTGGAGGATAGTTATTAAGCAAGCTTTTGGGTTCAAAAACCCTCTGGATGCCATAGAAGTACCACAAATAGAGAGAGCACAAGGAAGCAATAACCAAAATGTAAAAACAGGGCCAATGCAATGCACTGCTGACTACCTTTCTTTGTTGTTAATTACTTTCTAACGTTGTGATATTTCACTGTTAGATTTAAAAAAATAATAATTTCCTAATCAATTCTGCCTGTTACTTAACGTGAAAATTGCTCTTTTCCTTCCAAGGACCATGTTACAGAACGAGGCAAAGAGAAGTAATTCTCTAAACTGCTATGATCTAGGAATTCTATTTTCATCACGCTTAAATTATTCTGCCCCCAAACAGCCAAATCATTACCAGTCTGGTGGCTGTGACTAGAAGAGAGCAAAGATAGCTTATATAACAAGCACTGCTTCAACTCAATCATACTTACCTTGTCTGTTCTGTCTTGGAAAATCTCTCTCTGTCCTACACTATTTTGAGGCAAAAATCTCTCCCTGTCCAATCACTCTGTTCTAGACTATTTTTGGAGGCAAAATGACCCCACCTGCACTAATGGATGAACCTACTGGATTGTTACAGTAACAAGACAAATGGACTCAGCATTTTGTTTCCTGGCAGTATGATTATAGATTATTTCTATTGATCTTGGCAGTGCCAAGATTTCTGCACAGAACATTTTGTAGCAAAAAACCCCTACCCTTATGGACAGAAAAGAAACTGCTATACATTACAGGGGATCAATGCACTTTCATTATCAGAAAATAGACTCTGCAATAGTATTTAGGTGCCAGTGATGTGCTCAGTGCTGCACACAACACAAATATATATACTGCATAAGACTGAAGGCCAAAGTCAACCTCTAATTTAGGTTATCTGGGATAATTTAGACGGTAATGTTCCTGGCTCCAGCACTATGATTCCAAGTACATGTTCATCTGGAAACAGATGGGTATTCCTATCGACTTTGATAGGACTACACATTTGTTTAACGTAAGAAGTGCCTAAGTGCATTATTGAGGTGTAAGTAGGAAGCAGGAGACCCAACAGAAACTCCTCGTTTTCAGTTAGCTGATAGGAAACCAGCCTTTTCTCCTCCCCAGACTTGGAGATGCATATCATTTAGTTAAATCATCATTGTGGCAACTGTTTAGGGCTGTAATCCCTTACTGTACAAGAATCTGACCTGGGTGCCTATACACGTGCTCCAACACATTCTAATTAAAACGCTTTGGAGTGGACTTGATTAATTGCTCAATTCGAACACTTCAGTGTGCCTCACCATCATGTATATTACTATTAAGCATATTGCATTTCAAAATAGCTGCAGGAGTGCTTTAGTATAAATCATTAATTAGATGAAGTGTCCCCATGGCCATTTTGAAATACAGGATGCTTAATACACGTGATGCTATGGTATTTTAATCAAAGTGGCTCTAATTAAAACGCCCCTCACCCTGGAGCATGTGTATAAACACCCCCTGGTTCACATCAAAGCACATGAGTTGGCAGTTGGATCCTTTTACAGCCTAAATCTTAAGAGTTGTTCACCACAGTTCTACATTATCAGTCTTAGTTTTAGCCCATCTAAAAGATTGCACTGAGAGATGCAAATGAACAGGGATGAGCATAATACAATGAACAGGATCCTTTAATTACATCTCTTGCTTCACTTTTCCCTTCCTGGACTTTGACCCTTTTCTCGCTAGGTGGCGAGGAGACGCGTGTTAGTGTATAAAACTCCCCATTCCACAAAACAGATTTCTTAGCTACAATAAGGCAAGCCATATATTATTGTTGCCTCACTTTAACAAGTGTCACGTGACTATATGCAAGCAATCACAGAGTGAGCTGCTTTATTTAAACGCCAATCTAACAAGGGACTTTATAAGAATAAATTTAAGGCCAGCCTCTCCATTTTTTTCAGGAGACTATCTCTAATCTTCTCTACTTTTTGCCCATCAGGCTTTCTGTTACACGTGCAAAAGCAACACGCACATTCACAGCAAGACTCGGTGTTTCTGTTGGCTTCACCATGGACCCCCCACAGCCTTCTAGCTTGCAGAGCTGATACCTGTGTCCCTGGGTAAACCTAAGGCACACCATGTCCACCCTCCTCACCGCTCCAAGCACTAATTTAAGTGCCCAACAGAGGCCTGGAACAATGTTTTTGTCCATGTCTGTCAAAACCAAAACTAAGAACAGGAGGTTACTTTTGTGATGGGAAGTATGGCCCAGCTATCCAATGCCAAAAATGACATCAGTCCATTTCAGCCACTGCCAATATTCTGACTAAAATCAGATTTAAATATGCTGTGGTGGCTTATCTTTGTCCAGTAATTAAATAAATCCTACAATACTGCTGAACTCTTCCTTTCACGGTCGGCACTGTCTCCTCATTAACACATCAGCAGTGTATGCACATGGGCAGTCAGTCGCATTAAACACAGAAGAGCTGAGCAGCATGCTGTCCGTATTGCTGGCTCAATTCTTTACTGAGGCACCCCTGTTCTGGATAGCGAACCTTAAATTTGAGCTATGTCTGGGATCATTTAGTCTGCAGAAGAGAAGCCGAAAGATGACTTGATAACAGTCTTCAGGAAGAGTGGTTCTTAAGAGGATAGCAATCAACTGCTCTCTGCATCCATAGGGAACAGGACAAGAAGTAATAATCCTACTTGCAGCAATGGAAGTTTAGGTTGGGTATTTGAAAGAACTCAAATATGGGGCTGATTAAGCATTAAAGCTAGCAAAATTGTGGCATCTCCATCCTTGGGAGTTTTTAAGTGCAAGTTAAGCGACCAACAGCCATCACTGCTTTAGCCAAGGATGACGCTTTCTAAATCAGGGGTCAGAATAGATTTTCTGTGGTCCATTTAAAATCTTCTTTTCTAGGACTCTAATATTGATGTAGCACAGAGTTAAGAATGACTTCTGTTAATTCCCTTAAAAATACAGGTGATCAGATATCAAGTAGCACCTAAGACAGTGGCAACCTGAAAATATTTCTTTTTTTTTTTTTAAAGAAACATTCATAATAATCCAGTTGTCCCTTTTCTCTCCTAAGTCTCCAATGAACTGACTCTGACATGGCATACACTAGTAAAAACCTCAAGCAAGCAGGTTGATGCAAGTCAGAAGAAAACCCAAGGCAGCCAATGGAATTACAACTGCAAAAAATGGTTAGAGGAGAATCAGGTTCTGCCTTGTACAAGCTAAAACATTTCAGTTTCCAGCTAGATCAACTGAGCACTGAGTCACCAAACTGCTGGTTTTGGAGGTTCATAGATTCATAGAAGTTAGGGGCTGGAAGGGACCTCATGCAATCATCAGGTCCAGCCCCCCAGCTCTAAGGCAGGAAAGACTGCTGGGGTCAAATGACCCCAGGGAGGTGTGCGTCCAGTTGTCTTTTGAAGATCTCCAGGGAAGATGACTGTAGCACCTCTGGTGGGAGTCTGCTCCAGATTCTGGACACATGTAAAGAAGTTTTTCCATATGTCTAATCTGAAGTGATCTTCTGTCAGTCTATAACCATTATTCCTAGTCTTCCCCTGGGGTGCCTTGGTGAACAGATATTCTCCTAGCCTGATATTCACCCCTTATATACTTACAGGTTGCCACCAAGTCCCCCCTGAGTCTTCTCTTTTCCAGGCTGAACAGTCCCATGTCCTCGTATGGTCCGTTCTCCAGACCTCTCTGGTCATTTGTGTGGCCCTCCTTTGGACTCCTTCCAGCTTCTCTACAACCCTCTTGAAGCGTGGTGCCCAGAGCAGGGTGGGTGGATGGCATCCTTAGTCTTGCTAGTAGATTAGTTTCCTACTGCGAAGACATTTGCTTTCTTTCATGCAATTTTCCAGTGCATTAGTTCCCTTAAACAAGGTGTATACAGTGGTCACCAGTGTTTGACAAACTGAGGTTCTGGTTCATTTCTTCATCCTATTGCCTTGCTGTGCGGACACAGATGATAAAAGAAATTGTTTTTCCTAATGGCTACTATGAACACTGAAATATAAACCTGCAAATTGGCACCGCCAGGGAAAGAAATAACCACCGAAATGCATAAACAAACAATATAGAGCTGAAAAGACGTTGAAATGGAAAGACATGCCCTTGACACACCAACAGACAGCTGGCATGTGACTGCACTTATACTTCACATGTGACAGGCCTTAAATGAGTGAATTTTCTTGCCAAGCATAACTCAGGCAAATATTATGAGAGTTACCCTAAGGTGTTATTCAGTAGATGCCGAACTCCTTCATTTACCATTGACTTCAGAGAGAACTGCAGGCACTCGATAGCCTGCAAATTTTCAGTTACAAAGTTGGATTAAACAGGAGGCCCTTTGGCCTTAAGTATTATACCTGCAAAATCTCCCTCTCACCAACATGAGCCACTGTGAAATCTCCATCGCTGGAGGTTTTTATTAGTTGCCTGCAATACCTGGATTGGGTGTGGGTATATTTTACTCTGCCCTGCAGCAAGGGAACGCCGTCTCAAAGTCCCTTCCATCCCTATGGTGCGTGGTTCTCTGAGAGCAAAACAAGAGGCAACAGAGCTCCTAATGCTACTGCGCAGTCTTGAGAATGACTCCATCACACGGAGCACCTGCACCCAACATTTTAAATCAATTCTTCTTCTAAGGTCCTTTCACGTTGCTGCACCCATCTTATTGGGCCTGGTCTTTCCCTGTTACCCCCCAAAGATCCTTCCTTTCCCCCCAAGAAAGACCATGGTGGTCCTGGACAATTGTACGGGTCACCTACAAGAAAAGGTACTCTTAACACGTGTTTAAGTATCACGAGTTATTTTTATCCTTCACTTCCAGCTTAGATCTCTAAAAAGTAAGTGACTCTTACTGAACTGCGGAGCATAGCTTTCTGTTGGTGGCATATTTTTAACTACTTCCATTGGTCACAAGTTCCCTTTCCATCCAGGGATTTAAAATATGCCTATAATCATATTATTTGGGCACTATTCCCACAATGGGCAGTTTAAACTCTATGGATTTATTTAAACAGCAGAACTAGGTGCAAACACATCTTCTGAACACAGATTTATAACAAAGAAAGAAAAATTAATCTCAATCCCAGCAGAAAAATCTGAATTTTCTTCAACGTATGCTCTCCTCATCGCTGTGGTGCCTGTTAAGTTTATGGGGACCAGGAGCACAATTCAAGGTCAAACATTTAGGATGATTTCTCTTTTCATGCACACAAACCTCCAAATTCAAACCTGCGAAACTTCAGGTGCCGATTCGATTCAGAGGAGATTCGTCTCAATTTAGTGACCAAATCTCCGAATCCAAATCGAATCAGGAGACCGATTAAAAGGTCCAAATCAATTCAGAAATAATTCAGAGAGTTTTGGAGATTCAGGCAGTCCCCGTTTGCTGCTGTAGGGAGCTGGACCCAGGCTCTGTGCTGGTAGGTAGGGGCAGGGAGACAGCGGAGGGGACCATGGGGGGACCCCTGCTGAGCCCCATTGCCTGCCTACTCCTCCAGTGCCTGTGAGTGCCCCCCTACCCCTGCCCACTCTCACAGGGTCCCCCCCCATGGCTGCCCCATCCACCCCAGCTCACGGCTCTTTAAAAAAAAGCCCCTAGCCTGAGGGCTTCTGGGTGCTCGTGGCAGACCCCCGCCCACAGCATGGGTCAGTGGGGGAGCAGCAGGGATCGTCCCCCTGCCTGGCCAGAGCTGGTGAGTTAGGGCAAGAGCCAGGAGCTGGGGCCGGGCAGGGCAGCCATGGTGGGAGCTGGGAGAGTGGGGACAGGTTCACAGGCATGTGGCAGATCTCCCCACGTGGCATGGGGCAGCGGGGATCTCCCCAACCTGGCGGCAGCAGGTGAATAAGAGCTCTTTAAAAAAAAAAAAAGATCTGGAAGTTGGGGCCAGGAGAGCAGGCAGGGGATGGGGCCTTGTGACACAGCCCCCATGCAGTGTGGGGCAGCAGGGATCACGCCCCCCTGACTGAAAAGCCAGGAGTTGAGCCAGGTGGGGCAGCCATTGACGGGGCTGGGACAGCAGGCAGGAGATGGGGCCGATTCGGTGGTGGCCAAATCTCTGAATCAGACTCAGCCAGATCAGTTCAGGACAGTGATTCGAATCACCAAATCAAATCACTGTCCCCTGAATCGGCCAAATCTGAATATGAAGCAAATACTAACTGCTTTGCACAGGCCTAGTATTCACATACTGGTAGCATCATATTCCATTTCCATAGAGTTTTGCTTTAATATGATTCAGTATTACAACCACAATTAAGAAGATAGACTAGCTCACAAAAAAAAAGACTGCCATGCCAATAAAAAGAGATTGATAACCTTTTTCTAGCACAGCTGAGTAATATTTTCAAATGAATCAGCTAAAACAGGTGCTGACCCTGCCAGCATTGATAAGAGGAAACCCTTATGTTTCAGACATATGGTACGCATATTTTCAGTCTGAAACCAGATTAGCAGCTTCCATTTATTTCCCTTTAACTATGAATGAGCTGGGAGTAAACCTATTATACTTTTGCAAATTATTCTATCTGTGAATTTCAAGCCCTCCCAGTACTTCCCCTAAAGTCAGCTAATTGATTCAGAAGCAGTTTCATAACTCTGGATTTTCCTGTAGCTCCATACTGGATTGTCACAAAGGTAGAGCAAGGTTAGGCTGCTTAGACTCTAAAATAAAGCTTTGATTAAAGAAACATTGGGCTATTTTGCTATTGGGTGAGAAGCTGACTCAAAATGCAAGTAAAACAGACCAATCTGTCTTCAATGGCTCAAGCTAATGGAAAATAAGAACCAAACAAATAAATAGCTACCATGTGGGTTAGCAGGGTAAAGATGACATGCACAATTTCTTTGTAATATTGACAGAGGGACTGTGTGCAGGTGCGACGGCTTAAGCAGAGAAAGGAAGAATATTACATTTTCTTTCCCTGCTTTCCCACTTGTCCATATGGGTTGAATTTATTGGGGGCCCACATTATGGCAGATTACTATCCTTTTCCAGTGTGGCCACCTGCCCTATCCAGCACAGGAAGAAATGGAACAGGCTTTGTCTCATCCCAATTTACCAGTTCTGGAAGGGGAGAACTATCTGTACACTAGCACGTGCATGGTGACGTATTCTTTCAATGTAAATGTTATGAGTGCAAACTGTCTTTAAAGCCATGGCGATGTGTACGGGGTGCATGTGTGGCCCCTGAGAGCACCAGTGCATTTGCTGCTTAGGTGACAGGCAGGGGGGGCAGGCAGGAGCACCGATGCCCCCCCTGCAAGCTCCAGCACTCCCAGAAGCAGTCGTGTTGTGATCAGCCACAGGAGGTTCCCCCCTGGCCAGCAAGATTGGCTGCAGGGGACCCTCCTCCCCCAGTCGCTGACTGGTTGCTGGGGGGGCACATGCCTCCCTTGACTAAGGCAGCACCAGCCCCCCATGTTTAAAGCCTCAGACCCACAAAGACTGATGACATCTATGAAACGCATGCATCTGTGATGTACTTGTTAAACTCTTTAGTCAGACTATAAAGGTGGGTATCTACCCTGCCTTCTGTATGTGTTGAATACTGTGTCTTTAGCACTGTCACCACAAACCACCTATGTCCAGAAAACCTGGTGATCGAAGGTCTTGATCCAGTTAACTCTTACGTCTTTAATCAGTGCATTCTTGGTGGGTGTAAAATCTGCCCAAGCAAAACAGCTTGCATGGGCACAGCCTAACAGCTACCAAAGGACCCATCCAGTGGTGGCACTCCTTAAAGTGCTGAGTATGTTGTCTCCTGGTTTCCCTTTTACAGGACTTTATGCTGGAAAAGGCAAGTAATAGGAGTCAGTGTTTGTGGGCCTTCTGGGATCAGAGAGTCTCTCGCATAAAGTAAGTGGAACTGTCTCTGTGTTGTGAACTAATTTTCGCTCCGTATAAACAGTGGGCAGGGAGGCACATCTCTTAGTAACTCTTAACAAGCAGGTACACGCTGCCTGGCAGTAGGGTAATAAAAGACAGCAACACCTAGGTACAAGGAGAGCATGCTTTTAGCAGCAGCAGCTGCTCAACTTCCTGCAACCTGACCATGCAATAACTGCACAAAGCAAGCAGAAGTGGCTGGAGCTAAACAGGACACCCAGGAACTCTTCAGTGTGCTTAGCTATCTGACACAAGGGGTATAGCAAGGTTTTCTTGGGAGCTATTCTTCAGACTAACTACACTCAAGGACACTAAAGAAAATGAACTAAAGCTATAAATTAAAGCTACTTTGAATTTCTATTTATCCTTCCATCTGAGAATGGTCTCAAAGCCCTTTATAATTATGCACAAATATTTACCTACCAGCAATGTACATCATGATCATTCATTTTAAACAATGGGGAAACTGAGGCACAGAGTGCTTGAGTGACTTAGCCAAGAGTGCAGACAGAGTTAAACCCAGTCTGCTCCCACTGTATAGCACTCCTTTCATCTCACCAAAATACCCCCTCCACCCACACACACACAGATTGCTGTATAAAAGCAAGCATGCCTATAAAAACAGCAAGGATAGGAAGTGGATTTGCTCTTTAATCAGTCAAGTAAGACACAGACTAAAATAAAACTAATAGCAGCAGCAACAGCTTAAAGTACATCCCTCTCTCAGTCCAACAGAATTTCCTCCGTCTGCTTCTTGGCTGCAAGAACTAAGAGTAACATCCCTGGTACAGCTTAAAGTCTGTAATGTGTTGGAAGAATTTTACCAAGCAGAGCCAGCATGGCGCAGACCTGTGCATTGTCCCGAGCTGTGATTTCTCTCTGCTTCCATGTGTGCTCTCGAGCAGCAGCGTTTCCCAGGCTCTAGTGTTTCAGCTTCTCTGAGCAGAGGGCAATGGCAAGCAAGAGGAACAACTCTAAGCCTAAAGCGATGGCTCAGTCACTGGCTGGACTCCTAACATTTCCTAGGCTGAGTAGCAATACAGGGAGTGGCCCTGACAAACAGGGTGTGCCTCTGCTCCCAAAAAGTTTAAAGGAAAAGTGGATTTTTCTTCTGCAAATCCAGGCAGTCATGCAAGGCATCTTTCAAGTGAATTACTTTTTCCATCTTACCATTATCAGCAAACAATAGCTAATGAGTAAAACAGTGCTGACAGCTTCCTTTCACCTGATAGCACCTTTCACCCAGAAAGGATCCTGAACTGGATTACGAACATTAGACCTGATTGCTTCTCGCTTCAAAAGCTGGCTGCACAAAAACTCCCCCTGCCCAGCAAACCTTCCCTTTGGCACCCTTGAAGGGTGCACAGGGTAGGGATCATGGGATATTGTGTTGCCAGCCTCACTGATCCCCAGCCCAGCATGCAAACCAAACAGAGGTCCCTGTGCATGACCTCTGAATTCGCACCTTGCCTAGGTCTAGCAGTAAAGCAGGGTGGGCAGCCTGTTACCACTGGAGTCCCACATCAGCAGCGGGCTCTGATTGTTTCCAAGAAGCATGAACATCTCTGTGGGCAGGGAGGGGTTAATGCTGCCTAGAGAGCTGTGGCCAGTGTGGCAGCCTGCTCTTAATGCCAAGTCTCCTTTGCAGCATGTTCTCCAAACTTTACCTGGTGGCATCCTAATTATTCAGGTTCGCACTCTTTGGGCAGCCAGGAAAGGCCTGCAGGGTCCTACTCCATGGACCCAAAGGCCACCGCTTCGATTCCAGCCATGCCACGTCACAGATGAGAATGCTACTCTTTTTTCATATGCAAAAAATACGATGTATTGTGTACACCACATACACTCATATACACATAGACACAAACACTCAGTGGGTGCATCTACAAATGAAATTAATACGATGCAACAAACTCCGATGCAGTTTGCCCTTGTGTCCCAGCCAGCTCTGGTCACTGTCTACATGTGTGTACTTGTGTTGGGCAGTACTATCCTACAGTGGAGTTAATTTACTTACTCCAGCCTAATAGCACCACCCACATAGCTTTATCTCAGCGCTAATGAGGCAACTCTGCAGTAAGCGTCTTGTGAAGATGCACCCAGGATGATGTATTCTCTAGATATGTACTGGTGAAATGTAGCTACCTACCTCTGGTGACAAGTCAGTCATTTGGCAATATCCCATGCTGACCTTTCCGCACCTCTTCTAACCAACATGTCATTTTAAGAGTCTTACAACAGACGAAGACGGACCTTACCGAAATCACTATCCCTCACATCCCTAACCGCAGTAAATCTCTGAAGCAGTTCCTGAGACTGTGAGCTTCTCACTGCACCCAGCATCTATGTGCTTGTGTGTTTGTACAGTATCTAGCACATAAGAGACCTCCAACTGAACCCCTAGCATGCTCCAGTAATACAAAGAGCAACCAAAATCAATATTTCCATGGGAAAGTATCAGAGAGATGTGTTACCTTCCTGAATGCAGACAGTGGGTTTGTCTTTGGGAAAGGACTTCATCTCTTTGTTTACATTTTGCTCTTCATTTCTTCATTTCTTCTCCCCATCCCTCCTGCCCTCTTCTCTCTCCCTCCGTCCCTGCTACCTGGTTCTCCACCTGCTTTGCTGACTGTGCAGCCCCGGCCCTTCCCTGGCAAAGGAGTGACAATTCCGGTCTCACTGGTTACTCCAGTCCCTTGAGGGAGCTCCCGTTTCTTTTCCTCCCTCTCTGCAGAGCCCGCCCCACAAAGGGCAGTTATCCTGGCTCCTTCTTGCCTCTGGCAGCAGTTACCAACTCTTTGTTCCATAAAACAGCCTGGAAGAAGTAGGTTTAGAAACAAAGGGCAGGGTGGTACCTTGCAGCCTGCCCACCCTCCACAAATCACCATTCTGCATGCATGCAAAGCGGGTACCCTTCAGCCTCCCCACCTTCCTGATTCACAGCTCGGCTCGGCAAAGGGGTCACGACTGCTTTATGATGCACTCCTGCTCTGCGGCGTGTTCTGAAAAGATGCCAGAAATGCACACAGAGTGCTCTGGGTAGGCAAAGATAAGTCCAGATTTTAGGTACTGACGTTTAATTCTCTGCCTCTAACATTAGAGCTGACATTTTATTTCCTAAGATCCTGACTTCATTTTTGCTCACAGACCCCTCCCTCCCTCTGCCAGGCTGCCAAGCACGTGCACGCACACACACGGGGAGACATGCACATCCAGGTCATTCCCAATGCCTTTTACTTCCAGCCTAGCGTTCATCTCCTCCAAGTTCCTACTTCTGTTGTCAGGCAACGTGCTAATGTCAGCACAGCTCAGGACAGGGCGTTCATTGGCATCAGGCTTTATGTGCTTGCCTAAAAACGATTAGCTCATCAGAAAGGTTCAGTGGAAAAAATGGAGCAAAAAAGTTCTCTCTTGCTCTCACTCTCCCTCCTACCGCACGTTTTAATCATCAAAGCCCTCCTTTCACATTAACGAATCTTTGCTGGAAGTGAGGCAGGCACAATTATCCCCATTTTACAGACTGGGGAAAACACCCATTCCACCAGGTGCTAGGCATTTGCCACTCCTCCTGGATGTATTGATATGCAAAGACATTCTTCAGGGTTTAAGTACGTCACCACAAAAAGCCCCGAAGTCCTGGGGAGCAGTCCTGCCCAGGCAGCACACATTTGTCCTTTCTCCAGCTGTTTCACCCTTCCTCAAACACAGGTTCAATATGTCCGTTTTCTACACA
Organism: Caiman crocodilus; assembly: GCA_030014935.1. Classification (NCBI taxonomy): domain Eukaryota; kingdom Metazoa; phylum Chordata; order Crocodylia; family Alligatoridae; genus Caiman; species Caiman crocodilus. The sequence goes on along the minus strand of JAGPOW010002742.1, from coordinate 17,383,331 downwards.
GAAACTTTTTAGACTGCTTACAATACAGATTAGCATTTACTCAACCATATTACAGGGTATGTTAAATGCTACTTTAATGTATGTACACTACTTCGCAGGATAGAGACGGGTATGATGACATATGTATGACAAAAGGTGGCCATGATGCTCCATCATGATTTAAATCAATCATATCTGGTAATTTAGTATTGCATGAAACAAGGACCAGTTGCCCATCTGGCAATCCCAAACCCAAGAACAACCTTCCCACAACAATTTCTTTAACCTTTCCATCTTTTCCCACCACAGCAGTATTCATCTCAAAGGTGACACACATCTGCAAGGCTCAGTTTTGGGGACAAAAACCTCCTTTGTCCCAACATCCATTGGGTGATTCAGATAGCAACATCTATAGCCAGAGAGGGTTGGGCTCCCAACACATCCCATTATAAAACCTTTTTTTTTTTAAACTTGGTTTTAAGTTTGTCAGATTTTAACACTTTTGGCTGAAATTTTCCAAGCTGGATGACTCTTCGAGCAGAATAACTAGGGGGACATTTTACAGCAAAAAATCTTTTGGTCATTTCAGAAAATGAACTTGGGGAAAAAAAGTTTGCCCATGTTACCAAATGGGTTGTTAAGAATATATATTTTGTAACTTCAAACCTTGGAGGAGGGACTTTGTCATTTGTCAGGAAGTCACTCCGCAAGCAAGGACGTGCCTTTTGCTGTCCCCATGAAAAATTCTTCAAACTAGACCAAGTTAAGACCTGTTTGCTAATGCTTGGTAGAAGTTTGTCAAGAACATGACTATTAATTCCCTGATCATTCCATCTGTCGTTAGCATGCTACTGTTCACCACCACTCTTAAATGCATCTGGACTGTGTGTACGCCACTCCTACAGGGAAACCGAGCATACGGCGTTTCAGGGCTGCAAGGCCAAGCAGGACGTTCCCCACAACTGCTGCTCTGGGCTGTTCTGGATGCCGGGTGCCAGAACTGACAGCACAAAGACTGCCTCTAACTGGGCTCTGACTGCCCCTACTGCTGGTGCCCAGGCAGCAAGGAGGAGGAAGCAGCATGGCTGAGAATGGAAAGTTATACAGGATCTGGGAGCAGAGGGCTGCAGGAACCAGACTGTGAGGGAGCCCATGGAAATGCAATTAAAGACTATCAAAACACATATGATGGCACAGTGCCAATCCTGGCAGGCCCTAAATCATGCATGCTTCACTCCATACACCTCAATGCTCTTTTACCGTTGGCTAGTTCAGCTGGGCTAGAGTCCCAAGGGGAGCAGGAGGAACCACAAACTCCTTGGTGCTGAAACACACGCACGGTAGCTAGACTGGGAGTGACAGTGTCCACCCTTCTGCTGTGTCTTGGCTCCAAAACACAGCTAGTTTTAATTTGATTTAGTGGGACCATGGGAGGAGTGATTTCAGTGCTCGTTCAACCATCTGAAGTCATCCCATCTGGGAAGTACAACCCATGAATTGCTTTGCTTCCTCAAGACAGACTCGGCCTCATCCTGGCAGGCTTTCCAGCTAGGTCTGCATGGGGCCTGCATCACAACAGTACCCAAGAGTCTAATAATCTACAACGGATTTTGTCTCCACATCCCCCAGGGAGGTATTATCTCCATACTGCAGATGAGGTACTGAAACACAAGTTAGACCAAGGGACTTGCAAAATGCCACACACAAACTCTGTGCCAGAAACTGACCCTGCTCTTGAGCGCCAGCCCAGTGTCCTCTGCATTTGGCTTTCTGTTTAAAGAAGGCAATAAAAAATTAGACTTTCAAGACAACTGCTGTAGCCAGTTTGCTTTATGAGGAACCTTACTTACTCTGGTCTCTCGCAGCTTTCCACGTTACATTTTTTCAGCCCAGAGAGGTTATGACTTTGGATATTCCTTACCAGGAAACAACAACTAGGCATATATCTCTTGAGTTTTGTGGATGGCATAACCTCTTGATTGATACCAAAGCCTGTTTCATCAGCGAGAGCAGCTAGACCACAAAGTCACACGATGGCAATTATAAGCAACCCTTCCTGCTTCTGCCAGTAACTTCCTTCACGTCACAATCTGGGCTGAGGACTCCTTGATTGCCTATGGGGGTGATCCCCAAAAGTGACCATTTCGGAGCTTTCTCTCTGGCTCCCTGTCGTGTTGCAGGAGACAATATTGACAGTAGTTTCACTTGATTTTGTCTAGAGTATTTTAAAAAATAACTGTTTAGAACCAGGCTAATAATATACTTTTGTGTTCTGAGACAGCTGAGCTGTGAAGTGTATAAAAATACAAGCAGACAACAATACACTCAAAGGGGTAATTACATCCTAATTTTAATGTTTGACACAAACATCATGGCTAGGGACAGACACTATGCATAAACCACTAAGTGATCAGAAACTAGTTTAAACCTGTAACTGAACAGATGTTCAGTGCACACAGACCAGTTTAAAATGGCCAAAACTGGTTTAAGATAGACCTGGATGGATGTAATATCAGACTTAACTGATTTAGGTTAAACTCGTCAGCTGAACTTCTGCCCCAGCTCCCCTCCCGATATTGGTTAGAGCTCAGTCCTCCTGCATCCCAGGATGCATTGCTGTCCCCGCTGACCTCTCCCACCACAGGTTAGGCAGGCTAGCCACCCACACCAGCTTGAACTCAGTTCACCTTGGGCTTTTTGACTGTCTGCATATAGCCAGCATTTTGTCCTGAAGGATCCCACAGCACTTTACAAACAATGGCTGGGACGAGAGATACACCGATACTTTGATCCATGTCACACCAGCACCAATAAAAGGAAAAATCGACATTATCGGCAACTGGCTTTTTTAGGCTGATGCAGCTAATTATGTCACTGATATGTCACTGGGGCAGGGGCAGGCACTGCACAGCTGGGGTGGGGTGCGAGACAGAGCCACGGCTTGTCCAGAGGGTGCGGGGGGCAGATCTGTGTGCTGGGTGAGGGTGGCCTGCCACCGCACACTTGGGGCCGGAGGCTATGCTCAGTGCACTGGGTTCTTGCCAGCAAGGGGGGCTGGGCCCGGGCTGCACTTGGGCCAGGTTGGGCAGGGCAGGCGGCAGCAACAGTGCTGGGAGGGGGGGGCTACAGCAAACTTTGGGGTGGTTATAGCCCCCACCATAGTTAACCCTCCCAGTGCCGCTGCTGCTCACCCCAAGCACAGCCTGAGCCTAGCCCCCCCGGACCTGCCAGGAGAAGGCCAGTGCAGCCTTCAGCCCTGAGCATGCAGCAGCAGCGCACTCTTGCCCCATGCACAGATTCGGGAGGCACATGCTCCCCACACCTCCCCTGGGGGTGTGTGCAGTGGTAGGAGCCCCCCTGAACTAGCCACAACTCTGTCCCATGCTCTGCCTCACCCCAGCTGTCCAGCGCCTGCCCCACTCCCTCCCCCTCATCACAGAGGCCTCGATCTGCCCCCCTTCCCTTTCCCTGCCCTCCACTTTCACCCCACAGACATACCAGCTGGTGCTGCCAGGTTGCATATTGGCAATTAGATTGGTATTGGCCAACATGGCTGGTCAATAATTGGCCATAGGTATTGATCCAAAAAAATCATTGCACCCCCAAGTGGGATCTTCAAGAGGCCTACATGAACATGGCATCCCCACAACTGATAAACCCCATACTACATGAAATTTTTGCCAAGGCTTCAATGGGAAACCTTTACTGTCAGAGGAAACCCTCTCCAGATAATAAGAAAACCCGAGTATAGTAATGCCTTTCATTTCCAAGTGCGTTAAAAGTACTAATTCAACCTTAGACCTCTCCAGTGAATTGGGGAAGTATTTGAAAAACTGAGGCACAGAGGCTACACTTTTGAAACTGTGTTGTCCACTGCCGCCTGTTTCTGCCTTCTGCTTTAGGCCTCCGTGTTTCTGAAATGCAGCACACCCATAACTCAGCTTCCTTTTGAACACCTAGCTTTGACAATTCTGCCCAGGGAAGTCAAGCGATTTTTCCAATTAGTTGTAGATCAGATGAGAGGACCAAAGTATCCTAAGTCCTTACCACTGGACAATCAGCTTCAAAGGACCGATAGTGCAATGCTACATAATTTATCTTCCCATAAGAGATAAAAGACTATGCTGGCATTTGAACCTGTGTTTCCAGGAGAGCCAAATATTTTTAGTCCTGATACTCACAACTCTTCATCATCCCCAGGACTATAATGCACTTCATCCATTATACTGAATGCAGGGGATTTAATTGATTGTTTTCTTAGTTTTAACTAATGTAAGTAGGCATCTCTAAAGCCACAAAAGTTTGCAACGTCCCTCTGTGCTTTTCCACACTCAGGCACAGCCTGGGAACTCACTGATATGGATTGCTTTCCTCTGATTTGGCTCTGAGCTCAGGCGCCAAGTAAGGGATCACAAATGGATAACATGCAGATAAAATGTTTGGCAGCTCCTCCCCTGTCATATGTTTTGTGTTGCCAAGAAACAAAATAGGACTTGTTAAAATGCTCTCATTAATTAACTGTTCCCTAATTCTCTTCTTTTTATCGGCATCTTGTCGATTAAGGAAATGCTTTTTATTCCTCTTTGTAAAAAAGCTTTGGAAGGAGAATGCGTTGGTTGAAGGAGTAGCATTTAAGTAATGTTTATCATCTTTAGAGGACTGTGTTTAACAAGCCCTTGGAATAAAGAGCCAAGTGCCAGATCCACAGCTAGCAGGAATCAGAGCAGCTGCACGGACTGGACCGCATAAGTCTGCCTTCCCAGTAAAATGACATCAGTAAGTTTACTCTGATTTATACTGGCTGAGGTCCTGGACCCTAATTTTTTGGTGGTTCTCTTCTTTTTTATTATTCAGACTGTTTTTAAAGGAGATAAGTTGTGAAGTCTGACAGGAGACAGATTTTAAGGTTAAAAAATTGATCACAATCTTACTGGTACTAGAGTTGTTAAAAGCTGTTAAAACTTTTTTACTCGAACTTCTGCTTTTTACAAATTATCAAAAAATGATCATAAAATCCGCTTCAAATCTCTCTCTAATTGCTTATAAAGAAGTCATCAATATAGCACCTATCATAACTTTGTATTAGCTGTCTGCAGCCATCACATGCAAGTGATGGTTTATATCACATGACCTTGTGTTTACAGGGGAGTTGAACAGATAGGATCTCTCTTGGGAGAGTAACATAGCCACCACTGCCACTGCACTTTCACAACCAATTTCTTCCTATTAATAAGCAGCAAATTAAGAATGGCTGCTTCTCTAGTTGTTTTCTCTATCGTCCGTATCAAAAAGGTGTCCTCAGCACAATCCGTAAATTTGCTGGACTGGGTGGTCACTATCATGAGAAGATAGATTTCATGACCCCAGGAGAGAAAGAAAGGAGAATAGCAGAATAAAAAGTTATGTTGGACTTTAGAAATAGCAGACTTCAACAAAGAGAGCTAGGGGATAAGATGCCACAAAAGGCAAACCTATGAGAAAAAGAAGTCCAGGAAAGTTTGTTACATCTTAAAAAAGACAATATCAAGGATAAGGAGCATTCTACCATGATACAACAGGAGGATAGGAAAGGACAGCAAGAGAGTGGCCTGGCTAAACAAGGAGCTCTTCAACGACTGGAAATGTAAAAAGGAATCTTACAAGAAGTGGAAACTTGGCCAAGGTTAAGAATACTAGTACAAGGAGAAAATTAGGAAGGCCGAGGCCCAAACTGATACACTGTTCTAGAAAGGGACATAAAAGGCAACAAAAAAGCGTCCTGTAAGTATGCCATAATTGAGAGCAGGACCAAGGAAAGCAGAGGGGAGGGAAGTCTTTCTCTTCTTTACTTCAGTCTTCACATAAGAGGTCAATTATCAGATGGCAAGCACAGTTAGCGAACAGATTGGGGAGAAGATAATCTGCCCAGAGTAAGAAAGAACAGGCTAGACTTTTTTTAAACAAATGAGATGTTTTCAAATGAGTAGGGTCAGATGAGATTCATCCTGGAGTACTCAAGGAGTTGGCTGAGGTAATTGCAGAGCCGTTGGCTATTATCATGGGAGTCAGGTGGGAAAGGGGGAATCTTTAAAAAGAAAAAAAGGAAAACCCAGGGACCTAAAGACCAGTCACAGCTTAACTGTGATAACCAGAAAGATGCTAAAGCAACAAAGCAGCTGTTCCTGAGCACTTAAAGGATATTAAGGTGATAAGGAACAGCCAGTGCGGATTTGTCAAGAGCAAGTAATGCTTAACCAACTCGTTTTCCTTCCATGACAAGGACAGGCTTGGAGAAGGATGAGGGAGGACAGTGGCAACAATATGCCTCAACTTCAGCACAGCTTTCAACACTGTCTCCCATACATCTTCTCACATGTAAGCTAAGAAAATATAGTCCAGCTAAAACCAGCAACTGGCACTTCCATAAGTGGTTGGATAATCATCTCCGAGTAGTCACCAATGGCTCAACGTCTAAGTGGGAGGAGGTACCAAGGGAGGCTCCCCGGAGTTTTGCCCTGGGTCTAATACTCTTCATTATCTTCAGCAATGACTTGGAGGATAGGACTGAGTGCACACTTATCATATATGAAGATGATACCAAGCTGAATGGGATAATGGACACTATTGGGGGTAAGGACAGAGTACTAAATGACCTTGATAAACAGGTAAAATTGTTCGAAATAAATAGATCTTAGGTGTTTCACTCCCAGCTGGGTGGCTTGGGCCAAATACAGCAGATTTTTAAGTGAGGAGTTGCTATGAACAGCAACGCATGAAAGAAAGAACAAAAGTAATTGCTTTTAAAATACTTCTCTCCTTTTATGGCACATGTTGCCAATTCAATTAGACAACTGCATGTGATCCATAAGGCTCTGAAATCTCCCAGAAGGGCACACTTGAAACAGTGTGGGGAGGCTTTACTGTACTTTAAATGCTCAAGAATTATGGTGCTATTTGTGGGATTAACCTAGAAAGATTTCTGTGATGCTGTACAACTATTTCCCTGCTCTATGGCCATCTCATGTATCATAGCCTCCAGCTGAATTCCATTTAACTTTATTTCATTAAAACTGTATTCCATTGGAAGTAATAAGTGAAGAACACAGCCATGAACCAAGAAGATCGTGCTGCTTATTACAATTAGAACAGTGACTCTCAACCAGGGTGAAATGCCACCCTAGGGTGCCCTGAGAACCTTTCAAGGGTGGTGCGGGTTGCTGCACAATGTTACCACGGTTAGGGGTACGAACATGATTTGCAAGATAAACCCAGAGACTTCAAATAAAAATCCATCATGCTAGAAACATCCTAACCTGTTGTGATCTTTCTGCATTCTTTGCTACAAAAGGAATGCTATATTACTCCATTTTCTTGCATATAACTTGTTCCTAAATATATCCTAGTTTTGGAAGGCTCCAAAAAGGGAGGGGGTGGGGGTGGAAAACTTACCCTGGAGTATGGGTAAGTGGTGGAAGTCTGGGGTCTCCAGGCACACCATTGTTGGTGCTCAATCTGCATGCCAGTAAAGGGACCAAGCAGCAGGTCCAACCCTGTGCAATGGCTCCAGGGCCATGCACTGACGGAAGCCATGGTACTGGATCCCAGGCCGCATGCCAGGTCCAGCTGTGGATAAACCCTGTCCCAATCTGGCACATAGCTGGGAAGGGAGCTCCAGACATTTGCAACAGGGTCAGGAAAAAAGGGGAGAACAGTGGCAGTACTCATTTTTGTGGCTCCCAAACTCATCATAATTAATACTGCTCTGGCTCCTCCCTCCCATATTTCTGAATCCACAGGAAGACCTTTTCTTAGACTATAATGCACACCACAATTCCCCTCACCCGGTTTCAGGGGAAAGGGGCAGATGTTATGCAAGAAAATACAGGATTTTTCTGTACTCAAAAAACAACTGAAAATTAAGAGCAGGCATTTTCTGAATAGTGCCTTGAGTTTAACAAGGCGTGCCTTGAGTCTAAAAAGGTTGTTAGGCACTAGATACAATGAAGTGAGATGGTGCATAGACCTATAAAAGCACACAAAATGCTTTCATACTTTCAAGAGCCTAGTCAGAAACCTTGCTGAAACCTGGGAGGAAACTGTCAGAAGTATGCATTTTCTTTCCGCTAAATGGGACAATTGAATATGAAGGCATGACAGGCCTCAGTATGTCGTTACTTAGTCTATTTGACATAAAAACTATGGAGGCGGTCGTTTTTAATCATCAGAAACACACAGGATCAAAATTAAGGAGGCTTTCCTGCCCAAATGGAAAAGAAGGAATCGTGACTTTACAGTTTATTCTCCTGTTGATGCCCGCTCATGCATTTTTACATTTACAAGAGTTTTAATGCAGGAGGAGATCGAGACATTGACATTAAAGCGTGGTGCTTGAGAGCGATCTTGCAGAACCCCCATCCGTACCTGCACTGCAGAAGACATGGACTGGGAGTAGTGTTCAGCACTGACACTCAAATTGCTCAGCGTTGCCAGCACTCACAAGCATGACTAAGGCAGCACCAAGAGCTCGCTGTGAAGTAAGAGATGCACCAAGCAGGGTTCTGCATGTGGCTCCCAGGGAGCTTCTCACGTAGACAGCCACAAGTTGGGCATCTTCTGTTTTATAGCCAGACTCTCTGGGTCCACTGGCTGTCAGGAAGGCCAGAAATTAGGGGGAAAGCTAAATAAGAACTGCTCTTCCATTGGCTGAGCTGAGAGCTTGAAGTGGAGAAGACAACACCCAGCCATGTGAACCCAACTGGCCTCTTGGTACAGAGGTAGCTTTAGCAATCTGTTCAGCAACGAACTATGTTGGGCTAACCTGAACTATGATATCACCTGATATAAGGGCTGCAGAACCCGCTTCTTAGAAAAGAGCAGCCTGTGACCTGCTCTAGCACTAGGTGCAGACTACACTGAATTATCAAAGCATGTAAGGGCTTCACGTACCTAAATTTAGCATCCCGTACCCCATTAACACCATGGTACGGTGGCCTGGGAAGCCAGGAGTATGCTACTCAAGGACATACTTCAGTTCTAGGCTGCACTGCTATTCCTATTCTGTGTTTGGAGCAAGACAATCTGATGTCCTCTAGCGTACTGAGGGTCAAAGGTTTCCTTGCATACACGTGGTCATGTCAGGAAGTGAAGCAGCAATCAAAGCTTGTATTCGCATTAAATTCACATGATTCTCTCTCCAAAACTCCTTGCTGGTAACTTTCTTTTCTATCTATATTTTAATGCTGTGAATAATAATGCTCCCAACACCATCCTTTCTCCATACCTTTCTCACTGTCAATGCATCTGGGCTATCAGCACCACCACTTAGCTGAGCTGTTGTGCTCCCTATGTGCAGAACAAACGTTCTTGCTGATGCAGCCAGCAGTAGCAAATCAAAACAATCCCACTGGCACAACACAAGGTTTGTTTCTGGAGTGATTTTACGAGCAGAAATTAATACTGACCAATAAGATCTGGTCGCCACTTGATTTAATAAGTAGCAAGCCATTTATGCACACCACGGATGAAGCCACCAACACAGAAATTCTACTAATTTTTACCATGAGTTCCATATTTGCTCCATGACAAATGATGGGTACAACAAAACTATGCGACTGATGGCTGGGACTGAGAGTGGGCAGTCTGAGTGAAAGGGAGAATGATCAAGGCTGAACTCAAGGTCAACTGCGTTGCTCAAGAATACAGCCCAATATAGAATTGCAATCTCTAAATGGAGCTTGTCATCAGAGCTATGGAAGGCAGGACAATACCTACACTACAGACACCTACACTGGAAATTTAAATCCACCATTCCATTCTCCCTGAACATTTTATTCCATGCAAACACCTTTTTAATGATCACACATTCTTGGAAGCCGAGTTTCCAGATAGCTTTGTTATAGAGTCATCATCTTTCCAACTCAGAATTATTTACAACTTCAACTCTGGCTTGCTGCTAGATTCAAATTCATCCTACACTTAAAAAAATCATTTCAACTTGTTCTCCCCATCTTCTCTGTGCCAGGAAAATTCTCCTGTTGATTTCACAGGTCAAATGTGCAATGGGCTCTTCATTCTCATCAATCCAGATATCCCATCCTCTCCCGTGTTACCCTGAAAGTGTGAGATTTAATTTTCCTCATTACTGAAATCTCTTCCTCTCTGTCCTCCCCCAAGTCCAAACACAGCATAGTTGAAGAAGCACCACTGTTTCCCATGCAACTGTCCCATTTCACCTCCTAGTGATCTGACCAGGCCTGTCCCCTTTTTTAGTCCCTACAGCTTTCTTTTGCACCATTTATCAATTCATTTACAGATGTTCGAAAAACCCCAGTCAGGATTAGAGTCTCAATTTGCTGGACAATGGGTAAAAAAAAGGCAAAAGACAGCCAGCCTTAGACTCAAATGCTTTAAAATCTATTTGTTTGTAGATGAATGAGCTATATGGCCACTTTAGAATATTTTGGCTGTTCTTTAAACATAGCCAGTAAAACCTAGATGTAGAGACTGGATAGATCAGATAAAGGATGAGTACTGGATCTTCTAGCTAGATTCACCAGCTCACTCCAGCTACCAAAAGTAACATCAATGGACTTACATGTATATAAAACCATTTGCAGAGGAACCGGGCCCATGAGATTTTTATTGAAAGTCAAGTAAGGGGATGGGGAATTGTTTGTGTGGAGCCACTTATAGGGGTGAGATTAGTAGCACGTGATTCAGTTCATCTAGTGAGATTGTGTGGCTCACCCGGTATGTGCTATTGCACATTCAAAGTGGCCACACTGTAAAACAAGCCCCCTTCCAGCATAAATCACATACTTCTCGGGACATCTTCTAATAGATTTAAGTATCTCTGGAGAAAAAGATTGTCACACAATTATCAAGAGGGAAATCAGGCACATCTTGACAACATTTCATGGCTCCAGCACCACAGGAGAGTGATACAGTCTCTGCTGTTATTGCTGAATAACACAGAAACTTAAGTTAATTGCCTTTGAGGTGCATGACCCAGATCTATCTGCAGTGATAACACTTGTTTGCAGCCTGGGAAGGGAGTGGATATATCTTGAATTTAAAGGGAGATTTTACCCTAGTGGATGTGGTTCCAAAGCTTTTCTTACAATAATTCCTATTATCCTGGGCCCAATACATGATGTCTCATACAGTGAAGCAGGAAGGGCTGTGTCCATCAGATTTTTCAGGCATACGAACTCAAGCCAGGTGTAGGATATGCTGCCAGTGTCGTTAGCAGAGTGACCTACAGGTTAACCCCTGGATTATCACACTGGAGACTCAAAAAGATGACACCTCTCATGAGCCCACGGTGCTTTAAACAGCATCCATATGATTTGCTCCAAAAGGCTCCCTGCGCATCCGAATGAAATACACAGGATGAGACTGGACATCCATTAGAACTGCAAGAGAATCATGCACGAGCATTAACACTTTTCAGAAACAATTTTAGGAGGAAGAATACAATTAACCATTTCAGAATATGGCTGGCTACTTCCAGACAGCCTCTGCAGATCCCAGAGCACTGAAGTAGCATAAAGAGCTTAATTAACATATAGCCACAGTCTGCTTAGACTTCTGCACAGACAATCTCCACATGCAGCTCAGTGTTAGATTAGTCTTATCTTGAGCACTACACTAATCCCTACTCTTTAGTAAGCAAGACGTAGAGCAGTCCAGAGCATTTGCATCTATCTGGAAACTACCATGCTGAGGCCCCCTACAAGCCACTCCAACATAAATGAATAATCACCAATCATCATCATGTTATCCCAGGGCAGTACAGAACTGGCTTGTGCACAGCAGCCCAGAAGGGACTGTGACTCTCCAAGATGCAGCGCATACAGAGTCTAAGGAGACAGATGACGAAAGTGCTACATGTACCTTGGAACCACCCCAAAATGGAGAGGCGGGATATGCTTTTTCTTACTTCTAGGAATAAAAGGTGTCTTTTGGGCTGTCATGTCAGTGCCTTTCACCACTACAATTCCATGAACAATGGCAAAACCCCAAGGACGACAAACACAAGCATGCCTGCTGCTCTGACTGGCGGGGAAGATGGAAGTTGTCTTTATCAGACTGTTCAGGAGGAAACTTTTGATCTGGTAAAGTGGTCCTGGCACCACACGAATGATTTTTGAGTTGTAAAGCAGAGGAGGCATGTTACCAACAGCCCAGTGCTGCTCCCCACCCACTCAAAACCCTCCTGATTTTAAAAGATTTCATTGAAGCGAAGGTACCCGTTTAAAAATAATCCTGCCTGAGAACAGGAAAAGGAAATAAAACAAACCAAACAATACACGCACTGGAACCAATTGGCAGAATTTGACTGCTGTGCACAGGGCCTCATTGGAAAGGTGATGCCTCTGTTCCTTGGGGCACCTGGCACTTGTCTAACCAAGCAAGTGGTATATGAAGTAAGCATCAGAAAAAGCTTTTAAAAAAACCTGCTTGTGACACTGCAGGCAAAGGTGCCACACACCAGCAGACATCAGGGAGCACAGAGGAACACATAGGTAATTAGCACGCTGGAACTAAGATTGAAGCAAAGTTCACCCAGACTCAGCAGGGCAGTCTCCTAGGTCTGCTGTAGTCCTGTGACAAGGTTTCTGCACAGAGGATACGTACACTTGGGCACTGGGGAAGCGGCACTGTGGCAGGCCCTACAATACTCTGCTGACTGCAGCCCCTCTGGGATCTCATAATGTCTCTCTCACTACAGCAATTACCTGCTACAGAAATGAGACCTGGGGCCCTGGTGCTCTCCAGAAGGATTTCTGTTTGCTTGGAGCTCTTTAAACACAGATTCGGAGGCCACGACTACCTGGGGACAGTCTGTTAAGATTAATCCTAACTAACTTTTAAAACACGGCTTAATGTGGCTTAGTTAATCATGTGGAAACTTTTACTCACAAAGTGCGCCCTTAATTCAGTTTGAAAGTATACTAAACTAAACCACATTAAGGCCATTTTGTAATGCTGAGTGAGTGCATTCACATAAGCATTTAATAATTTAATAAATCCACTTTTAAATGAGCACCTTTAGTTAAGTTGGCTTAACTTTTCTAGGTCTCCCCATGTAGACAAACTCACAAGCCATAAAACTGGGGAGCAAGGGAAATCTTCCTGTTCATCATACTGCAAGTCCTCAATATAAAGTCTCACGTAACATGGTAACCAGGTATATTTTTGGTCCAAAGCAATCTTCACTGCAATACTCACCTTGCAGGTGCAGTGGAGAACCCCTTGGTGATACCTAAAAGTCAACACACAGTTAGTTTGCAGGGTCTGCTTTTAGTAGGGTTGTTAGACCCGGCTCCTTCCCCAACTCCTGCACAGTATGTATTGACTCAAGGCTGTGACATCCACCACAACCCTAGGAAACTCTTCGAGCAGTGATTCTCAACCACGGTGAGTCCCAGTAAGCATGAGGAGATAAGTGAGGTGAGAGGAGATAAGCAGGTAAAGGAAACTCAGGCTCTCCGTGCCTGGCTGCTCAACTCCTGTATAAGAAGATATGCACTATAATAAATGCATCAGTTTTTGCACTGCTCAATTCACTAAGTTACTGCTTTGAGTCCAACACGGTTGAGAACCACTAACTTAGGTTTTTAGAGTAGTTCAGCTGCAGTGAGACTGTAGGCTTCCTAAGTGCCGGACATATAGGCTACCATCTCTGGGCTCACTCTATCATCCTCTATTTAACAATCCCCTATCATCCTCTATCCACTACAGCCTTATGAACAGTAAAAACCCACTGCCCTTAAGTCCTGTCTAGTTCGAGCAGCAGCTCCCTTTACTCAACACTGAAGCTACTGGTACCTGGTAGAGCTGCAACTGAGATGCCGCTTACAATAGGGCATTTTAGAAAGTAAGACTTTTCTGGAGGGGGACACTGGAATAGCAAGGTCTTGAAGTGGCAACCACATACATCATCAGAAACAACCTGGTTACAGGTCTTCACTTCAAAGAAGAGATGGCAGCAAGAGCTGAAGCACCTGTCAGGCTTCAGTCTAAAGGTGCTCAAAACTGAACACCGTACATAGTGCAAATTGTAGCTTAAGCTGCACTTGATAGCCCCTCTGCTTCTTCTCAAGTAAAGGCTGCATATGATGATTATAAAATAGGTTCAGCAGAAGTAGTACAAAAAAGGCTGAATTTTACTGAGGCTTTCAGAGTAGGAGTTAGGAGCAGAGAACAGGCCCTTGTCAATGAGGGTTACTACTGTCCTTCCTAACTGGGACTGCCAGCTGACTGGTTTGGGGAAAAGAATAAACAGCTTTGACATTATTTATCACTCCAGCCATTTCATCATTTCTCCCTGAATCTTGAATGCCCTTTTAATGACCCATTTCCTTCAAGCAACACCCTTTCTCCAGCCAACAATGCAAGGAAGTCGCATTTGTTCAGGGACTGGAGGCAAAACAAGCTGAGAAGAAACTCACTCTGCTCGCCAAGCCTCTTCCTAATACTTCCTGTGACATGCAGTAGGCATAGGCAATACCCACCAATAACTTCTCAATAACTTTCACCAGGGCTCAACTGGAAGCACCCTGCATTCTTACTGACCTTAGGGAAAGATTAGCCTTATGCTCCTGAAGAGAAAGGGAATGGCCAATATTCCACAGAGACAGGATCAAGTGCACTGGAAAAGTCTAAATATGCATTTTGCACCTAGTAGGCACTGAAGTAGTTCAGCAATGGTCCATTTTAAGGTCACCAACCAAGTTAGTTCGCCTGATATTTCCTTGCCTAGCAAAAGTCTGCACCATGTTTGAATATTTACTAGGGCAGTGGTTGTCAACCAGGGCTACATGTACCCCTAGAGAGACTTCAGAGGGCCGTAGGGGGTAGGCAGAACTCCACGTGCGCGTGCGCAATGGCAGCGCAGCATGGGGGCGGCCAGGAGCACAGCCCGGCCATGCGGAGAGCAGCCGGCTCTGGCTGGTAAGACTGTTGTGGGGCAAGGGAGTGGGGCAGGGACAGGGGCTGCCTAACCAGGGTGGGACATGGGACTGAGCCATGCAGGGGAAGGGGTCTCCTGCTGCTATGTGCACCCTGGGAGGGTATGCGGGGCATGTGCCCCTGGATCTGCGTGTGAGGGCACATGTGGGGTGTGTGCTCTCCCAGGGTGTGTGCAACAGCAGGAGCTGCCACCCCTTGCACACCCCAGATGAGCTGCTTGCAGCCCTGTCCTGTACTCTGCCCTGGCTGGGCAGCACCTGCCCCTACCGCGACCCCCACCCCAGACCCACTCCCTCCTGCATTACCGGAGCCTTAATTTGCAAACCAGCAACCTACTCTCACCCCAGATGAAGATTTGGGGGCACACTAGTCTACAATTACATAAGAGGGGTAACATCAGGACCTGGGAGAACAGCTGTTTACCAGAGCTCCTCAAGGGATAACAAGGACTAATGGCCATAAACTCCAGGAAAGCTGATTTAGGCTAGACATAAGAAAAGAGTGCTTTATGGTGCAAGTGTCCAGGGTCTGGAACAAGCTCCTGTCCAGATGTGATACAAGGACCTACTTTGGACTCTTTCAAAACACCGGTGGATACATTTCTTGCTGGGATCACTTGATCCCAGCTGACTTACCACCTATGGCGAGGGGGGGCTGGACCCGATGATCTCATGAGGTCCCTTCCAGTCCCTAATGTCTATGAAAAATCTATGAAACCACATTTTGTTCAAATGACACAGAAGGAAACAGTTTCCCCACTTTTGCTTCAAGTAGCTGCAGTTAAATTACTGTGATTGATCATTTGCATAAAAGCTAACAGAATTTGTTCTATATGCAAACAGGAAAATGTGAATGTATCAGTGTACAGAGGGCAAAGCCAACACATCAGCTCTATGTGAGTAACAAACTACAGCAATTGAAACAAGAACAGAGAATTACTGAATGTCAGATGCTGTAGTCAGTAAATCCTAGGAACTTCACCCGTTTTCACCAAGGGATAAACTACACCGGTTCAACTTTACTACGGGGTAAATGTGGACGCACGCAAAGAAGCTGACACATACCTAGTCTTTTTCCTGTCCCCTTTAACCTCACTGTAACATGTTAATTTGTCCTGACTCCTGGCATTATCTCCCCATTCCTTCCTTCCAATGTTATCCGATGAAACAACATTCAGTGTCAGGAATCTTTGCATTTTGATACTCTCTATACAGGCCGACAAATATTGCAATGGATGTTTATTCTGGACAGAGGAACCAAGTCAGCACCTGTTAAGTCTCAAAAATATTTTAGCTCCCTTAATAATAGGCAATCTGAAAAGTCTTATTTTAAAGATCATTAGCATTAGAGACACAGCAAAAATAAAAGCTGATTCTTGCTGTCACATTAAACAATACAATTAAACCATCCACCCTGTGCTGTGAACTCCATCAAACAATTTCAGTTTGCCCAAAGGATATCAAAACACTTTGCAACTTTTACACAAATCCTAGGTGTTATCACACCTGGCCTCAGTTGCGAGACTCCTGTGTTGGAGGAGTGTCTTATGCTGAGTGATTACAGGATGCGTCTTAAAAAGTCCTGTGAAAGTCAACAACAGAAAAATGCTGCTCAAGGTTAAATTTCTATCCTGAGAGCATAGTAGACTGTCTAAAGCAGGGGTGGGCAATTATTTCAGTTGGTGGGCCACTTAACAAGTTTTGGTGACCTGTTGAGAACTGCACACAAAATCTTTCAGAAGATATCATTTTAACAAATTAGGGATTAAAAAATCATATACTAAAATCACGTATAGCATATTTTAATTTTATTTAAAAAAAATAATATTTGTCCTGGTTTAAGGGTTTTTTTGAGTAGTGTATATAAAGGTAATTGCATAATAGCTCAAAATAAAGTCTTACTTTTGCATGTTGTATGTGGGGGGGTGAGGAGATGGGGGTGGTGCACGTGTGTGTGGGGAGTCCACCCACACACTAGATCACCTGGGGTGACAGGAGGAAGGGAGCGAAGCAGGGGCGATACAGCAGAGCTTGCACAACAGGCAGTGTGGTGCAGGTCCAGTCTGCCCGTCACCCCCACCCAGCCCACAGCTGCTCCTGCAACCAAGCTCCTCTGATGGCACTGCCCAAGCCCCAGCCAGCGCACACAGCTTCCCAGTGGGGCTGCTCCTGCTACTGCTGCAGCCACCCAGGTACTGCTCAGCTCCTCCTCCTCCAGTTGCACTATACTTGCCACTACAGGGGCAGCCTAGGATCATGATCGTGATTCTGAGCTCCTTCTGCATCAACTCCTCCCCCCCGAGTTGGTTTGAGTACCTGGAAATGGCCGATGATCATCTGTTGGCTGGAGCAGGCCCACACTGGGGCTTGAACCAGCCCTGGTACGGTTCCTGCCAGCTGAGGACTACACCCTAGCACAGCCTGCCCTGCTACATGTTCATTTTAAGATGCAATGAAAACCAGCCACAAAAATGCTACACTTTGGGGGGTAGTATAATTTTGTGTCTGGTTTTACTTTTTGTTATGTCTGAACCTGTGGCTGGGTAACATTTTAAGCTGCAATGAAGACACGCCTTAAGTGTAATGTCTGACGGGGGTCTGGGAAGCATGAAGGAATTACAGCCTCTCTTAAGAAGGAGAAAGATGGATGGGACTGTGGTAGAGAAGATGATGGGCTGAATATCAGAGTCGTCTGGATAGGTAACACAGTCCACATGCAAGTGTCATGTACACACACATACATGCGCTACAGACACATGTCCAAACAACACAGTCCTTCTAATGAAGAGGTGCTTGATCAGGACAGTCCTGGTTGGGAAGGAATGGATTTAGCTGAATGACAGCAAAATGACAGAACAACTGGGACACACATTGGCAGCAAAAGAAAATTCTCATGTATAAAACTTGTTGCTCACCTCCAGGAGGAGGCCACATCTGGAGTGAATGCAAATATTTAGCAGTGCACAGAAATATAAACCAGCAATGTGAGACAAAAAGAAAAGCATGCCAAACCAGGCATCTGTAGGCAGGATTTAATTCAGGCAGACAAAATATATGCTAAAACCTGAAGTGTGGCTCAGTTCAGATGCCAGAAGAGTGCCACCTGCTGCATCACAGCAATTAATCCTTTCCTTACAATGCCCAAGGTCCAATCCAAGTAGGAGCTGAGCCAAACTCTGCCTCATCATTTAAAAATCATGGTGTACTGAAGCAGTCTGTTAGCCAATGTATGCACAGTACAAAAGTAAAGCTCCATCAAAAATGAAAGGCAAACAACTCTGCAATTCTTAAAGAAGGACTCGCATGTAATTAATACTTGCACCACTTTCTGGTCCTCACAACCTTGACAATACTCAGTCATCACTAGCAACTGTTTAAAGGTCATGATTTAAACAAGAGGGATTTTACTAACCAATAAGTTCTGTTTAATGGAATGAATTTCGTATCTGACATTAGTTCTCACTTGGGGACCTATTCTACTATATTTCCAGCCTCCCCAACTAAGGAACCAACAGCTCTGATGGGCCAAGAGAAGAAGCCTAGTGGCGATGGGGCACTAATACTTGAAAGAGAATGATCTAAACAGGGAAAGAGAGGCAAGCCTGGAGACACTAAAACTAGATTTGACATGATGCAGCCTCCAGAGGAAAACCTCCCCTCTGAACCATATTTCTGCAGTGTCTAATTATTTAATACATTATCAGACTGTAAAGAGGTTTTTTCCAAAATTGGAAGAGGTTCAAAAATATTTCTGTCATTACAAACATCAAACTGAAAAGGGCTGCTGCCTGCTGTGCAGAAGCTGGTCACTCGTATCTCATCTCCACCATGGGCAAAAATGAAACTGCAGTTGGGCCGTTTACACAAGGAAAGCAAGGCTTTGAGGATAAAAGCAGTTTGTCATTTCCCCCAACCAACTTGCTAAAAAATCTACCTTAAATTCTTTTGTAAAATATTATGAAATTTTTGGAGGAGAGGCTATAAAAAAAAAGAAAGAAAAAGAAAACTTACATGGTTGGGTTTACAGATAGATGGCTGGATTGCATATGTGAAATAAAAACAGGAGATAAACTGGACTCTGTATATGCTTTCCAAGAAAGCAGCAGCAGTCACATTTGTTTTAATTATTAGCACCCAATAACTGACATTTTTAAAAAACCTGTCAGGGCAGTGACAAATCCACTAGGATCCTTCTGCAATGAAGGAAATGTTTTGCTGCCAAATTCTCCATTCAGCTCTAAGCATCTGGGAATTGCACAGGGCTGTAATGAGGTGCTTTCTAACATCAGAATGGAAGCTCATAAAAATATGAGCATTAGACCTGTACATCTTAACTCGCAGGGCATATTGTGGTGATATGATAGATGACTTCAGTCACTACAGGCATAAAGGCCCATAATTGTAATTGTATCAGTCTAATCCAAGCAGGCAGCCAAGAGTCTGGGGAACCATCCTCACTCTCTCTGCCATTTAATTCCTTAACCAAATCCATCCATTTTCTATTTTTCAATGAGGACTCGCAACATGGGTTTACATCAGTTTCTTCTGTGTTCTTTTAAAAAGTATTGTAACTGCATAATAAAATATTCACTAGTGCTTGTTGATCATTGTTCATTTTTTTTCCCTTCTTTCTGGATTCCACCTTAACAGCTCTTGGGCATTCAGATGACAAAAAATGGAAAAATCATCACAGTTACAGTTAACTACAAGGTTGAAGCAGGGTTTATACATTTTTAAAATGCCACAGAAAAGCTGCTGTTTCTACTAAAGCAAATCTCAGACTAGTGAATGTATAGCCTGACCATTTTGTAGTCCTGATGTCTGTGCTGCAACCCCCTTTTTAAATGACACCTGAACAGTTTCCATTCCTTTGATTTATGGTGATGACTCAGAAGCCTAAATTGCAGTAATTGGATGTTACATCGATGCAAAGTGATGAGTAATGAGTACCAAGGACAAGAGCTTCTCTGATGAACCAGTTTAAACTCCCAGATAAGCAGACAGCCTATGAATATTAGCCTACGACACTCTATCCTCTACTCCCAAACCTGGTAACAAGCTTCTGATGCATCTCTTGAAGTGGTGAAGTGATTCTATTAAAAAAAAAAGATTAGCTTTGTAGGCAGCTGCAAAAAAGAAAGGGGGTTTTACTTCCCTCTTTAGCACTGCTCATTAACGTGTCTATTAAAATCTGATCAACTAAAAGGCAGATTCCTAATTCTGATGTTCCTTATAACCCATCATATCAAAGAGTAGGAGTTCATAATCTACAGAGTTTTGTAAGAACACTTCAACAGTCCTGAAAGCAGCAGAAAGCAACTTGGCGCTAAATGGGTTGGAAGGCTGTAGCCGTCTACAAGCACACAACACGGCGCATTAGGACAGGAAGTCAAGAGTACTTTGCCCAATGGAAACACAAGATGGCATTTCAATTGGCGTTTCAATAATATGAACAATGGTGGAAGGAATTTCAGAAGTAGCCTCCATAAAGATCTTTTCTCCCCTCTCTATTCTATTTAACAATGACCAGTTACAAAATAAAATCACTTAAATGATCCCTTTAATGCAAAGTTCAGAGACACTTTAAGTGCAAAAGCATCTCCCCGATCAGAGGTAGCTCTATAGTTCCAACCCAATTCATTCCGTCTCTAATGTGCACAGTGCTGGTCAATTAATCTGCAATCGAACCTATGCAGCCATATGCACTGATCAGGAGCCAAAAGGAAAGGAAGACAAATATCAAATAATATGGTTCCAAGAGCGTTTAAATTTGCTTATGCATTTTCTATTTCTAAGCTGTTTGCTGCTTTAAAGTTGACTGGGCACTGAAGTTCAGATTCCCCTTTTGAAGAATAATAGTGTGAACAGCACACCATTATTATGATGCAGCTATCACTGAAGAAAAGGATATAGCAACTTGAACAGAGCATGTCAGTCCATCTTTAAAAAAAACAGTTTACACTGGAGCTACCATGTGTCTAGGCTACTTCAGAATATCAAATCCAATCCAGGAGTACAAATTTAAAAAGGAATTTTCCAGCTACGGTGAGTCCTTGGGAAAAGACAGAGAGAGACAACCCTGGAAAAGTAGGCGAATACTATGGTTACACAAACCTGTGCGGTCCTCCTCCCCAAATGGGAGTCAAAACACTCTGAAGTTTTTAACAACTCTGCTAATTGTGCCCATTTTTCATTTTCATCTAATTTGCACTTCCTGACTCAGCCTGGGCCCAGCAGCAGAAGCAATGTCAGAACAACAAAAAGGCCATTCTTGGATGTTTCCAAAGGCTCCCGCTACAAAGCACCGACATGGAGACGTCTTATTATAGTTGGAATCCTTATAAATGCTTTCTCTGTTCAAGTAGCACCCTCCAATTTACAGTTTCTGACAACACTAATGTGAAGCCAAAGTAGAAACAACACCACTACCTATCTGGGATGATGGGGTACGAGTTTACTGAACCACAGGACACTGCAAAAGTTTTGTTTTTATGGCTAGCAGCCCACTCTAATGGTTGGCACAAACCAAATCAACGTATTATTAATATCAACATATGAATTATTACTGTTAGCCTGTACAACAATAGCACCCAAATTAGAACAGACTTATTTCAATGCTGGGAGGGAGGTAGCAATGATTGCCTATCACCATTGTGAAAACTCAAAAGGGTCCAATTGTTAAGTGGTTCGCCAGACTCGACCCTAAGCTCTTTCACCCTATCTGACAGAAATGCTGTGGTGACAGGTTCATTGTGCAAAAAAAACCATAATTCTGACGTGCAGTAAAAACAATGCACCC
>JAGPOW010002742.1:17322208-17356880 GCA_030014935.1 Caiman crocodilus | reverse complement strand
AAAAAAATACATAAAAAGATGAAAAGAAAAGAGATTTTAATAACATATAATGAGACATTGTCATGGATTTTAAAACGTTAAATGCCTTTCTGTTTAAGATCCTGAACAGAAAACATAAAATGTTCTTCTGTCAAATTAAAACGTTACGCTGAAGGCTGTTCTTCTACAGCCTTCTCCCATGACCCATCTGTACTTTCAAGCCCACACAAAAGTGCTTCTGCAATAAAATACACTTTCTAAAATTGTTTCTTTTGTGATGTACAGATAGTTCCTTCACCTTTTGCACGTCTGCTAGAGAAGGCTAACCTAAGAGAGATAATTGAGGGGAACATATGGACTGGCAAGTCTCCCAAGAAAAGATTGGACTGGAAAGTCTCACTGCAACTCAGAAACATACAGCTCAGATTTACACCGTGCAAAAAGAATAAATATCACAGCATTGGACAAGTTATCCTAGAGATTTCAAAAACCAGGTTTGCAACAAATGACATAAGCCCAATGAATACTTTTCCTGTGCCTAGCACCTTCCAAAAGATTTACTAGTTTAGCCTCACATGGCCCTTATACAGTAGGTAAGCTTTATCACCTCCTGTCTTGTCCATGAAAACCAAGGAACACAAGAGAGTGCCAGACTGCTAGTTCAGTACCCTGTCAGGCAGGATTCAGAGGGAGGTCTGAGAAACCCATGGTTGACAGATGTTTCCTACTTTCCACAGTGGTCTTGGCCTGATCTCTAACATTGGCTCAAAGCCCTGAAGCAGGAGGTTTGACATCTCTTCCAAAATCGTTAGTTGCTATTCTTTATAACACCTCTGGATAGTTTTATATCTCCCTTTTGAATCTTTCAACTTCTTGGTCTCAACAAACTCCTGTGACCATGAATTGCTTCTATCAGGTCTGAATTTTCCACCTTTTAAATCCCTTTAAATGTTGCCAGGTTCTTGTGCAATTGGCAGGGAGACTAGAATATACCTTCTCCACATGCTCCCAACACATGCCCAGTATTCTCTGAATAAACCTATATTCTATTTTTGTCACATCCCCTCTTATTCATCTCCTTTCCAAGGTAAAAAAGCCCAGTCTTTTCAACCTCTCTTCAAAGGACTGCCCTGAATCATTTCTTTAACTCTTTTCTGAGCCCACCTCTATTATTATTATTGTTGTTATAATATCATTTTTGAGATGGAGCAATCAGAACAGCACTTAATAGTTCAGATAAGGCTGTATTGTTGATTTATGCAGGCACTGTAATATTTTCTAGATTATACACCATACCATTCCTTATTCATCCTATATTCAAATTTGTATTTCTGACCCCAGCAGCATACTAAGCAGACATCTTCACTGAGCCAACCTTTTCCTGACCAGATGCAATTAAATGGGAACCACACAAGGCACATGAGTAGCTTAAATTCTTCTCTTCCATTTGTATAACTTTGCATTTATCCCTGTTTGATTTTAATTGCTGTTATTCAGGTCTTTCTAAAGCTTGGGACCATTTTCCCTCTGTACTGGTCATAAGACACAGTGAGTTTAAGGGTCTATGGCAAAGCAATGAGCTGAACCCAAAGGCAGCAAAGAAACGAATTTCAGAGTAAGTCACCAGTCTATCTGCATAGCAGCAGCTGCATTGTGAAGGATTTGTGAAATATCTGACTTGTAGAGGAGAAACACTGGAACAAATCATCACCTTGAGGAGCACTGTTATGTCTATACAACTGTCCAGTCAATGACTGAGTTATCAGCTCACACAAACAGCCTAAAAAGTGTAGCTCTCTAAAAATACACCCGAGCGATCTCAATGTGAACAGTGACAGTATTCAAGTCACTTCAGATATTTTCAAAAATGATTTTTTTTTTGTTAAAAGTATTTTCTGCTTCTACTGTGCTTCCTACCCAATAGTAAATTATCTCCAGTAACAGCTGCTAAGCACTTTATATAGCTTTTTAAGGTTGTAACCAAGCTCACTGTAATTTTAATCCATAATTACACACTGTCAAAAAACCAAAGTTAGATATGCATCACTGTAGGTGCTTAGTCAGACTGTTCTTGCTGATCTGAAAAGAGACTTGTGGCTAGTATAAAATGAAATCTTTGAGAAGAGGCATTTATACAAAGGGAAAACTCAGGAGCTTCACCACCACCTGGCATCACCTTGGATACAAAAATCTCTGGGAGATTTTCATCCATTCGTATTCTTTAGCAAGAGAACCCAGTACTCTTCTGTATTAGCACCATATTCTCTAGTAATAGTTGGACTGATTCTTCTCTCTTCTGTCCTGAAGATTTGGATTTCAGCAGCCCTAGGGTACATTTATGGAGATAATCCTGAACATGCACCGGTGTAATGTGAAATGATAATCTAGCCAATGATGCTTTGACTGTTAGCACCAAAGCCAATGATCTTGGACAGGGGGGGTGTTATGTCTAAGTAGCTTGCAGGATAGAACAATTCAGCACCAAACTTTCTCCTGTTTTATCAGACTGTGCTAAAGAAAGCAGTGATTAAAGACAATTTCCCAATTATTTCCTCCTATCTTAGGGATATTTACACCCTGTTTCATTGAAACTGAAGAGGTAGGAGGTAGCTATCTTTGTTGCAAAGCCAGGAGAGCTTCACTCTGAACAATAAGGGTTTCTCTTCACCTCCTCATTAATTGCATTTTGTTTTGCGCAGTATTATGTAATGTATTGTTGTGAAACTGCCTCGCAGCTCAAGTTTCCTTATCCAATACAAAGAGGAACACACTCTCTTACTGTCACTGAAATTACACGTTGGCAGGAATATAGGACAAGTCAGCTGGAGATTTCAAGGCTGCAGTGCTTGCAGCCATGAAAAGAGCAAAGGCAGTTAGGCAGATGAGGAAGATTGTCTAGGGCCTCAGTGTTTGGCCAACGCTTGAAGAGTAGAGCCCTCTCCCTCCATAATGTTATACCCCCACCCTATACAGATGCAGGGCAGAGGAGGGAAATACAGCTCCCACTGTGCCCCCAGTACGTTACTGGGAGCACCACAGGCATTAGTAAAGGTTATCTTCCAATCTGTATCTGGGAATGTAGTTTCTTAAGTTCACACAATTGCTAATAATATTTATTGCTATAAATTGAGCAAGCAGGGTCAGCCAACCAGGAACAGAAAGCAGTTTGCATGGAGCCTTTGTTCCTAAGGGGTACGTGAATGTCTGTGTCTGTGGCTTGGCTTGGATGAAGTTTATAGACTCTGTTCCTGCATTCTTTTAAGAGAGGGATGAAAAATACTATTTTCTCATCTGTAAAATGGGTTTGAGACCAAAGGGGTGTCATAACTTACTCAAAGCCACACAACAGGACAGGGGTGTGTAAATCACTGTAAATAACAATCTCTTACATTTTCTCTAAGCTCTTCCCTGGGCAGCAGAGGCTGGATGGATAAAAAAAAATTAAACAAAGAAAGCCAGGGTGTATATCTCACCTCAGGACCTGTCTGGCTTCTGATAAGAGATCAACTGTTTTGTTCCTCTGAAGCATCGCAAGAGATGTAA
This sequence comes from Caiman crocodilus, assembly GCA_030014935.1. Lineage (NCBI taxonomy): Eukaryota > Metazoa > Chordata > Crocodylia > Alligatoridae > Caiman > Caiman crocodilus. The sequence goes on along the minus strand of JAGPOW010002742.1, from coordinate 17,353,358 downwards.
GGGGAAAAAATACAAAACGGAGAGGCAGACAGCCTGCATGTCTCCCTGTTGCCTTTGCACAGCACTGCCCTGCTCGCTGTCTCAGCGCAATCATTGCAGAGAGGTTCAACAGAGTTGCCTGAACTGTCATTGTGCATACTCTCCTGAGACTTTTTAGCATCACAGAAAAAATATTTTCAAGGAAGCGCTGCTGGCTCCTTCTCCCCCGTTCCACACTGTAATGTTCGTATTAGCACTCCTGGAGGTCAGTTGTCTGGTTGCTTCCATAGTGGTTCCACGAAGCGACAAGGATCCCTGGCTGCCCACAATAAATCACACTGCCAAGTGCATGGTAGCAGACAAAATATTTCAGCCAGCAAAACACTTCTGTCAGTTGAGTGGGATGGGAGACAACATGATTTCTGTGCGAGTGCAAAGTACGTAACGACATGAGGAAGGTTTTGCTGGAAATGGAATTATAGCCCTGACTTCTACCAAACCAATGGCTAGTTACCAGTGGGTGTTTCAGGAACTGTAACAAATGACCTGCTAACATCAATTTTATATGCAATGCACTGTACCAGACCTGCCATAAAGATGCTGCATTATACAGTAAACACCTGATCACATCAAGTCATTAGAATATATGCCGTAAACCTTTACATTTTCCTTGCGACTAACTGGAAGAGCTATGTGACATTAGACAACCTTAACCTACAGCACTAGACCCTCCAAGGAGCAGTAGCCCTGATAATATAAAGGTGTCACAGTGTGAGACAAGGGTATGACCTGGAAAACTGAGGCGGCCTGGGGAACGCATGCCTGAGATTTTCTGGACCCTAACCCTGTCACCACCACCATCCTGTTGTGTGGCTTTGAGCAAGTCATGACACCCCCATTGTTCTCAAACCCATTTTATGGATGAAAAAATAACATTTTTCATTTCTCTCTCAAAACAATGTGGTAACAGAATCTATAAACTTCATCCAATCCAAGCCACAGACACAGACATTCACGTACCCCTTAGGAACAAAGGCTCCATGCAAACTGCTCTCTGTTCCTGGTTGGCTGACTCCGCTCGCTCCATTAATAGAAATAAATATTATTAGCAACTGTGTGATCATAACAAACTAACCTCCCAGATACAGATTGAAGGATAAATGTTACTAATAAATAATGGAAGTGTGCAGACATTCCTGAATTTGATAGCATAATCTTTGGTCAGTTCAGAGTGCTTAGTGAAAAATGTGCTGGCTATGTTCTGCTTCGCTGTGGCAGACACTAAAGACTACCCAGAAGAGTTCATCATAGAAAATAATCTTGGACACATAAATTACCCGTTAATTTAATTTAAAAATGAGAGGATAAGCAAAAATAGGTCTGTAACTAAGGTTTCCATTTCACAAAGTCAACATTGATGAAAGCAGGGTACTAAGTGAAATTAAGAGGTAAGAAGGGCATGAGAAAGACTATAGATAACTAAGTCAAAAGGGATGAAAAACTATCCGGAATTTGCATCCCAAAAAAAAGTTTGGGGGGAGGGAGGGCCACAACACAGGACACCAACAGGGAAGGGCTCCACCTCAAAGCACAACCTCATCTAAAAGGATATCAAAGATGAACAGAGAAATCCTGAAAGGATTAGAAAGAGACTAACAAAAGGTGCTAATATTCTGGCATTTGGAAAACACTGGGACAAAGTGTGAAACGCCACAGTTATGCTGAGTTTGTCCTTACGAAGTAAATTAAAATATGTAGGCTAAAGCTGTGTAGGCAGACAAACAGAGGAAAGAATAGGGTCATTCTGCAGTGAGATAGTGATCAAGATGACAGTGGGGTGGTCAATTTACAGCATGGTGCTACAAGTGGTGCAGGCAGCCCCGTGTGGGGAACATGGCACATTTGGGAGGGGACAGGCAGCAGAGCAGCAGAGATGGTAGGCAACGGAAAGCAGAGGAGCAAATCAGGCAGGGAGCACAAGACAGGGAGCAGAAAACAGAGCAGCACTTCAAGCAGGGGAAGGGGACTAAAGCAGCACTTGAGGAGAGTCTGGAGCTACTCTGTGGCAAAAGGGTGGTCTCCCACTAGTGTATAGAGATACTGCTCAAAAGCCCAACAGCTATTTTGACTCAGTTTTCAATCCAGGATAGAATGCACGTGAGGCCAAAAAAACAAGGGTTACTGGGAACTGGGCCTAGAAATGGAAACGACCACATCCTAGATCGAAGCAAAACTTCAAGACTGTATTCAAGTCCTGGGGACCAGATAATCTCCATTCCAGAACACAGAAGGAACTAGAGCATGAAATCCCAAATCAGAAAACAAGGACACTAAATGATTATCAATTATTTTCACTGTAGCAGTGGACAACAGCACTTATAACTCAAAAAACTAGTGAAAGGGAAAAAGTGACTGGAACAACTGCAGACTTGGTTACGCAGACCTCAATAGTATGCAGGGTTCTGAAACCAGTTCTGAAGGAAAGAATAATTAAAGCTGTGGAAAGTGGCAGCAAATAGGGAGTTATAGGAATCTACATGGGTTTACCAAAGGAAGCTTGTGATAGACCAAACCAATATCCTTCCAGGATAACTGATGTTTTGGACAAGAATAACGGGATAGACTTGAATAAAGCATGAAGTGCCATATGGGAAACGATTACCAACAATTCAGATGAAGAATGGGAATGAGAGTACAAAACAGGAAAGGAACTTTCCTGACTAAATAACAGCAAACCAATTATTGTATTTATCTGCAAGCTTTCAGGCACACTCACCCTTCATCAGGCATAGGAGAGAGCAGGTAGAAATGAAAATTCTGCTTACAATCTTTTATAATCTCTGCTCTCTCCTACGCCCAATGAAGGGTGAGTGTGCCCGAAAGCTTGCAGATAAATGCAATAATCTGTTTGCAATTATTGAGTTGGTCTAATAAAAGATATCACCTCTTCCACAAGTTTTGATTCCTTTTGCTGAAATCAAGGTATATCACATCCACTGCTCTCCCCCAATCCACAGAGCCAGTCACTTTTATCATAAAAGGAAACTAGGTTGGTCAGACATTACTTGCTCTTGCTGAATCCATGCTGGCTGTTCCTAATCACCTTATTCTCCTTCAGGTGCTTCGCTATGGATTCCGTGATGACCTGCTCCATGATTTTTCCAGGTATCAAGATCAAGTCTGTAATACCCCAGATCCTTCTTCTTCCCTTTCTTAAAGTTGGGCACTATTCTTGCCCTTTTCCAGTCAGCTGAGACTTCACGTGACCTCTGCAAATTCTCAAAGAGGATAGCCAATGGCTCTGAAATTCCCTTAGACAATATATTTACTACCCTAGGGTGCACCGCATCCTGCCCTGCCAACTTGAAGGCATCTAGCTTCTCTATGTAACATCTAACCTTTTCTTCTACTATTCTAAGCTGTTTGTCTCCTTCCCTAACTTTGCTACCAGCTGCAGTTGTCACCTCATGCTGCCCTTATTTGAAATGCCAAGAATTCAGGTTTTATTATTTTCACATAAAGCCAAGACATAACCCAAAGGTTACAGCAAACACCCCCAAAATATAATAAACTGTCAAATCCAGGGGTGCTACCTCTGCATGTACCATAACCTGCCCCCTGAGTTTTGTAAGGATTACAGAAGTGCAAGGAGCGATGCTGTAGCCATGATGGTCCAGACATTATGCAAGAGGTAAGGCTTTCTTAGAGTTATAGACTGTATTGGACCAACTATGCTGTTGGCATAAAGTCAGATAAACTTTTCAATGCAAGGCATTCTTCATCAGGTCTCTGACCACAGGGAGCCAGGCACAGCATTATAAGCCCAGGATTATGGAAGTAATTTAGGAGTTGCAGGTAGAGGTGTCTTTCTGATGGGGAATGACTCACTGGGCATGTAGAAATGTCTGGAGAAGATGGGAAGCAGAGGAGATGCTCTCAAGGATATTCCACCCACTTGGTCCTATGCACACATACCAAACCCAGAAATGCAGTGGTGATGCTGCTGTGGAGGAACCCAGTTTAAAGATATTCAAGAACATCCCTCTACTGCCATGCTGAGGAGTCAGCATTAATATGCCCATAGGCAACTAGAACACTCAACAATTAGTCAAATCTATGTTTTAAGCGGGATGCGGTTTCCACTGAGCATTTAATTAACAGGGTACTGGGTACTAGCCTAGAAATAGGAATACTTGGCTTCTAGTCCCAGTTTCTACAGTAGAAGACTGTGACCTTGGACAGATATTTTCACCACTCTACCTCTGTTTCTCCTCCCATCTGTTTCTAGGTTACCTGTTTGGACTGTGAACTCTACAGAGGTTGGCTTCCTGCTCTGCATTTATATGGTGCTTCACAAAATACTCCGTCCTCTCCCCAGTCTTGGTTGGTACATCTAGGTTCTAACATAATATTAGTAAGCAGCATGTATTCATTTGGAGAAACCATCTGTTTTTACTTCAGTCCCTTGTGGGATCGGACCCAATCCACTTTAACCTCAAGCACATATTAGCGCTATTTTAAAGTCAATTTCCGTTTTATAAAATAATAATTTAAGTATTTCCAAGTAAATGCACCTGTCTTTAATTACCCTATTCATATAAAAGCAGCTGATTTTTTTTACTAAATTCTTCGAACATTTTCTCTAGCCAAGAACAGTATTTCTGGTGTTTTAACACTATAAAAAAATAACTAGCTTACATATATGTTCATATCTTCCTTCTAAAAATATGCATCTCTCTTTAAACTTTGCAATACTGGGAAAAAAATACTACTCCTTGATGCATTTTACTTAGTTTTTATATGGGCAATGACAAAACTTACATGATCAGGTTCTCTCTTGGTTCTAATTATTAACCATCATCTTAAATGTGTCTTGATCTTCAGGGCTTTTCCTGTTACAGCAATCTACTAATTGAGCTGAGGCCTTTAAAAGTTTTTGACATTAAAAGAGCTAATGGATTTCTATTTAAGGAAAAAATAAATAATTGAGTAACATACACTAAAAGATTAAATCAAGAAGTACGTTTTACAAGTTGTGGAAAACATGCAAAATATAATAGGCTGCTCTTGGACACAATATGTTGTTCGAGTGAAGAGGAAAGAACAAGTTGTGGGAATGGGAGTTGAGTGCTAGGATATGTTAAACAGAAAAAACCTTTCAGGGACATAACAATACCCGGTGGGGCTGGCTGTTAGGACTGAATCCCAAACATACAAGATCATAAGAATTGCCATTCTAGGTCAGATCAGGCCCATCTCGCCCAGCATCCTATCTCTGTTAGACACAAGCAGCCTCAGAAAAAAAGAGTGTAGGAAACGGGGGCAAGTGATCCATCCTTTGTCACACCTTCCCAGTCATCATAAGTAGGTTACATCTCAATTGCTGGGTCTAATAGCCCGGTGGACCTACCCCCACAAGATCTGTCCAGTTCAAAACACATGTATCTTCTGATTGAACTGAGTAAATCCTCTATCCTGGAGTTAGTAGTAGTAGCTATCTGTGACCCAGCTGCTAAAGACCAGACCATAATCACATACACCCTTCCCTGGATGGGAGAGAGCTCCCCAGTGCTATCATGGTATGTGGGATTGACTCCTGAAGCCATCTTGCCTGCCGCAAACAATGGTATACTCGACTGTCTACTGTCTGCCTGGCAAAGCAGTCAAGTGTTCCACATGACATGGTCTGGCTGAGAGAGAGGAGGGAAAAAAATGCATGTCCAACAACTCCAACAGTTGAAAACCTTGGAGATCAGATAGGTGTGGCAGGATGGCAATGGTCCAAGGTTTTTAATGGTAGGTTGGGGTGTGTTTTTTCCTGGAGTTTGATAGCATTCTTCTTAGATCACTGATGTTACCCTGAGGGCTTGAGATGAGGCATACTCTCTGCAGATGTCCCCAAATTTGCAGGCTCAACCCTCCCAGGAAGGTCCCTGGAGATCATGCTGTTAATCACACAGTAAAGCTTGCAGGATCTCAATCTTATCCCTATGAATTGATGTTTATTTTACTCAGAAAACATGCAAATTTTGGGAGCAAGTTTTTACTGACTGCTCAGTGTATTAGCTCCAAATTAACCACCCCTCGTGGTTGTGGAAAACAGGCTAAAAAACAGTGAACTTGTTTTAAACAAGCCTGACATGAGGGATCCATGAGATAAATCGGATGTAGTCCCTTCATGTTTTAGTCTGTTCTCACACACTCACACAACTTCATTGTGGAGAAAGTTGAGAATCATATCCTAACCTGACCCCACCATCAGCATGGGTTTAAGCCCATACCTAAACTGCAACATGAATAGTGCTATTGCTTTCAAACTCTGAACTCATATTCTGCACACTGGAAAATACTTTCTGCACATATTCTCGTTGACTATCAGAGTGATCAGGAAAGGGAGTGATCATTGGCTTGAATACTCTGGCCGATATCCTTTGAAATCACTGGAACTAGGCCACCTTGTATCAGCTGAGGCTGTCATTCAGAAACATTATCACAACCTTCTCATTCAGAAGCTGTTGGAATGATTTCAGATTGCCGATCAGCGTGGGGAAGAGATGGAGAACTCTGCGCTGAGAGCAGCATGAGCAGAGTATGTGAGTTATCCCCAAAACCCTGCCTGAAACCACAAGCTCTGAGCACTTTACTGGAAAAGTCACTCCAGACAACGCTGGCTCACTCCCACCCCTGAAATCATCCAAAATCTTTTTGCTGCAGTAGTTTCAAGCAAAGGTGAGGTTTCTTTACATTAAACTATTAGGTGACTACATAGGAAGATGTGTCCCTCATACAAAATTTGGTGCATTTCACACTTCTATTTTGGAAGTAGAGGGAATAATATTCACCCTCTCACAACATGTACAAAACCATGTCCATTAATATGAGGGTTCCTCCATCCCAGGGCTCAGAAAGGACTTGTTGGCCACAAAAACCTTGCCTTTTTTCTCCTGCTCCTTGTAACGAGGGCAAAGAAAGGCGCCTTCTCCCATGATTCAGCCTGGATGATTAATTACCCTGAAGTGACAGCAAAGCTGCAGCTGCATTTGCCAAGATAGCGTCCTCGGGACTCGTAATTAATACAGAGGGACTTCCAGTGGGAATCACGTTTGAATGGTATCAGCATTAACAATTAAATCTCCTGCGAATTTTCACAGTACTTGGGAATCGCGGGTTTTCTCAAATTCTGAGCCTTCCCTGCCTCCTCGCTCCACGCTCAAATCTCTGGAAAGGCAGCCAAAGCCCTGTGGATTTTGCCAGCTCTTAAAGCACCCCCCAAGTCTCAGCTCCCAGGTTCGGCCTTTTAAAATAATTGCTGTTAAAATAATTACCACTGAATTTCCACCCCCACCCCCTCACCATTTCCTTCATCTAAGAACAAAAGAAATCAAAGGAAATTCCACAAGTGAAACGCAAAACTGAAGCACTCTTCACCGAACTTCTAGATTTATAGGTAAATTTTATAGTTCATGAAGGCGAGTGACCCAAATACTGACAATACAGCAACACCTACTCTACAAACATAGCTGTCCCTGTGCACCGCAATATTGACCCAGCTTCTCCCTCCAACCCCACATGTACTTTTTCTGCCTTTCTGCTCCATCCTTCATTTTACAATCCTGGTAATCACCTGCTTCCAACCATTGCCACTGTGTCCCCAATTCTTGTATCATTCCCCCAGATAGTCATTGTGCTAAATAAATAGTCTTCCTTAACCACAATCCTATCTGGAGTCTCTATTCTGGCCTCCAGTTTCCTCTCATATTGAGTTCAAATATCTTGCAGTCCCCGTGCACCTTTACTCAAGCACAGCTCACACAGTTAATTACTATACACAGACCTCATTCACACCCAGTATGCCCATAACCCATCACCTCGTCAGTCCCCTGGAGTCCCTCTTGCACAGGTAACTCTGCACCTTTTTTCTAGCGGCTCTCTCTGCTTAGACTGGTCGCTCCCGAGGCTGACAACCCCCAGGCCCTCTCAAATCCTGGGGGGCAGATTCCCTGAAACCCTCTACTTTGACTTCTGAATCTTGAATCCCAGTCTCTGAGCATAAAAGATAACCAGATCTCCATTCATCTCAGTCAAGAGCCACTTAGATCCTAAAAATTCAGGTCTTCTGGTTCCTGCTTCATCTGAAAGCCCAACATGTAGCATGCCATAACATCTATTGGGCCACTTGTATAGGCATGGTCAGGTCTGTGGTGCTTTTTAAACACACTAAGCAATTTTCTAGGAGAAAAGACAGGGTGTTTTTCCCCTAAAGTTCTTTCGGTGGCTGACCATGGTCTTCAGATTACAATGTGACCCTGTGGTAGCTGTTACCTCACAGCACGGGCAGGGCATGGCCTGGAGTAGGAATGCACCAGCTGCTACTTCAGTGGACTCAAATATAACGAGCCAAAAAGGTACCGTCCTGTCTGTTTAACATGCTCAGTGATGTATAACGGCATCTAGTAAATACTCCTGGAAAAGGCAGTGGAGTCTATTTTTTAATTTGCATTTTAAAAGTCTGTTCAGGGGACAGGTAGATGAATTATGAACAGGTACAACCCCCAGACAGGGGTTGTGCGAGTTGAGGGAGGGAAGGGCCTTCCAGGCGTCTTACCTACGCCAAGAACTCAAAACCAGTCCGCGGCTGCTGCTGCCACCGCCGCAGCATGGTCTGCGCTCCCCAGCTGCTGCTCTTCCAGTAGCAGTGCAGTGCTGTGCACCCTGCGGCTCCAACAGCAACCTCGTGGGGCTGCTTTTGCTGCCAGGGCACAGACTTCATGGAAGAGGGTATGATCCTGGAGTTCCTCCAAGGCTGGCACCTGGGGCTGGTGTGCCTCTCGCCCACCCCTACTTACACTACCGTTTTCTGTTCCATGGAGGTTTTTGTATGCACAAGCATCTCCCAGTGACACATTAGGCAACATAACTATCATCTGTCACTTAACGGTTCCAAGCGTTAGGAAGGTCTCTGACGTGAATCAGTTATATGTTGTTTTAGGTGGGGGGGGGGAAGATTTGTGACATTCGGTTGCTGCTAAATTGGACTCTTTGGAAGTTGCCTGGAAACAAACAGGTATCTACAAAGGAAGAAGTCAGCAGCCTAAGAGCATTTTCATTCCTCTAACTACAGTAGAGCCAGCACAACTTGGGGGGGATTGTTAAGCTTTTATGACTCTCAGACAGTTTTAGCAAAGCTCTAGTTTTCATTCCACCATTGGTACTGTTAGGAAGGGCTGGACCTTGTAAGAGTGGGTGAACGTTAAGGATAACAGGGTAAATAAAGCTAGTCCTTGTTACTGGTGAAGACATCCAAGCCAGCTTGAGTTTAAGGAGAATTTGCGCAGCCAGTTACTAGGAAAGTGTTTTGTTACTTTTAACAGAGCTAATTTCATCTGAAAACTGATAAACAAATATTGGACCTAACAAAGTAATTTTTACAGCACTCCCATTTGGAGAACAACGGCACTTTTACATCCAACGACAAGTGACAGCAAAGAGCCGCTTCCATGTGATTCTGCAACACCAACGGGGATCTTACGGCACCAAACTCAAAGAGGGGACTAGACTGAAATATTTTCAAGTCTGAAGTTATGCTCTACCTTGAAACGTTACGATTTTCCCCTTTGAGTCAACCCCATTGTACTAGATCTCCCATCACCTTCAGAAGTCAGTCCACTGACTCCCTAACAAGGTAACGTCATTCTCGTTCCTTTAAAATAAATGCAAACAGAGCACATCCATGGTCCTGTATTGTTAATACAATTTATTGGCAGCTGACATATGAAACTCAAGCTAAAACCAATTTAGCAGAGCTGTGAAGGTCACCCAAACCTGGCTTTAAACTTACCTTTCTGCTCCCTGCCATATTGTCAGGATACCACTTAAAACAGTACTAAAGCTTTCATCTTCTGCCTTCCTTCTTCTTATTTGATCATCCTATACTCGAAGTTTCCAGGGGCAGGGAAGGGAGAAAAGAGGCAATTTACAGTGTTTTTTCTACCTTTGCTTACTTTTCTAGCCCAAAAGCTGGGAAACTTGTCTTTTCCTTTTAAATAAAACTGTCTGAAGCAAACACACTCCTTTGATCCACGCGCAAATTGCATTGTCTAAAATGTAGCTAGAGAGGCATTCACTTCATAGCAATGCAAACTATCTATACATCTCTTCAGAAAGCAATATTAGATCGTCTGCGACACTGGCTGAGCTGCTAAATGGTACTTTGTAAGGAAGGTAAAGCTCAGATTTATAATGCTAAACTGGTGCTTTTAGTACCTATTTACTTCAGTGCAAAGAGGCTTGAAACATGTTTGCCTTCAGGTTGGAAGACAGTAGGGGCTAAGCACAAGGGCTACGTTCCTACATATACTTAAATTCCACTTGGACTGTATTCTGAGCATTGCTTAACACATTCATGCTGCTGGCCTGAGAAACGGCTGCAACTATTTTAAGCAATGTCATTCCCCAAAGAAGTGAGGGTCAATCAGTTTTCAGCCCCGACTCTGCACATGGTGATAGACTCCACACTTAAAGCATGGAAGGCTGCTGTGAGCTTGGTTTTATTAAATTAAATATTAATTAAATAATAAATGAGCAGCATTAAATGAGAGTATTAAATGAGCAGAACCCCTTTACTACCTTATACCTTAAAAACACAACTCAAAGCTCAACACCAATGCAGCCAACAGGCTCTCTTCAGCACTGACACTGTCCACATTGTCTTGAAAGGAAAAAAATTCAGTCAAGTCAGTTACACAAGGTGTTTAAATGCCATTTTTGGAATTTGGGGATTTGTAACCCCACTGGCATCTGCTTCATCAGGAACCTTGGCAGAAGTAAGAAAATGCATATCTAGAAAATGTGTGGATATTAAAGATGTAGGCAAGCAAAATGTATGGATATTAAAGGCAGGAGGTGAAAGCCTGTACTGCATCTCCAAGTCTACATCTGAACTGCAATGAGAGGTGACTGCAGTGTGGGTAGGCATCCCAGAGCTAGCTTGAAATCTAGCTAGTTCATATTCCAAAGGCAGTCAAACTACAGTGGCCTAGATTTCAACTCAGGGTAGTCACCCAAGTAATCAGTGTCCCTAGCAAGTTCACACCACCTGCACTGACGATCATACACTCTGGCTTCACTGCTGTTGGTACCCATCGAGCCAGCTAAAGCTAGCTTGGTATGCCTACTGTGCTGCAAACACCTCTGACTGCAAAACTGGCTGCATGAATCTGCCTTTGCATCCTCCTGATGTTGGACAGCAGTAACCACCAATACCGTTTAGATGGCTCAGAGGCCCTCTCTGTATTATGGCAACCTTTCCAGGCTACCCTATAGGTGACAGCACTGCTCCAGAACTTCACAACACCGCATGCTTCAGCTGAGCTCTCACAACACTTCTACCCACAATTCATCAGAGATAAGGGGATCCATGGACAGGAGCCTCACAGAGGTTATTCATAGGTGGTATGTGTTTTATTGCTCAAGGGCCTTCAACCACTGTACAGTAATAAGAGTGAGAGCAAACACCTGACCCAGTATGTGCCACTGCATCAAATATTCCAAAGGAGCCTCAGCTGCAAAGATGACGTTAAGGTTATCTATATGAAGACGAGCAGGAAAGTGAAAGGGTTTAAACTGTAGCAAACTAATGAAGGGTACTTAATTTCTGAATGGAAGCATCCACAGAGGATGACACTTTAATTACATAGGTTGAGTCACTTTGTTTTAACTTTCCAGCATGTCCTCATGAAAACATGCCAACCTCTCCCTCTCTCCCCCTCCTCCAAGCCTCCCCTAGCCAGTTGATAAGTGGCGGGGAAAAGCACAAAAGCAAAAGTCTGTGTTAGATGGAGACAACCCTGAGCCACAAAATGCAGATCCACAGAGTCAGAATCCTAAGCAAAGAGGTTCAAAGGAGGAGGAATGCAGGTGCCTTCAAAAGCAAAGAGATTGCAGACTTTGACTCAGGCCTGGCTTGCTCATGGATAGCACACACCAGCTGTGGGCTCAGCTACTAAAGAAGCAAACAGAAAGAAGCCAGGCTGCACAACTCTAGAAATGGGGAAGCCTCACAAAGAATTGTTTTGCATTTTGACCTTCACCTTGAAAGGTGATGACACCTTCCAATTCCACCCTTCAAGCAGAAGACACATTTCACAATGTTCACAACGCTTCCACATTCCCATCCCTGAAACCTCCAAAGGGCCCTGAGTGAGCAGACCCTCCCCACCCACCATCAGCAAAAGTCTCCCCACAAGTTCCCAGCCCAAATGTATTTATTCACTTTGGTCCAGTGTGTGCTGTGTGCAAGGGAATCACACCCACTGCACACCCTGGTTGGAAAAATGTAGAAATACATCTTCCTGGAGCCATTCCTAAGGGAATTGGAGACATCCCAATATAGTGCAGAAGCACAGAGCTCCAATTATAAGTCTGTGCCTCTAACAGACCGTAATCTACACTGACCTCTCCATTTTGCTTTTCTGCAATGCCCGTGAGCAACTGCAATCTGCTCCTTGTTCTACTTTCAGTCAGTTCAGCCTACAGACAGATAAGGTGCTGGGAATGACTTAGCTCATTTTAGACAGGTATCAGGTCAACCAAAATAAGGTATCATCATGCAGCCTTGCCACATGTTAGCATCCATTTATTCTACTGAAATGTTACACAAAGTGTCCCATCAGTTTTACAGAAGGTTGCCTTGCAGCTGGGAAAGCAAAAATATCAGGACAGCCAAACACCCCCAAGCCCTTCCTGATGTAGTTCTGTTGAGTTTGTATTTATATTAGGGGTGAATTTGACCCCTGAGAGCCCACCCTGTTCCTTTTAACACTCATGGATAACGTATGCTAACTTAATCTTGCTCCACTATAGATGGTCAAACTTCAACTAAATTAAAATTCAGACACACCCAAATCTCTGCTTAAAGACAAAAAATGGAACTAATGGCACTACTCCGACCTGAATTTAATTCAGGCTCGCATCATACGGCAATGAAACAAGCTGCATCAGCTTGAATGAGCAAGAACACAATGAAAAGATATGAAAGAAGTCCCTGCCCTTGGACAATGAGTGACTTCTGGGCTCTCTTCAACCACAGAAAGATCCACCGAAAGACAAAGTCATGTTGTTGTGGCCTGATTTGGGAATGTCTTCCATACAAAATCTGGTGATATACTTGATGTCTGGTCAGTCCAGAAACAGTAATCCATAGCAAGGAGGTGGGTAAAATATGACCATGGGGCTGTATCCAGCCTGCGTGCAGGTGGCCACAAAGTCATGGGATCCAGCCCGCAGGAAACCAGTGACTCCAGCTGCTAGGTCATACTGGGCACATCCCAGCCCCTTCTGCAGCTTACACCACTTCCCACCCTGAGCACCAGAAGCAGCCCTGGATAGGCATCGGCATCAGCTGTGGACATGGTGGGATCATAGAGTTATCTATATGAGGACATGCAGGAAAGACCACATCACCTGTGAAGTCCCCTGGGAACTTGCTGGCAGCATCCACAGCTGATGCCAATGCCCCCTGCTGATGCTCCTGTGTGCAAGCAGGTGTAAACTGCGGATGGAGCCAGGATATTGTGGACTGAGGCATGCTGTAGCTGTGCAGGGCAGGGAGAGAGAGATTGAGGGAGACAGACTGGGGTGTGTTGTACTTGAGGGGATGGTTTGGGCAGGGAAGAGGGAAAGGAAGATGAAGAAATGGGGCCTGCGGGTGGACACTGAACTCATTAAGTGGCCCTCCAGCCATAATCACTGCCCGCCCCTGACATAACAGCTGACCTCAGCAGTAGCTGAATAAAACCTCCACAAGATGCATGGACTAATGAATAGGGATTTTCACTGGCAGCTTGGGCCCTCAATGCTGCTTTGAGGGCAAGACTCCAGGGGAGACAAAGTTATCCTACATTTACATTCAGACCAGAATTTGGCCCAAAGAAGGAAGGCTGATCTTGTGGTTGTGATTCATGAGATGCAGGTTCTGCCACACTTTCCTGTGCAAGTTATACATGAGCACTCATATACACTGGTCATGAACATCTAAGAATGACCTAGGAGAAATCAGACCTTCACTCCATGAATCAAGTGACCATGTGAGAGTGTGCAGCACAGTCCACCCAAGATGACATATGCCTACTTACTTAAGAGAATTAAAAGGAATTAGGAGATGCAGGTTCTGCTTCTGCCTCTAGCAATAAGCCAAGCTATCACCATAAGGTAGCCTCTGAATGTCACTGTGCCTCAGTTTCCCCATTTACACAGGAAGAGTACTAGGAAAGTCTTTGGGAAAAGCTTGAACAGATATACATTAAAAGTGCTATAGAGACACGTGGCTTTTCCCACACCCCTTAAAGCAAATCACTAAATGTACTCTAACAGTCCTCTGTACTTAAAACAGAAATATATAAAAAATAAACCCCAGCAAACCTACACACTTGTTGCTAATTAAAATGCTATGCAAAGTTCTATGCAAAAGAGGCTGGGTACTCCATGCTGCAAATCTGTCTTGATGCATACACATGAAGCAAATTAGCACAAGTCCATCTGATAGCCGAGAACCTTCAAAATCAACACAACTAGTCCAACTGCCCCAACACCCAACATCTGACCAGGCCAACTTCAATTCTTTCCTACAGTGAGATTATCTGGCTTCAGTGAACTGCTCCAGAATTATACCAATACAGCCCAGTCCACCATTGTTTCTAATTCCCAAAAATGGCCCTTAAATTCAGCCTATTATACCATAGCTTGCCTTCAAAGAGTTTTGGAACTCAAGGAACGGCTACTTGCCATCTGTACAGTCTGCCTGTTAAATAAATACTGCGGTTTCTATATAGATGTTCATCAACCCAGAAATAAATTACATTCTGTTAAGTTAGATTCTGTTAATTATTGCCCGAAGCACTTCTAAGAGGAAAGACCAAATGGCTGGGTCTGTGTGATGCTCTGGTATTCTAGACTACTGCATTTGCGTGTCTCCAACACTACTAGCTGAAGCGTGGAGCACAAATGAGAAAGGAAGTCCTTTTTGAATGGCTTTTAGCCTCAGCTTCCTAATGGAAAAGCAGCAGGAGAAAGAAAATTATTCTGAACTTTTGCAATTGCCAGTATAGACTATCAATATCTAGAGTGACATGCCTATTGCACCTATGCACATTCACACAGATGTATCTCAGCACAAGCTTTCAGATTAAGTTCCTTTACGTTAAAAGTGTCTGGCTGTGCAGAAGGGGGAAGAACAAAGATTAATAGATTTAAGTGGCCATTAATTATTTCCTTTCATGCCAAATATCATTTCTAGAGCACAGAAAAGGCAATGAATGATTCACAGAGAGCTTCACACTTAACAGAAATTCCAACTAGACACAAAAGCATATTTCAAATTCACAAACATCCTCTCATCTTGGTGCCCAAACCCTCTTTTTCTGCAAGCATCAGACATTAACCCAGAGGCCAGGAATCTCAAAGAAATGCACACAGTTTATCCCATCATGCTTCCTACATGCACGACAGCCACAGTGACTGTTTCTGAGAACTAGAAGATCAAGACATACCAGGCCAACTAAGCTTAAAAGGCAGGAATGAAGGAATGTGACTCCACTGTAAAGAAGGGGCAGGCAATTATTTCAACTTAATGAGTTTTGGTGAGCTGTCGAGGGCTGCAATGGTAGCCCTGCCCCTTTTCAGGAGCCCCATTCCCTGGTCATCATCTTGGAACTGGAAGTCTTGCCTCCTAGCCCCAGTCTTTGCCACTGGAAGTGAACCCCATGCACCCCACCTCATCCTCATCCCCAACCCTTGCCCCCAGGGATGTGGCATCTGCATGTGGTGGCAAGGAGCAGAGCCAGGCTGGCCCACCTCTATTGCACAGGGCTCACGTGCAGCTCCCAGGACTCGTGCACAACTGGGGGGAAGCCTCGCACAATGGAGCCAGCTGCCTCCCCACTCCCTGCCAGATTGTGCAGCTCCCTGGAGTCCACTGGGAAGCAGGGAGCAGGTGCAGGGTGCAGCTCCCAGGACTTGCACACCATGACTTTCCCAGGAGTTCTGCACAATACAAGTGGACCAGCCTGGCTCCCCTTCTTGCTGTCATATGCAGCTCCCAGACATGGCTGGAGCCATGGACCACCTGGCAGCTAAGCCTGCATGGGCCACAAGCTCCCCAAGGGCCCACCGCCTGCTGCTGCTACCACTGGCAATGGGGTCTGTGCGCCATTGGGGAGGGGACATGAGGGGGAGACACCACACCCCCCCACCCTGCCTCACACTCCACAAACTAGGGGTGCACCGATAAAGATTTATTTTGGCCAATACCGATGGCCAATTATTAACCAGGCATATCAGACGATACTGATCTGATGGCTGATATGCAGCCCTGCAGCTTGGAGAGCAGTGTCAGGCCAGTAAGTCTGTGCTGGGTAAAAGGACTGGGGGCCAGAAATCAAGGCCCCCCCCACAGTGAAGGAGGGAGTAGAGCTGGGGCAGGGGCAGGCACTGCTCAGCAAAGGCAGGGCAGGGCACTGAACAAAGCCACAGCAGGCTCATCCAGAGGGTGGAGGGTGGCTCCCACCAGTGCGTGCACCCCTGGGCAGGTATGGGGGGGGGCATGTGCCCTCCAGAATTGTGTGTGGGGCAAGGGCAGGCTGTGCACTGGAGCTGGGAGGCTGCACCAGCCTGTTCCCAGCAGGGGAGCTGGGCCATACCTGCACTCAGGGTGGGCAGCAGTGCTGGGAGGGGCAGGGGTCTTTGTGGTGGGCCACAGACACCCCAAAATTCACTGCAGCCTGCCCTCCCAGTACTGCTGCTGCCCACCCCAAGCGCAGCCGCAGCCCACCCCCTTGCTGGGAAGAGGCCAGTGCAGCCCCTGGCCCCAGTCCACAGCCCATCCTTGCCCCACACACAAATCCAGAGGGCACATGCCCCCCTGCCTCCCCAGGGGGTGCACACAGCAGTGGGAAGCTGCCCGTGGCTCCATCCCGCGCCCTGTTCCAGCTAGGCAATGCCTACCCCTGCTCCACTCCCTCCCTCACCGTGGGGGCCTTGATCTGTACCCCCGCCATGCCCTTTCCTCCCACAGGCCTACTGGCCACATGCTGGTCTCCCAGCTGCCGGGCTGCATTCCTGGCTGTGTGCATGCTGCCACTGCACATACGCATGCAGCATTTCTCAGTTACATCAATCGGCCACGTCAGCCAAAAAGAGCCAATTGCTGATAATGTCATTTTTTCTTTTATCAGTGCCAATACGATATGAACAAATTAATCTGTGCACCTCTACCACAAGTCCCACACATCCATACCCTGCACACCCAAGATCTGAGCTCCCAAGCGCAGTCCCCGGGCTCTCACTCTTGCTAGCTCCGCACTCTTACCCAGCTGCAGGTTCCCAGAGTGAGCACTGCAGCAGGAACACGAGGAGGAGTTGCTGGAGACTGAGGAAGCTGAGCAGGTCCGCTGGCAGCTGCAGCAGCAGCCCCATCTGGAAGCTGTGCATGTTGGCCAGGGCTCTCCCGCACACGAGGATGGGGTGAAGCACACAGGCTGGGCAGGGTACAATTAACTGGTAGGTGCCCGTGGGCTGCATGAAATTGCCTGGTGGGCTGGATTTGGCCTGTGGGTCACAATTGTCCACCCCTGTTGTAAAGTCTGAAGCCATTCGTGAAGTGATGTGCACTGATGATTTTAGCATGAAGGCAACAGTAATGTTTTCAGTAAGGGTTCTTTCCAATTCTACTTTTTCGCATGGTTTTATCAAATTATCTTCCATTTAGCTGAACATTATTTTGCAAAAAAGGCAGGCAAGCTACTGCATGCTTTAAAAAATATATACACTTTGGGCTCACTACAGGTGTTAAGAGATGTTATCTCACCTGGTCTGTTCCCTGTGAGCCAGTACAGACAGGTTCCTGGCTGGATGATTCCTACTTTCTCTTGTCATGTTTTAAAATGTCATAAGCAATAGTGCTTCTTCCATTACTCCCTAGAAAGCCTACCACATTTCATTAGACAGTCAGTCTTGCCTGAAGATCAATTTCTTGCTATACAAAAATTCAAATGGCAGGTCAGCTTTTCTCTATTTGCAAAGTTACATGCCTGTCGCAGGCCACTTTCACTCAGACTCAAATACATCTTCAAAGATGTGAAAACAGCCCAGTCTCATGAGAACTAAGGGGAAAGTATTAGTCTGAGTCCAGGCTACAACCGTATAGTGAGAGTCCAAGAACTTCTGAGGGTGGGGGAAAGGATAGTTCTGCAAAACTTCACAATTTCAAAGCATCTTGGTCACTTTTCCTAGTGCCCTTGCGGGGATTTCTGAGGAAAGCTGCTCTGGAACATGGTTTTCTATTTGAAGGGTTCACTACACAGCTTGAGGCATCACAGAAAAACAAACGTTGCTGGAATCAGAGACTTACAGCACCTTTCACAGGAGAAATCTGGAATTTGAGCAGGCGGATCCTCAACAAAATGTTCTTCAGTCATGTCTCTCTTTTTCTAGGGCAGCTTCTTTATATTCAACTCCAGCCCTTGCTGTGTCTGCTTACAGAAGGCTCCAGCACACACCCCCCCCCCCCTTCTCACTGCTTCAAAGACTTTTCTTGCTTGTTCACTCTCACCGCTCTCTGGTATTCAGACTGCCTTTGTCTCTCTCACGCATGTACCCCCACCTTCTCCAGCTGCCATCCTCTCATCTTCCTCTCCCTGTTGCTCTCATCAGCTCCCACTGATTGGCAGAAGAAAATTCAAATAGAAAAAGAAATCTAACTGCGCATGGGCCTGCTTCTGATCTCATGCCACTGGAAAACAGGTATTCTCAAGTTAACGGAGCATAAGGGAAAGCAGTTGGGTTATATACCACTATCATTAGGGCACATGAGGACTGGACACTTGGTTTTTCATAGACATTAGGGCTGGAAGGGACCTCGGAAGATCTTCGAGTCCAGACTTCTGCCCCAGGGGCAGGAAGTCAGCAGAGATCATAGGATCCCAGCAAGATAAACATCTACACGTCTCTTGAAGGCATTCAAAGCAGGTGCTTGAACCACCTCCAGCGGCAGTCTATTCCAAACCTTGGAGGCTCGGAAAGTAAAGAAGTTCTTCCTTATGTCCAGCCTGAAACAGTCTTGGAGGAGTTTGTGACTGTTCGAGCTTGCTGATCTTGGGGTGCTCCGGTGAACAGACGTTCCCCCAGATCCTGGTGAGCACCCCTGATAAACTTATAGGTGCCCACCAGATCACCCCTGAATCTGTGCTTCTCCAGGCTGAAGAATCCTACAGCTCTCAGTCTCTCACCATAAGGTCTGTTTTCCTGGTCTCTGATCATGTGCATGGCTCTCCTCTGCACTCTCTCAAGCTTCTCCACATCCTCTTTGAATTGCAGAGCCCAAAACTGGATGCAGTACTCCAGCTGCAGCCTCACCAAGGCCGAGTACAAGGGGAGAATGATGTCCTGGGATTTGCTTCACAAGTATCTTTGGATGCAAACAAGCGTTTTGCTTGCTTTACTAGCTGCAGCATCACATTGAAGGCTCACGTTCATCTTGTGGTCAGTCATGATCCCTACGTCCCTTTCATCCATAGTGCTAGCCAGTGTAGCACTGCTGAGCCTATAAGCATGCTGAAGGTTTTTCTTCCCAGCGTGGAGAACCTTGCATTTTTCGGTGTTAAACACCATCAGGTTCTCATCCGCTCATTTCCTGAGCCTGTCAACGTCAGCCTGGATCGTCCTCCTGTCCTTGGGTATAGATGCTTTACCCCAAAGTTTGGTGTTGTCAGTGAACTTGGCCAGCCCGCTTCTGACATCAATGAACACATCATTAATGAAGATGTTGAATAGTGTAGGCCCAAGGACAGAGTCTTGGGGAACCCCACTGGTCACAGGGCACCAAGACGATCGACTTCCGTCAGCTATCACCCTCTGGGTCTGACCACAGAGCCAATTCCCCAGCCAGCAGATTGTGGTGTGGTCAAGGCCACAGTTAGCCAGTTTTGCCAAGAAGTGATTATGGGATGCCAGATCAAAGGCTTTTTTAAAGTCAAAATATATGACATCAGCCTCTTCCCCCTTATCCAGGTGATAGGTCACCTGGTCATAAAAGGAAATAAGATTGGTCAAGCAAGACCGACATGCAACAAACCCGTGCTGACTATCCCTCAGGATTTTGCCATTGGCCAGTCTGTTGAGAATGGTCTCTCTGATAATCTTTTCTAGGATCTTCCCCGGGATACAGGTCAGGCTGATGGGCCTGTAGTTTGCCAGATCCACTTTCCTCCCTTTCTTGAAGACAGCCACCACATTGGCCTTCTTCCAATCTTCGAGCACTTCACCAGAGCACCAGTAGGGAGGTTCAAATAGGACCTGAAGTTTCTTGTAATTCCATTCTAGGCACTTCTGAGCCATTTCTAGAACAGAGAACCAGGTCCGAACCTCATTTCTTCCACCTCCCTCCGCGTGTCTACAGTCAACACACAGAGAAATGTCAATCATTTTCTATTTACAGAATGATTTTTTTTTTGTAATATGTATGTTAAAACAAATCAGAGGTTTGGCTTGTTTTTGTTACTTCTCCACTGCATTTCCTACCACTCCTGCCTGGTGGTTTCAGCTGGCTGCTTACTGAATTAGTTCATCTCACGTCCCCTTTGCACCACTGCTAACATTTCCTAAAAATACTTCCTGAGCATCAGAAATACCAAGATAGGTGGAATTCTTAGCCTTCCTCCTCCTGTGGGGCCTGGAATCTTTTTTGCTATTGATGAACATGGAGTAAAAATAATGCATCGAGGAAAAAAAAAAAAGGGCACCTTTTCGTCCTGGATTTGCTTGGTCCTTTTTTTGCCCGACAAAAAGGAAAAGTGTGGATTTTCAGCATTTGTAAATACTGTTACTTGAAGTTTGCAATTCCAGTATGTCTCATCACCTCCCCAGTCTTGGCCTTTAGCATGACAAGCACAAGATTTACTATCCAAACTGCAGGCCAGGTGGTATCAAAAGAAGTTTCAGATCTCTACCGGCCCTGATTATCTACCAAGTGGAAAACCAGATGGGACGAAAACTCATCAAAGCCAAAAGAGCGAAGGTTGTATCTTGACCTGCTCAATCCCTGGACCATGCCATATTTTATAAAAACAAATAAAATGTGCACTACATAGTGCCAGATAAGAACAGAGGGAACAGTGCTTCCCCCTTTCAACGTTTTACATGTCAGAACACTACCCAAATGTTAAATTATCATCCCAACGTCCACGCCACGTAGATCTACCTAAGTCTTTAAAGACCTATCAGCATAGTGGCAGGGTCCTGAGAAGATAATTAAACATGTGTTACAACGTATGTCAGAAGGAGTACAGACAGAAAATCCTTTTCTTTCCGTTTGATCTTTTCAGTCCTCGACAGCAGAATCTAACAACTACCACGTGACCCTAACCCTTGAGCCCTTTTAACTATTTAACACAGTGTTCTCCCTCCCCTAAAACAAGACCATGTTAAAAATCAGAGTCTGATCACCGCTTGATCAGACAGAAAACAGAATATCACAAGATATTATATTCTGTTTATAAAGACTATTATAAAAGACACTTAGGGGAATGTCTATGGCACTGCTGACAGAGGAATAGAACATATTTACCTGGATGACCTTGAATTTAAGACAACCCCCCAATAATAAGAGTCTGTACATGGAAAATGTATAAATTTGTTATGATTTTCCATGCACAGAACCTAATTATTGGGGAAATGGGGGAAAAAAATCTAATTACTGAAGGATCGCTTCAAATTCATCTCTCTGTCACTGCAGTAGGGAAAGCAGCGATAAGTGGCAGGAGAGAGGCAGGCAGTGAGGGCAGGGGGGTCATGTGGCCTGACCTCTGCCCTGCGCCCTCCCCCCATACCTTGGGCTCTGCCACCTACCCTTCACCACTGGTCCCCCTGGGGCATATGCCCCTGCTGCATTTTGCCCCCTACCCCCCAACATAACTGCCCATGTCCTACTCCCTGGCTTGCTTTCAGTTGCAGCTCCAGCCCCTGCCTGGCTAGGCACTTGTGGCAGAAGCAGTGGCACATCATGCCCAGTCTTGGCTCCACCCCAGGGCAGAGCCAGAGCTGCTGCCAGGAGGGTACAGAGCCATGACTAAGCAGCATCTGGGCAAAGGCAGGGTGGTGGGCAGATGGGCAGGAAGCAGCTGCAGCTCCAAGTCCAACCTTGAGCTTGAATCGCCTGTCCCCTTGCCTTGTACTCAAACCCAAGATGAGGGTTTTCCCCCTTCCCCTATGGAGGGAAATGGGGGAAAAAGTCTGATCTTGGATTCAAGTAAACATGGTACTAATGCTATAGCAGTCAAAATCAGTTATAATTTTAACATGCCATTATCAGACTTGCTTTCTTTTTTTAAGCTTTCTATTTTGCAGGCATGTATAATCAATTTATCCAGGGAACATATTGGTCAAACACATGGAACTCCAAATGTGGAGCACGTGTACATCTATAAACATTCTCTGGTCATTTGTCCCACATATCAAAACATCTGGAAATAGGAAAGAAGGGAAAAAAAGCCTTCAACATTTTTTGGACTGAGGTTACTTCAGTTCAAGTCATTCTAATCATGCAATTCTTTTCTCAGTTATTCTCGACTTACCCAGTATTACTAAGAACAAAATATGGCAAGGGCTTTTTTTCTAGCAGCTGTCAATTCAACTATGACTACAATTCTGTAATGCATCAAATTTCACAAATAAGCCCAAACTAGTATGGGGCCAGGGACCCAAAACATACGCGTGCGAGACTGGGCTGAGGCTCAGAAGCTGGGGCCCAGACAGTGGACCTTGAACTAGGGGACCCAGCTAAAGGAAAAAAGCCAAAGCCAGGAAGATGGAAACCCCGACAAAGATTCAAGGCTTGAGGGGCCATGGGCAAAGGCAGGGCCAAGGGTTCCCCTCCAAACAATGACTAACATCTGCGGGGCGCAGATACGACTATGGGGGTGGCTGGAGCTCATGATTATTGCTCCTAAAGCACAACTGGGGCTGCCTTAAAGGGAAAACCCACCCCATACAATTTGGGGCAGAGAAGCCATAAGGGCTATGCACCGAGGAAAAACACCCAGGAAGAGGCTACTCTGGCCACTGGAAGCAGTCTTCCCAATTAAAAGACCCTAAGATCAAACCATGGTGGTAAGGGGAGCCAGGGAGTGGGGGCAGAAAGTCTGATCATCAGGGGGTATCAGATGCCAGGCAGAATTCCCCTACCTGTAAGGGTGGGACTGCCAGCTAAATTGCTTAGATCTGTGACAGGTATTATCTTGGTTGACACACCATGAATCATACCTCCATAACATTCAAATATGAATCTCTCCGGGAGCAGCGAACTCCATATCTGGCGCTGTAACAGAGTTGTGTCCTCCAAGGCTGAGGGACCCACAGACAAGTGAATTATTCATGCAGAATTCAATTAAAGAGACTTTGGCTTGAAAGGGTGACAAGTCAAGAGTGCTACAGGCCCCGTCACGGAAGAGACATTCAGTCTTTCCTCTCCACAAAAGGACGAGTTCCTCCTCATCACCTTTTATTCTTCTCAACCCTGACAAGCAAGAAGTTTCATCCAGCAAAATATTCAGCGTACACATCTTCTAATGGGCCCATGCCCACTCATGTCCTCAATGAACTCAACAGGAGCTTTCCCTTTTGTCTTCAGTGGAGAAATGGCAGACCGTAAAGCGTTTTCTTCCTTCCCTGTGATCCAAGCCCACAAACCTTGGTTATGTCATACTGTCATTTTTAATGTCTTCAGTTGCACTATAGCTAACTAATGAATGTGTAAGCCTCAAATACCAGGTACAATAAATATGTTGGCACAAACTGTGATGGCATGAAGGCCAAGAAAGAGTAAGAATTCCTGCCAGCAAACTTTACATGACAGTGTTACATTTCTTATTTGTTAGAGTCCACCCGTTCTTTATCAAAATTGGCTAGAGACACTTCCTGGGCTTTTGGGGACAAAAATAGATCAGAACCCCTCATCACTAATTAAAGAAAAGCTGCAGTTTGGAACAGTGGTTTTGCTGACTTCTGTCTTGATAACTGACCTACGTAACAGCCTGATGCGATGGAAACAAATAAAGCAGCTTCATAATTACAGTAATTACAGCAGAGTCCTTCAATTGAGTGAAATCCCACAATCCTTACTCATGTTAAACTCCCAGCGGAGGAAACAGTAATTACGACAAGGACATATTTAAAATGATGAAGGTAAGGTCCTAAATATAGCAAAGTAAATTAAACATCACCAAAATCCAGAAGAGGAGGTCGCCTTGCCATTCTGAGTGCGAAAACCATCCATTTCTGTGACAACGAACTTTCATGAGATTTTACAAGCAGTTTCCCTTCCTTCAGCTCTGAGAAAGCAGCAAAAATCAAAACTTATCACTGAAGTGGAAAGGAAATGCATCCACTAAGTGTTCTGCATATTGGGATGAAGCCAGTCAACCCCTTTTACATGCTTCCAGAAGGCTCACGTTTAAGCACCATGCCAGCCCAATATCGCAGAAAACTTCAAGAGTATGAACCAAAAGAAACTCAAGCAGACTTAACAGGTATGTGCACGACATTTTCCAATCTGCGGTGAGTTTATAATGTTCTAGCCACAAGTTAGCATCATTTAGTTAAGCCCAGATTTAGTGAGACCACAAACATGGGATTAAGGTCAAGTGACTTCACAGAGAATTAAACTCATGCTTGAAAGCTTTCAAGACTTGAGACCTCCGCACTTCCTGGCTTGTTCCTTACCACCACCACCTTCCCTGAGAAGGGAATTGCAAAACCAGAGATAAAAAAAATGTCCCTGGCTTGCAGCATCCTTGGTTTATGGAATCTCTGCCCATATTTTCTGCTGAAATGTTATTTTTTTCCTCCTCCTTCTGTAGCATCCCTCCTTAAAGCACAGCTGTTCACAACAGATGTCCATATGCCACATCTCCTACAGCATCAGCACAAATGCAGCAGGGACATGACAACACCTGTCTTCCTGTGGTAAAGCATATCAGTGTCACCAAACATTATGGACATTAGCCCTTTTTATTGTTACACTCACGTCAACAAACCTCCTACTTAAAATACAGACTTTAAAAGACTACGTCCGTGCTTTCCACAAAACACCGTAGGCACGTGATTTCTTACAGCTCTAGGGAACACCAAAGTTATGACTGCTGCCCATGTAAACAACCCAAGACTAGGAGTGTGGCCGTAACAACCTGGAATCCAAACTTGTGAAAGAGCTGATATCTTTTTTATTAGACCAACAAGGTATTTACCTGCCATAACAACATAGAACGAAGGGAAGTTGCAAAGCTCACCCCTGAAGTGGGTAAATACTTGCAGATTTAGCTTGAGTGGAGCTCCCGGTTCATCTGCTTATATACTTTTATTTAAATACATCTGCAAAAGTTACCATCAGTGTAGACATAGGGTATGTGTACATGGTGTCCCCGGCATGTGCAGGGAATGATGCTCCTGATGAAAATTCCTCATGTTCTCACTCACCTACTGCCAAGCATATGAGACAAGCACAGAAATACAGCGGTGAACCTGCACCAGTCTTCCCAGTTTGGTCCTCTTGCAACCCCAACCTCCCACATATTTGAGAACACACCTCCAGGGTAGCTTTGCTGTCACATTTCCAGGTCTGGAAGAGCACATGGGAAGGGCACAGCTAAGAGCATTATTTCTGACTTATGCCAGAGACATTCTGTAGACACACTCATAAACATGTTACCTCGGGATAGCATCAAACGTAAACTACTCCAATGGCTTAGCACCAGATACAGCTTTTAAATGGACAATAAAACAGAAGGGGCCCACAATGCACCTGACTGATGCCCATGTGTTCCAACCTTTACTCCTATTTCTGCAAACCAATTATTTAGATACATGGTGCTGCCCACCATAAATGCAATGCTCAGGATCGGGCCTTTCATTAGACTAGAATTAAGGGTAGGCAAAGTCCAATTTTAAACTGTACTATGATAATGGTTAAACATCTGATAATGCTATTAGTCCACCTTACTCCATTGCTAGAGAATGTGGCAAGGGCAGCTGTGACTTGTTTTAATGGTGGTGTTCAGCTGTCTACAAGGGGATAAAGCACACAAGTAAATACATTTAAGCACTACAGACTGGTCACTGAATTCTACAGCCAGCTTTTGCCTTCCAGAAGGAGCTCCTCTTTTTCCTTATATGACAGAACTAACTGGCATTTGAGAATTTACAGGCACTGACCACCACTAGCTTCCATTTCCAATTATTTAAAGAACCAATTTAAGAAAGGATTCAAAATAAGATGTTGATTCAATTCAAACCAACTGCAGAACAAAGAAAAATTAAAAGGGACAAATCTCACGAAAACAGATTGCAAAGCCCTCAAACCACATATCAGCTTTTAGGATTTTTCATTAAACTTCTGAAAGCAATCCTGCCTGCCTCTCCACCCAGAAGCTGATGCTTGTTTTCCTTCTGTGCGATTCTATTCGAGGCCTGCATTTAAAATAGATTTCGCCTCATTGTCCTGGTTTCCTCTTATTGTTGCCCTTAGCCTCTACCATTTTTCCATTCATTTGGGACCAATCTTCATTTATCTCAAAAAATGAAGTGCTGCCAGAGAACTCACAATCACTTTGAAGGGGGAAGGGCAACGGGGAAAAAAGAACCAAATACATCGGGAAATCATTTTCTTCCCCACCAAAACATTCAACCAGACTTCAAAATCAGGGGGCTACAGGGACTGACTCACAAGGACAGACAAATATGTCCAGCCAAAGGAACAACTCAGGACCTAATCCTGAACCTATTCACTTGTATAAATTCAGGAGAGCCCTAAGAAGGTGGATAAAGGGAAGGACAACTAACTACACATGGGGAAGGACAACTAACTAACATAGTTGAATTAAATAAACTTCAAGGATAGGCAGGAATTAGATAACACTGCAATAAAAGTATATAATTAACAGAGGAGGCAAGTAGGACAAATATTAGGAATAGATTTCTTGCAGGGAGATCTAGAATGGTAGGCTTTGGAGGGTCAGGCAGTAATGGTAGCTAGCTTAGGTACCACAAGCAGCAGAGCCTGCTCCTGCTCAGAGAAGCAGGGCTAATTAGCCGTGCTAATGTAGCTGCACTGCTTTCAGTACCTCGCTCAACACAAGATCAAGGATCGCTGCACAGCACTACACACTGCCTTGCAGACAGACCCCTAGGCCTTGGAACATTCTCCCAGGGAAAGTGATGTGAAAGCCCATCACGTGGAGCCTTTTCAGCCCTTTTCAACACTGAAAAAATGTCCTGAAAAGAAAGGAAGCATAAATAACTGGAGGTGCACTGATATACTGGCCGCATATTGGATCAGCACTGATAAAAGGAAAATTAACATTATCAGCTGTCAGCTTGTTCTGGCTGGTGTAGCTGATAATGTCACTGATAAAAGCCGATAGAAAGTACTGTCCTGCTGGTAAATCTGTGAGAGGAAATGGGCAGGGGGAGAAGATCGAGGCCCCCACAGTGAAGAAGGCAGTGGGACAGAGGCAGAGGAAAAGGCTGAGGCTGGGGCAGGCACTGCCCAGCCAAAGCAGGACACTGGGGCTGGGAGTGGAACGGAGCCACTAGTCGATTGTCCAGGGGCCATGAGGGTGTGGGGAGGGGAGCGGCTCCCCACCATTGCGCACACCTCCAGAGGAAGCATGGGGGGGACATGTGTCACCTGGATTTGTGCACAGGGTGAGGCTGGGGCCAGGGGCAGCATTGTCCTCTTCCCAGCAGAAGGGCTCTGTCTGGAGTGGGCAAGAGCAGGGTAGGCTCAGCTATGCAGGGTGGGCAAGTGGCAGGGCTGGGAGGGGTGGCTACAGGGAATTTTGAGCTCGTTATAGCCCCCCAAACTCCCCACTAGCTTTACCCCTGCTCAGGGCACTCTGCTCTACTGCCTTTCCCTTAGAAGCCTGCTCCAAGCCTGGCCCTGGCCCTGGCCCAGCTGTGCTGCCTCTCTCACCATTAGGGCCTCAATCCCTTTCCCCCCACAGACTTACCGGCAGGGTGCTGCTCTCCAAGCTGCCAGGCTGCATTCCTGTAAATTGGCTATCGGATCAGTATCGGCTGATATGGCTGGTTAATGACTGGCTATCGGTATCAGCCAAGAAAATCTTTATCGGCGCACCCCTATAAATAACCAAATGACTTTTCCATTTATTACTTTTATGATCCTATAACAAGAACCTCATTCATCTCTAGTAAGACAAGGCACAGAATATGCTACAGAAAAATAGTTTTAAATCATTTTCTTATGTATTAGGCAGACTCATGGCCTCCCAACCCTGAGACATTTTGTGGCTGGAGTCATGCCAAGGCCATTGTCAAAAAATTCCAGAATGATAGCTCTGGAGACTGAAGTCCTTTATTCTCAACCCTTCTCAATTCCTTGATCTACTATAGGGGTGGGCAAAATGCAGCCCACAAACCAGATGCAGCCTGCCAAGCCATTTTATCTAGCCCACAGGTCCCCTGAAAAAATTTAGAAAATTAATTTTTATCTGCCCCTGGTTGCCTGTCATGAGGCCCTGATGGCTTGCCAAGACTCAGTAAGTGGCCCTCTGCTCAGAATAATTGCCTGCCCCTTGAGCTACCCAGTCCCCCCTAAAACTCTTCATTTTAAGGGTGCTTATTCAAACAAACATGGAAGTTTAATTCAGCATGGAGGATCTAACAAGCTCAAAGGCCAGCATTCAGACTCAGGTAGTCTCTGCCAGGAAGATATACCCTGGCTACCAACAGTTTGCCTGCAAAACCGCTAAGTAATTAAACCATTGTATCCCAGCTATGGATTCTAATCACAGGAGCTAAAGTAGGTGGAGTGCTCCAAAGAGACTTACTGTTCTGTAAACAAGTGGGAGCAGACCGTCCTGCTAAAACACCAGCCTGCATCAGGAGTGCAGCATCAGTTACTCAACCCAGGCAAAGTGCCAGCAAGCACCTCCCAGAGCTGAGCACTGAACAGGAGCAGAATGGCTCTTTCACCCCAGAGGGGCAGCTCTCTCTCCAGAGTTAGGGAAGAGGACCCCACTCTGTCTTGTTGGGAAGTCAGACAAGCTTGCACAAGACCCAGGGCAGGAACTGCTACTCTGCACAGTCCTCTATGAGCAGGGAATAAAAGAGAGAAGGGCTCAGGAACTATAATTTGTAGAGTGTTACAGGAGAGAGGAAGGCAGAGTCAGACACTTACCACCATCACTGAGTCATGCTTTAGGTTTGTTGGTTGTAGCCATGTTGATCTAAGGACACAGACAGACAAGGTTCTTTGGATAGACGTGATATCTTTTATTAGACCGACTAAATCAGGTTTGTCCAACAAACGGCCCGCGGGCCGCCACGTGGCCCTCCAAGCTGTTTTCTGAGGCCTGAGATGCTGTGAGGGGAAATGAAAGTAAACACTGTACTTTCATTTGGGGGAGCATGATGCGATACCACTTTCTGTGAGGTTTTGAATATGGCTCGCCGGCCCCCTAGGCAATAAAAAGTTCATAATCTGGCTCCCCGTTCAAAAAGGTTGGACACCTCTGAACTAAATACTTGGAAAAATTGTTCTTTGCAAGTTTTCGGGCACAAACACCCTTCTTCAGTCACAGACAGAGTCTGGTGGTGTTGTGTCTGCTCTCCTGGGTAGAATAGAAGCCAATATGGAAAATGCAGGACTGTAAAAATACAAACGTATGGCAACGAGGATAGGAGGGAATGGGAGACAAATGAAAGACATCTTTGGTAGAGGAGCCTATTTCATAAATCTCGTGGATACAAAAAATCACAGACTAAATACAGACATTGGATTTATGGCACTTTGTAATGCACCTGCTAACTGATAACCGCCGGCAACCTATCTGCATTTTACCATCTACTTTCTATCACCAGGTTAACAATCCCCCTCCTCCACCACCACCTATTTGTCTCATACCTATTGTCTCCCACTCCTCACTGCCATGCGTCTGCATTTTCACCAACTTGCATTTTGAATATTGGTTTCTATTCTACCCAGGAGAACTCACAAAACCCCACCAGACTCTCCCTGTGCCTGAAGAAGGGTGTTTGTGCCCAAAAGTTTGCAAAGAACAATTTTTCCAACTATTTAGTTGGTCTACTAAAAGATATCACATCTACTCAAAGAACCTTGCCTGCCATTATTAAGCGAGGTAGTTTGGCATTAATATTCCATGAGAAGGAGGCTGGATGCAGTCCTAGCCCAGGCCTGCAGAGGCTGGGAGTGCATCAGGTCTTGGAAGGCAGGCTTTGCCTTACTGAATAGCAGCACCACAAAAGGGCTTTGGTGAATGTGGAGTCCAGTCTGTTCCCCTTCACATCACACACGGTGGCAGTGAAGAGTGCCTTGAGCACAAGGGAGGGTGGCTATCAACTAGACAAAAGGGTTGGGATTAGGGGTGCATCAATAAAGATTTTTTAGGCTGATACTGATAGCCAATTTTTGACCAACCATATCAGTCGATACTGATCCAATTGCTGATATGCAGTTCAGCAACTTGGAGAGCAGTGTCCGGCTAGCAAGTCTGTTGGGGGGAACAGGTGGGGGAGGGAAAGGGCATGGGGGGGCAGATAGAGCCCCCCCCGGTGAGGGATGGAATGGGGTTGGGACAGGAGCAAGGGCAGGCACTGAACAGATGGGGGAGGGTGGGGCGTGGGATGGAGCTTCAGTTCGTCCATGGGACGTGGGAGGGCAAGGGAGAAGCTCCAGCTGCTGCACACACCCCTGGGAGAGGCAGACAGGGCATGTGCCTCCCAGATCTGTGCGTGGGGTAAGGGCAGGCTGCCTGTGGACTGCTTGGGCCCAGGGGCTGCACAGAGCTCTTCCCAGTGGTGGGAGCTAGGCTCAGGCTAGGCAGGGGTGGGGCAGGTGGAAGCAGTGCTGGTAGGGAGGGTTATGGAGGAGGGCTAGAGCCACCCCAAAATTCACTGTAGCACCCCCCTCTCAGTACCTGTGCCAAGCACTCAGTAGACAGCCCGTCCTTGCCCTGCACACAGATCTGAGTGGCATGTGCCACCTATGCCATGCTTCCCCCAGGGGGGCACACAATGACAGAAGCCACCACCCCCACTCTCCACGCCCCCTAGATGAACCACAGCTCTGTCCCACACCCCACCCTGG
>JAGPOW010002742.1:17247255-17312153 GCA_030014935.1 Caiman crocodilus | reverse complement strand
GGGGGGGGAACTGTCTTGGATTCTAGTAAATATGGTAAATACTCTTAAAATACTCAAGTAAAACCTGCCCTGAAAAAAATCAGACTTGTATTCTTAGAGCATGCACAAAAATACTACAATACAAAAGTTAAGACTTTAGGGGGCCCAATTGTAAATTGACCCCATATAAGTCAAGTGCAAATTTTATGGTTCTTTTAGAGAAGAAGAGGTGAACTTATAATCAGAATAAAAGAGCATATAGGCAAGATAAGATTTAGCATTTTAATTATTCATTCTCCTGCTTTTGAGTGCTTGACTGCTTTTCATCAAGGTGTTAGGATTGTGATATTCCTATCTTTCACACACTTATCCTCAGAACCTTCCTATGAAGAAGAGAAGAGCTATTTTTCCTATTTTACAGATGAGGAAACAAAGCTCAGAAAGACTGCCAGTACATTCATAAGGCACAAGACGGTAGCACAGGGATGCCCTGAGCTAGGTTGATACGTGCATCTCCACACAGTGCTGCCTTGCATCATGTAGATTTTGCAAACATATGCTGGCACCTAAAGATGGAGATTTTAAAATGCCATAGTGCCCATCTGCATGTCAAGGTATCTCAGCACCTTCAAGGCCCTAAGTGGTCTGCTGAAGGTCACCCAGGAGATCTATAAAGCAAGAAACAGCACAGGGGTTACTCTAATCCAGCAACTGGGGTGATGGTCCTTCTTCTTCCCCACAGTATATTTTACTGTTTATATGCAGCCTTAATATTTTTTAATACAGCTTTAATAATTTTCAGAATTACCCAAGAATCATTTTAGCTCTCCCCCCGCCCTTTTGTGTCGCTAAATGACAACACAGCTCTGTACCCATTAAATAAATTGGTTTCAGGGAACATAAGACAATTAAAGGAATAAAAAGGTTGTGCCAGTCCAATAAAGGTTGAATACTGACATCCCTCATCTCTTTGTAGTTTTGAACTGTTATGGAAACAATACATCATTGCCACTGGAATGTCTGCAAGCAACACATTGCCCCATTATCAGCCTGATTCACTGCCAATTGATATTGCTGAGAGTCTTTCCTTGGATTGCAAATGGGCTTTGGATCAAGGCCCACATGCTTAAAGGGCATGCGAGATGCTTACTGACAGGAGCACAGCATACAAACAGTACAGCCCCCAGTATTTTTGCTTCAGTCTTTCACACAATTTGTTGCTGTCACGAAGCCTCAAACAAGGGACTCCTCAGAACGGACTTTCTTTTTTCTCTGCTAGTTTTAATGAAAAGAGACTCTTTCTAGTTTTCAGGTAATGGCAATTCCTTAAATATTCAACCTTGAAAATGTCCCATTGAATGATTCAGTATCAAAATTAAGGCTATCAGCACATACAAGCTATTCGTCACTGATATCCTGCAAATTATAATGCATGGTTTAAGAACAGGGTGACCATACATCCTGGGCAAACCAGAATAGTCTTGGCTGCCTTGGTCCAGTCCTGGCTGGTTGGCCAAAAGTCCCAGAGTGGAGTCCAGCAGGGATGCAGCATGGCATGGCGCACCAGGCAGGCGTGGTGCACTGAAGCACGTTTCTATCATAAGACAGAATTTGGATCCAACATCTGCATAAACACACTTCTACCATTTTGAATACAAGTAAGATCTCTGTTAGATGTCAAATGTCTAAACCATTTGACATTTAAAAGGGAAGGAGGGTGGCAGACTTACCATGTATCAGTCTGATCCCTTTGAAACTGTTTTGTATCCACTCACTCCCACAATAAGCAAAAATTATGCAATACTACTGCCCCCTCCCTTATGTTCCATCTCCATCCTTAAGATCAACTGAGAGCAACCCCCTGCAAGTACCTTCTGTGCACCAAGATGGTTCAGTGAAAACATGTGGAAGGTCACTCTCGGTACTTGCTCCTCAACATTGCAATTCCTTCACCTTTAAGGCCTGCCATAACCTAAGCCTGGACATCTTCTGGAAGTGCTTTAGGACCTTTTTCTTTGGGCAGCCCTAAGTTCTGGGGCACTGCCTGGGAAATTATTATTATTATTATTTGCTATTTTATGCTTGAGTGTATCTTACTATTGTAAGCCATCCTAGGCCCTTTTTGGGGGGATGGTGGCATATACATCTAACAAATACATACATTTAGCCACTGTTTCCTACCTGCATCAACTACCCAGTTTAGCTTCCATTGAAACAGGCAGACAGGACATACAAAACAGTTGCAACAGTTCAGCTGCAGTGCATTCAAAAATGGCAA
Organism: Caiman crocodilus; assembly: GCA_030014935.1. Taxonomy (NCBI): domain Eukaryota; kingdom Metazoa; phylum Chordata; order Crocodylia; family Alligatoridae; genus Caiman; species Caiman crocodilus. The sequence continues at coordinate 17,309,896 of JAGPOW010002742.1, read as the reverse complement.
CCCTTCCCTTCTTTAATTCAGTATAACTATTGTTTTTGTCCACATCCAAGATCTTTGTTCAACGGACAAGATTAGGTAACACACTCATATAATATACAGACTTCCACTGATTTCAGCGGACTTTGGATAGGACCTGTTCTCACAGAAGTTGTGGAAAGTCCCGTTTATATCAGGGAGTGCAGAATTAATACCAATATTATCTGCAACAGTCAATACTTAATAACACATTAAAGCTTATTTAAAAACTAAGCTTTACTTAATAACACTTCTTTTTCTTCAAATCTAGCCAGCAAATTAATTTAAAAAGTGAGATAAGGCTTTCTTGAGTACAAGTCCTGTTACTACATATACTAAAAATTAAACCTATTACTAAAACTACCCAGTCAACCCTATTATACAACCACAAGGCATAGTACCCTAGCCTGCCACAAGTAAAGCAGGGGGATGATGGTGGCCAGTGTCCTGCTGTTTTAAGGGCTGTTAAAATATGTTTGACAGATCCAAGGGAGAGAACTGAGCTGAATTGTCCATGTGATTTCTCTACTTTTGTATGTTTTTGCACTGAAAGAGCGCAGTGGGGCCAATATTTGGTAAACAAGGTTTATCCAAGAAGCCATTTTCTTTTGCCTAGCATCAGTCCTAAGCTCACACAAATTCTGCACTAATTCCCTGCAATGCCTTCTGTTATCTATTCTGGACAGAGTCATAGCAAGGAGGTAGAGTTGCCAACAAATTAGTGATTTCTCTTAGCTTACCATGCTGCTAAAACAAAAAGCGTGGTCATACTGCCCTCTGCAGGATATGTCCTCAAGCATGATGGAGACTTACTCTTCTGCAACAGACCGTGAAGGCTGCTCTGAATTCATGCAGTACAAAACTTCTGTGCATAATCTACATTGCATATCAGCTTGCACCAATAAGCAGTATTCTTAAATATGATCAATCTGTTTCCTATTCCATAGTTCTTGCTATGAAAGATCTAAAAAAATAGATCACTTTGATTTGTGTAAAGAAAGTCAAAATACAAAGTCCTGCAGCAGGGGTATACATTCTGGCTCTGCAAAACCGCAAACAAACCAGGCTATTTTGACATTTACAGTTTATTATGGGCCCCGTTATCCTCACTGAGCCATTTATAAAGCACACTATCTGATCTTCTCAAGATATATTTCTATCTTTTGGGTTTGGTTGAGAAGCCCATATAAAGAAAAGCTACCCCAATCAGAAATGTTATCCGTGAAAACAAACATTATCCTTATATTGCAGTTCTGATAATGAAATGTTTGTATTATATGAGCATCCAAAGGTTCTGATCAGGCATAAGGCTCTATTATCAGAGGCTCTGTACAAACACAGGGCTGCCTACATTAGCATTTCAGAAGCTGAGGTGAGGGCCACAGTGTTACAGGGAATTGATAGAAAAGCTAACCAGGTGTGGGGCAGGGACATGGAGCAAGAGAATTGAGGGCTACTCCATCAGCTGCAAAACTGTCAAGTTCACCTTCCCGTCTTGCTCCTGCTACGGCTTCTAACTCAGCCTCATGTAGCTCCAGTTAGAACTGGACTGGGCCTTTATGGATCAGCTCACACATCCAGGATTTGTGATGTGTCAGGAAGCAATTCAAAAGGACCGTGTTCTGTGCATCTGTTCTGGAAACAGAGTTTAGCTATGAATGTGTGTCCCCCAGCCCCACAGTGTTGCTAACAGGCAGCCCTCACTTTACAGTAAGGCAGTCCTTACTGATCAGGAACAGCACTAGGTAACAGGAATTGGAAGAGTGAATAAAAAAACCCTACAAGTAAAAATCCAAATGTAACTGTGTGTCTACTTAAAAACCCCTTAGTAATATTTCCTGAGCACAGTGCACACAATTAAAAACTACTATTAGCAATCCCAACGCATGATAAGAGAACTTGATTAGTTGATCTCAGGTTGCCACTACCTTGGGGGGAAGAGGTTTTCACAGTTCAGTTCCACTTCCTGTGGAAGGTCGATCTCCAAGCTCACGTTTCCCTCCACCTTGTTTCCCTGGCATTCATTAACAGAGCTATTACAGAAGGTCATGGTCACAAGGGCAAGACAAAGTCTAAAGTGTTCACACCATGGAGGACTTATGCAGCTGTGTGTGAATGTGCATCTGATTTGCACAGACAAAATGGGACAGACTTGCATCCTCCCTTTATGAAGATCACAATTCCTGTCACATAGACCTGGACTTGGAATCCTAGCTTATTTTATCCAAAGAAATTTCTTCCTTCTGGAAATCACAGAGTCATAGAAAAGTAGCATTGGAAGGGACCTCACGAGGTCATCTAGTCTAACCCCATCCTCAAAGCAGGACCACCCCCAGCTAGATCATTGCAGCCAGGGCTTTGTTGAGCTGGGCCTTAAAAACCTCCAAGGATGGAGATTCCACCACCGCGCTCAGTAACCCGTCCCAGTGCTTCACCACCTTCCTTGTGAGAATGTTTTTCCTAATATCCAACTTAAACCTCCCTTACTTGAAATGGCTGTATACCTTTTTACAATCTAAAAATGAAGTTTAGTGAACAAACCTGAGCACCTCTGTCCCCTTTTGGTGATAATGTCTCCCTGTTAACATGCATGAAATAACTAAACCAAGTTACCATCTGATGCTACTTGCTATTCTACAGCTAGGTCTACTATAAGACATTGCCAGCATAGCTATACTGGCCTGGAGCATACTCCTAAATGACACCAGTCATGCACCAATTACGCATGGCAGTTTGCAATGGCAGAAGTGAGGTTGGCCAGTTTTTTATAATTTTGACTCACCTTCGGACTGCTTGTGCTTTTAGAGCATTTAAAGTTTACCAACTATTTAACATAACAAGGGGGGTGACAGAAGTGCAAGGGAAAATTTCCGTTAAAACTATGCACAGCTGTTGGAGGCAGGGCTAAAAGCCCAGTAGCTAATAACAGACAAAACCAGGCTTCAGCCCAAGCTAAAGTTGCTACCATGGCCTTAGTACCCATTTCACCAATTCATATTAGAGTATGGCATGTTCCATCCAGCATCCTTATGCCAGGTGGAGAAGATACAGGTATAAAACTGGATGCACAGACTTCACAACAGAAGATTGTCCCATAGCAAGGAACTCTTCAGCTCACAATTTAGAGCTAGCTCAAGCCTGTTTACACTGCTAGAGTCCAAAGATATAGTTCAAAGGCTCCACTCCTGCTCCCAGAAGATTGCAAGACCACTGATTCCTGGGCTATATATACAGTAAAGACTATATAATCTCATGAATAAAGGAGGCAGGGATTTTTAGGCCTCTAGGATTTTAGGATTGCTAGATAATTGTACCATGATTAATAATTTAATATTTGTTATGGAGCTACTGTCAAGTAGTTCCATTATATATACTGTAGGCAGATGCTTCAGTGTTAAGACATTTTAATAATGCCTAAATTTAAAGAAACCTAGATTTCATGAATGAATATGTACTGTGCCTCTGTACAAAGGGATTTACATTTTGACTCGGACACATTTCCTCTTAATTCTGAACTATGCTAAAAGGACACCGTCCCATTTCTCTATTTCAATAGCTATGGCTTGAGACAAGCAATTTTTTACGAGTCAAATTAGAATCACTATCAGGATCGGAATTTGCTTATGATTAAACAGATTATCTGATGATGTTTTAGGGATTGACAGATTACAACCCTTAATCCAAAATAATAATAAAATCTGACTACATATTATAAAGGAAAATCCATACAGCCGGAACAGAATCGGATGTTTATTCAAAGCTCAGGAATTTCTTTGCACGGAGGGGAGGGTAGTGTAGAACACCAAAATACAAATTCACCCAGAGCATAATTTTCCCTAAGGTTGGCTCTGATGAGATACAAGGATTTTGTGGGATGATATCTTTTATTGGACCACTTGTATAATTGGGAGAGATGTTAAAATGGGGAGTTAAAAAGTCAGAGGTATCCATGATTTCCTGGAAAGTTCTGATTTGTTAACTAATACTGCAACCCAACAAGATCATTTTTACACCTGCAACAGACAGAACTTGCTCCAATATCAGTGCATATTTTATGCATAAATTAAAGCATAGGAGTTTTCTTTATCCAAGATGTATATTATGAGAATATAAGCAGCACATAAAGCAGCTTTAACACCACACTCATACTCTTACACCTTGGCAGACAACACCTGCAGGAAAGCAAGATAATTCATCGAATGCTTTAATGGCAATTTACCATAATCTCGAAAGTGTTTAGTGGCAGTGCAAGGAATTCAGAGAGTTCTTGACTCAAGCAAACCTGGAAGTTTAGAACTAAAGTAAAGGTTAAAGTCACTTGTGTTATGGCTAATTATAACAGGAAAATGTGTTTGTAACTTTAATCATTTGTATTTCCCATTGATTTCTTACATGAGGTGGCCAACCTACATCACATGTTCCTCAAGTGGCAAAGACAATCTGTGTGTGTAGCATGTGACAGACTGGGGAGGGGACACAAAGCACAGTGGCAGAGTGAGCAGGAACCAGAAAGCAGAGCAGCAGATCAGGCAGGGGAAGGGGCTCAGAGTGGCACTCAGGGAAGATGCAGAGCTAATTTGTGGCACACTTGCCTAAAAAGTTTGGCTCTTACTGTTTCTTGCCATCAATACAAAGTGACTTCCAGGTATTGCCTTATAGAGCTAGGCAATGGTACCACCAGTCTGGTAATTGGACAGCCACCTACCATCTGTAGCAATGTCTACTTACCACAGCAAGTTCAGTATCCATTTCACACCATTACAATTTACACAATCGTGTAGAAATAGGGTCTAGGTCTGGAGTAGAAACAGGTCAGCAGGACCCAAATCTGAAGCTCTTGATCCTGAAGCAAATATAGAAGACTCAGATGCTTAACTTATCAATTACACTGTAGAGTGTCATCAAATTATGCTCATTTTCCTACACACTACTGTATACCAGATGCCAGCTTTACCCATCTAGAGTGGGTTGTCATGGTACAAAGAGTTGTGTGGTGGGATGAGATTGCAAGTGATTTGCTGGAAAGCGGAAAACATTCTGGAAAGCAGAAAACAGCCTGGGAAGCTTGGGTGGCTAATGAAAATTTCAGCATAACTAGTATGGCTGCTTGAAAACAAGTCTGAATTAATGTCATACCTCTAAAGCTCCCAAGGCTCAGTGGGGCCCTGGAAGTGTAGAAGATGCAAAACAAAAGACATAAAAATTATCCAAGCAGGAAGCTTAAAATGCCGTGGTATTTATCCCTTTAATGTAACAAAAAAAAATCAATTTTCTCTCTTCCATGGTCCTTTGTTAAACACTTTCATCAATAAAGATGAGGGGACACCAAGTATGAATATAGCTTATTTGGGGACCTAAATGACTGAACTTTCTTTTAAATGAAATAAACAAAAGCTCCCCACTACAGAAAGGATGTGGACAAATTGGAGAAAGCCCAGCAGATGGCACCAAAAATGGTGAGGGAGCTGGGGACAAGACTTCGGAGGAGAGGCCGAGGGAACAGGGCTTATTTAGTTTAGAGAAGAGGAGACTGAAAGGGGACTTAATAGCAGCTATCAACTGAGGTCTTAGGGGGTTCAAAGGAGGATTGAACTGGACTGTTCTCAGTGGTAGCAGACGACAGGACAAGGAGCAATGGCCTCAAGTTGCAACAAGGGAAGTTTAAGTTAGGTGGCTAGGCAGCAGTCAGGAGTCTGGCCCCAGCTCAGTCACTGCCTACACGTGTGTTTCAGTGCAGTAAATAACCCGGTTGTAAGACAGTACTGTCCCCAACTGTACTACATTATGGCTGATTTAATTAGTTTACTGCACACTAATACTGGCACTTGTGTAGATGGTGATGCTTTACTGCGGAGCTAGTCTTCTCTGCTGTAAAGTGCACGTGTAGATGCACGCAGCATGTCTTAATGATAGTAAGGATTTGATGCTTACAGTCTTACCAGGGGCTTGCGGGGGACTCATTAGCACAGGAGCCATGAAGACAGTTACTTATCAAGCCCATGGTTTGATCCTTTTAGCTGCATCTTACTTCTTTTATAGCCTCATTGACTTCATAGGGTAGGATGCTACTCAGTGGACACGTCTACACGTGCCTCTGACTGCACATTTGGTACTACCTAGTCCCAGCGGCACATGGTTATTTTTAGATGCTACATTGCCAGGCATCACAGTTTGTGCCGGCTGGCACTATGCTGTCATAGCTCATCGTTATGGCAATGTAGTATCTCATGTAGATGTGCTCAGCACGAACAAAGAGGGCATCAAAATATCCAATGCTTTCACTTTCTGTTTGAAGTCAGTTAGCCTAACGAGACTTGGCTGCCCATTGAGATAGTATGGTATATTCATAGTTTCTTAGCTGGTAGGGTCAGAAGGGACCTGAGCAGATCATCAAGTCCAACCCCCTGCCATGGCAGGCAAGAGCACTGGGGTCAAACGACCTTGGCAAGGTGTTCATCCAGCCTCCTTTTAAAGACCCCTAAGGTAGGAGCCAGCACCACTTCTCTTGGAAGTTGGTTCCAGATCCTAGCCGCCCTGACAGTGAAGTAGCGCCTCCCGAAGTCTAGCCAGAATCTACTCTGCCAGCTTGTGACCATTATTTCTAGTCACTCCTGGTAGTGTTCAGGGGAACAGAGACTCTCCCAATGTCTACTGGTCCCCCTGGCTAGATTGTAAATGGCCACCAGATCCTCCCTCAGCCTTCTCTTGTGGAGGCTGAACAGGTTCAGGTCCCATAGCCTCTCCTCGTACGGCCTGCCCTGCTGTCCCCTGACCATGTGAGTGGCCCTCCTCTGGACCCTCTCCATGTTGTCCTCATCCCTCCTGAAGTGTGGCAGCCAGAACTGGACACAGTACTCCAACTGCGGCCTGACCAGTGTCATATAGAGGGGGAGGATCACCTCCTTGGACCTGCTTGAGATGCATCTGTGGATACATGACAAGGTTGGCCTTCCTGACCGCGTCCCCACACTGTCAGCTCAGGTTCATTTAGGCATCAATAATGACTCCAAGATCCTTTTCTGTCTCTGCACTGACGAGACGGGAGTTCCCCAGCCTGTAGGTCTGCTGCTGGTTCTTCCTCCCCAGGTGCAGTACCCTGCCTTCTCAGTACTGAACCCCATCCTGTTCTCATCTGCCCACCCCTGTAACCTGTCCAGGTCTGATTGCAGCCTATTTCTCCCTTCTAGCATACCCACTTCCCCCCACATCTTAATGTCATCTGAGAATTTGAACAGAGTGCTTTTTACTCCCCCATCCAAGTCGCTGAAGAAGATGTTGAACAGTGCAGGCATGAGGACTGAGCCCTGGGGGACCCCACTGCCCACATCCCTCCAGGTCGAATAAGACCTGTCCACCACCACTCCCTGGGTGCAGCCCTCCAGTCAACTAGTGACCCATCTGACTGTGTACATATCAATGCCAGAGACTCCTAGTTTTTTAATGAGAATGGGATGAGAGACAGTATCAAAGGCCCTCCTAAAGTCCAGAAAGACTACAGTATTATACTGCGGGCTGTGAAATTTCACAATGCACTGTCACAGCTTGTTGCCTCCGAGACCTACAGCTTTTACTGCCTCTCATATTAAGTGACCTGAGGATGGGTACTGAAAGCTTGTCTACTATCTCTCCCAGCTAAGCATCCAATCCTCGCTATCATTAAGACATGCTGGGTGCATCTACATGTGCGTTTTACTGCAGAATATACTAATTAGTTCTGCAGTAAAGCATCACTGTCTACACGTGTGCCAGGATTAGAGTGCAGTAAGCTAATTAAATCCTTCATAATATAGTACTGTCGGGGACAGTACTGTCTTACTGCAAGATCATTTACCGCACCAAAACACATGTGTAGATGGTGACTGGGCAGGGGCCAGATTCCTGACTGCTGCCTAGACACTTGGCTCTGCAGGACCAGCACCTTTGTGCCTCAACCAGTCCCTCCACTGCCCAACACCACCACCCAGAGCCTAAGGCTGACCACCCCTTGCCAGGCTCGTCTCTGCCATGGACTCAAATTGCTGCTGTCCCACGCACACGTGTACACACTGTGACAGGGAGCATTTTACTAGGGCTGTGCAAAATGGCACCAGAGTTTTGACAGTTCAAGGGAAGAATGTTTCATATCGCATTTCATTTCGAGTTGAAAGCGCTGTTCCATTCCATTCCGTCAAAGCATAAGGCTGTTTTGATGCCATTTCAAGTGCTACATTGCACCGAGACAGGAGGCAGCCCAGCTGAGCTGTTTTCCAGTGCCTCCGCTAGATCATGCCAGGGGCGGGCGGCACCCCAGCTGGGCTGCTTCCCAGGGCCCCATGCTTGATCACACCGGGGACGGGAGGCAGCCCAGGAGGGGTGCCACCTGCCCCTGGTGCAATCAAGCCCAGGGCCCCAGGAAGCAGCCCAGCTGGGGTGACCCCACTCCCAGTGCGATCAAGTGCAGGGCCCCGGGGAACAGCCCAGCCAGGCTGCCTCCCACCCCTGGCACGATCTAGCGGGGGCACCAGGAAACAGCCCAGCTGGACTACCTTCCACCTCCAGTATGATCAAGCAGATGGTGATGCCAGATCTTGCGCTGGGAATGGGAAATCAGTCCAACCGGACTGACTTCCCATCCCCAGCCTATGGTCAAAACATTTCGACTTTCAAAAAGTTTTAACCAGCCTCATTTTGGCTGGTTAAAAACCCTTGTTTTGTTCCGCTTTTGCTGTTCAACCTCAAAATTAGTTGAAACAGTGTCGGAACGAAACAGCCGGCAAAATTTTGCACAGTCCTACATTTTTCTCTGGCCCAAACTGGTCTGAAGTTTATCATGTTGCATTAATTGCACATGTAGATGTACCCACTTTCTTCTATAGGTAGACCTATAGGTTTATTAGTCTTATTTCTAAGACAGATGCCTTACTCTGTCTGAGCAAGGGTATTCCAATTTCATGTTAAATTAATAAAAATGTATTTGCAGCAAGTGCTAGAAGGATACCAGCATCACTGTTAAATGAGCAAGTTCATTCTGCATTGCCCCCCCATCACTTTTCATTTTACTTTTTAAAACACTTCTACCAAAAGACCACCTAAAGAAGAAGGTCTGCTAAAATTAGTCTTAGTTACTTTTAGTACACATAGTAAGAACAATTACCCAACACAAGTCAGGAAAAGATTAGCTAAATTTTGATAGCTAATCAGTATAAAAATACAGAAACTCGCCATTCGAAATCTTGATAGGACTAACACGAAGTACATTTCTTTAGGGCAGGGAAGAATGTTTTAACAAGGCAGAGCCCTTCAACTTCTTCAGAATGACGTTTGTAATCTAAGCATGTGCATTAAAAATTACATGTATGTATGTATGTTTGTAATCTAAGTATGTGCAATTAAAAACAGCTAATATGTTGCAAGTTCATGTGCACTCACGCCTTACTTAGACCTTTTGTTCTAGATTTTCAAACATCAGATTAGATTTTTTAAAATATGGTCTCCTGTTTTGCAGCTGCAATTATGGACAGATTCCAGCAAAGTCAGCTAGGTAACTACTATGGACTCAATCCAGTACTAGATATCTAACTAAGTTTATTTACACCTGCATACAATTGTAGGGATAAAACTGTAGATACTTAGAACTGCTCAGAGGATCAATATACTCCAAGGGAAATTTGCTGCAATCTAAATACACAGAACAATAGATTCACACAAAAAAAAAATAAGATCTGATCTGTTGTTTGTTCCTACCATCACTAGTGTGCCTGTCTGTGACAATAGATGAGAATATTGCTTACACCATTTGATCTGTAATCAAAAGCAAAAACTGCAATACAAGGGAGTCAAGAATCTGATTACCTCCTTCTCTGTATGTTCATTTGATCATCTTGCTAAACAGAACTAAAACTGACCAGACTTGAGAGTGAGTGCATGTGTGTGTATTTGCTGAAAGTAATTTTCCTGTATTAATGCTTGTGGAGAAGGTAGGTAATATTATGTTGGACTGTATTAATACAGGATTAGGATGAAAGTATTTCCAATGGAATAAAGATCCTGGTTCCGATGCAAACTGCACCTTAGGTTCCCTTATGGTCACCTTAGGGCACCCCCATTTAGGTGGCACCTGGAGACCTGTCACCTTTTTCAAGGAAAGATCCTGCTTTCTCATCCTCCAGACCAGGCACCTAGGCAGCAATCCCTCAGTACATTCATTGTAAATGCCTCAGCTGGTCTGACTTCAGTTCAGCACCTGCAAATCTTTTCCAGTCCCTCCACTGCCCAACACCACCACCCAGGACAAGAATAGTGTTAACCAGTGAGCAGACAGCTTTCATAAAGCAAAGTATTAGTTATTTGGAACAGAGGCTTTCAGAGAAAACAGCACACACAATAGGCAGCTTGTACACATCTAGCTTACCAGGTGTTCACCCACCTTCCACATGGAGACCCTGGCAAGTCTGCAGTACTCCGTACCCTCCCACAGGGCCCATTTTTGTTTCTGAGTCTCACGCCTGTCAGTTTGCAGATAATGTCTCTGTCTTGCAGGTCAGGGGCTGTTATTTCACACAGTTTCAAGTGCTTTGTCTCCTTTGAACTTGGTTGAGTCAGTCTGCATCCCTCTTCCCCAGGGAGGCGAAGCTTCAAGACTTGTCAGCTGCATTGTTTCAGCAAAAGGGATAAGCATTGTCTTTAGTTTCTAGATGAAGCATTCTTTATTTTACCAGTCTAGCCAGGAACAGGATTCCTAATGAGACCATAACAATCCGTATACAGATTGCACATACGGGCAGTCCTCAGACTTATGACACACTTGGCTCCTGAAACTGCGTCTTAAGTCGAAACGTTGTAATTTGGAATCAATTTTCCCATAGGAAAGAATGTTATAAATGGGGGATTGGTTCCTGAACCAAGGCTTGATACTCTATTTTCACCAAAATAACCCAGAATTTTGTATGCAATCAATTATAGATGAGTAACATAGCTACATCAATGCATTTATATTGTAAATAGCAATCATATTGATTTGGAAGGACTTTTTTTTACATAACTTCACTGGACTTTTTAAAGGGCTCTTGGTTGGACTTTTTAAAGGGTTCTTGGCTGGAGTCTTCTCAGGGGTCTTGGTTACAGGTTTTTCTGGAGTCTCAGCTGTTTTCTTAAAGAAAGTGTCCATGGAAGTTTGTAAAGATGTTCTCCAGGGAGATGGATGACGCAGAGAACTTGTTCACTGGTGTTGTGTAGTGACAGATCAAGCATTGTAAAGTCGAAACTGATGTCAGAAAGTTGAAACAAGGTGTCAATTTATAAACATTGTAAGCATGAAGCGTTGTAATTCGAAACTTTGTATGTCGAGGACACCCTGTAGTCAATACTTTTGTCTCTAAAAATTCCATAGCATCTATCACATTTCAAAAAAACATTCTTTGAATGGTCCATGACTCCAGGGCTTCTGTCAAGTCATAAGTCATCTTCTGAGGAGCAAATACTTGCAGGAACATTTCACACTGTGGGGAAAAAAATTTAGATGTTTCAAGATATACACCCCAAATCAAAGGCCTGTATTGAAAATTAGGGCTCACACCAAGGAATCCCCAGCCATACTAGAATTAGTCCTTTTAATGCTTTTTGCAAACACACAGCAACCCAATTACCTTCTTAAAAAGTTTTTTTTTTTCATTTGTCAGTGTCCCATGGACACAAGTCCCTTTCACTTAAAGAAACTTTAATAAGTCTGGAACCTGGTATCAGATCAATTTACCTATTCTATTAACCCCCGCCTGTGAGAAGAATGCCAGGCCCTGTTGTATCACAAACTCTAGTTTTAATCAGGGTGGGAACTGGTGGGATCAATGAACAGAAACAAAATAGAACATCAAGCAATAACATCTGCACAGCAGGGGAACATCTTATAATGAATCTTGATGTGAAGCCCAAAAAGAGTAACAAAACAAACTTCCTTAGCCTGGGGATTAATCAAGCTATCCAGGCCTGCATAGAGAACCTTATCTGCCCATAGGTATCTTCAAGCCTTCTCTTTAGCAGAACGTCTTATACCTCTCCCCCTAAACACCTGGGCAAGAGAACAAGTCAGGGATGCTGAAGCTACTCCCTTGTATACTGAAAAAATGCAAACAGTACCATAGTGATTCTAATATTCACAATGAAAACTATTGGGGTGGGAGGGGAAAGTAAATTGACTATCGCTACATGAGACTTTTATCAATCATTCAATCTTTTTCTCTTTCTGTTCAACTGTGACTTTTTTCAAGTTTTTCACTTGATGCAAATTTATTCTCTGCCCTTTCTATCAAATCTGCCCCTTTCCTACGTGTGTAATGTTCCCTTATGAGGATGCAAATGCACAACTTTTTCATGCTGTTAACCTCAGCTGTATTTAATTTTCAATGTAATCTAAGTCACATGCACTGTCATTCCAAGATAGTACTGTTCTTGTTAAGCAGACACCGCCACACAGGTTAAATGCCAAAATTTGGCTCTTACACACATTTTTAACAAATAGTTCTTCTTTCAGGGCTTTTAGAAATGTCAGAGAATCACAGAAAAGTAGGACACTGGCAGGAACCTCCAGAAGTCATCTAGTCCAACCTCCTGCTGGAGGCAGGATCAGTGAAAACAGGTTTGATTCAAGGGATAGAAATAGCTCCCTGCAGGGCTGGGAACTCAAATAGTCTAGCACTGTGCTAGCAGTGAACAGAACGTGAAATGGCATATGACAGAAAGTGACACCAACAAGTTAGCTTCATTGCCTAAGGTAAGAAAAGTAGAAAAACTTACAGCTTATGCAGTAAAATGTCCACCAGATTCTCAAATTTCTGTACGAGTATTGTTGAATAATTGCAGATCATAGAATCAGACTCATAGAAAGTTAGGTTGGAAGGGACCTACGTCATCTAGTCCCAACCCCTGCTCAAAGCAGAACCATCCCCAACAAGATCATCCCCAACAAGCCAAAGCTTTGTCTAGCTTGGTTTTGAAAACCTCCAAGGATGGGGCTTCTGCCACCTCTCCGGGTAACCTGTTCTAGTGTTTTACTGTTGTCCTAGTGAGAAAATTTTTCCTAATATTTAACCTGAACTTTCCTTGCTGCAACTTGAGACCGCTACTCCTTGTTCTGTCACCTGTCATCACTGAGAACAGTCCAGCTCCATCTTCTTTTGAACCCCACTTCAGGTAGCTGAAGGTTGCTATGAACTTCCTCCCAGTCTCCTTCCTCTTCTCTAGACTAAATAAGCTCAGTTCCCTCAGCCTCTCTTCATAAGGCATGTCCCCCAGCCCCTCAACATTTTGCTACCCTTCCCTGGACTCTCTCCAATTTGTCCACATCCTTTCTGTGGTGGGGGGGAGGGCAACACTGAACACAATATTCCAGATGTAGCCTCACCAGTGCTGAACAGAAAGGAATAATCACTTCCCTTGACCTACTGGCAACACTCCTACCAATGTTATTAGTAACTCAGAGAAGGAGTTTAAAAAGAAGTGTTAGGAGGCATTCTCTCTCCTACTGCAGCCCCTGAACTGGCTGGGAGAATTCTCCCATCACAGACAAGGTATAGGGCCATTGCAGCTATCCTATAGGGCCCACCCTACAGAAACAGACATGGGGTGTCCCATCCATTGCCAGCAAAGGGCAGGCTGGCAGAACTCAGAAACTCCATCGAGGGCCGTGTCAGCCCTTGGAGCTTTGATTCTCAACCAGGGTGCTACCCTGGGATGTCTTGAGGTCCTTTCAAGGGTGACATGGGGAGCCATGCAACGTCAGCATTGTTAGGTGTGCAAACATGATTCACAAGATAAACCCAGAGATTTCAAATAGGTTTCCAGAGTGTTAAAAACATTCTGACATGCTGTGGTCTTTCCCAGTTCTTTGGAACAGACAAATGACTCTATCAGTTTTCACTTGCTTTTTGAGTACAGAAAAATAAGAGCTGGCATTTTCTGAGGGATGCCACAAATGTGTTATAAGGTTGAAAATCACTGCCTTAGAGTAACCTTGAATCAGAAAGAAGCAAAAGTAGTTGAAAGCTACCCTAGACTCAATGGGATCTGATCCCCGATTCCAACCATCACACCTCCTGCCATGCCACACTTGCCTGGCAGGAAGCACAATTTTGGGATTAGGCATCAGATCCCAGTCACGTTGTTATTACATACCAGTGCAGGGGGAACCTGGGATAACAATTCTGGGCTCTACCTGCACAGACACATTCAAAGCCAGATGTCACAGCCCTTCACACAAAGCTGCCAATTATCTGACAGATTCTGAGACTCAGGGCTGTCTGGGGACTGAGGAGAAAACTCAAAATATTGTCAGCCCCAAACTCTGGGACAGTCCCAGCTCCCAGGTCTGGTACACCCAGGGGTGTCAGGGAAGATAGCTGGTTGATTCTTGGGTCTGGCCAAGACAGACCTAGGTTTGACACTTGGGGCTGACCAGGCCAGGGCTGATGGTCAGCCAGCTGTAAACAACATCTACCAAGAAAGATGCTAGATGCTGGTTTTAAAGTCCCCAGTGAAGATCCTTCAGCTCCCCCCTCAATCCAGCCTAGGGTAAGGGCCCACAATCATCTGACTGCCTGTCCTGGCCACATGTTAGTTAAATTTAAGGTGCCATTAAATGGCCATAAGCATGTTCTACATCATATTTAGAATGCTTTAGTAGCTTGTTTCCCGTTTTATGGTGCCTTAAGTTGGAGGTACATATAGCACCCTTCTGATTTGTACTGTAATTAATGTTAACCATGGCATAAATGTAACGCACAGAGAGAATCCTAGTTGCCCCCATAGCTGAATGTCTTGTGCTAAGCCTCTAAAAGGTGCAGCACAAAAATCTCACTTCAACCTATATATTATTTCTCATTATCCCTCTGATCATTTGTTGAAACTCTGGGTGTTAACCTAGTTATCAGGGACATAAACAATTATGGTGCAGTTACACATAACTCCGCAAATGTGTTTTTATCACACCTAGACCTCCCTTAAGCAAAAAGCTAAACTATTTGAGTTACAGGCAAATGTACCCATTACAGATTGGGCTAGGGCCATCAGGCAAAATGAAGCTCCTCAAATGTAAGAGGCTAGTTCATTTTTTCCCTCCATTTAAATTAATTTAATCTGAGCAATTTCATAGAAAAGAAACAAATCTCATTGCTTTTTCAAATAAACATTTTGACTCTCCGCCACATCTTAACCTATCATCAAACAACAACTAAACTGGCATGCACTCCAGCAAAGAGGAACAACCCGTGTTCCAAAATATTGTGTTGCCCACAGATGCGACCTAACACTGCAAGGCTCTGTTCCAAATGCAGTTAATGGCAAAACTTCTGTAGAAACAGGATCAGGACCTAAACCAGGAAGTGAAAACAGGAATGTTACATGACGCATTTGGCTCCAGTTTCAAAAGTGAAGCATCACAATGTTGTTTTTTACTTTCATTGATATTAACTTGACAGAAGTTTGAAGTGGCGTAGTGATAGTTCTTTATAACTATACCTGCCTCAGCATTTCCAGTTCTACAAGGCCCTATTTTTATATTAATTTAAAGAGACATAAAAATTAGGGCTGTCAAACAATTAAAAAATTTGATCATGATTAGTTGCGCGATTAAAAAAATTAGTTGCAATTAATCGCAATTTTAATCGCACAGCTAAAAAACTCAAGATTATGCTCAGAAAAACTAAAGGTATGTAAAAATAATGCAGGTACTTTGTATGGCTGGGGGGTGGGGAGGGGTTTGGAGCCTGGGGACAGGGGGTTCCCACACACCCTGGCAGGATGTGATACTGTGGGTCAGGAATAAGGGGCAGCAGCAGGGCTGGGGGGGCTGTGGCTTCGGAGTGAGGGGCATACACATGTGTAGACACTGCCTAGCAGGTAAGAGTGGGGGAGGAAAGAGATGTGGAGGGGCAGATCAAGGTCTCCATGGTGAGGGAGTGGGGCAGGAGCAGGAGCAAGGGTGAATGAGACCCTGGGGCGGGTCATGAGATGGAGCTGTGAGAGGCTCGTGGGGGGGGCAACTCCCACCACTATGAGCACCCCTGGGGGAGGCTTGGGGGGGCATGTGTCCCCTGGACTTGTGTGACAGGTGGAGGTGGGCTGTCACTGTGTGCTGGGCTCTGCACCCTGTTGCCACTGAGCCCAGCACACAGTGGTGGGAGTGGCTCCCCATGCAGGTTGCAGCTGCTCATCTGTGTCCGTGTCCGTGCACACCCTTCCTGCCCCTGCCCCTGCTCCCGCAGCCCTGAGCCTATGCCCTGGCTGACTTGTGGTACCTGGTACTACTACCACTGCACAATGAGGCAGCCCGGTGGTGGCAGTGACAGTGCGGGAGCAAAGCCCGGGCACAGGCTCCAAAACACGATTAACACGTTAAAAATATTAAACGCGAACAACAATTAACGCATTGTTTACATTAACTGCGATAGATAGCCCTAATAAAAATACGTGGTTATAACAGGTAACGTAAGCTTTGAGGAACTCATTTTGCCAAGCAGCTACAGATGCAAGCCCTACGTACTGGAGATTAGCTGTAGAGTTATTCACAGTAACTCAATTTATTGTGTTAATAGGATTAGGAGTAATCATATAATGGAAAGATTCTCCCTTCTTTACAGGGTGAGATTCGGAGCTGAGCAGTCTTAACATGGTCATAAAAGCAACTCCTCGAGCTGGATTCGAAGCACATTTTAATGTTCCAAGTGTTTTTAAACCTGTTTTATGCATATCAGGCGCTCCTAGAATAATAAGAGGCCCTCAAGCACTTAGAAAAGCTGTGCTTTACCATCTGTGATCAAGTGATTTATGACTTCATAAATTATGAAGTATGCTTAGAAATACTCTCATTGTTATAAAACTGCCTCCCTGTATATCTTCATGGCACTTAAACTCCTCAGCTTTTTTTGTTCATTCTGTTATCCATCTAGATGGAAAAGTCTCACCCAGGAGCAAAATGCTATTTTTGCAAAGACAAACGCACCTGCAAGTATCCTTTAAAGAAAACACATTCTCCCAGACACCTCAGTAAAAAGAAAATATAAGACCTCAAGGATGATCTGAGAGATGCACATAGAAAACATGTGCTAAGAGAATACAGTACAGAGGACCAAACACCACATTTAAATTAGAATTCGTGAGCTAGAATATGAAGTCAGAATGTCATGCTCCCCTAAATCCACAATAATCCTTACCAGTGTCACGGGGAGGTTTGTTGGGGGATCAAGGAAAGAACCTAGCCTTGTGATAGCCCAGCTGTTACGCCTTGTTTATTCAGGACCTTATTATCACATTCAGTGAGAAAAATCTGCTCCCCTACATGGTTCTCCATCTCTGCCCAGTATTTCTCTTCCTTCTCCATTTTTTGTCTCCCTCTACCCTGCTTGTGCCTCCTTTGTTCTTCCCTTTGCGCTTTCTTCCCTACAGTGGCTCAATGTGCTATTCACTAAAACAATCGGCAATAGAAGAGTTAATGCTGACAGCGAGATATCAACACTGGACTTTAAATGTGATACTCCAATCAGATACGTGGAGGCTAGGAGTTCACACAGCCGACTCGTTGTCAGAATTACTGCCTGCAGATACAAAGCGGCTTCACTGTGTCTGCTCCGTTCGGAAATATTTCTTCCAAAGTGAAGGCTAGAAACAAACTTCTTTTAAAAAGAAATTACCCTTCTTCCTTTATTTTCTTTTAAAAGAAAGCTGGGGCTAAGTCCTGCTGTCCATAAAAATGCATCAAACAGGCTGAATTTGGCAGATGGGCCATTCTGTTGACATCCCTTTCCTGGATAATGTATTAAATGTCATTATTAGTAGCCTCTCAGCAGCACTTAAGTGTCTCAATCTTGTGCCAGGATCCCATCAGATGAGGCGCTGCATAAATGCATGCTAAAGAGATAGTCTAATAGCAAGCTGTCTGGGGCAGGGACCATGCCAGTGAGCAGACTGAAAAGCTTTTTATCTTAATCACACAATGTAGATGCTTTCCACCATCTGATCAAATGGTTTAATTACTGCAATGGACATCTTGATTTCCTTAGTTCATTGTTCACGTTCAGAACTGACATCTACTAAGAAAATGCTGTAAACTAGGAACTGAGAGTAGATCACAATTGTTTTGAAGGTTTAAAAAAAAAAAACCCCACCTGTTTCTTTTACTTCCATTCTTTTTTGGAAAGCGTTTACGATATCCACCACTTCTTTTACGCCTGCTTTAGCACAAGGAGCAATAAACAACTTGTATTAACTCCCAGATAGTAATTTTGTTCATTTGTAACCCTCGCTTGTCGCATCATAATAAATTTAGGCCCCAAACCCACAAAACTCCTAGTGGCAAAATTAAATAGCTTGGTACCGGCAGCTGCAAGACGACAAAAATCAGGAGTCAGATCTGCTCAAGCGATTTAAAAATCATAGTCGCGCTCCTGAAAGTCACAGTATTTATGTATTGGTAGGTAGGTAGCCCCTCATTTTTAAGCGGCGTGCTCAGTCCTAGTGCATGTCACAATTAGTAGCCCTCAGGCTCCCAGATGCACTGAAAAAAATGCCGACTTTTTGAACACTACAGAATCCCTTGGACCTGTGATAGTTTTGTCACCTAAATAATACTGCTCCTCAGAAATCAACCCCGATCTCTTAACCCAGCATCCACATGCCCCTGCCCCCTGCACCCAACTCTGCCTCTTCCTCACCTCCCCTTCGCTCATTTTAGGGCTCTTCAAACACCCGCTACAGCCTGGCGGAGACCAGCGTAGCAAGAGCAGGGTCTAATTCCCACCTCCAAAGCTGGAGACCTCCAGGCAGAAAAAGCAGAGGAGGCCCCCCCTTATTCACAAGCGGCAGCAGAGCGGCCCCAAGGGCTGGGGGCTCCCTTCTCCCAGCACAAAGGCACCCCAGCCTGGCTGCTACCCCCCGGAGGCGGCACTTGGGCAGGCCCGGGGCAGCTCCCCCGCCCGCAGGGCTAGAAGCTGACCAAGGTCGGATGCTTCCCCTTTCCAGGGCATCCCCAAAACGCAGTCGGACACTTCCCCCTGCAAGGCTGCTTCTAGCCCCCTCAAAACGCAGTCAGACTTCCCCCCCCGCCACCAGGTTGTTTCCAACCCCCTCAAAATAGTCAGACCCTCCACACGCCGCAAGCCCGCTCCCAGCCGGGCCGGGCCGGGCCGAGGCGGCGGCGGCGGCGGCAGTGGCGGTAGCGGCCCCTGCAGGCCGCGCGGGGGGAGCGCGGGGCCTGCTAGCAGGCGGGCCGCAGTGCCACGGTGTCCGGGGGCGGGTGCCGCGCCGCGCCGGGCCGAGCCGAGCCGAGCCGGGCCGGACTCACCCTGGAGCAGCTCTCGCGCGCGTCGCGGCAGCGGCTGCGGCAGTCCCGGGACAAGATGTTGTCCAAGCTCACCGCCATCCTGCAGCACGCCGTGGAGGCGGTAAGGGCCCCGCGCCGCCTCGGGCCTAGCGCGGCCCGGCCCGGCCCGGCCCGGCGGGCTCGCGAGGCTGCACTTGTGTGAGGGGTGCCGAGGTTTGGGGTGTGGGAAAGGGGGTGTTTGTGTGCGAGGGAAGACGGGCCGGGGATGGGGGGGGGTGAGACCCAACCCCCCGCGAGAAGAGGGGCCGCTGAGGGCACAGACGCCCACGTACCTGGGCTCGGGACAAATTCGGCACGGATCGGGGAAGGTGACAGCAAGCCATCAAAGCGTGCGCTCCGGCACAGCCGGGTCCCTCCTAGGACACAGGCAGATGGATGAGGGTCTTTGGGTGAAACCGATGTCTTTTATGACATAAATATGTAAAAAACCTTTTTATTAGACCATCCTAAGCTATGGAAGGGTCTTTGGGTGAAACCAGTGTCTTTTATGACATTATGAATCCAGTATCTTTTATGACATAAATATGTAATAACCGCTTATATGAGACCCACTTAGACCATGACAGGATTTTTGGGCGAATGCGGTGTCTTTTATGACCTAAATGTGTACTAATATTCTCCAGTTTTTGTGGTTCATTCTTAGCATTTAGAGGCCTAAAAATCAAGAGTTTTAATGCTGAGAATAAACCACAAAAACTAGAGGATTTTAGTACATATTTATGTCATAAATAAAAGACACCGGATTCACCCAAAGACCCCTCCATAGTTGAAGCGGGTCTAGTACAAGGTACGTGAACGTCTTGGGAGAGCGCGCACCAACTGCAGAGACGTCCTGAGCCCGCCGAAAGCTTGCTGAAAGAAAATGCCCCCAACTATTTAAGTTGGTTTTAATACAAGATATCGGAGTCACCCAAAGAGCATGGTTAGCCCAACACGGAGACAACCTCCACCCCATCCACATGTAGCGTTCGCAGGGGTCTGCCCCTCCGTGGGAAATTGTTTAGCAGATGGGAAAAGGTTGAAAACGTAGAGTAATCCTGGTATGTATTAAAGATGCTGCTTGAATACGTCAATACTCTCTTGTTGAAAAATTCGTATCTGATGTGAGATGCATCTTTCCGTGTCGATTTAGCTGTGATCCTGCGTACGCTTAAGCACCTGCTTCACTTAAGGCAGGTGAGGGGTCCCACTGACTCCAGTAGGATTGCATAGGTGTTTTTAATGCTTACGTGTTTGAAGTCAACGGCCTGGTGGGCGGCGGGACTAGTTGTTTATTGTCTTTTTTTTTTTTAACCCACCACTTCATTATAAAGTTACATTTTAAGTTAAGATAGTGGCTTCCTTTCAGGCCCTGTGTTTATGATGCTCCCTATGGAATTGTATATAGGGCCAACAAAATTTGGAGATGGCCTAGAAACTGTTAACGTGAGTGTTTAGTATGATTACTTGAATGAGTAAGGACTGTAGGAGTGGGCAAAAAAAGGGATCATCTTTCTGGCTGTGCAACAAAAGGTGGCTATTAAATATTCCCAAGGATCGTGTTTACTTGATTGATTTAGCCTGGTGCACAAAGAAGTAAATGAAAAGAACTGATTTCATTTGAGCCCCATCAGAAGGACTAGGAAAAATATCGGGGTGGCAAGTGGGAAAGGATAAAAATTAACATATAAACAAGAAGCAAGACAAATGACAAAACATCTGTAAGCCTGTGATTTTTGTAAGACATTGCTGTGTACCAGTGCTCACTTGTCCTTGCTCAGCTGGTCACTTCCCTTTCACAGTTTGCTGGCCTCATCCTGCTGCTGGTAGAGGCCTAAAATCAAGGGCTCTAATGCTAAGAATGAACCACAGAATCACAGAAACTAGAGGATATTGGATATGGCTTTAGTACCTTTTGGGAGAGACGTGTTGTCAAGTGATTTAGGCACAGCCTGAGAACCAGAAACTATGAGTTACTTTTCAGCTTGTTGCTTCCCTCTACTTCACAGTTTGGACCTGCTTGATTGTAAAGTACTTTGAAAATGAAAATTGTGCTGCAGTTTTAGATTACTGAAGCCTGTGACTGTCTAGTGTTTAGAGCTGCAGAGACTTCCTCAGCCTGACAAAGGGTTTTTAAACCTGAAAGCTTGCTAAAAAAAATTTCCCAACTATTTAAGTTGGTTTAACGAAAGAAATCAGATTCACCCAAAGAACGTAGTCAGGACTAGTAGTTGCATTTTTTACTACTTACTCCTATTTTTGCTGCTGCTGTGGCATTCCCAGCTGAGATCGTTTTTAGATCTTGCCTCATCCAACAGAATTGGTAACTAACGCTTACATCCTCAAAGGTATTAAGGCACTGAATTCCCACTGAAACTCAGTTGAAATTGGAGTGATTTTGGTGAGAATTTGGCACCTAAATACCATTTAAAGGCCCAGTGACAGGGCCAAGGTCCTTCCTAACTGTGCAAATCTGTGAAGAAGAAAGGGCTAGAATTGGACCTGTTTGTCAGGGGACTGTGAATATTGTATAAGCCAGAAAGTAATTTAGATTGACTTTCTGCTCTTAGTTTCAGCTTGTAGGGCTGGCTATTAAAAATGACTTTTTTTCTGTGAAAGGTGCAGGCTTTTGGAAGACCATAAATAGAGTGGAATTCATTTTTTTTTTTTTTTTTAGTCACTTCTCAAGGTAGAACTTTAAGGGCTTATCCATGGTTGCACATCATTCACAGGTAGGGTGGCCATTATAAAGGACAGTCTGGTTGTCGTCTGCTGATACAAAACCAGATGCCTTTATGTCCTCTATTTTTCTCTTGAAGAAAGACATCCAGTTTCGTATCAATAGAGGACAGAGTAGCAGAAAACCAGAATGTCCTCTGCAATGGTCACCCTATTCCCAGTGCTGAGTAAGGAATGGCATTGTCTTCTCTAAAACTCTCATACTATTTGTCCGCTGCTAGGAGATGAGAAAAATACCACCAGAGTGATATTTCTACTTTTCCAGGTCTGAAATGGTGCTCCCTCTCTTGGTAGCCTGAAACTGTACTTACTTACATTAGACAAGGAGCGCAAAAAATTGTAGCTGGAATCCTGGATTAACCCCCTGTCACGTTCTCTTGTGTTCTAAGTACTAGGCACGCTGTTTTTCAGAATTTATTTTTGCAGTGTATTCAAATATTAAAACATGCCTTTCCCAAGCCCTCACCAAGCCCCAACAAAGTGAATAAGCCATTAGCTGCAACAAGCAAGAAAACTAACCCATCCCATCAAATCTCACACAAAACCTAACTGCTGGCAAAACTTCCCTCTTCAGGAGCCCAAGCAAATTGCCCTGGAAGTCAAGACATTGAGGGCTGGTTCTGATCCAGGGGTTGGGGGAAAAAGATGTGTTGATTTCCGAGTCTCCCATCTTTGGAAGGCCTGTGGAAACAGGATTTTTTTGAACATATTGGCTCACCAGTGCAGTAGCTTGTCTCTAGACATAAGCCATAGCTGGTGCTGGAATGCAGATTTTCTCCCTCCTCTCAGGAATGCTCACAGGTGTAATTGTACCTGTGGGACTGGAGGGGATGCTGACTTCCTGACTCTTCAGGTATGTGGTTTTATTCATCTTAATTAATGCTCCTGGCGTATAATTTAGGTACAGGAACAATTAACTTTTGAGACATGTAGCATTGCAGTATGAGTTTCCACTCTGCCAGCTAAGAGCTGATCACCCTAATTATCTTAACTTTTATATCTCAAGTAATCTAGCCACAGTGGCTGGCTCTATGACCCCTGACAAGGAATTCCAAAGGTTGACTGTGCAAGCTAGCATTTGCTTTTAGTTTGTCCCAAATGACTGTCTTTTAATTTCATTGTGTGTCCCCTTCATGCTGGCAGTGTGACAAGATTAAAATGAGGGGCCATCATTTTTAATTAAATTTTTCTTTCCTTTTGGACACCTCTATCAAACAGCTTCCAGCCTTTCTCAATTTTTTTCCTAAATAATCTTGGGTTACAGTGACTCTCTCTTTTTATTTATTTGTTGAAGTGCTTTCTAATATAACCTTAAAAGTTCCTTCTTTTACAGTCTCTTATCATGAGTTGTTTCTGCTTGCGCCTCAGGTATCTTTTCAGCAGTTCCCAATTCCTGCACAAGATTGAGACACTATCATCTGGATGACCATGCTCCATTGCGTGATGCCTTATCCTGATGGAATGATCACAGGGACTACAATAACCTTTTACAATAAAGCCAGCTAAAAAGAGATGCATCCTTAAACTGAATGCTGGGGAGAGAGAGAGGTTCCTGTTGGCCTGTGTTATTTTTAGTGCCAAATTGATAGTGGGGCTGTTGTTATTTTAGTGCCAAATTCATAGTGGGGCTGTTAATATTTGATGAGGGTGGTTGTAACAAACCAGTGAGAAATTCTGTCTGGCATGTTGCAGAGTTGTTTTTATCCTGTCTTTCACTCAGATGTGCTCCCTACATGTAGATATTTAGGGAATGCTGAATCTTTAGGACTGTCGAAAAGTAACTTACAATGCACAATAAATGGGGCTGCAAGGTGGATTTTCTCCCTTTTATCCTGTGAAACTTGTATCTGTTTCCTTGGAAGGAAATAGCATCTTTGTGGAGTGGTAGATCTGAGTTCCAAAAAGGATATGCTCTTAGTTTTCTTAGGATTCATTTGTTGAAAGGCTAAGTCTCTCTGAATGGCAAATATTGGGAATATCTGTCCAAGACTAGGCAGTGCCTTGTGGAGGCAGCCTGTGCTAGTGGGCAGTGTGTTGGCTTCTGAACTGGAAGTAATACGGTCCCGTTCATGTAGTGTTGTGTGCCATCCGGTGAGCTCTACTCCAGAGTTTGGAGACCTTGCATGAGGTGTCTTGGCACTTGCAGTGTACAGATATACTCTTAGAGGCTTTTTTGAGACATTTAAAAAGAAAACTGTGAACTTTGAACACTTGGAACTGGTAGCCACTTCACTCCTAAGCAGGTTTATTCTGTGTCACTGTAAAGGTGATTGGCAGCAACACCAGGTTTTAGCTACTGGTAGGGTCGGTGAATTCTTGTTAAATCGCCTCACAAGGCTTGTCACTCAAGTGAACCTGATTATAAAGTACTTTCCTCATTTTTGGCACTGTTTTCACTCTGTCCTTGTCATGTCTGGTTCCTTCTAGCCAAAACTGATCTTTAAAAGAAAATCCTGGTCACTGGTTAAGAATTACTTCAACTTGTTTATGCTGTTCTCAGGTCTCTGACTGTGGAAGTGCTCATAGCAAAATTTTGTCTCCTCCATCTTCCTTTGATACAATGGCCTCACCTGGTGTCTGCTGCAGATAAGACCTACACCTCCTGTTGCAATTTATTAGTGAAATGGGAAGTAAATACACATTCATTCAACTTGACATTTGAAGCTCGTAGACTCTTGCAAACCAGTGGGTGACTTGACCAGGTGAAGAAGGGGCAGGAAGCTCCAAGCACTAACCCTTTGTCAAGCTGGCTGAAGAAAGAGAGCATGCACTTCCCATTCATGCCTCATTGACCCAACTTGCCTTTCCTTTTACGCTTCACTCTGGGTACACATATGATCAGCCTTTACCCATTGCTTTTTAGTGTCCAAGGAGCACTGAAGGGATATCCTTACCCCCATGGCACACCGCAGGCATATTGCAGATGAGCTGAGACAGCTTTCCAGAAAATATGAATTAAAATTGTGAGAGCAAACATTTTTTAAATCTATAAAGAAACTGTAGGTGAATATTTTCTAATTCATTGGGGTCTTGGGGCTTTGAGTGGGTTTTTTTCATATCAAGTCTCAGTTCTGTAGTTTTTAAGAAACGCTTGGTCAGCCTTTAGCAGTTGCTGAAAAGATCAGTAATTCCCATTCAATCAGTATGCTGTTTGGGATGTCTGAATGGACTACTGACTAAGACACAGTCATCCAGATATTTTACTGGAAGCTCAGATGACAAACGAGGAGACTGGCTTGCTCAGGGAGCCTTGGCTGTTGGAGATGGGGACAAGATGGGCTAGTTAATCACTGCCCACTGTAGTGGACACTTCTGCTTTACCAGGCAGTTCAGCGTGTTCTGGTCATCTGATACACCTACATCCATGTCTTTCTGTTATAACTGGGACTTAATTCTTTTTCTGAGGGAGGAAACCTTTCCTTCGTAATAAAGGATTCTGGCTCAGCTTTGGTGGTAACGTACAGAAATATAAGCATTAATAAAAATGAATAGCTTTAATTCACATTCAGAGAGATTCCAAATATGACTTAGATGAACAAATGCAAAGAGCCCATTTTTCACTTCTAGCATCAGTTGTAACTCCTTGAAATTTGAGTAAGGGCAAGAGCTTGTTATTGGCCTTTAAAACCAGGCCAGAAACTTGGCAGCAAGTATGTTTCAGCAAAGAAACATTGTGGCAACAGTAACATCCAGTTAGTAGCAGCAGACAGCAAGTGTTTGTAGAGAATGACCTTGCCTTTTGCTCTGATATGGGATGCCACTCAATCAGTTAATGTTCCTAGGGTGCTTGCACTTCTGTTAGCTTTGTCCCTGCTCTATAGATAAACAGGCATGGGGAATGGTAGGCCTGGTTTACATGCAGATTTAGTACCAATATAATCATTTCATTTAAGGGGGTGATGTTTTTTAATGAAATACTTATAAAGATAGGACCCCTAGTACAGAGGTGGTTATACTAGTTGAGATTATTTCCCCTTCCCAGAATGGAGTAGCTATACTGGTATACAACATCTTTATGGTGAAGTAATTGCATGACAGGAGTTGGTGCTGCTTTAACTATACTAGGGTATTTAAAGCCCTTAACCTGTGGCTACCAGTTTGGCACAATTTCCCAGCACCAAATCTTCTCTAAACAAATAGGAGAAAAAATCTGAAACCTTCGAAAGAGAAATACTTGCCTTCAGATTGCTGTCTGAATCTGCAAAAGCCATGGTCCAGTAACCCAGTTCTCTCCTTGTCTCCCTGCCATCCCTGTTCCTTTTTCCCCCTTCTCGTTCTCTCGCTCAAGATCAAATCATTTGCAAAACCAAAGCAAGCCTCTTAAATAAGAGAAGATCCAGAGGGTGTCTGAGCACTCTGGACACATTCACAGGGGTTTTAAGGCTCAGTTAGGCAAAATTCAAGGAGTTCAATGAGAATTTTAACTGAGTAAGAAGCTAAGGATGTGATCTGAAGTTACCTTTTCACCTCTAGAGAGTAGTCTCTTGAGGCAATGTGTTGCAGAGGGCCAGTGCTGCTCCTGCTGCTGGTCTCTCCATGGATGAATTATTATCCATGTTTGAAATTACAGTCCTTAGTCCAGCACCCTTCAGAAGCACTGAATTCACCCAGAAACAGACGAGGCTAGAGTAGAGGCAGAGAAGAGAATCGCATCCATTAAGGATACATTTTTAATGTCATCTGTCTGGAGTTACTTTTGAAAATCATGTGGTCTGAAAAGCCAAGGGCAGGAGCTTTTTATTCCCAAGAAATGCTTTTTGCAGTGGTTTCTAAAGCACAACTAAGCTTTGAATATATTTTATTATAGAAACATATAAATTGGTAACAGTGACTCCAACCATCCCTCCCCATTCAATAGAGTAAATAAAACCTTATATTTAAAGAAGTGTCCTCTCCTTGCAATTACACTGGTGTGCTTCAGTAATGAAAGGAACTGTGTAGCAAAATAAATATCCTTTTTTGTTCACGATGTAAGGTTTCCTGTTGCCTTTTACTTCATGATAGTGGGTGCCCTGCCACATTGTTCTTGCTGCCCCTGACAGGGCAAAAAAACATGGAAAAGTAATTGTGCACAGTGGTGTCTGGGAATGGGTAATGAATGTCAATTTGATTGCTTAGTTGACATTTTGTGAGGGGATGTTTTAGTAGCATTTTGGCAATATTAGTTATCATGTGCTGCTGCTTTTTCTTGTCTTGCATTTCAGTGCCGTAGCGCAAAAAGTCAACAACATCTCGAACTCCGCTTCCATTTTGGTGTACAGTACGCTGTTAGTGTATTGAGTTTGACATTTTTATCAATAATTAAGGCAAACTTCACTAACTAGAGAAAAGGGGTTTCTCTTTAGCAGCCCAAGCCTATAAGGTGCTATTACACAAAGGTCTGAGGCCCCACAGTTCCTGTTGACTCTACTGAAGGTTGAAGACGCGCAGCATCATGTGGAAGCCGGCCTTACTGGTCCAGACTCGAAGTACTAGGGAGGGAGTAGCCAACCTGCAGCATTTCATTGTATAGAAGGGCTGGTTCTCCTGCACCTTCTACACTTGTAAGATCAGAGCGTATTCTCCTAGGCCCCTGCCACACCTACATGAGGTGTGAGTAATCAGTTAATCATGTCTTAAGTTGTAACTGTGCCACATATTAAAACAATTAATGGTGTTATAAAGCAAGGAATAAGCCACAAAGTTATTCCACAAAAAATGTGGAATATGTGGCTGGTTCCTATGATGCCATTAATTGGATATGTTTGTCCCCATGGCTGGGAGCCTAAATCAGTTGGCAGGTCTCCCAGCCATGAGAGTTTGCTACTTGAGTTAAGGATCCTGAGGAAAGGAAAGAAGGAGAGCAGCAGAGACTCTGGACTTCAGAAAAGATGATTTGGACTCGGGGAATGGATGGGCCGAATACCCTGGGAGGCCAGTCTTAGGGGGAAGGGAGTCCAGGAGAGCTGGCTGTACTTTGAAAAAACCTTACTGAGGGCACAAAAGTGAACCATCCCAGTGTGCACGGAGACTAGCAGGCAGAAGACCATTGTTGTATAGCAGGGAGGTCTTCAGTGAGCTAAAACACAAAAAGGAGGCATATGAGAAGTGGTAACATGGGCAAACAACTAAAGAGGAATGTAAGTGTATTGCTCAGGTATACAGGGATGAAATCAGGAAGGCCAAAGCACAATTGGAGTTGCAGATAGCAAGGATATGAAAGGTAACAAGAAGAGTTTCTATAGGTATGTCAGCAGCGGGTTGAACTAGTTGACTTCCTGAGGTCCCTTCCAGCCCTAACTTTGTGATTCTATAATTCTATACTTGCCAGTGCAGGGGGAGCCCAGTATCATGATCCTGAGCTCCCCTGAACCAGCAGTAAAGTGTGATGGGATCTGATGCACAATTATGCTTCCTAATCATTCACAGCAGGCAGGAAGCATGAGTATGTGCGTCGTGTATCAGATCCCATCACACCCTGCATGTGTGGAAGGGGCCCTTAGGACCCCTTTTAGAAACATGGCAGAGGCAGCCTCTGTATGTGAGATGCAGCAGATCGGGGAGGAGGGAAGGCAGTACAATGGCAGATAGGGCAAGGTGCAGAAAGCAGAGCAACAGATCAGCAGGGAGTGTGAGGAAGGGGGCAGAAAGAACAGTAGATCAGGAAGGGGAAAGTGATTAGAGTGGTTTCCGGGGAGGGTATGGAGCCAAACGGTTGGCTCCCACCAGCCTAGCAGGGTTTACACCTCAGGTTTGAAATATGTAGACACTAAAGACACACAAACTCTTAACACAAGACTTTCAAACAGACTCTTGATTCAGCCTTTTAAACTTCTAACACAAATATAACTAGATATATATGGGAATCATTTTAAAAAGGTCCTTTCCTTTCTTGCTGTTGTGCTGCATTCTACTGAGTGATTGTCCAGCCTGCCCTAGAAGAATTTGGATGTCTTTTTCAGTGATGTGCTGGATGAATTATTCTGGTATTCTTTCCTTAGAAAGATGTGTAGGAAGTAATGCCCAATAACAGTATGTGGAAGCCCTGAAATTTTTGTTGAGGGATGTTCTATTCCAGTTTTGAGTGGTTCCACTTCTTTTCTATTATGATACGTGGTTTGTGAACCCTAAATGTTTATATAGCATTTACACATGATCCACAGAGAGCCTAACAGCCATGTAGCCCTTGATCCCCTTGTTTCCAGTTGCTGCCTCAAGTGGCCAGACTGTTATTGAAGTTTAGCCTTATTTTTGCATCTTTACTACTGGAAAGTATCTGGAAATTCAGAGAAGGACCTAATGTATCAACTTCTATGAGGGAGTGTTGCTCTGCAGTGATGTATAAACTAGGACCTGCTTTAGGAACTGTAGGTCCCAACAGTTAGCAGGGAAGACTATCTGGGCGAGAATCGAGTGAAGTATTGGGGCAGTGTGTGCATTATGTGGAAGAGAACTTAAGGAGAAGGGTGAAAGGGTTTAGCTTGTTTTCTTTTTTCCACAGCCCTTCCCTCTCACAGATTTACTGGCCGGACACTGCTCTCCAAGCTGCAAGCTCCATATCGACCATTGGTTCAGCATCGGCCAATATGGCTGATTAATAATCTGCCATCAGTATTGGCCAAAAAATAGTCTCCTGGAGCTGTTACTCCAGTTCACTCCTACAAGAAGTGTATTTTTATCATTCCTAACCAGTTATTTTTTTTCTATTTCTCTAGCTTGCGCCTTCTCTTCCATTACAAGAAGATTTTGTTTACCACTGGAAAGCAATTACCCATTACTACATAGAGACTACAGGTAAAAGAATCTATTTTTGCATCTTTACTATGGCAGGAGGCTAATTAGAATACTGAACAGTAAAGATCTAAAAACCTTTCCATAGTTCCCAATTAAGTGAGTTTTTCTAACTCTTGTCAAAATAACAGTAAATAATTTTTTTTCAAATGTCCTTTACCCATCATTTCATCAGCTATCCATCAATACAAGGATGATGTCTTCCAGAGGGGCATTACTGGTGAGTTTTAAGGTGGCTGAGGAGTCCAAACCATGCTCTGCAAGTTTGTCCACAGATATGACAAGGAGCAGGGAAGAGTGGGAGGTGGGGCACAACTGTTAACCAGGACGTTGTGTGCTTTTCTTCCTCCTCTCTGTTTCTCGGCTTCCTTAGCAAGATGGTTCTCTTCGAAGTGGGCTGTGGCTTGATGTATGGTGCAGCGTCATTGAGACCTGTTACCAGCCGGCACATCCCAATGTGTAGGGTTGATACCACCCTTCTTAAGGTATGGTTTCAGGGTGTCTTTGTAGTGCTTCCTGTATCCTTTGTGGGTTCTCTTACCATGTCTAAGTTGAGAGAAAAGAACTTGCTTCAGGAGACAAATGTCAGCCATCTGCATACAGTGCCCAGCCCAGTGGAGTTGATGTTTCATGATCTTTGCCTCAATGCTGGTTACATTACCTGCTAAGAGGATGCTGGCATTGGTTCAGTGATCTTCCCATGTAAGACAGAGGATCTTTCTGAGGCACAGCTGATGGAACCATTCCAGGTGCTTAAGATAACTTTGATGTGTCACCCACGTCTCACACGTAGAGGAGCAAGGGGGGGGGGAGGGGTGACCATTGCATTGTAGACCAGGATCTTAGCTTCCATCTGTTGATCACAGTCAGCAAAGACACAGCAATGGTCTAAAGCCACACTGGAATTCTGGAAGGACATCTTTGGCAAGGGGCGGAGGCAATTCAGAAGGCTGCAAATAAGAATGTTTCTGGCAGAGGAGATGATGGCAATGCCTCAGTAATTCCTGCATGCTCACTTGTTCCCTTTCTTGAAGATGGCTACAAAGTTGGCGTTCTTATGTCAGATGGAACTTCCTTGTTCGTATTTTGTTGAGAAGTTGGTGAAATATTTGCACTAGTGCTGTTCCACCAGCTTTGAAGTCTTCTGTGGGGATGCCATATGGGCCTGGCACCTTATTGTTCCTGGTCTGAGTGGTGGCACTCCAGACGTCTCTGAAGGATGGAGGATCAGCAAGAGGTTCTATTACTGGGTGTTGGGGGATGGATTCCATCATGGCAGCTGAGACCTCAGATTCATGATTGAGTAGAGTCTTGAAGTACTCCTTCCAGTATTGTTTGATGGATGCATGCTCCATGAGAAGGGTGGAAGCTATCCTGGGATCACAAATGAGTTGGGCCATTGGCACATGGCCTGCGGATGGCTTTTATTGCTTGAAAGATGATTCTCATGTCATTGATCAGTAAAAGTTTGAACCTCTCTGGCTTTTACTTGCCATCACTGGTTTGTGATGTCCTGTAGTCTCCTCTGATCTACAGTTTTGAGCCAGTGGTAAATCTCTCATTTTTGCTGGTTGAAGGGTTCATTTTGCCAGCTGCAGAATGCGAGTCTCTTTTGATGGATAAGTACTAGGATTCCCTCAATGTTCTCGTCAAATCAGTGTTGATGATGGTAAGCACAGTATCCAATTGATTCAGTGCGTGCTTTGTGAATAATGTTTTTAAGCTCCTGCCATTGTGCCTAGATGTCCTTCATGTCATCAGGTAGGTCAGAGAGCCTCTCAGTAAGGTGTTGCTTAAGAGTCTCACATCTAACTTGGTCTTGGAGTGCCTTGATGTTCAATCTCTTCCACATTCCTTTTGGTTGGTTTACGGTATTGTGGTCTATGCTGCATGTCCATGATTGATCTGACTAAATGGTAGTCCATCCAGCAGTCATCTGCACCTGTCAGGACTCAGGTGATATGGACATCAGTATGAGCACAGGCTCTGACAATATAGTCAAGAAGATGCCAGTGATTGGAGCGTGGATGTTTATAATATGTGTCACTCTGTCTTAAGATGGTATTCATGATGAGCAAGTCATGCTCTGAACACTTGCTGAAGAGGACGATACTATTGGACTTGACTTTCATCATCCCCTCTTTCCCAATGGTGCCACTCCAGAGTTTGGAGTGTCGCCCAACTCTTGCACTGAAGTCACTCATGAGGGTGAGCTTGTCGTCTTTGGCAGTGGCAGTCAGGACTGTGTCAAGAGTGCAGTAGAACTGTTCCATGTTGACTTCTTCATTGTCAAGTGTGGGGGTGTATGCACTGATGACCATAGCATAGTGTTTGTTACTGAGCTTGAGGCAGAGTCATAAGATGTACATTAATGCCCTTAGGGAGTTCTGAAAGCTGGCTGACAATCTTGTTCTGGATGGCAAAGCCAACCCCATGAATGCCTTTCTTTAGATGACTTTCTAAAAAAAGGTGTAGCCACCTCCTTCTTTTAACTGGCCTTTGTCTGCTCAGTGGGTCTTGCTTAGGGCAGCAATATCGATGTCATGTCTTGCAAGTTCTCCAGTTTGTGGTTCTTCTTTCAGGACACTTACTGTTCGGGAGGTCTGTGAGAGTGCAGACATTACATCTGGTGAACTTCAGTACTTTATTTTGTTGGTTTTGGCTGCAAGTAGAATGATCCCACTGGATGTGGCAATCCAGCTGAGGGGGTTGAGACAGTCTATATTTAGAGCACCTTTTCTAGTCCCTTCCCCATTCAGGATGAGCAGAGGGATCCTAAAGAGGACAGCTCAGTCACGGCCGCAGCTGGCCAATTGTACTTCTGTCTCAGTAAGTGCAAAATGACAATCACATGACTGTTGCCTACATGCAGATTTGTGACTAGGGAGTCTCAGAAATCACTGTTCGTGTCCCCACCATGACTCATCCATCACTGCAGGATTTGGTTTGTGGGAGATGTTAACATGCTTGGCAGAGGCCTGCACATGACATTGTTTAAGGTGGGGAAGCCAGTGCACAGGTGACAACTGCACGAGTTTGATTGGAGGGAGCCCTGAACCCAGTGACAAAGACATCCAAGACAACTGGAGACCTCTATCCTGCTGCAGCCCTCATCTGCCTTCACATCCACAGAGAAGTAGCAGGTCCTCAAGTACGCCTGTTCCAGTAGGAGTTTGGACCATGCTTAGTCTGGGACCTCACTTCAGATCTGTTCACCAGGGTACACCCTACCAGGAGTACAAGACTCCAGACAACATAACTCTGAGGGTCATTGGAACACAGAAGCCTCTCCACCATGACATGGTTATGGTCCAAGGAGAAGCTTTTACTTGTAATCAGCCATTGGCAAATCACTTTGGTAGACAAAGGTCGTGAGCAGGAGAAACTTCCACTACTAGAAATGTTGCCAGGAAAGGGAGCAGTATAGGCATTCAGCCTGCAACCATCCCCACACCCCTGCTCCTCACAGGATGGGATGTTCACAGCCTGGGGGAGGCTTAGGGAGTGGTGGCTACTCCACTCCTCCCAGTCCCAAGGGGGAGTAGAGTAGCAGGGGGAAAGCTCCCCACCCTTCCCCAGACTGAGGACTCCTGGGAGTCTTTCCCTACTGTCCCACTCTCTACCCATAAGCTGGTGCAGGAAGGGACTGGAGTAGTGGGGTGAAACTCCCAGCCTTTTCCTCAGACCAGTTCCTGGTTTGGGGAAACATGGACAGCATTGCCCATTACCCTGAGCAGAGCTTCTCCTTGCAGCCCAGCAGGGCAGCGCATGCAGCATTTAAAGCCCATGAGGCCAGGAACTGGGGAAAGGAGAGCCCGTTTCCTACCCGCACTGGCATTTAAATGACTGCCCAGGTGGGTGGCAGTGTGAAGCCAGAGCTGTGAGGAAGCAGGATTGGCGACAGCCTCCCTAAGCCTGGTTCCCAGCCTTGCTGTTGCCATTCCCACTGTTCAGCTGCAGTGCCTGGTTTGAGAGAGTCAGGGAGCGGCACTGGACTGGTCTGGGAGGGGAGGGAGGCAGTAGGGCAAAGCCCCCAAACCAGGCAGTCTTTGGTCTGGGAAGAGGAAGGGAACATTGCTCCATTGCTTCCCTCCCAGACCAGACCAGGAGAGGAGTGTACAAGCATTCATTCTTGTGGACAGTTTTCTTGTAAAGGAAATCTTCCACCTTGACACCCAGATCTTCTGGGTGCCATGTTTCTTCCAGGAGGAATTGAATAAGTACTGGTTTCTACCAGGGTAATGGCAATCCTCCTGCTTGAAAATCCAGGGCCTTTTCATTGCCAAAGAGTGAATAACAGCAAAAAATAAGCTGTATACAAGTATACTGAGAAAATTCAGTCAAAACACGTATCTGAAAAAATGTAATCTTTCCTGATGAAAATCCTTCTGGTACCTGGTATATTTTCTTTTCTTTCTCAGGTTTTGCCAAATACCTTAATGGCCTTAGCCAGTCCATGCACTGTTCAGTATCTGGCACGTTTCTGTTTTGGTAGGGTTTTTTTTCATCTCAACATAATTTGTCTCTAGTAATAGGATTTTTAAATTGCAGCTCTGGTTGCTGCCTGACCAGACTGAACCACATTTTGTAAAATATGTAGATGCTCCACTGTGCTCTTTTAATTTTAATTTAAAAGCTGGATATTCAGGTGAATTATGGCTCTGCTTATCGCATTTCCAGTAGTCCCATGATTTCTTAGAACAAATGCATAAATAATTACCATTCGAATCACTGATTCCAATCTAATGTTCTGAAAGACAAATATTACCCTGCCTTATTGACTGTATTACATCTGCATATTTATTGGAGTGGCTATTGAATCTCATAGTCTCATCTTCAAAGCCTTCAGGACTTTTGTTTTCTTGTTTAAATCAATATTTACCTGCTAAGGGCTGAAAATGACCCTTTTGTTCAGATTGCCTGGAGTAGTCTTACTTTGTTGGGCCTCCTAGAGTGAAGACAAGATGGTACATGGGTACTGAAGTATGCTAAAGACTTATTTGCAGAAATCCATTTCTTTTCTCCGTTACCTCTCCTTCACCACCAGCTTACCCCCAAAAAGAAAAACTTTCTAAAGCAGCAGTTCTCAACCTTTTTTGTACCGGAACCCATTCATAAACATCGATTGCCAGCCCTGACTCAGTGCCTCTCTGCACCCTGCCCCTAAACCCCTGCCTCACAGTATGAGACAGAGGGCGGGTGTGGGCATGGGGGGGGCCACAAGCAGCCCCTGGCAGGGTGGAGCTCCTTCAGCCTGCAAGAGAAAAGCCACAGTTTCCCACGTTTTTCTCCTTTAAAGGAGAATTCATTTTTAAAGTTTGTTTGATCTATATTTAAAGTTGGTCTATGACCCTTTCATATATTTTTGCAACCTATTTTTGGGTCGTGACTCGCAGGTTGAGAAATGCTGTCCTAAAGGATCTTGAAAGTTATGGGGTTAGGTATATATTGGCTTTGACTAGATCCTTACACCTAATAGGAATTTTACCATGACTTGAATGGAAACAGCATTAGGTTCCAGAAAATTTGGTTTCACCAAATTAGTCTAAGATAACTGATGCCTATGAGAGAAGTCTTGAAACTGCTCTGGTGTGGCTGTTGTCTACTGTGACCTTGTTTCTGTCTGTATTCAAGGAAGTTATATTTAGGTTATTGCATAAGAACAAATGACTAATTTGACTATTATTTGTCCAATCAGAATCTGGCTCAGAAAGTGTTGTTTCTAGATTCCTAGCGATATGACTGTGCTGAACAGTACCGTGGGCTAATGCCATTTCTCAGTTATGTTCATGTAAATTAAGAGCAACTTCATGGATTTCCATGTAATTGACTGGAAACTCGCTCTTTTCCATTACAGAGATGATGGGTAAAATTTAAATAAAACACTGCAGTGTTTTGGTACAGAAAATATAAGAACCCTGCCCAAGACCCTCTTTAAAATGACTTGTATTTACATTATTTGTGAAATCAAAATATAAATAGCTTCTGTACCTCCCTTGTGATGTTTGAAACTAATCTCCATTGATGTCCACAAATTCCAAGCTATTGTGTGAAGGGGCAGCACAGCAGGGAGCGGCAATAGATGAGCTAAGGGAAGATAGAAAAAAGATATGATTCCTGCTGTTAAAACTGAGGCTGGATGGTAAAGTTAAGTAGATGCTAATCTGGGACCTAGAAGAGCCAGGTTCAATGCCTGTCTTTTATTACTGGCCACAAACTCCAGTCTCTTTCTTCCCTTCTCTTTTGGTCATGTGAATAATGTCTCAAAATGTGTATTTCACCTTTTCGCATTAAAATTAAACCAATACATAATGTGTCCAGCTGTCCACATTTTCAGAACCAACAGGGAGACCAGTTTAAGGCACTTCGAAGGGTCCAAATTTTCAGGTGACAGATTGGTAGCACTTCTGGAAAACTGAGAGCCTTTAAAGTGTTTCAGGTTGAGCACCCAGAATCTCTAGCCCATACTGAAAATTTAGGCTGTATGTACTGGCACATAGGAAGAAACTGGGTAATAAATGAGTACATGCCCTAATAAGTTTTCTACTAATACTCTTTAAGGTAATTTTGAATAACACGGTGGTCATTTCTTCAGCCAGAATTTTATAACAGAACTTGAAAGAAAGTAAACATTCTCTTTGTAATTTTTTTCTCTGATTGTTTTATTTAGATGACAAAGCTCCTGTTACTGATACCAACATTCCTTCTCATCTGGAGCAGATGTTGGATATCCTAGTTCAAGAAGAAAATGAGAGGGAATCAGGAGAGACAGGGCCTTGTATGGAGTATTTGCTACATCACAAGATCTTGGAGACATTGTACACTCTAGGCAAAGCCGACGTAAGTTCTCCTCTAACAGTGAAACTTCACGTTTGTAGGACTTTAAGCCACTTAACATGTTTATTGTTCATGAATTTAGTGAGTGTTGAGGATGCTCAGCTTCTGGCAAGATAGGACTTTGAGGCACTATGAAATCCTTGCACTTTGGTCTTTAGATAGTCTAAAAGAACACAGAGAAATTTGAGCTAGGTGCTTGGGGTTCTCAAGTCTTGTTTTCTCAACTCCAGTGGTACAAAAGAGATATTAAGCTGCTTAGGGGCTCCCAAGCTGCTTTCTCTCTGCTCCAGTGTTAGGTATAGGGCTAAAATGCAAGTTGCTCTAGCTTGGAATTTTGACATGAGATAATCTGGTCCCAAATCTACTATAATACATGTCAGGCTGGTTTGACATCCCCAGCAATTGGGAATGGGAAGATACAAAGTCACCTTTGCTGTATGCTCAACTCACAGGTGTCTAGAGCTATGCTGTGTTGCGCATGGCCAATACAGCTCAATATATTTGACACTGCCTTTTTAGCTTCCCATAATTTAGGTTTGCAAGAGGCCAATTATTTTAAGCGTAAAGAAATGATGGTTCCAGATTTTTAGTTAGATGATGATCATTAGCATTAAATAACATTTGTTACGTGAAGGAAGAAGCTTGTACCAGCAATAATTAAATTTGTCAGTAGTGAACTTTTATATATCTGGAGCACTAGTATGAATCCAGCCCAAGTCAGTGTACTTCCCAGTACCAGCTGTCCACAAAAACCACTACCCTGCTGTTGACATTCTCCTTGATTGTCTTGTCAGCAGAAAGGCCAAGAAGTGAACAGATGATGAATTAACTAGCAGTGGTATGCTCATGTCACAGTGCAGGTGCGCTAGTTAGGCACTGCTGCAGTCCCATGGCCTGTTCTGGCGAAATGGAGAGCACATTATTCTCTGTGCTTGTCAGTCTTGCACCTTACACAAATTCACACACATTCTTTGTTTTGCCTGCTTAAGTTTTATGTATCGTTAAAATATGTACTAGCTATCCGATACCAGAATACTGCAGTGTCTTCCTTCTGAAATCACTTTTCCCCATATCTCTATTGCTGGATGGCCCTGCTTCTTGGCTAATGAAGTGCTATAATGGATATCTTAATGGGCAGATTTATTAGCTCAGACATATAGTTGGGTCAGTAAAGCAACACACTCTGTGAGGAAAATGTAATACAGTTGAGATGTGCAAAATTCATAATTGGCAAAATGCTGCTAGGAGTTGAGGGAAATCGTAACACTTAAAAGAGTAGGCCTGCACAAATGGTTCCTATATAGCATTTTATTTAGACTTCATCGCTCGTGAATTGCTTATAGGATGTTGCAGATGACACCAATTAAGGAATATTTCACTTCATGATAATGATTTAGATCAGCAGCCAGCAAACTTTTATAGGCTACAGGCTAGAATGATGCATTTTGGGTCAGAGGTGGAAGTGTGGGTGCCAAGACCCAGCCACGGGCAGCATTTTCCATGCAGCGGCATAGGAAGAGTGACTGCTGCCAAAGCCCCCATTGTTGAATGCTGCTGAAGTCCCACGCTTGCAGGCTGGATCAAATGGCTCCCATGGCTATGGCAGGCGGGTTACTAACCCGTGATTTAACCATATTCTTTTGTTCTACTATTAGAGAACATCTCCACCAGGGGATTTTTAACTAATTGTTTACCAGCCAACTCAGATTAGTAGACATGTTAGTCTGGGCACTATGAATGTTTGCCTTGGTCAGCAGTATCAAAGCACCCAGGTGAGAGCAACGGTGCTTGAAACCTAGCAACACCATGGGAAGAAGCCCAGCACAGCAGCTTTACTGCAGCCACTGCCATGCATCTAGGATGCTGGGCCTCTTCCTGCCATGTCCTGAAACGGGCATTGCATGTGCTGGATACAGCATGGCACTACAGTTAGTTAGATGATGATCATTAGCATTAAATAACACTTGTTACGTGAAGGAAGAAGCTTGTACCAGCAATAATTAAATTTGTCAGTAGTGAACTTTTATATATCTGGAGCACTAGTATGAATCCAGCCCAAGTCATGTGTTTGACACTTTTGCCCTAGGGCAAATTGCAAACATTTATTGAAATTACTGTACAAATGAATTAGTTTCCAGTCATGTGAACAGAGCTTAAAAATAACCTTACAGTTTAGGTAAACTCTTAGATGAGCTGCATATAAGCAGGGGTGGTGTAACAGGGAACTATAACCCCATTACAGAGAAAATAGGGCCAGGAAAGAAAAATCAGCAAGGCCCCTTTACAGCCAGAACTTTTGGAGCCTGAAGGGGGGGTGGGATCCCCTGCAGCAGAAGAAAACCCAGCCATAGCAGCCAGAGTGATAGAGTCCTCTCTGAGCAGGACGTGGCAAGCTGCTTGCTGCAGGTGAGAGCAGGAACCTCCGAAGATGAGATGACTGACACCAGGCTCTGGACTCATGCTTGCAGAACCCAGTTTACAAACAGCTGGCTAACAAACATAGTAGCAAAAGGGGAGGGGAGATTAGCAACACCAGGGCCAGGAGAACAGAAAGCCTGGCCAGCTGGGACTGACTGGGAAATAAACCAGTCTAGAGCAGAGGATGGAGTGGGACATATGGGAGGAGACAGTGCAGGGAGAAGAAGGCGAAGCAGATTGGGTAGGAGAAAGGGATGGGGGTGGCACTTGGGGAGGGCTAATTAGCAGAGCTAATTTGTGGCATATCTGCCAAAAAGGTTGGCTTCACTGGATGAAAGAATGTTGGACTTCCATGGTGGCATTGGCCTAAATTTCCCTAAAACCCATTCCCCATGTTCTGTTATGTAACTGAAGCCAGTTGATGTAAGCTCTAGGATATCACACTGCCCAGTTTTGTGAAAACAATAGCTCAAAGTTAACAATATCAGGAACTAGGGCATCTCCATCAAAGCTAGTGTACCTGTCCCACTTAATTCAGACATTGACTTGCCACAGTACAGACCATTGAAAATGTCTGTGTTCACGACAGAAAATATTTAGA
This sequence comes from Caiman crocodilus, assembly GCA_030014935.1. Taxonomy (NCBI): domain Eukaryota; kingdom Metazoa; phylum Chordata; order Crocodylia; family Alligatoridae; genus Caiman; species Caiman crocodilus. The sequence goes on along the minus strand of JAGPOW010002742.1, from coordinate 17,270,192 downwards.
CTTGGAAGTGGTATTTTCCATTGGTTTTGCACAACAGTGTTAAAAATGTTCATTTATGATGAATTTATTCAAGGTTTTATTCATGGTTAAAAATATTCAAATGTTCATTTATGGTGAATTTTTTCATGGCTAAAAATATTCAAATTTAATGTCAACTTTTGTTAAGATCAATTGGATGCATTGTTTTTATTTCATGGTCATTGTATTTCTCTTGTGCTGTAGTGTCCTCCAGGAATGAAACAGCAAGTTCTGGCTTTCTATACAAAACTTCTAGGGAGAATACGACAACCTCTTCTCCCACATATAAACGTACATAGACCAGTGCAGGTACTGTGCGGATCAGAAATATATGCTTCATCTCTCATGTGACTTTTTTTTTTTAAACTTAAACACAATAACCATTTTAACTGTCATATCTACTTGAATCTAAGATGACGCTAAATTTAAGATGCTCCCCAGTAATTATAATTTATACGTGGAAAATGTATACATTTGTTACAATTTTTCATGTGTAGAATCTAATTATTGAAGGGTCATCTTTAATTCATCCCTCCCACTGCTGCAGAGTGGGAAGCAAGGGGGAGGCAATCATGTGGGGAGGTCAGGCAGCTTGTCCCTTATTTGTGCCTGTGCCCCTACCACCTCTGCTCCCTGCTTTCCTCCCAAGCCTGCTCTGCACCAGCAGTCTTCATCCCCATTCTGTCCTAGGGCACTGAGCACAGCTCCAGCCTGGCCCTGGCCCTGGCCCTGGCCCTGGCCATGCTTATTGTTCACCACTGCTGTGGGGCCATGCTCAGTGCCCCAGGCTGCAGCATGAATGGAGCCTGCTGGTACAGAGCAAGGGTAAAGGGGAGAAGGAGAAGGGCTGGTGGGGGGAGCAGAGGCTGCATGGAGGTGGTAGAGAGATGAGGGAAGAGGCTGCAGGGGGGGTGGATATGGCAGGATGAAGAGGCAATTGCAGTGGGGGATAGGGAGACAGGCAGGCAGCAGCTACAGCTATGGAGCCCAAGTCACAGCAGCCTCTGCCCCCCTCCCTCCCCCTGTTAAATGGGGGGAAAAAATCTCACCTTAGAATCAAGTAAATATGGTACCAGTTCTTTGTTCTAACTGTTACTGCAGCACTGGGGTTAGGTAGATGATAATAATTGCATCCCATTTGCACTATAGAAATTTGAAATAAATATTAAAGTCAATACAGCATACGTCCTTGTAGAACTACTATGAAAACAATCCAGGCTATGGTGCCTAGCCATCAGGCCATTTGTCGTGTCCATTTTTAATCCTCCCTTTTCATTTTTTGACAGAAATTAATCCGGCTTTGTGGTGAAGTTTTAGCAACACCAACAGAAAATGAAGAAATTCAGTTTCTCTGCATAGTATGTGCAAAGCTGAAACAGGATCCATACCTGGTCAACTTCTTCCTTGAGGTGCGTAGGTCAAATCTCTAGTTTGCAGGGAAATTTAAAAACAAGTATACTAGAGACAAAAGCTTCCTATGAAGTGGAGATAGATATTTACTGTAACCGTTCCTCAAATAAGCAAGAGTTTTCTTTACTTTTGCTTGTAGAGGCTTGAGTAGTTTCATTCTTTTTTGCCACAATTTCATTCAGAACTCACAACTTTTCCATCTTAAATCGCTGCATAGCACAACCTTTACAGGCCACAAATTAAAATACATAAGTAAATAAAGACAGTCCAGTGGCAAAGTAACAATGCTATGGATTGTGACAGGGGACTCCTGCCTTCAGGAATGAACTTGGGCATTTGCCTTGTTTTTCCTCTCAGGCTAGCTGAGACCAAGGAACGGGTCCCATATGGCATTGAGTATATCTTGCAAGATGCCGAATACCTTGTAGAATTGAGCCCTTACTTGGTTGTGAGACATGGTTTGAAGCATTAACTAAGAAAGTGCTGACTAACAGTCTCCAATGTGGCATTGTTTTCTAGCTGAAAGGAGACGAGTTTCTACAGTCTGTCCCTGTAACTTAATATATAACATTGGTAAACATGAGAATGTGAGTAGAAGTAATTTGTAAGTTGAATTCCTGATCTTATCTGGACAGAATAAATAAAAGCATAGATTATAGAATGTAGCCTCCATTTACAAATTCTGCATGTTTATTTGATCTGGTGTTTACTATTTTGTCACAAGAAGCATTAGATGTAGCATGTGTAAAGATATATAAAGTGTTCAAGGAATATTTCATAGGCTTTCCCAAAAAAGGATTCTTTTTCCATTTTTCGCCCCAAACAGTAATTTTATGCTTTCATCTCCAATGTAACGTTACTGCTCAGACCTCAAATAATAAGGGGATTCAGGTTTAAAGCTGAGTATTACAGTTTTCTTTAGAAGTTACCCAGATAGCTGTCTCAGGTCACCAGAAGCTGTAGAGTCAGTACAGGTGCTGCTTCTATTACAATGCTAGAATTGTTTAAATCCTGGCAGCATTAGAAGCAAGCCTGGAGGGATATTACTTGGAGACTATTCCAGCAGTCTAAAATGGAAAAACTTAAACATGGTTGGGAAAAATCATATGATCTGCATCACAACCAAGGTTTGGGCAGTCAAGCATAATGGTTAGAGCAGGGGGGGGGGAAACCGCTGACGAGATGTAGGCCAAAATGGAAGTCCAAGTAAGACGATCAGATATAGAAGATTCATGCTGAAATCATGGAGCTGCAGACAAAGCTGATCACTGGCTGCAGATGGCAAGAGCTGGAGACATGATATAGTGTGGGCCTTACTATGAAAGTGTTCCGGAAACTAACAGCAGAATGGCTGCCCAAGCTGTATGTCTGTGACAAAGTGGGAAATGACACAGCAGCAAGAAACACTGATGGTGGCCTTGTCCAAGGCACCTATCATTTATGACTAGGTAGAAAAATGATGTGGTCCGTCCAATAAACAATCATTGCACACAATAGATTTTTGTGATTGCTGAAACACTGTCTTAGAATGACTCAAATGTGCAACAGAGACAAATTAAATAGATACTTGCTGGTAATTGGATCAATCCTGTGATCACATGGGAGTAGGGTTTCCTTAGGTATGGCTTTGCTAATACTTCTCAGACTAATCAGAATAGAGAAAATAAAACACTCTATGATTGTTATGCTAATAATATTACTAAAATAAAATCTGAGACTCATAAGAAGCAAAACAATTTATCAACCACAATTATGCTTGACTTCCAGAATATCAGAATGAGAAGTTTTAGCATGTGGCAGATTTTAAAAAGCAGGATGATACTGAATTGCCAAGAGAATTTTAGCTTCACTGAGTTTTGTGTTACAGTTCCGTCTTAGTTTAAAGAGGTGACTGGAAGCTCTGTAATCCTTGAAATGATACTTTTAAATAGTGGCCTGAAGCAGAACTCTACCAATTTCAGGAAAGACATTACTTTATAGAGCATTTTACATGTCCCTATTCAAGAAACAGACCTTTCTTGAAATGCAGACTGTTTGGGTCTACCAGTCATGCTTCAAGCAATTTCAGTATCCTTATGTTGTGACTTGATATCTCGCTCACCTTGAAAGACCTGAGAGAGTAAACATTCTGCATGGTGTTTTTCTGGCAAATCCCATTAACACAGACAGTATTTGTAGCTGAAACTTTGGTATAACATTCTTCATCTGCACTTCTGTACCTGCGTGTTTATATAAAGATATAAACGTACCCTCCTCTTGGAAGCTTCTTACTGTGTTTGTACTATATTTTATAGACCTATACATATGAAAAAAGTAGTCATGTATTTGATTCTGTTTTCAGTAGTTTGACTTTCACTACTCTAGTTGAGGTACTTTGTTACAAAATCTTTCTTCTGTTTTAGCTAGGAGCCTCATGGCATATCTGCATCTCTTGGGAAAATTAAACTGATTTAGGTGGACAGCAATTGATAGGACATCATGAAAATGCTTTTTGAAACCTACTCAAGTCTCAGCCTCTGTAGGATCTAATAGCAGCCAGTTCCAAAGGCTAATTGTGTGTTGTTTAAAAAGAGTTTCTGCTCCTTGTTTTTACATTTTTCTCCTAATTTAATTATGTTTCCCTTAGCTTTTTTGCGTCAAGAGAATGGATAAACAGGAATGCTTGATTAATCTTCTTATCCGAGTCATTATTTTATACACCTTTTTTCAAATCATGTCTGTCTTCAGCCCTTTCTAAATAGTCCCCATTTTGGTAATCTCCTGATAAAGAAGATATCGCAGCTACTAATGGATTCCACTTCCATACTCTTGATATTTTGATTTCTTCTGTGTCACTGTAGGGCTAGGCTGACTAAATGGTTGGGGGTGAATTTTGGTTATTACAAGCTGACAATGCATTTATTTTTGATACCAGACATGTTCTGAGCAGACTGTTTCACTAAGTTTTGATGCCACAGCTTTTTCACAACATGTTATTAAATTAGTTTTAACTTTCATAGGGTGGAGTTGTATAATCTACAGAAGAATCTGGCTTTCTAATTTTATATGTGAAGAAAATGGATCACTGTTTTTAAGTTGCCTGTTCCTCACTGTGTTTTCTGCTCACTTAGAGGAATAGTATGATTAGAAAGCATTAAACATATTGTATGAAACCTTTTCTATTAGGTCATTCAAGATCCTGTCCTGCACTCTTACAGGAAGCAGGTGAGCAGCTCACCTGCAGAACTGCATGACTAACCAAATGCAACTTATATATGTGTCTGACGTGTAGTATGCTGTCTGTCACTTGCTAGAAAAATAGGTGGTGAGCCATCTTTGAACTGCAGAGGGTGCTTATATCTTTGGGGCATTTTGCCTTCTCATACAGGGGTCATAGTTCATGTATGATACAGGCACTTCTCATTTACAGACAACATGAGAGATACTATAAGAATGAGTAATCTCATTGCTCAAAAAAGTCAATATAAACATACTTGGCTTTGTACACTGATCACTTTGTGTCTTTATGCCATTTGCAGTATAGGAAAGCCCTTCTTGGAGAAAAGACCATTTTTTGTGTATGCTAAAACCACAATTTTTCCAGTGTATCCCGAATTCATTCTTCTGTACTAGACTGTATGTAGTACTGCTGTACAGTATATCACAAATTCGTACTTCTTGTACCATGTACTAGATTAATTCTGATATTGGCAGACCTGGGTTGCCTTCCCCCTGTATTACCACATCATTTTATTCACTATAATCTCTTCACAAAGAATGCACATCAGTTGGGCAAGTGTTCAGAGCATTTCTGTAGTTAGCATTCGACTCCCATGTAGTTAGGACCTGCTGGTTTTGTATATAGTAAAAACTATTAACTGATCTGGTAGCTCTTTAAACTTTGTAATACTTCAGACTTGTTTGTAATATCAGGACTTTATTATAGATGAAGGAAACCCTTTGGATTTATAGTCATTTATAGTCTGTTTTTATAGTCATTTGTTATGGTCTGTCTTGTGGTGAAGTTTTAATTTATGGGTATAAAGCAGTATTACACATTCATGCATAGAAAAAGAGGCTCCTTACAACCAATCTACTTGGTTTTGTAGAACACAGATCTTAGTGTGTCTTCACTTACTTGAAACAGAGAAGTAGGGTTGTCTTCTTTCAAGATGACAAATCAGGTAGCCCAAACACCTGAGAAAGTTCTGTATGATGGTCTTATAGTACCAGGTGCCCAGTAAAACATTTTAGCTTTCCTTTCTCTTGAACCTTAGAAGGAGACAGTAAAAATACAGTGTCTATTGAGAGCAACTTGTAGGTCCTTTTTTCCCCTGCTTCCCTCTGAAATTAAACCTATAGGAGCAAACAATCAGTTTGTGACACAACTGGAGTTAAAAATGGTGTTTGCAGAGTCACAGAGATGAGCTGTATTGAAGTCTTGTCCTGAAAAAGCCACATTTTCCATCAAATGTGTTGGGGTCAAAAGGGACTGCCTAGAGTAAATATAAACTTCATATTGGAGATTGGATAAATCAAATGACTTTCCTCCTCAGCTGGTTGATAAAAGGAAAAAAGTTATCTCTTTGCAAATGGCACAGAGATGCTTTAAAACAGATTGACATGAAGTTTGGACAGGCTACCAAGCTGTGTTAGCTTCAAACAGTTACATGTTCCTGCCACTCTTAATGTTCTGTCTGGCTAATGCATCTAGCTTTGTAGAAAGCTGCTTCATATGTTATGGTTGGAAACCTTTTTTAAGTAAATTTCTGCTCTTAGAGCAACATAAATTTTACATAGTAATGTCCTTTTCCAATGCAATGCTTTCCAGAATAAGTTGAAAGCAATGACTTCCAGAGGATCAGCAAGTGTAATTTCAGAAGAGGTGCTAAAAGGCCAAGATTCGTTGATGACTGATAGAGGACAGTCTGTGCAACCGGAAGAGAGATCTGCTAGTGCTAGAGCAGAGAAAGCTGATGACCTTCCTCAACAGGCAGATGATCTATCATTCAGTCTGGATGAACTAAATGTCACTTCATTTCCTGAAGCCTCAGCTGTTCGTCCAAACCACGACTATAATTTAGTGAATTCTTTGCTGAATCTCACAAGAAGCCCGGTGAGTGGTTTTCAGTCCCTTTCAGTGAGACTGAAAATGAGTAGAGCATTTGGGATGTTGCAAAACCTCAAAAATAGGTTTAGGATTTGTGTCTCAGTCAGCGTTTCCCCTGATTCATATTGAAGTAAAAGATTCTTTCTGATAACGTCAAGGAAAGTTGGGAAAGACTTTACTTGCTATTACTTACAGAATCCAGCAGGGAGTATAAAACTTTATGGACCTCCCTGTAATTGTGAGGTGATGGTTTACATAACCTGTTGGTTTGAGCCTAATCTAATGTGCAACTATATAAATTTTAGGTTTGCAATTACCATGTCAAAAACCTTTTTCAAGAAAGAAGTTTTTTAATGGTAAGATTTAAATTCAATAGAAATATCTGTTCTACATTCTGAACAAGAAATATCAAGAAATTTATTCAACCCGTTTTTACTTATTTTTTGAAGACTTTTTTCCTGATGTGTGGCTTTGAAGGACTTTTGTTCTTGTTTTGTTTAACTGTCTTGTGTTTGCTCTGCAGGATGGTCGAATAGCAGTGAAGGCATGTGAAGGACTCATGCTTTTAGTGAGTTTGCCTGAGCCAGCAGCAGCCAGGTGCTTGACCGAAAGCACTTGTTTATGCGAATTGCTTACAGACAGGCTTGCCACACTTTACAAAGCCCTGCCTCAGTCTGTAGATCCTTTAGATATTGAAACAGTAGAGGCAATTAACTGGGGGTAAGTATGTTGTTTCTCTTTTTAAAGCAAACAAGCAAGCAAGTTTAAGAGTTTGGATATTATATGGAACTCTGAAGACTTGGACTATCCAGTGCAGTTCTTATTTTTGAGAGATGGCTACTAGTTCATGGGCAATTTGTCATCCTAAGAGCACATACCCCATTGCATTTGGTTAGATTTCAATTGAAATCTATGGTAGTTCGTGAGTCTTCTGCCTTTGAACTAATATCAGGCATAGTTTGTACTATATATAAGTGGGTACAAAAGTGCTGCGTAAAAGTATTTTTATGGAGCACCTATGCTAAAACATGTAGCAGTTTCAAAAAAGGTAAAACGTATCAATTCTGGATGAACTAAGTATATATTACTACAGGCGTGATTGTTTCAAAGGCAGTGTTTTCAACTTTGCCTCTCACTTCCATGTGCTCGGAGAGAGCAGAGTCTGACAGTAAGGTGGGGTGGGGGCCTGCAGGGGGGAGAAGTTGGGGAGACAGTGGGCAAGGGGGCCACTTGCCTCCCCCCCAGATTTATTTTCCATGCTGTAGTAATGGGAGAGAGACAATTTCATGGCAAACCTCCAATAATTAGATTCTGTGCCTGGAATTTGCTATAACAAATTTGTAAATTGTCCATATATAGAATCTAATTCTATATATAGGAGGGGGATTTTCTTATATTAAGGGTCCTCTTATATTTTACTAAATACAGTATTTTTCTAAAAGAGATCCTTTAGGTCAGCTACCAGGTATGGGGTTGGCTGCATGAAATTCTCCTATATAACAAAGAAGAATTATTTCCTTCACCACACCACAGGAATTAATTTGTCAGTTTAATGAAAATTTAGTGTAATGGGATTATCAATAGTCCTTGATGTTTTAATATATTTTAAAATCAATCTGAGTATTGTGAAGTAGAATTATTCTGGTGAACATACTGTGCGTACTTGAACATGTCATTTAAGTCAACGGAGTGGTTTGGTAGCACTGCAGTCTAGTTGGAAGGCCAAGAACAAAACTGTTATCCCTCTTCTCTTTCTCTGCAGTGCTATTAGAAGAGAGGGAATTTTGCCAGTGTGTTCAGTGTGAGCAGTATTGGGTCCAACATTTTTTTTAATGCACCTAGAGTAAATGTGTCTGTTTCCTTTTGTCCTCCAGTTTGGATTCATATAACTACAAAGAAGATGCTTCTGCATTTCCAGGGAAAAGAGCCCTCATTTCCTTTTTTTCCTGGTTCGACTACTGCGATCAGCTCATTAAGGAAGCGCAAAAGGTTTGCAATGTTTTCTAGGCTAAAAATGGATAATCCAGACCAAGTTCAGAAAAGACATTGTTCCACTTGTTCTGTAGCCTTTGAGTTTGAAAGCTAGTGTTTTGTACCCTGTTTCAGACTGCTGCTGTCACTATGGCAAGAGCTGTGCGAGAACGATTTTTTGTTGGTGTCATTGAACCTCAGCTGATGCAAACGTGAGTGGCCTCTTCCATGTGGAAAACGTCATGTTGACATTTCCAGCGTGAATCCCATATCTTACTAACATTTAGCTTATTGTTCAGTTCAGAGATCGGGATCCTCACATCAACTGCACTTTTACATCGTATTGTCCGCCAAGTCACGTCAGATGTCTTGCTGCAAGAAATGGTTTACTTCCTACTTGGAGAGCACAGGGAGCCAGAAACCCTGACAGACATCAATAGACATCCATTGCGACATAGGTTAATTGAACACTGTGATCATATTTCTGATGAGGTGAGCAATCACAAAGTCAGTGTGGCTGTTGTCTGCACAGTGACTGCAGAAATGGCATTGTGAGGTTCCATGCTTATTGTGTTGTTAATATCTAGCTGAGTTTTGCCAGTGAGAAGACGGGGAGATTTTTTTTCACTGTCCATCCTATAAAACTCTCACTAGGGAGGGAAAGTCGGACTATTCCGTCTGACCAGCACATCACTACCAAATAAAGTGCTTTTGTGCCTAATTTGCATACACCTGTCCATGTCTTTTTGGGGCTTGCATTCATGTAAGTGGCCGCAAAATCTGGTCCTGCCTTTTGGAGTTCACTTTAGATTTTTGTTAATGATGTCATATTCCTTTTTCTCTTTCCCATGCTGGTTCCGTCAGGCTGCCGTTAAAGGACAGTAAAACTTATTTTTGTTGCTCAGGTCAATAGATAGAACCGAGAATGTGCACACTGTAGATATGCTGACTATAAAGTGCTAGAGTTACAGTAAGTGCTGATCCTTCAAGCTACTCCATTCAGAGATCTGTTGAAATAATTGACTTCACTGAGACTCCCAGTGGACCAGCTTGCAGTCACCCTTTTCAGAGAAGAAATGCTTGTATGGTAAATTCTTATAGAATCCATTTTTCCTTCCTTGCACATTCCTGAATTTGTGTATTCTGTCTTATGTCACCCCTTGCACTCTAAGTTTAAATACTGTATGCCTTTGCCCTTTCCTTTTTCAATACATCACTCAGTGCTTTACATGCTCATTTTGCCTAGCTATTAAATGCACTGGCAGACACCATGAAACCAGGGCATCAACATAAACTGATTTTTCAGACATGAAAAGGCACCTCAGAATCCCTCTGCAGCCCATTGGAGGTCAGCTGTCAGCCCTGTTGAAGATCATTCTCCTTTTGTGCAGGTGCCTGGTTTGAATATTTCGGATCACAAAACAAGTCAGAGTATACCTGTAGTGCTTCCCTGTTGCTTTTAGACCCAGTGGGTCTGCCGTGGCTCATAGAATTGAAGCTTAAGTCTGTGAGTATTTTTGCAGGAGCACTGCTAGTATGGTGCAATTCATCTGTTTTACAGAGCAGTGTCAATCTGCTGCTGTATAAAAATTAAGGTTTTATTTAATACAAGTGTATTCTTTCCCCACATCTGCATGTATGCAGCACCTTGCACAATGATGTTCTGCTCCTGATAGGCAACTCCTGTAATATATATGAATAATAACAGCAATATATCCCTGTCTGAGTAAATATAGCCACTCTTATTAAGACAAGAATAGCGATTCAAGGTTATTATGTGGATTTATCTGAATAATTTATTTTTATGTTGCAGATCAGCATCATGACTTTAAGAATGTTTGAGCACCTTTTGCAAAAACCCAACGAACACATTCTTTACAACTTGGTTCTAAGGAATTTAGAAGAAAGAAATTACATGGAATATAAACCACCCTGTCAGGAAGACAAAGATGTAGTGGAGAATGGGCAGATAGCAGGAGCAGTGTAAGTTTTCCTGTTTTGTGAGTGAGAAGCTTTACAACAGCCGAACACACTTTTCACTTCTTTACTTTCAAAACTCCTTTATGATCAATGCTTTTCTTTACTAAAGAAGAAGGAAGAAAATGATTTATCCTTTGTGTGACCATCATTGTAATAACTACTACAGTCTGTAACCATATTTAAGATACAATTTACTATACCAACAGCATGTGGAAAAGAGGCTAGCAAATAGCAAAAACTTCTTCCTTAAATGGTAACATGCACATAGGTCTGCTTTTAGCAAGTAACTTGCATATATCCCAAACTTTATATGCACATAGCCCCATTGGCTTCAGTAGTATCATTGGAGGTTAGCCCTATGTCTAAGAATCTTGCTGAATCTGGACCATAGTGTCCTTAGTCTTCAGTGTTTAAGCCTTCCAAACACCCTTCAAAGGTGGTATACAGGTAGCCCTCAGACTTACGACACAGTTAGTTCCTGAAAACCTGCGTCTTAAGTTGAAATGTTGTAACTCGGAATCAATTTTCTCATAAGAAACAATGTTATAATTGGGGGATTGGTTCCTGAACCAAGGCCCGATCCTATTTTCACCAAAAATACCCCAAAATTTTGTACTTGATCAATTATAGACAAGTATTATAGCTACATTAATGTATTTATATTGTAAATAGCAATCATATTGATTTGGAAGGACTTATTTGAGGTGACTTTGCTGGACTTTTTGAAAGGCTCTTGGTTGGACTTTTTGAAGGGTTCTTGGCTGGAGTCTTCTCAGGAGTCTTGGCTGCAGGTTTTTTAAAGTTGAAATAAGGTGTCAATTTATAAACATTGTAAGTGCAAAATGTTGTAACTCAAAACATTGTAAGTTGAGGACTGCCTGCGTAAGTATTATTGTCCCCTTCATATGTACAGGGGGAAACTGAGTCAAAGTATTGAAGTGACTCGACACAGAGGGATTCCTTGTACCAGAGTTAGATGCAATAAATTCCTGGCTCTGTAGCACAGACCACTAAATAAGCCTCTGCCTAAAAAGATGGGAATAATTTTCCCCCTAAATACTGATATTGCTGCATAATCATCCATTGAAAAATTGTCCAAATTGTGGCACTCTAGGTAGCCTATGCCTGTCAATTATGCCTGTCATACCTTCCATAATATATTAATGAATTATTCTGTGCTTGTGTCTAATGTGTTACAGAGACCTGGAAGAAGATCCATTATTTACTGATCTCTCCCCGGATAACACATTGTTGAATCAGGAGTGGCTGAGTGCCTCTCCACCTATCAGTCCAGAACATCCAAGAAATGATGGGAAGACTGAAGTTCATAAAATTGTAAATAGGTGAGTTGGAAAGAAGAAATAAAAATTGTGTGTATGTGTGAGAGAGTGCATAAAATAAATTTAATTTAGATGTTTACTTGGCATCATGCCGTTTTGTGTAAGCTGGTGGAATGACTCAGTAGAAATAAACAGTTTAGCAGTTTCAGGCAGTGGGTTCCTCCTCAAGGGTTAGAGATTGTAACAGGCAAGTAAAATAATTCAATATAAGGTAGCCAGCATAAGCTAACATAAGGCAGAACTTCCCAGCCAGAGACTCTACATAATCTTTTTTTGGCCTTTAGCTATGAGGCTGCTGGGTTATAAAGATATGTCCCGTTTCATGAGCATTTGCTATGTTCATCTTTCTCTTAAGCAGCCAATCTCCTAAGTCTTGACAGTCCTGCACTGAAGACAGTGAAAGTTTCACATAGCCCAGCCCATAGTTGTCCCCTGAACAATTGTGCAATGGGTAGTGGAGGATGAATTGTAGTTCATCCATTGTTCCCATTCTCAGGGAATGATGCCACATCTCTCCTGCAATTTATGGCTGTGCATACTCTGAACTAGAAATGAGAAGTCTTGGTGTAATTTATGTCAGCTTGTCTGTACACACATGGAGATTGCAGTAGGATCTAAAATAGTCAAATATCCATCTATCCTGATAGCCTGCACAGAATGCAATATTACTGCGCTTTGCAGCTAGGCAGCAGGGGATAGGTAATATAACCTGTTTGCCATTAGCAAATAGCTGTCCTTGGATGGATGCTGACAGACAACTAAAGCAGCATAGCCACTTACTCTGATACAGTTTTACCCCTGATTCAAGAGGGATTCTTCACTGGATTAGATGGAGTTATCCCTGTTTAGAGGGTTGCATCTTTTTTTTTTTTTTCCAACTACATTTTTTACAGCAGTTTAATGCCAATTACAGTGCTCTGTCCTTCCATAGACGCAAAGAAGACTTTTAATAAAAAGTGGTTTAGCATTGGTACTTTTCTTGAAGGTAGTAATATGAAGAGTGGGGTCAGATGCCATCTAATAACTTAATCCACATTAGCAAGGTAGCACCAATGTTGTGGTGTTAATCATGTCATAAATTGCAACATGCCATGAGCTCAGCCAATTTATGGGGCCATAAAACAGCTAACAAGCCACAAACATGTTCCTCATATAATGTAAAATATCTTTGTGTTGGCTTTCTATGATACCTTAAATTGAATGTGTAGCATATGTCCTGGACCTGGGGCTGTCCTGACTAATGCAGATAATCACCTGTTTATTGACTTTGGCCCCAGGTAGCCCTGGGCCTGGTTTGAGACCAGCAGATCTTGGCAATCAGACTATAGACCACTCTGGGTCTCAAAATGGCTAAGTGTCGGGATGAGGCATGGAGTATGCTTGGGGCTTAGATGTAGCTGCCCATGCCCAATCTGTGGGATTAGGTTTGAGGTAGCCCCAGATCCTAGTTCAGTCCAGCAGTTGCTGAGTTGGGACTGGAGGAATCTTATGCCCCATCTCGCATCTAACCTACCAGGGTGCATGATTTTGGGAAGGAGTATACAAGTCCTCTCATCCTGGTTGTACCATTATTTTAACAGCTGCCAGGGGCCCAAGGGAAGTAGACTGTTTGAATACCAGATTGAATAGTTGTAGTGTATATTGTTTTGTTTTCCCCAGACACTGTTGTCCAGTTATTTGCATTAGTGTAATGGAAATCTCCTGGGTATTTGAAATGCTTTGCAGAAGATTTCGCGTTTTTCTTTGTTAATAAGAAGCACGTGGGAGATCTCCACTGATACTCTGCTTTCCCTTACACACACAATTTTCACTGGTATCATTGGCCATTCTCTGGCCGTAGGGACACGCTGGCAACCATTTCTGAAAGTCAGATTTTCTTTAACTTACCTCAAATGGAGTAATGATTGCTTATTTCTTTCTAATGAGTTAGCATTTCCTAGAACTAAGACTATTCAGTGTCTGCTGAAGGCTTACAGGCATTATACAGAACTCAACAAATGTCAGCAATATTTGTAGCTGGAATATCTACCAACAAATAATCCATTATCTTCTTTACCATCTTTCATCATAACAAACTGAAAAATAAATTATTTATTCAATAAAAGCACTGGAAATTAACTTAATTTAGTTTTAAATGTGGATTCCCTTCTCTTGTACTTGATGAGTGGACCAATAGACTTTCTACAGATTTGGCCTTGATGTGATTTTATCTTGAGCAAATACTGGGAAGTGGCTATGATTTTCCACCTTAGTTTTACTAGCCGGCTTTCAGAAGTAAGAAACCCCGTACTTGCTTCCCCATATTTTGTACTAGAGAGGCAAACTTTCGTACATCTAAGCACGCAAACACTTCAGAATACAAATCAGTGGTTATATGGCTAAAAGAACTGACCATAGATTTCATGGTGCCATTTCTTCCTGTAATGTTACCCTGTTAGCCCCCTTTGTACATTGAATAGACGATTCAATCTTGTAACCACTGATGATGAAATTCTGGCCTGCCATCATACAGGCTAACATTTATTTATCAATATATTTATATTTTGTTTAGCTTTCTCTGTCTTGTACCTGATGAAGCCAAATCATCATACCATGTAGAGGGTACAGGTTATGACACCTACCTCAGAGATGCCCACAGACAGGTATGGTACAAAACTCATCTTTTCCTTTCACTAATCACTGCAGGAATTTGAATTGCTTGTCAGAATTTACACATGGTTTTTGGAAAAGTTTAGTCCTATGGAAAATCTCTTTCAAAATAAGCTGGTGATAGAAGAGTGCAAATTCAATTGATATGAACTAATCAGTATTTACCTGTAGAGTTTTTAATTGAGTTCGAATCCAGTTACCACAGCTATAATGGGAATTATGGATGATTTTAAGTGCATTAATATTCATGCAAGAAATATAATAAGAGGAAGCCTGCACTGCATACTGGTTCTTAAATTGCTTTTACGTTTATTTGCATTCACTAGACGAATTGTCTGGCAGGATCTTTGAAAGAACTGAGGGGGATGTAAAAATTCTGTATATGAGTTACAGAACCCAGGGCTTTCAAAATAAAGGTTCAGTGTAAATAACATGTAGCCTCAGGCATGCAGGCTTGAAGTCGAGAATACTGGTGGGAAAGGAAGACATCAATGTTTAATATTTTGAAATAACAAATGGAGTTTTTGTTTTGAAAATATAATGAAAAATCTCCTTGGGCAGAGAATAATTGGCATTTGTTTGTAGTGTTCCCAGGGAAGGCCTGTGAATTCCTATAAAAGAACAAATATGCAAAAGGGAAGTAGAGAAACAAGGACAAAAATATGTGTAGCGGTGCTTCTAGTATTTTCCACTCTGAATAGTGGTAAGAACACTTTAAAACAGAAAACTCTGCCTTCTGCATTGATAGGAGAGTTTTACTCATCACCTTTCCTGAAGAGAAAGGAAAATGGAAAGTGAAAACTTGGGGAGAACAGCTATTTCCATACAGTTCTCATAAAATTCTAATTTTGGATGCAGGAAAGTGCGTATTATCTCCCTCCTTGGGGAAAGGAATCTTCTGAGAGCTATGAGTGAGGAGACTTGGTGTCTGCCATTTATTCACAAAGATATGCCTGTTGTTTTAAATATTTAACTTGAAAGGAAAATCTTTGTGCTGGTATGATTCCACCCAAGTAGTTGTTCTAATTCCTTAAGTCTATACTTCGAGGAGAATGCACGAGTGATTTTTCTCTCACTTGCATCTGTTTTATTTCAACATAAATTCACTGACTACCATTACTCCTGCTTCAGATGAATCCCAAGCAGTATGTATGCATCACAGTGACTGTCCCATATTTGTATGCCAAGCCAGCTAAAATATCAGGGCTCTCCATTCTCCCTGAAAGATGTTTGTAGAAGTCCCATAAGGTTGCACACATCATGAGGGGGAAAACGGTATCTGCTTGGAGGCTGATATTTTTTGTCATGGAGTGTTTTCAAAACGGGATGGTTGTAAGAAGAGAAGTTATCTGATAGCCACCACTCATAGTTCTGTGTATCACTGGGTAGGAGCAAGATGTGAAATGGTTTCTACAATGATCTTGCTTCTGCAGTCTGCACTGTTTTGTTTAAAGTTAAGTATGTTTTTTGCTTTCTTCCTAGTTCCGGGATTATTGTGCGATCTGCCTACGATGGGAGTGGCCAGGGTCTCCCAGGTCTTTGGAAAAGTGCAATTTAGAAGCACCATTTTTTGAAGGACATTTCTTGAAAGTTTTGTTTGACCGAATGGGCAGGATTCTTGATCAGGTAACAGAAAACACATTATGACTCTCACTTCTGATGCTGTTGTTTCATATTAACAACTAGTTTCCACAAGGTCACACCAATGCCTATACTGCATGCTCAACAGTATATTATTGTGCAACTCCCCCACCATATTCTATATAATTTGGCTTCCCTGGTAGTAGGAACATTAAGGTTTTAGTTTGGCAGTCTTCTCCAAATGCCAGAGGAGTTAGTCTACATCATATCCTTGCTGTTGGGATCTCTAGACTAGTAAGTTCCATAGTGACTGGCACGCTATAAATACTAAAAGTAGATGAACTTCACTTACACAAAACACCATTCACTTCTGTTAACAGCCTTTTTTGTGTATTTAATGCTTTCGCTAATCTTACATTTATTTAAATTAAAATACAAATTGTTAGAAATGTCCCCAAAGCTTAAGGTGGGTAAGGAACTACTGTTGTCAAATTAACAAAAATTCAAATATTTCTTGCATGGTTGTCCTCCCAGCAGAAAGTGGATGTTATGGAAGGAATAAGGGATGGAAGAAAACATGTTTAATAGTTAAAAAGTTGCTTGTATTTTTAACGGGTTATAAAAAATATGGCCTTTGCAAATGTTAGCTTCATTAAGCCTATTTTGATTTTTGAAGCATTTATATTTACATTTTTCTAACAGTTCAGGTCCAGTATATGCTAATAAGCTTTACTGTATAATTACTGTCCATTATATTAAAACTAAAACAGTATCATTATATATTTTGCACCATGCTGTCCTTGTACTAGAGAGTTAAGAGCATTTCTAGAGGGTATGGATTTCTTCCCCACCAACTCCAATAGACCTAAAAATAAGTCTTTCCCTACCATTTCATTATATTCTAATATTAATATAGCTGTTACAAGCAGAAAAAATTGGTGATACCTTTTTGTTTAACCCCATTTTATGATATTTTTTCCTTTTTCTTTCTCTTCTGCCTTTTTCTTCTCTGTGGCTTTGTCTTCACTGGAGGGGAGAAAAAGGATGATTTTTTGTGTGTGTGAAAACTTTAGACTTCATTGGGATTTTGCCTCAAGTTCCTGATTTTGAGCTAGCACTCAGAGTTAAGGCCCCTCGCACATATTTTTCCTCAAGAAAACAAGACCTAAAAGTCTATATTATCTTCAGAGTAGTATTGCATGGAGTGCTATACAAGTGCTGCTTCCAAGTGTTCAGTGAAAAGTTGGAACCCCTTTGACATTTTTTATAAGTGCTGATTAGACTTGTATAGGATGGCTTAGTTGAGGGTGATTTTGCTTTGAACGGGGTTGCACTAGACAACCTCCTTACGTCCCTTCCAGCCCTGCTTTACTGTGGTTCTGTGATTCCTTGAAAACAACTTTGCAGTTAGCTCCATGTGTAAGATGGTGCTGCCGAAAGAGATGGGAAGAGCCAAAAGAGCAGATGAGGGCTCATAGATCATAGCAAAAGGCAATAGCACCCCGAAGCTGTGACCTGTCCATTTTTGGAGGAAAGACCATGTATGAGTTTAATTTAATTTATAAAGTTGAGGAGATTTCAAAAGTGGAGGTGAATCATATTTCATCAGTTTATACTACCACTGGGTGCCTATACATAAGTGCAGAGGCTGCTCCTGCCTGCTGGAATTTCAGCACGTTGAAGCAGACCCGAAGAATCAAGTCGAACAAGCTTTAGTTCAAGTATGCCTGCTGCCATTTTTAAGCGTGGGACCACTAAAGCATGAGATGCAGCAGCACTTTAATTAGAGCAGCTCTCTGAGCCACTCTTATTAAAGCGCCACTCCCCCAACTTTGTCTACATACTGCAGCACGTATCCTCATGTCATGTCATCTTTGGTGTACTCCATCCAGACTTAAGTAAGTCTAGTGCAGATTTTGTACTGTAACACTGAATTTCTTTGAGTTTTATTATAGTTAGATGCTTATTGCATTGGATTAATCTTATTTTTCCATATTGGATAAGATTGAGATCTCAAAGCCAGTTATGCATGCTAATGCATATATATCATTAACCACTTGATTTTAATATCAACTATGTTTTCTATGATTTTGGGTGTATCAGAATTTCCATTATTTTTGGGTAAAGAGGAAACATTCCTCTGGCAAATGGTTTTTGTATCTGTTGTTAATTGTTGCATCTGGATTGACTTAAAAAACATGTTTTATACTCTTAAGGTCTTTTTTTCAATACGCACGTATTCCACACATCACAAACTGAAGTGTTGTTAAAATTGAGTCATAAATAAATCTACGTATTATCAGCTCTTAGGAAGTATAAATCTCATATGTTTGAAAATTTTGTTTGAGCAATGAAATAGAAATAGTAAATTGTAAAAGGGACAAAATATATCCCTCTGAGACCTCTGAAGAACAAATGCCTACTATTAGAACAAAAATAGCATCTGTTATTGAAGCACAATGCCAATTTGATGTAGTACCTGTCAGCATGGTGCAATTTCAGAGTTAGTCAGGCAAGATGTTATGGTCTGTGGCTTCAAAAACAATACTTGACGCCAAAAGAATTAAAACAAACAACCTGAACTGGGCAGCAGGAGTAAATTGCTAGAGTGACTTCCTACCAAAACCTGCCCCTAAAACCAAATTGAAAAGTGTCCTGTAAATAATTACTAGTGAAGTGCTAATGTAACCCAGAAAAAAACCCTTCAGTTCTGTCAGATGATTTTGACATGCTCCATGCTGTTGTAAATGCCAGCCCCAAATGGAAAATTTTAGAAGAGCATTTAATTATGGACACAGCAGCTGCAGATGCTGTTAATCGCTTTTTAAGCATTGTCACAATACTATAATGCTCTTATGTAGTATTTTTTATTTGCAGATCATAGAAGGCTTTATGGAGGTCAGTATTCTTAGCTTTGCTTCATTTAGTGAGGCAGAGAGACGGGTCCAAGGCCACCAGGCAGGCCAGACTGTGACTAGAACCAGGTCTCTTGAATCCCAATTTGGCTTTATAACTAAGTTACATTTCCCTCTGTTAGTAGTATAAACTGTACAGTACAACCCTGTTATAACAAACCCCTGCCTTTAGCTTCCCTAACTGATTGGAACCAATGCTTTTCATCATTATGAGACAGCAAACTGACTAACCCTATGATGGGAGCACCTTTTAATGAACTTTTCTCTCACTGTCCCACAGGGGTTTGTAATATAATGAGGTTGAACTGTGTTTGCATGGTGCTAAGTTTCTTAAGAGCTCATGTGCTCCAGTAATTTCTTTCCTTCCTGTAGTCTGAGTGCTGTGGAAAGGAGTTGGCTTGACCTGATTCTGGCTGGTACATCCTGGAAGTAATTTATTGGTGATCTCATCTGTTCCTGCAGCCTCTCCGTGTTTGTTCAAAGTTGAGTTTCCAGCCATTGTGGAAACCAAGCACTGGAGAGCTGATGCATTGGTGCCCGACTGTGTCTTCTGACATGCAGAGAAACAAATGTTCGGTGAGAAGAAACTCCTACCCTGAAAACTTCAAGTACTTCAAAACCCAATACCTCTGCCTGCTGAGCAGGCATCACTGTCGTGCTTCATTCTCTGCTCTCATCTTATTGAATAGTGTGTCCCTTCCAGGGTTTCAGTCCTCTTCTCATCGAAGTCTTCCATAGGATTGATTAGCTCAGGCCACTGTAAAGCTTCCTGAACCAGCTCCTTTCCTCTGGCACAACAAAGCCATCAGCCTCAAGAGAAGGGAAACACCAACACAACGAGTTGTGCTTTCACAGTAGATGAACCCAGATTGTGCACTTGTTTCTGGAAGGAGTTGGGATGATCTTGAATATCTGCCTTCAGAATAACTTGGCCTTCTTTGGGAACACCATCTCCAGATTACAAACATCCTGATAATTTTTGCACTTTTGATCCAGAGGTCTTAAAATCCTTTACAAAAGAAGATAAGGATCAGTTCCCTATCATGTCAATGGAGGCTGAGGTACAAAAATAGCTCCCACTGATTGGGGGTAGAAAGAAAAGAGAACCTTGTAGGTTCACTTCAGCTCGTCTGTGAAACACCTGGCTTCCCCCTTGAGCGACATGTTATAACCACAGGGGAGAGGTGTGATCTGTCACCTGATGCCTCGGTACGATGCGACTGAGAAGCACAATGATAATAATTTAAATGTCAGCATAAACTAGTTCTCCAATGATCATTTAAAAAGTCAAAATATCACCTCTCCCTCGGTAGCTGAAGAATAAGTACCAGGAACAGATATATGAATATTCCAGTTTTATGGAAATGTATTCCACTAAGGAAATTCTGATTCCTACCCATTGTTTCCATGCTTTTCTCTGAAGGCTGTTATTACCGAGCCAGGCAGACACAGATTCCTCAAGTTCCTGAAGGTGATTACATTTTTATTTGTTCTTTAGAAAGGAGCACAAATTACCTTTCCTACTAGGGGTTGGCCAAGCTGCTTTTCCAGCCCTGAATCCCACAGTGTAGTACTTGCTTCTGCCACGAGATGGCTTGGTCATCTGTAAATGTCCTTCCTATTTCCGAGTGAAAGAGAAGGAAAAGAAATAAAAGATCAGCCCTAAGCATTGCACAGTTTCCTATCTGTATGTTTCTAGTGTGCGTATCATTGTCGTTCGCAGTCATCCAATGAAAGTCGGCAGCCGTTTTATCGAGATGGATTCTATTATGCAATTTCTGAATAGCTTGGCAGCAGTTTCTCCTGAACAGGATGTAATCTTTTCCAGCAGAGACAAAAACTGAGAGATTCTGCTAAAATAAACTGAAATTCTCAGCCTGACTGAGTCAAGGCCCTGTTCATGCTATAAAGATCTGGGAACTGATTCTGAATTGATGTCTAGGAGGCACCATGTGATTGCCAGAAACTTCCAATCTGCCGTAATACCTCCCTCTAACATATTATTCCTCCCTAGATCTCATGGCTCTGTACATAGGAGAGCAAGTATTATTATGTCCATTTCCCAGTGCAGGACAGTGGCTGTGGATTGCATAGAAAATAACTTGTAGATGACCCTATCTTTATTTAGAAAAGACCTGCACATATGAGAGCGTGCTTGTGACTTTGGATAGGAAGAAAGCTAGTGTTTGAAGGCTGCTTGAAGACAAGGACTTATTGAATAATGTAAGAATAGAGAATGAAGTACGACAGTGACGCCTGCTCAGCAGGCAAAGGTATTGAGTTTTGAAGTACTTGAAGTTTTCAGGGTAGGAGTTTCTTCTCACAGAGCATTTGTTTCTCTGCGTGTCAGAAGACACAGTGGGGCACCAATGCATCAGCTAACTAAGCCCCCAGTTTTCATCACAGCCACAATGGCTGGAAACTCAACTTTGAACAAACATGGAGAGGCTGCAGGAACAGATGAGATCACCAATAAATTAACGATTTTAAAATCAGCACTGGAACATGCATTCTAGAAGGCAAAATGCTGGAAAATGCGTACGTTATTACAGGATGCTTTCCAAGCAATGTACAAACATTTTAATCAAGTTTTATTGAGAAGTTTGAGGTTTAAAATAATTGATAATAGATAGTGCACATGCAAAAGCTCCTTTTAAAGCAAAGGAGGATTTAAGTCCACTAACACCTAATGGCAACTTTAAAAGGGGGTAGTATTTTTATCGCCTTTGCCGCGATTATTCAGAAAGCTTTTGTGTTAAAAGGAATGCAAATACATGCGCATAAAGATATATATATTGACGAAGCAGCTAAAATTGGAGTTAAGTTGACCTAAAATATTGAGGCCAAATTCTACAGGAAAATAGTGCTCAGCCTTTCCATGGGGTGAAGTTTTGAAAGTTAGGAAACAGGGGTGTAGGTTGTAGTCATGTTGGTCTAAGGACATAGGCAGACAAGGATGTTTGGGTGAATCTGATATCTTTTATTAGACCAACTTATATAGCTGGAAAACAGTTATTAAGCAAGAAAGTTAGGAAAAGCCTCCTTGATTCATCATCACTGAGCAGCTCTGCCTTGTTTTAAACCACAGCTGCAAACTGCACTCATTTTGCTGCAGTCAACTTCTCCTCTCCACCCCTCTAGTTCTCCATCACCAGCTTTCATGCTCATCGTAGCTGTGGCAGCAACAGCTACTTTAATCAGCTGCTGAAGCTGCCACTTCAGCACAAGTCATCTCCTTCATTCCTTGAGACTTCTCTTTGACACTTGGGCAGATGGCAGACAGCATCACTCCATACATGCCCATCATGCTAGTTTTCTGCTGATTCTTTTCCACTCTACTTAGTGCCATCGATACTTAAATATCCTGACATGGACTTCTTGAGTGATATTACGGCAGCTCCTCAATCTTGGGGTCTTTGCAGTTATATTTCCTGTATCAGTGAACTCCCATTGCAGCATGATGGATAGTGTGTGCTTTGTTCAAAAATGTAATGATAATATCAAAAAAGGCTATGACAAAACTAAGGGCACACCCATGGCTAATAAAAAGGTTGGAAAAGAGGATATTTCAAACATGAGATCACAGAAGGAAAACGTGTAAAAATGGTCTGGGTACATTTGGTTTAATGGAAAGGTGTCAAGCAGTCACAATAACTGCCTGTTCCAACATCCAACCTTTGGGGTTTTTTCCACTTAGAAATCTGATGCTGATTTGTCTGTGACTAACTTAATTATTTTATCTGTTCCTCTCTATCTGTTTTAGGCCCTTAGATGGCTCCCAAGCTCCTGTAATCTCATCAGCTTCTCAATTCACAAGTGATCAAATATTTAAATCCTGTATAATAATCTTTAGCTAGCACCTCACTACATTTATTGTCTGTTTATTTATTTATTTGTGTGCATAGCCTGATCTTCTGAATCAAGGACCTTGAATAATGATGATATTTGTTGCAGAGCAGCATGCAGTGTGTTGTGGCTGGGGGA
>JAGPOW010002742.1:17220429-17238742 GCA_030014935.1 Caiman crocodilus | reverse complement strand
TATACCTAAAAATAAATAAATAAAAGACACAGTGGTCCATCTAGATGTGGCCTTTACTGTAATACTATTAACCCATTTTATGGCCTCTTTGATGCAAGTATGATTAATGCTGACTTACTGACTTCAGCTCCTAATACTTCTAGTGTCAAAGCCTCAAGGTTTGTTGCAGGTGTGGAATGTGATCCAAGTGGGCTAAGGTAGATTAATGTTCAGAGAAATGAATCTCTCACAAACTGGATAAGTCCCGTGGGCCCAGACCCTGTGCCACTGACACGGCCTTTATCTGCTGAGCTCTGTTTGAAAGATAAACGGGAGAGTTGAAGCACAATTCAGAAATCAAGTGAGGCATATGGTGGATTAGAGCCTTCAGGTGTCATAAGCTTCTGGGGAGTCTCAAAGCAAGGCAAGTGTGAAAAGCCAAATGTTACAAGTTCAGGCAGATGGCGGAGCCTGCTTTTGGAGATCTGTAAAACAGGATACCAAGGTGCATCTGACTGACATTTTACAACTTGGTTTCTCGCCAAGTGGCAGGGCCTTTGATGCCGCCCTTGGAGGAGGATGCCTGTGTGATGTGACTCACTTTTGCCCAGTCTTTCATGGCCTGCTTTCTGCTTGTTTACAGGAAAGGCTGTCAGTTGCATGAAATTAAATACCACGATACTACAGGATTGACAGCTGTGACATTAAAAAGCAATATCTCATCTTTGATAACATGAGACTGCTACTTACTGCTTCTGCCTTTCTGCTCTATCATATTATGGTTGTGTTTTATCCTGGTGAAGTACTTTAAATGCTGAAAAATATAACTCTTGACAGGAAAGACAAGAAAATAAAAGGTGGCCTCTTCTTCTACCACAAAAGCATTACGTAATAGTGTGCTAGATGGTTGCCAAAATTGCAACCAGGAAAATTCAGGTTGGATACTAGGTAGAACTCTCTAATTATGGTGGTTAAGCACTGGAGCTGCTCACTTAGGTTGTGGGATCTCTGCCACTGCAAGTGTTTAAGTGCATGTTAAATAGTTGGCTAGGATTGTTTAGACAGAAATGAATCCTGCCTTGAGCTGGGGATTATGACCTCATGAGGTCCCTTTTTGTCCCTATTGTATGTAACGTGATCCTGTGATTTTAGATCATAGATCCTGCAGAGAAGTACAAATCTATTCAGTTGACATACCTGGGTAACCAGATGAAATGGGCCTCAGTTGCTTCAAACAAACAGATGCACAGATGGAGAGCTAGAAGGAAGGAAATCCTCCACGGAGAACCCAAGTCAGCCCAGCCCACTAAGCATAGGTCTACCTTACGAATTTGTTAGACGGTTCCCAATCTGTGGTACGCATACCACCAGTGGTACGCAGACAGCCTGTCAGTGGTACACATTAACAGATTTATTATCATTACTCTATATGGCAAAAATTTGCTCGTGATACTTAAGGTTGAACTGAAAAATTTGTTGGTGGTACTTAAGGTTGTATCATTTTAAATTGGTGATGTGCAATCTGTCAGAGTTGGGGGCTGCTGGGTTAGATTAAGAAAAAAACTCCAGGAAGGTCGGTGTGGTGGGGGTGAAGAAGGTTTTACGTGTGCTGTGCGTTTCAGGGAAGGCGGTGATGCCACCAGTCTACATTATCTACTCCCAGCTTGGAAGGAAAAAGCATAAGCTGCAGGTCCTGCTCCTGCATAGTAATAAATGACTATTTTTGCCTGTTGAGACCAGGGCTGGAGGGAGTTCTGACAAGAGCATCAAAAGCTATTCAGGAAAGTGGGACTGACTGGCTGAGGTGGAAAGGTTAAAAGGGTTAAATGTGTCTCGAGTGCCTACACCAATGGCTAAGGTGGCAGAGGAACATAAATCTACAAACGTATGAAGGATTTAACTGCCAAGAACTGAGGAATTATTTAGCATAATTGATGGGAGTGGAATTGGGCGTAATAGGATGGCACTAGGGAAAATTGAGGCTCAGTGTCAATGAAAACTCCCTGACAGCAAGATCTGTCAGCCTCCCAGGAGGAATGGCAGAAAACCCATCACTTGACACATTTTAAAATCAGACTGGACAAACCACTATTAAATGTACAACAGGAAGCCATCCTGCATTGGGAAGGAGATGAACTCGGGGGTCTTTTATATCTCAAGCTTCTGGGCTTATTAAGGGCTCTTGAATAATTTAAAGCTGTCCTGCTAGAACATAGGAAAGTGAATTGATCCCCCTGGAAGTCTAACACAAATAATTCTTGGTGACCCAAGAAAAGCAATTTTCAGCCCCTACAATGAGATTTGCTTATGCAATAACCTCATTCCAAAAGTTGCACCCTACACAAATAGCAGGTGGTGATGCCTGATTAGCTTTGCCAAGGATCCTCACACACTGAGACACACTGTAGAGAAGAAACAAATTACCCAGGCCCTGAAACTTCATTATCTTTCACTCAAGAAACCCACTTCTGCTTCCCTCATCTCCCTATCCACAGGAAGCACCTGTCAAGTTTGTATTTCTTAATTTGAGTTTATTTTCTGGGTCATGAATTTTTATTTCCTCTGTCTTCCCTGAGACTTTTGTTTTTTGCTCTTAGCTGCATGTCCATGAGCACCTTGTTTATTTCCAGAGTTTCAGTTTTCCTATAAGCTTCCTGAGAGATAAGTAGGCAGATGGGGTTCTTTAGGTAAATCTGACATCTTCTGCTAGGCCAGCTAAAATAGTTGGAAAAATTATTTACAAGCATTGAGTGCAAATGCTTCTTCAGGCTGAGGAAGCACCTGCAGTTGTTCTGTGCTCTTCCTGGATGGGGGGGGGAGGGGGGGAAGGGAAGGGGAATGTAGACCTGGTGATAAGATCTAGCTGGGAAATAGTAGAGAGGTTACCTGGGGTATCAGATGTTAGGCAAGTTATAGTGTGCCATAAATGCAATGTCTATAATAGTCCATGATTTTTTGTATCCAGTAGGTTGATGAAGTGAAGTTCATAGGCTCGTCTGTGAAAGGTGTTCTGTAAATTCCCTTTGAGGATTAGAACGGAGAGATTGGAGAGAGAGTGGTTTTCTTGTGAGAAATGTGCCCCCACAGGTAATTGGGTATTGATGTCTGTGTTAGATTTTCAGTGTGCAAAGAAGAATTCTTTCTGCTATTTTAGTTGGACTAATAAAAGGTATCAGATTTACCTAAAGAACCTTGTCTGCATGGCTAGGGACAGACATTCAAAAAGCTTGAGCCTGAATTTATTCAATCTTTGCAGATAGTGTAACATGGCTAGGCCAAACCAGTTTGCAAGTGTGCAGACTTGTCTCTGGACTGAGGAAATGCAGGCACATGCCTGCAGTGGCTCAGGCTAAAAGTGTGGGGGAGGGGGGCACTAAGGCAGTCCTCCCTTCCCTGCCAAAGTCCTGAGCTGAGGGGGGGCGTGGCCAGGCCCCAGCAGGACATTCTGATTGGGGAGGGGTTTAAGCCCCGACCCTGCCTGCACAGTCCCAGGCTTTTCTCCACTTCCTGCTCAAGGGGCAGGCGTGTTGCCAGTCCCTGGCTAGCACTTTGAGGCAAAGCAGGTGTGTGCAGTGCATGGATCTGTTGATGATACGGAGCTTTTCATTCTCTCTCTCCCTTCTTCAGGCCGTCTGCAATCCTGACAGGGCAGGGAGCCAGCAAGGGGCTGATAACACAGTGTTTATCAGCCCATCAACAAAACAAAAGCCTCTCTCATTGGTTCAAGCTCTTCTTAAGCAGCTTTTTCCAAGGAAGGAACAGAGGGATATTACCAGTTGACCTGTTGATTAACTTCAAAAACCCTAAGCAGACACTTCCTGTCTGCCTTTGTCTTGTCCCAGTGAAATTGGAGAGACATACACAGATACCTCTCAGCATTCACTAGCATACCATAAACCTAGGGTCCAGGGGGCTGACGTTTGTGCTGTGGGAGACATGAGGAAGAAAGGGGGGATCCCTGCTTGGGCAAGGGGAAGCTAGGCAGACCCTGCTGTGCCTCCAGTCTCTGCCGAAGCTCCCTCTAGGGAGCAGAGGAGCAGGGCCAGCCCTACTCTCCGGAGCAAACAGTCCAGCCCAGGGCTGCAAAATATCTGGGATGCTGGGGGACTCGGGTTTAACTTTGGACCAGGAAGGGGTCTGGGGCAGACATTGCATAAACTGGTTTGACCCAAATCAGTTAAGTCTGATACCACATTCAACCAGGTTTATTGTAAACCAGTTTCATCCATTTTGAAACTGGTTTATAGGCACGGAACGTATGTTCTGTTACAGGTTTAAAGCAATTTCTAATCACTTACACCAGCTTATGTGTAATGTCTGTCCTTTCCCGTCCATGTCCTTAGACCAACACGACTACAACCTATACCCCTGAAAAGCAAGTAAAACTTTTATAACATTTACTGCCTTGTCTTTTTACATTCCCTGTTCATGTATCTCCATTTCTTCAAGTCTCACAGAATATCCTCTCTCTCTTCTCTTTACCTTTCAACTTCAGTAATCCATAGCTATTTCAGTTTTCTAAGGAGCATTAAGGACATCACATTCAAAAATCAACCTCATCCTAAAATCAGGATGGGTTCTCCCATTTAGATGTAATTGTAGGACAGGGGACTAACATATCCATATCCATATATAAGTGGCTGTATGAATATCTGTCTATCTACAGACTATATGGACAGAAATGGGAATTTTGGTGCCAGGTCTTCACCCTCAGAAAATACATGAAAGATAATTCATGTATTTTCTGAGCTTTCAGCAGTGGTTCAACTTTCTCCAAAAGAACAACTAAGGGTAGTGTGGGCCGGGGAAAGAAAGGAGGACTCCAAGTGACAACAAAGTAACTTTAAAACAAGCCAAGGAAAAGGACATTTGCTGAGAAGAAAAAAATTACGATTGTGCATTCTTCTTCCTTACAAAGGGTAAAGAAAGCTGGATAATTGTGGAGGGTTTTGTTTGTTAGTTTTTCTTTCCGTGAGAGCTTTGTGACAATTTTAGGGGTCTCTGTCTGAATCTATCTGAACTGCTGATGTTCTGATGCTGTCATGAAACTGCTGGATATATTAATGTCTTTCTGGATGTGGAAACAACCCTTTGTTCACAGGGGCTCACTAGACTTTGGTCACCTTAATGACCAAGCTAACCAAACACTGGGTATGCGACAGAGATTGGCTAGAGCTGGAGAAAGCTATTCCCTCCATCTTGTTGGCAGGGAGGGAGATGTAGAGAGAACGGTTACTTTCCAAAGAGGGCAAAGGGATGGAAATGATAAATCGGGGTTAGAGAAGGCTCATGGGGGAACGAAGGGGAAGGCTCACAGAGTCTCACAGCGAACTCGGGGCAGGAGAGAGGATGGGCTGGGCGTAACTTTGAAGCAGGGTTGAAGAACGTAGGGTGTTTATTGTGGGACCAGGCAAGATGAGCTAGCAGCTGATCTAGAAAGACTCTGATGCCATCTAATAAGGGTTCAAGACGCTTTGTTTGTTCTTCTCTGGCCTTCCATTGAAATCAGAAAAAATAACAATCCTAATACTCTGAAATTTGCCTGTTCCAATGGTAAGCTTTCTGTCGCAGTCTTGTCCTACAGATACACACAGGACCTAGCACAGAGGTGCAGTCATCTCAGTGTCAGCTATGCAGCTGTTATTTGAATAGCAAAAGCAAATTAGACAGTTCTTTTTCAACAATAAAATAATTACTATAGCGGAAGAGTGATGTAACTATAATGGTCCAGAAGCTGTGCAAGAGGCAAGGAATTCGTAGGGTATTGTCTTCTATTAAACCTACTGCATAGTTGGAATAGAAGTGGATGTGCTTCTGAAAGTAAGACATCCTTCATCCTTTCCTCGCATGTTGTTAGACATCCAAAAAAAGCAGAAACTCAGCGTACCTTTTCTTTGCAGTTTACTTTTAATTCTTTACGCCAGTTTGGTTTTCTCTACTCCCCACAACTGTTAAGCATTCAAATAGGCTGTTCTTTGTTATAATATATCAATTAGAATAATGTATTTTACAGACTTCCTTTAAAAAAAGCCAATATAAAACTAAATGTGATTTGTTCGACCAGTCAGGTGGCACCAACATTTCCAAATCGCTTGCTAAAAGTCGCTAAACCCCAAACCTGCAATTTGAGAAGCACAGTTCTGGCTGGCTCAGCATGAGAATGGAAAGCTGGAACAACTGAATGAATTTCTGTACTGGTTGAAATGGAAAGGAAAAGGCGCTTCGGACTACAGTATAATTGACATTGATTCCCTGAGCTCTGAGCAATTGTATCAGAAAGCTGATATTTGTCCAGTAAATCGCTATTTGTCTATCTTAATTTCATTTCATTTCAGGAAGAACAAAGGATGTGGGAACTGTAACTAACCTGGTACGAATAATTGTGGGCAGAATAATGGAGAGCATTTAAACGAATCTTTCATAAGTTTACTTGGTTCTCATGCAACTTTCCAGTACTGTTTCTCTTGCTGATAGCTCACTCTACCTAGTTCCCTTCTCCATTTAGCTGTTTTTAATTGCCTTTATTATTCTCCTCACACTGGGGTGATATAATATCTGGCTCTCTGCTGAGCCATTCCCTTTTGTGCCAGGAGTGCTGACCTCATGGGTTTCTCTTTCTGAATGAGTGAAACATTTTCCTTTCCATGCGAGAGCCAGACAACTTTGACCATTGATAATCTCTGCAGCAAATGATGATGCGACACTTTTAATGCTTCAGGGCATAGACTAATGAGGGGTCAGGAAGGAGTTATTTACCATAAGGGATTTATTTGCATTATGGATTTTTTCAGTATGCAACATAGGCACAACCAGCTGCAAGATATAGGGCATCAGCCTTAGACTTGCATGTGGTGCAAAGGTGGACAGCTGCAGGTGTGCTGGTTACTGGCGGGCCCATGACAGGAGGTTGTTCCCGAGGGGGGATGTGCCACCACCCTAATCATAAAGGAATTTGTTTTGTCTGAGTATGGTGGACCCAGCCCCAAGAGAAGAGTACGGGTGTCCCTCTACCAATAT
Organism: Caiman crocodilus; assembly: GCA_030014935.1. Classification (NCBI taxonomy): domain Eukaryota; kingdom Metazoa; phylum Chordata; order Crocodylia; family Alligatoridae; genus Caiman; species Caiman crocodilus. The sequence goes on along the minus strand of JAGPOW010002742.1, from coordinate 17,231,746 downwards.
CCACCATGCTCCTATCTGCAACAGCTTTGAGGACTCCTGACCTCTAGCACTTCACCCAGCAGACGTTTTTCATACACAGCTCGTCATCTGAATCCTTGAACAGTTAGCAGGACAGTTGGTTAATAGCATTATTTAGTACTAGGGAGGGTGGCATGTTATAGAGCTCATGTTTCTTTGAATGAGTTAGTCTATAAAATGCCCCCCGCTCTGCCTTCTGCCTCATTTCAGACTAATATGGCTAATAGCCTCTCTGTTTTTCAGCGCTGACATTCAGCCAAACGCCGTTGTGCTCACCCCTGTGCAACCAGAGAAAATTCAGTCCCTTCCCACCAAGAGCTGACGACCTAAAAGAGCAGTACAAAGAACGGCACTTTCCGTCTGGGAGAGCTGTTGAGTGCTTTACTCAGGCGGCGTCCTTTTAAGCTGATGCAAATTCAGCTCAGAAAGGGCCTCAGAGTTAGACCCGCTTCCTAAACTTAGAAACACTGCGCGTTTCATTCCCATCCTCCCTTTTCCCTGCGCCACCCCCTCAATAGCTGCACTTTCCCCTGCAAGATGCAATCCTATCCGAATAATCTTCTCTCTGCTCCGGGGTCCCTCCCCAAAGACATAACGGTTCATTGTTCCAGTGCCAACCTGGCAGGAACTGTATTTCTTCCTGACAACTTAGTGTGCAGGTGGGGAGACAATCTATCAGTGGAAACTATTATTAGCTTGGCATTTTTCTCTTGGTGTCTTGACTCACTAAATATTGCAACACATTTTGCGGGAGCTGATATTTGTGTTTAAAACCATTATAAGCCACGAGCCTATAAAGGTGGCTGAGTCAGAAATCATGTAGGGGAGGCTGCCGCTGCATCTCTCAGGGATGGTGTGCTGTAAAGAGCTGACGCTGCTCTTCCATTAAGGAAGCCTTCAGAGACGCAGAGAGCGATCCTGACAGCGAGGTTGGTGGTTGCTCTAGGGTACGAACCTGGTGGCTGGACAATTTTAAGCAGAGTGAGTGAATGCATCCCATTTATTCAAAGGAATGGTCTCAGCTACAGGTTGCATACGTGTGTATGTAAGACGGAAAAAAAGGGCCGTTCCTCATGTCCCAACCAGTGGTTTTATTGCAGGATTGGGGAATAAAAAACTTCTATTCCCACTAAACAGAGAAGGGTAATTGCACCCTAATTGCTGAAGTACCTGTTTTTCTCGTGTGAGCACTGCACTTGACTCTGAGCAGACAAGCTGCTTGCAGGAGCGCCCTGAGGTCAGATCTACTGTACCGGGCAAGGGTGCCGTCGAACATGCTTTGTGGTTTCAAGTGGGCTGCCTCTTATACCAGGAGCTATGTAGCTGCATCCATGCAGATCTGTGGGCGGGCTAGCTAGCACTGCTAAGTGATTGCAAGGTAGCCTGCCCTTGTGCTTATTAGCTCACTTGCAGAGCCAAACACGCATGCAGACATACATGCGTGTGGCTCCACTGCCTTCAGGCCCCACCACAGCCTGTGTGCAGCAGTGTGGCATGTCTGAAGGTGCCACTGCCTGTCATGGTAAGTTTACCATGTAAATGTGGTGTGCAGGGACAACTAATCTTGGGGTTCAATCCCTGATGTCAGAAGAGCCTGGCTCCTGTTCCTGGCTTGGCTTCTCACTTGCTGTGCGACTCGCAACCTCTGCAACTTCTACCGTTGTCACGGGGTGTAACCAGTCTTCACTTATTCCTGTCTGTAAAAAATACGTTGCATTTCCTTCCATGAAAGAAAGCATAATTATAAGTCCTCTCATCTATATCAGATAAACCGCAGCCTTTGCAAATGACAGCTGTTATATGGGCAGCTGAATGCTCAGGCAAGTACCATGGCAAAACATCCCTTTGTAAGGGCTTTAATGATCAAAGGCAATCTAGGGTTGACTGGAAACCAATTACCTACTGCTGGGTGGACTTCTGAAGGCTAACAAGATAGTCATGCACTTTTATCCTTTGATCCCTCAAATGACCAATATAGAGAAAAGGAAAGATGGCACAAGGATGTAGTGAGAAAGGAGAAGGAAGAGAGCCTGCCCACAGGTTACTTGGACAGATTAAACCCCCCCCAAAAAGCAAGCTATAAGCATAATCAAGTATTCTTTTCAGGTATTGATTCTTTAACTCAGCGGATTACTTAACCATAAGATTCCAATATGGATTAACCGTAAATGTCCAAAATAAGGTCCACTCAGCTCTGCCTTTATTATTAATTATGTATCTGAGGCGTGATTTAACCCCTGTCTCTCTGGGGTTTGGGGGTTGCTAAGCTGTTCTCTTTCTCTCCCATATAATATTCCTTTATATATACTATAACGTACACTCCTTTAGACACCCCCCGCCTGCTTCACATGCTGCTCCGAATCCCCGCGGGGTCGTCCACGCCTGTATCTTGGACCGTAGGTCTTAATTTATCATTCCTTCTGTTGTCAGCAGGCGGTGGGCCAAAGCCATCACTGAGATGAGCAGTGGAAGGATTTTTAAAGCATTTCACCCAGTTCTTTGGCCCTGTAGCTTTAATTTTAGTTTTGCTCTCGGGGGTCAGCATTTGAAGCATGGCAATTAACACGGCGCTTCTGAAACCAAGCGGGGATTTACAGCGTGGAGCTCTTGGCAGCCACCCGGTGAGACAGAAAGGGGGGAGCGGGGAGGAAGAATGAGTGCAACCTTTCCCTTTTTCATCTGGCACACACCAGTGGATCAATGACTGATATGGATGAGGGCTCGCCTGAAGTGTCACAACAGTGTAACAATGCGGCCGCTATTAATAGGTATTGCTACAACCGAAAATTACACTGGGAGGAAAGGAAAGAACAGAAAAAGATTTTAAAGGGTTACAGGCTGGTGCGGTTTGTAAAGTTGACCTCTCTTTACCTGCTAATGCTGGGCTGTCCCGCAGGCTGCTGGACCTTGAATCTGGTATTGATAACCCATGAGGCAGCAGGAGACGCACCCAAGTGCATTGGATCCCAGCGTGTCCTCCATGCCATGTCCAAACAGGAATCAAACCCGTTTTTGCCAGTGGGTGGGGGGTGTTACAGTAGTGGAAACCTGCAAAAGGAGACTGGTGTTATCGGCACTGACGCCGAGTGATGGAGAGTCTCGGCTCAAGGTGTTGGAGCTGTTTCCAGTGGGCTTTCCTCCCAATCAGAGCCCAAAGCAAAAGCTGACGAGGCAAAAGGTTTGCATTAAAAGTATTCACCGCTCAAGCCCTGGTTGCACTAAGAGTCAAAAGCCGTGTTGACTCGAGTGAAGCCAGGATTCGGCTGTAGTGAAAAACAAAGCAGTAACGTCCAAAACCACCCCGGCTTGATAATTTATTCAAGAGAGTATTTGATACTGTCAGTAAAATCCGGTCCCTTCCCTACAGAGGGGCTCTGCCATCACACACTGGTAGCTTCAAATACTTCATGGTCCAATGGATCTTTTCCGTGGTCTCGTGTCCTTTCTTTGTACCTTTCTTTAAGCAAAATAGGGCTCATTTCAGAAGACTTGCTATCCCTCCGCTCCCGCAAGCCTGTCCCACTGGAGTAAAAATGTCCACTGTGCGTTCGGAGACCCATTAAAAAATGAATATTCAAGTCCTCGAAGAAAGGGCTTGTTGGAAAGGAGTGACTACGAGTCGAAGATTTGCGTTCGTACTTTCCAGGGTTAACCTACTTTCCGCTTCTTGTGCAGAGTCCTTCTCCCGTTGTCCATCTTGCTGCAGAAGGATGTGGCTGCCATTATTATGCTGCTCAGAGAGGCTGCTGCCCTTTCTGGGAGCGGGCGAGAGGTGAAAGAAAGCCTGGAGTCTATGCGAGAACTTGCCAGCGCACTTCATGCTAGGGACTGGTTTTGGAAAAACAAATAACAGTCTCCCAACTTAAATGAATTATGGTAAGCCCTCTCCCCACTCCCCACCCATAAGCTTGTTCTGTTTTCCCCTTCCCAATTCTTTTGCATGTGTTCAGCAGTCGGCAGAAAATGTTTCCCCCTTCACTTAGCCTTTTAACTTTGCTTTGTGCCAGCTGAGTAATGGACGTTGTCCAGGAGGGCAGCTCTGAGAGGGCAGCGAGTAGGGAGGCCACCAGGGTAAATGCTCCTGAACGCTTGGGCATAAATATTTTAGAGAAATGTGTCAGTGCAAAAGGCTTAGCTGCTGTTAGTCGCCCTTGGAGGTCAGGTTGCAAGAACCTCTGTTCACTCCCCCAGTGCCTGCCTCCCTGGCCATCCGGCACGGACAGATCAGAGCCAGCAATAAATACCAGGGATATGAGGGGGAACAGCAAGTATTTACAGTGCAATAGCAAAGCAGTCCCTGCAATCCTGCCATGTCACACACTTGTGCAGCCAGTTTGTCCTCAGTCAAGGGCTACAAAACTCCTCCACTGCCAAGCAGTTTTGCAGCGATTAATTCAGGCCCAATGTGGTTTTATTGTAATTAAACTGTTTTCTGTGAGCCATATTATGCATGGAGTTGTGGAAATTAGCCAGCGCAGTGTTTTATAAACAGGAACTGGCACGTTAGCGCTTATGCCCCTTTCTAACTGATTACCTCATTGAAAATGCTTCAGTGCAACTGGCATTTATAGACATAAAAATACCCATATTAAAAACCTACTACAGCAGTAATGATCCAAGCCACTTACATGATATAGAGCAGCGCTTCTCAGCCCGGGGGTCGTGACCCAAAAGGGGGTGGCAAGAATATATGAAAGAGTTGCCAACAAACTTTAAAAATGGATTTTCCATTAAAAAAGAAAACTGTGGGTTTTCCCATAAAGCCTGGAAGTGTTCGAGCGTGCAAGGGGGTGTTGGGGGCCCCCATATCCACCCCCGTGCCCCAGCCTCGCACACCCAGTGCCTGCCCCACACCCTGCGGGGCTCAGGTCTGAGGGCAGCGGGTCAGGAGTGAAGGGCCCCGGCAGGGCCAGGGGCTGTTTTCAATTTAGACTATTTACTCGGCCAGGCCTGGCCATCCATGTTTACAAATGGGTCCTGGTACAAAAAAAGGTTGAGAACCGCTGTTATAGAGAACTGCAACGGTGCTGTACTGCAAACAGCAGGAGATTTTCCAAGCTGCCAAGGAAATCTGAGCACGTAGTTCCTGTGAATTTGAATGAGAACTGGCATCCAAATCTCTATTTCGGCGCCTTTTAAAATCTGACCTACAGAGCATAATTACCGAAGAATATTTTTATAGGTGTTGATTGAATACTCTGATCTGCGTAATATTATGTCCGGCTAGTTTGCAACCTGCTTTCTGAATAGGGGATTAATAAGAACTGCCCTGCTGGGTAGGCCCACTATCCTGTTTAGGTCAAACAAGCCCACTATCCTGTTTCTCAGCGGCTCTAAAAGTTTCCTTGCGAGTCCAGGCTCACAAAGCTCCTATGAGCGCATCCGGACATGTGCGAACGTATGGTGTGTGGCACTGCACGTTGCACGTGCTGCACATGCAGGCATTGCCTGTGCTGCTAATTCGCAGTGTGTGGGATGGGGTGCCATGGGGAGATCTTGGTATCAAAAAAACCCACACCTAAAAAAAGCAGGGCAGCACACATGGTGGCAGCGTGCACCGCCCGAAACCAGAGCCTGGCTGGCTGGAGCTATGCTCCGGCTCCTGGCCTGGCTCCCTGCTGCACGACTGCCGTGGCTGCGGCCCCAGGAGGCCCCCAAAACCACAGGTAAGGCTGCTGGGGCCAGCCCAGGTGCTGGACCTGGCTTCTCCAAGCCCACCCAGAGCAATGTGCCGCGTGCCGGAGCGCGTGTTCGTAGGCGTTCCCGGGGACAAGTAGCAATGGCACACGTTGTGCCGCTGCTGTCTGCCTCCAGAGAAATGCGTGTTCCTGCTCGTGGGGATGCGTCCTACATGTACTAAATAGTCCTGTTCCTCACAGTGGCAGAGAATGGATCTAAAGGGGAAACATTTATCCAGGGGCTCTTCAGACTGATCTGTCCCCTGACCCTCCTCCCTTACGGCTTCCAGCATTTGGAGGCCTAGCAAGCCTGAATTTGGAGGTGACACCCCTAAACCTTAATTTGGGTTGCTGAATGAAGGACAAACCACCCAGCAGCTTGCTGCAGACATTACTTTGCACTGCTCAACTAGAGCTTGGCAGTGGCTGCATACAGCTGATGGGAGGAGCAAAAGCTTGAAGGAAAATATGAAGAGAATAGATAGGGCATCTCAGTGGTGCTGAGCAGCTGTATCCCCTCTCCCCACTTTCCACCGCCTGTTGCAATGCAAACCTTTGTCTTCACAGGAGAAAAGTACCTAACCCTGCAAAGTACCTAGGTTCTACTTTACGTGATAAATGCTTGGAGATCATAATCTCTCTCTTCATATTAATTGCACATTTTCTGTGGGGGCCTTGATAAAGTCAGCAGATTTCTCTGTGTCTCTGTTCTGGATCCATTATATGGAGAATGCCTCTGTCTGGCATTTCAAGGAGACATTCAGTAAGGATCCAGCAGCTCTAAGACACTGCTAAGTGCAGTAAAAAAGCCAGTTAATAAATATACTGTATATCTTCAGAGATCAGGAAATATCCAATTCTCCAGCACAGCAGGACAGCAAAAATCCTAGTCCAGACACTATCCACCAGTCAAGTTGCTGCCGTTCATTTACAGATCTTGGTTTCATTGATTGACCAGTGTCTCCATGCTGAGCCCTGCCAGCCTCCTGTCTCAGCAATTTTATATAACCACTGGACTCTATAACTATGATTAGTCTGTCGTGCTTACTGCTAAATTCTTCCTCTAGTTCTGGTTGTAAAGAATGATATCTCTAAAGAGGACATGCCAAAGTCATTCAAACAGTGTGTGTTACAAGAAGATACAATAAGGTATTGTTTGAAGCGTTTCTCTCTCTCTCTCTTTCTGGGGCAGTCAGCCCACCTGGGTATATTTATATTCAAGATTCATAATCAAGCATACTTTTATACTCCTTTGTGTTCATTTCTTTTTTGTTGTATCTGGGGAGATGATAACAAGTATATTGATTTTTCTCTGTCAGAGCCATGGCTTTGAGATTGTTTTAATATAAGTTGTCACGAATCTGAGGGGCGTGTGGGGTATCGTTCATGTTTTCTTGAGTGTGTTTTACTGATATGGTAATGCAAGACTGATGTTGTAGCCATATGGTTTAGAAATTATGCTAAAGACAAGGATCAGCTATGTAGTTGGGGTAAAGTTAAACTAGCTTTCAAATGTAAGACATTCTTCCTACTAAGGATTCCTTGAGCCTTACATTCGAAAGCTTGTCTAATTTTATCCCAGCTACATAGTTGGCCCAATACATGATATCACCCTAAGAAATCCTTGCCCTTTACTGATACAGGCATGTGTAGTCTCTACAGGTAGAGAACCATGATGAATTATGGGACTCCGGTTAAGAATGCCAGACCATTCAATTTTCTGGAAATATTGCTTAATTGAATGCACCTAGATTGGCAGGAATCGTTCACTACAATTTCAGTATAATAGAAGCAGTATCTACAGTATTAATTCTGGATAGTACGGCAGAATGGAATAAATTAAGTATAACTCTAAACACTCTTGAACTTAGAGAAAGATTATGTCCTGCTGCAGGTTTTATGGCTGAGCCCCATCTCGAAAGAAATACTTCTACCCCTGCAGTGGCCAAATAGCTAAATCAGCTTATCGCAAGTTTTCGTAGGCACGAAAGCTTACGCCTCTCTGAGCTAGTTAGTTGCTAAGGTGCCACATTGCCTGTACACATGTTCAAAAGATCTGAGAGGACTGTCCCAGGTTTGTTTTCCTGGTAGAAAAACTTATCTGGAGATGCCTGAACAGCTATTTGAATAGTGAGCGCCCGAGGAGCAGGGAGCTTGCAGTGCTGGCACTGTGCAGCCGGGGGGGCCTGGCGCACACATCCGAGCGTGCTCTGCCCTCAGTCTGCCTGGAGACAGAACTGCAGCCGTGCACAGAGCAGCCATGATTGCTCAGGGCCAGCTTGTCTCTTTCTGCTGCACAATGTGGGGATTGTGAAGGGGGTACAGTCTGGTCCCTGCTCAGCTGGAGCTGTAGAGTCTAGCTAGTGACACACTGTCTCCTGCGGGGAGGACCCAGGAGCAAAACACCCTGGGATGATGGAGCACTGTGCTGTGGCTTCTTCCAGAGCAGAGCATGTACAGACATTTGGTCTCCCAGAAGAAAACCAGTGACTCTCCCAGGAGAAACTGAATGTCTGTACATAGCCTAAGATGGCTAACTTTCCCTCTCTCTACACAGTCAGAGGGCGCCTCATCTACTTCATTTATGTTCTGTACTCCCAGCTACGAGGAAGGCCCTGGTAAGGACCAACACACGGGATACAGAGATGTTTGCACTGCATGATGTAAGTGGGGGTTAAAGGACATATGGCCAAACTTCCAAATTTCAGCTGTGTGGAAAAATCTGCGGCTCCAGTTAAATGGAAGTTTGTCTTTGGATAAGTGATTTTGATGGGTAATCGAGAAATCTTCTGACTTTTAACAAAATGAAAAATGAATGGATTGATGGTCTGTAGGAAATGGAGGACTGACAGTTGGACTGAACTTCAGGCTCTGATAGAGGGATTGATTGCTTTAATTACATAACCCGTAGCACTAAGGAATTTCAGGTAAGTTTCCCACCTTGTGCCAGGAACTGTCTGCAGAAGTTATTTGTTTGGTGGAAGAGGAAAACAGTATTTTTTAACTATTCAATCTTGTTGTAATTATCCCGTGAGAACGCCCAATGAAGTCAATGTATATAGTTTCTATGTACTGTGTTTCTTCTAACCTAATTCTTTTAAATAACATTTTCCCCTTGTGCTGCAATTTAGTTGAGAGGCTTTTTTCTGACCAAGTGGGAATTCTTTTGAATTGAGTCCAGTAGGGGGTAAACATCAATGAAGAAGAGTGGATAGACAAATAGCTAGCCTCATAGCACTTTGGGCAAGAAAACTCCCACTGATCCCATTACTGGGGAGTCAGTAATTCGGGTTGACCTTACTGAGCCAACTTTGTTTCTGGTGTAGCTCCAGTAATTTCAATATTGACTTCATTGAGACTGGAAGAAGGAAGAACTTGGCCAATTCTGTTTATGATATTCTCAAAGGGTAAAATTTGCCCCTCTACAGGAAACAAGTCAATCCCAATGCCAAGTTCAGTGGATTTGTGTAGAAAGTGGGTGCTATACCCTGCTTGTCCTCAGCAGGGGCTGAACTTTATCCATAATGGAAAAATGACCCATTTTTTTGTTCTCCTCCAACAAATTCCAGTATCTGATGTGGGACTGTGTAGCTCCAAGGAGTTCTTTAAAGAAAGAGAAATCATTAATCCCAGCAATCAGTTCAGAGCAGCCAGAAGAGAAGCTCTAGTTCCTGTATCTTTATGCCACGTATACCTCCAGGCATCTTCTATTTGATGTTCTCTACAGGTTGAATTGAGCTCTCTGCTTCAGTTAGAGACACGAGGGGAAGCTATGTCTGAAAGCAAAGAAATAGTTGAAAATTTCCATTACATTTACTTTTAAATGAATTTTTTTTTAACAAGCATTATGGCATTTTTTTCTGATGAGCATTAAAGACACACATGATACCTTGAGTTGTGACCATTATTTTCACTGACGCACTTTCACCCGGAAGTCAACATCTGAATTAATATCTTCCCTTTACCACTAAACACACTTCTGGGAAGGATAGAAAAAGGCTTGAATCCTCAGCCAAGGAGCACAGCTCAGGACAGGAAGCTATAAAAGTCGTTTCAAGTCTGCTCCCTCCCCCCTTGAGCCATGTCAGACTGTTAATTAGGACACTCCACAGTATAAATAAAACAAGCCTTTACAAATTCTAGCCTCTAAAAATGCAGAAGAAATCAAAGGCACACTTTTATGGGGTTTATTTCAGCTATGCTCTATTGGGTAGAAACATTTTCCATTAAAATGGGCAAATAGAATCGTAGAAAATGAGGGTTTGAAGGGACCTCAGGAGGTCATCTAGCCCAATACCCTACTCAAAGCAGGTCCATCACCAGCTATAACATCCCAGGCAAGGCTTTATCTAGCTCAGCCTTAAAAACACACAAGGAATCTCCAGATTCCAAAACCTCTCTGGATAACCTGCTCCTGTGCTTATTAGAGCTCTTATTAGAGGGGATAACGCCTCTAATAAAAAAGTTCTTCCTAACATCTAACCTGAACTTGCCTTGCTGCAGCTTAAGACCGTTGCTTCTTGCTCTGTCATCTGCCACCACTGAGAACAGTCCAGCTCCATCCTTTTTGGAGCCACCCTGCAGGGAGTTAGTTAAAGGCTGCTATTAAGATCCCCTGATAGTCTTCTCTTCTCCACACTAAATAAGCCCTGTTCCCTCAGCCTCTTCTCATAAGTCATATGCCCCAACCCCCTAACCATGTCCGTTGCCCACTGCTGGACTTTCTAGTTTATCTATGTCCTTTCTGTAGTGAGGGACCCAAAACTGGACATAGTACCCCAGATATGGCTTCACCAGTGCTGAAAAGACGGGAATAATCACTTCCCTCAATCTGCTGGCAATGCTCCGTACTATTGCAGCCAGGTATGCTGTTAGCCTTCTTCACAAGGGCACACTGCTGGCTCATATTTAGCTAATTATCCACTGTAAGCCCCAGGATTAGTTTCTGCAGAAGCCTATACTGGTGTGTGGGATTGTTCTGTCCTAAGTGCAGGACTTTGCACTTATCCTTGTTGAACCTCATGAGACTTTTTTAGATCCAATCCTCCAACTTGTCTAAGTCACTCTGAATCCTAGCCCTACCCTCCAGTGTATCTAGTACTCCCTCCAGCTTGGTGTCATTTGCAAGCTCAGTGAGGGTGCACACCATCCTATCTTCCAGGTCATGGATGGAGACATTGAACAAAACGGGCCCCAGGAGACCAACCCTGGGGGCACTTTAGATAATACCAGCTGCCAACTACACATTGACCCATTGATTACTACCCTCTAAGCCTGATGATCCAGCCAGTTTTCTGTCCACCTTACAATCCATTCATGTAACAGACTTCATTAGCTTGCTTGGGAGAACGTATCAAAAGTCTTGCTAAAGTCAAGTTACATCATACCCACTGCTCCTCCTGCATCCACAGAGCCAGTCATCTGCAATCACATCGGCTAGATCTCTTAGTACCCCCAGGTACATTGTGTCTTGCCCCATGGACTTGTACATGTCCAGCTTTTCTAAGTAGTCCCTAACCTGTTCTTTCTCTGCTATCAGCTGTTCACCTCTTCCCCAAACTGTGCTGCCCAATGCAATAGTCTGGGAGCTGGCCTTGCCTGTGAAGTGCTCGATGCCCCCC
>JAGPOW010002742.1:17170066-17207343 GCA_030014935.1 Caiman crocodilus | reverse complement strand
TGGCTAACCCGTCTGAAACTGCGCCCGTGCAGGCAGGCGCCTGGCCCGCGGCGCAGGTCAGACCCCTGATTTGCACGGGGTTGGGGAATGGCCGGTTAGAAAGTCTGGTCCAGTGTCAAGGGGCTGCAGAGGGGCGCGCGGATGAGGGCTGACGCAGAGTAAATGTCTGCCGGACGCTCCCAGCTCTGGGGGGAAATGCCTTAAAATTAAATCCCAGGCGGGGTTTCCTTCTCTCCGGTGTCTGCTTGCGCAGATGTCTTGAGAGTGGGGGTAATTTTTGTCTGGCCGCCTCCTGCAGCTGGGAGACTTGCCCGGCAGGCTTGCGTTGGTGTCCGTCCCCCCAAACACGGGCAGGACGTGAGCAGTCCCTCTGCTGCCCTCACCGCCCCTCCGTTTCCTCCGCCCGTGCACATTGGGCCCATTGCTGACGAAGAGCGGGGCAGCAAAAGGTGCTGTTCTCCTCGAGTTTTTCAGGTTGCTTGCAGGTCCCGGTCTAGCAGCCTGGTTTCGGTCTGCGGAGGGAAGCCCACTGAAACCCGGCTCCGGTGTTGGGAGCGACTGCAGCTTTGGGGCCTGCCCGAGTAAGCTTATCACCTCCATGGGTCTCTCCTCTTCTGCACAAGACATTAAGATTGCAACCCCCTTATGGGCAGGACCACGTCTGCACATCCGCGGCAGGCTGGACTCGTGGTCCTCGTGGGCTGATTGTAGACTCATTGGGTGTTCAAAGCCCCGGTCCTAATCTGAAAACTGGATAGTGGATCCCTGACCTGTGGGGTGACCTGTGGAGGGGGGCTCCACACAGCTAGGATCCATCTCCCTGTGATAGCTCAGTGCTGGATTGGGATCTGTGTAAAACCATAATAAGTCGCTTTCTAAATCATTGCTGTTTCTGTTGCTCGCGTGGGTCTTTGAAGCACTGGGGAGCTGCTACCAGCGGTAGGGAGAAAGTGCAGCAGTTGAAATAATAAAGTGTCATTGTAAACCTACAGATCTAGGTGCAGAGACTTGAGGGTGCGTGGAGCCTTCGTAAACCATATTATTTACTAGCTTTCAAGTTCCCAGTACCCTTCAGTGTGTTGAATGAGCCCTTCAAAGAGTGACCTGGGCAGAGGAGTTCCTAGATGGGATTAAAAGGCCGGTCATATTTGGACAATCAAACGAATGCAGCTGGAAGGGACCTCGAGGTCATCTGCTCTGCCCCCCGCTCTAAGCAGGAACGTGGCCTGCCCAAACCGTCCCGGGAAGACACGTGTCTAACAGGCGCATCTACACGTCGCCCTACAGTGACATAGTGAGGCGCTGTGTCCCCGTACGGTGCGCTGCATCACTGTAGGGGCGCACTCCCTGGGCGTAGTGCGCCGCTGGCAGCGAAATCTAACCATGCGCAGTGCAGACGGTACAGTAACCACCCGAAGGAAGTACTAAAGCTTGACGCCGTAGCAACATCACCGTACGGTGACTTGTAGACGCACCTAACCCGTACTTAAAAATATCGCAGTATGATACTGGTTTGTGTGTGATGCCACGAGAGCAGATACACAACAGCGCACAGGTTCTGCTCGCTTGCCCGTAGCTCTGTGGAAAACGCACAGCGTGCAACGTTTCCCCCATGCCATGCAATTAAATATGGCAAGACTATTTGTACTGTGTTACCATAGAGAGGCAGTGATTGCGCACCATTGTGTGTGATAGATGATGGCTCTGGTGGGGATCTACTAATGATGAGGCTCCATGTTTCATTAATGAAACACACCAGGTAAATTGCCCACAGTGGTCTTCTTTGAACCTTTCATGGCAAATCTGTTTCTGATGGCGCAGGAGATGATTTATTATTATTGCCTGATACTGAAATGGCACGCAGTGAAAATTGCTCTAGATGAACCAGTGGTGATTTTTTTTTCTAAGAGGAGCAGTTCCTATGGTCTCAATTCATCGTTTAATTGGAGAAGAAGGGAAAATCCTTTCCGTTAAATTTGTTCTGTGCTTCTGGTACCTGTCAACATAAATACCAGATACTTTGCCTGCTGCCATGTGCCGAGGTTGTCTTGTAATGCCCCCTCTCAATCTATTTGTGCAGAAGCTGGTGTGCAAGAGGTTGTAAGAAAAAGGAAGAAACCAATCTTGAAGATTGGACACGGTGGGACTCTGGATAGTGCAGCTTCAGGAGTTCTGGGTAATGAAAAATATAAATATCTGTCATGTTTGTCTCTCTTTTATTTAACGAATTTTGCCTCTTAACTTGAGACGGGTATGTACTTTTGTTTGAATAAGCTAGCATTTTGCAGCTGTCGTGATTTTTTGGTAGCATTTATTGTTATAATAATGTGTTTCTCAAATACCGTTTCTGTCTCCAAAGAAATGTTATGTGCTTTACGAGTAGGCTTCAGTTCAGCCATCTGTTATATAAAGTGTAGCAGCACAATAGATTAGGGCAAGAAGTGAAGGTGATCCCATCCAATAGAAAAAGGGACGTTTACAAGCTTCCCTGTTTATTGCCATCAAGTGATTTTCTGCGTCGGCTACAGTGTGATGTACTGAAGGGCATCATTTTGGGACTGCAAAAAGAATATGCACTTATGTAAAGTATGCACTTATCCAGACTTCATGTAAGCAATCGTTACTCTTAAGGCTGCAGCTGTGTCGGTGCTGTAGTATTAGCCGCTGTTCATAGCTTCATTTTAATATCTTCTAATTAGTGAGTGTGGTGGCTTCTCATATTACGGCAGGGACAGTGCAGTGCACTGAAGGACTGTTGATTTACAGTGCTCTCGGTAACGTGGTACCAGCAGCCCTGAAGCTGACTAGCTGCAATCATTTTCAAGGCTTCCAGTAGCTGCTCTTTGACAGATCCTTCCCCTAGGCTGTTTCTGGCACAGTTCAAAGGGCTACAGCGAGTTACAAAGCAGGCGGATGCAGTTCCAGCTGCCATGCCCCTGTCTGAAGTGCAGTTAAGTTACATAGCAGGCAGTTGGGCTGAAAGATGCAACGTGCTGAAGTGGTTCCTACATTTAAGGGATGCGTAGGTTAACTGGAGTGTGTTGCAGCATAAGAAATAAGGATCACACTGGGCCTAACGTGGTATTATACACTTAGAAGAGATGCATTTGTATCCAAACCGGCTGTGTTGAGTTTACCGGTAGCATGAGGTTCTGATAGCCTGCCCTGCAAACTTACCCTGGGGACACAGGGAGCTGGATTACTCCCATCTTGGCACCAATCATTTTATTAGGGGACAGCATAGAATAGGAGCTGCAGTTTGCCTAATCCAACTGGTATGGCTATTTTTTATCCCTTTCAGCCCTGCAGAGTAAAAATCCTGGCTGGAAAGAAGCCAACAGGTGTGAGTGGCTACGGTGGGGAGTAGATAGGCTGAGTTGTGATGCAGTCACTTCTCTGAGTAGGATCACTCTGAGCTGTGTGCAGAAGCTGCAAATACGCTGATGCCCATCTGCTGGTAATTGTCTTTCTCTTCCACCTGTGTGCACTGTTAACTTGCACAGACTAGAAGTGAAGCTTGAGCTCTGCTTGCTCCAATTTCCTGTACTCTGTTGCCGTTCATTGGAGAGCACTGCATCTAGTTACGAAGCTGCTGTTCTCTCCTGCACAGATGTTCCCACCGAGCATAATATTGCTGGTTGTGGGAAGTCGACAACATTGATTTAAGGGGCGGGGGAGAGAAATCACTGATGCTTTTCAATTGCCTCTCCTGTTTCTCTGCCATCCAGTGGGCTCCAGAGCTTGCTCTTGTGGTATGAGGAAAAAGTGTTCATGCTTGGCTTGTATCTGGTCCGGCCAGAAACGTGTCTCACCTTAATATGCTGCTGATCGATCCTTCGCAAGGGCACAGGATGTTTCATTCCACTGACATACAAAGTATACAGATAGAGATCAGTGGAAACCCAACTGAAAAGGACAACGCGGGGAGGGGAGTGGGGGCAAATGCTTTCAGACTTTTAAAGAGGGTAGAAGAAATAACAGGGGAGAGGAAGGAATTAATAACGGAGACAAACAGCTCAATGGATTGCTCATCTCTTGTCTTTACCCTGGTGGCAGTGGAAATCTTGTACATACTGGTGGGCAGCGGCACAAAACGCCTTCTGTGGCTGCTAAACCTCCTTTCCGGATGGGTGATGCTGTGCCTCTGAATTCAGGCGTCATGCCGAAGTCATTCATTGCTGCTTCCTGGCAGACCTCTCGTATACACGTGTGCGTGCTAAGGCTCTGATCCTGTAGCGTTTGGATGTACGAATAATTTGTGCATATGTGAGTGAAGCACTGCCACGCCTTCCTAGGGTGCTTGGGTTCAGTGACGCTGAACGCCGTGCAAATGTCTAAATCATATATTTATTTTTTTAAAGATATATTTTGATAGTATATTTAATTTCATACTTTGTTTCGTACTTTGAGGCTTTGCAAATGTAGCATAGAAAAGGAAATGTAAAGGGGTTCAGTTCTAACTGTTCGCACAAAAATTGTAAAGTCTAGAGAAACAAATGGGAGTGGGGGTGGGGGGCGGTTAATCCTGATTGTGATTCTTAATGTCAGTTCAGAGGTGTATTTATTTGCCTCGGGTCCTTGCCAAGCCGTTGAGCCCACGATTATTTAAATGCAAGCAGATTAATCTCAGTAATTAATTATTACTTTTTTTTAAGGGCTTGAAAATAAAAGAATAACAGAAGTAAAACTAAAGCAACCAGGAAACAACGTGGTTCCTTCTGTTAGTTATATACCTCTTGGCGAGAGCTTGTATCGGTGATTACACGATAGGGAATAGTCTTCTCTAAGGTTGCGGACGTGCCACTATGGGTCTGAGATCACTTCGTTGGATGCTGCGAAAGGCTTGCACGGAGCAGTCTGTTAGAGTAATTTGAATGCAGAAGACGGGGGAGAGGGGAGAGACCTCTCCCAGCACTTTGCTTCCCTAAGCTCAGGCTCACAAAGCGTATGCACGTCTGATTCAGTTAGACTGGAAGGTGCATCTCTACCTTGCCTTCTTCCTGATTTCAGACCAGCGTGGTTAACTACCCCTCTCTGCAAGACTACCACTATTAGGTATTCAACACCTACACACGATTCACAAGATAAATCCAGCTGTTTCAGAATAGGAGTCAATAGCATCAAAAAAACATTCTTGCTCTTCTGGTCTTTCTGAGTTCTTTGCAATAGAAACATGTTTTTGGTAGTCAAAAACAAGTGAAAGCTTGTGGCATTTTATGAGGGGTGCCTCAAGTCTAACGATGGGTGCCTTGAATCTGACGAAATAGAGATCCGTTGTGTTATACATTTTTCAAGGGATAACTTTACCCTTGACTTGAGTGACTTGCTTCGTAGTAAGGCTGTCTTTCTTATGGTCTCTGCACTTACTACACATAAGGCCAATTTGCTATATAGTAAATATGTCATGTATCTACGCCCTAAGTAAGATAAGACCAAAGTACATTATTCAGATCAATGACGAGTCCTGTCTTACTGAATTATGGATAACTATACAGTTTGTAAATGGGCAAAGAGAAGTGATCTTAATTCAGTGCTATGAAAATGAAGCATGTGTTTAAATAAATTACTCAAAGAAGCCATTAAAGGACAAGTTTTAAGATGGGCCAATTAATTATTAAGAATGGTAAATTCAAGCTCAACTTTGCTGTTTGTTTTACCAAGATTAGCCTGTATCTCCTTGCCAGAAATACATAGACTACACAATCTGGTGCTTAACAAAATAAGTTGCTAGTATGTTGTTTGTACTCTCATTGAAGTTGGGAAGCCATGTACATCCTTCTGGGCTTGGCTTGTCATTTTTCATCGGCTCAACACCTGCATGTGAGGGTCTTGATACAAGCTTCAGCTCACAAACATGTGGCCTGTAAATTCAGTCTTTTTAACTGCAGTGTGTGGCAATGTTGCTTTTGTCTTTGTGGTAGGAAATGCCAAAAACATCCTTAGAATTGAAACCCTCCTTTTTGGGGGGTTTGTATGAGGATTTAATAGGAGTTAAAATATTACAGTATTTACTGGAGTACAAGATGAGATTTCCCCTCCCGACCCCAGTCAGCACGAGGAAAGCAGCCCCTAGTCTTACATGCAAGGAAACCACAATAAATACATTGCCTGTGTCTGAACTGCTGCTCAAAGCAGCTTGTGGTCAGTAATGGAAACCATCTATGATGGTGACTAAATGCAGCCCACTGAACATGACTGTAAAAAGCCTGGCCCATAGCGGGCAAACTTACTAATGGAAACCTACCACTTGTGGTTCACTTGGCAGCTCAAAGCGCACTAAAAACATGTAACACGGTTTGCACTGTGCAGCCGCACACCCAACTCCATACCTGTACCCCAACCCACTGCCCTCCTTAGAGGGTCTACTCCTGAATAAGTCTCTGCCGGACTCCTCTTCCCCAGAAAGATTAGTTAGTACAGCAGTCTCCAGCCTTTTTATGGTGAAGATCATATTTTGGCACCCCAGGACCTACTGTGTTGTCCACCTCCCTTCCTGCCTCCCAGACGAGCTGCCTGGGCTCTGACCCTGTTCACCCAGCCCGGCTGGTCAGCCCAGCCATACGCATCCTGCTGCCCCGATCGTGGAGCCTCTGACTGACTGCGATCGACTGTCAGAAGTGCCACGATGGACCAGTCGGTCGAGATTGACCAGTTGGCGACCACTGGGTAAATGCAACATCTGAATAAAAGGTGAGGTAGTGCCCATTAAGTGCAATTGCACTCAGCACTGACTTCTTTTAAATGTCATGGTGAGCCACTGTGTTGCATACATTTCAACTTCCTCTTCACTCCCACAGCTGAGCTGCACCTTCCTTTCCCATTTCCAGTGATTCCTGTTTCTTCACCAAACCTCACCAGCCAGGGCCCCATACATTTTGCCCAGTTGCCCCCTCTCGTGGCTCCTTTGTTGGGGGTACGCTCGGACTGAGCAGTGCCGAGCTGTGGGGGCTCCATGGCATGAAATGCTGTTGACGCTGCTGGGTTCGAGGCCAATGAACTATATGGTAGATCACGAGCCTTTTGGCTTTGGACTAATACCATGCACAGTTTGTAGCGTGCTGCTGAAGTGCTACATAAGGGTTTATGGAGTGAGTACCTGTGCTAAAACTTGCAGCAGTGTCAAAAGAGGTCAAATGCATCAATTCTGGATGAACTAAGTTTATTGGTACTATATACACATTATTACAGGTATATTTATTTTAAGGTCAGTTTGTTCAAATGTGTTCTTCACTTCCATGTGCTCAGGGAGAGCAGGGCCTGGTAGTAAGGGGGGAGGGGGGAGAAGTTGTGGGGGCAGAGGGCAAAGGGGCTACCCTACGTCCCAGGTTTATTTTCCCTTCTGTAGCAGTGGGAAGGGGAAAAATCAAGGCAAACCTCCAATAGTTAGATTCCATACCTGGAAAATTATGGAAAATGTATACCTTTTCTGCATATAGAATCTAATAATTGGGGGGGTTAGTTTATAATCAGGATCATCTTATATTCAGGTAAATATAGTATTTCTGGTGTGTCTTCATTTTTATGTAAAATCATGTTTCCAGATTTTGAAATAGGTTTGTTTTTTTTTTTAATTGATTTAAATGATTTGTAGATTATATTTGCTGACATTTAAGTTTGGCCAGTCCTTAGGTTGTTTTTGTCATCCTGGCTTGGTTAAGGCGTTCCATCAGTGTTTCTAAATCACTAACACGGGGAACCAATTTATTTTCCTTAATTGGGAAATTAGCGATCAGTTGTAACACAGTCGTTTGAACCAATATATTTGCATGTAACATCTCAGTCTTCACATAACGGTGGTATCAGGCAGTTATTGCATTTGCAGATAAACATCTCCAGGCATTGAAGTGATTATGACTTTCGAGAGGTAACAGGTGCAACCAATATTTCTGTCACATGTACAACTATGCTATAGATGAGTTTCCATCTATAAAAACATAATTCACATTCTTTTTATGGATTTGAAGTGGAAGATTTTTCCCTTTTATCAAGGGAAGGGATACAGAGGTACACTTTTATATCGGAGCACGTAGCTCTTATGAAACAACCCGAATGTCTGTTGCTTCTGGAATATTTTGTGGAAAGAAGTATGAGAAGTTATATATTAAGAATCATTTTTGTATCGGTATCTCTTAAGCAAGAAAATATTGGAGAATTTTGTCCCACTCGCATGGTGATGAGCACTTACAGTGCATTAACAATATACCTGATTTCCAGTGCGCTTTGCCTTCTTATTTTACCCACTGCTTCACCCTGCTGTATTTGCAGGAAACCAGTAGACAAAATTATTAAAGAGAAGCACATTACTGTAGGAAGCTTTAATTTAAATTATAATACCATAAAGAGGGTTTTTTCCCAACCATTTACTTCATTGATGGAGATCTGATTGATTGTTAATGGCTACATGTAAAAATGTGATTTAAAATTGAAAAAGTCAGTGGTCCATACACACACGTCAGCCTGTGTTTGATAATAAATGATCCTCACAAGAGACCCAGGGACCTCCTGATTATTTTACTTTCTTGCCATGGTCCTATCACAGCTAAACTAATTTCATTTATGGGATTTGCTGCTGCCCTGGTTGTGTTACTGTTGGCCACTAATAACCTTTAAATGGCGCATCAGTTACAGTTATGCCTTTGGCTCGCTAAAATGAACTTTGCCAAAGACTTTATCAAACCAGACTGAGGGACACGGTTAATTGCACTGCGCATTTCTTCACCGAGACTGCAAAACCTGCATGAAAGAAAGAAAGAAAGAAAACCCAGGATAGAATTAAAGCACATTAACAATAGGCAAAGCTTATCTGTCTTCCACTTCATGCCCTCTCTTTTTCCTCAGCCCCTAGTAAATTGAACATCAGAAGTGTTTTCTCTTAGGCAATATCTTTATCTTTCGGGATCCTTCCCTTGCAAGACTCATTCAGCTGATCAAGGATAATTGAGCCCATTTATACGCCAGCAGTGCAGGAAATGTGATATTTCTGACTAACGTGATGTCTGGCAGTGAGTGATGGTACACGCGGAGATTGTGAATCCAGGTTTTGTAATGGATTGTTGCAATGTTCCTCTTCCTTTCTTTGCAGTGGTCGGCATTGGAAAAGGAACGAAACTGCTTGGAGGTCTATTGGCAGGTTCCAAGGTAAGAAACACGAAAGCTGCTGGTCTCTTCATGGAAAGAAAAGAAAATGGTAAGGTGAATTCTGGCACAAGGAACAAAAACAGCCAACATTTCCAAGAAGGATTTGGAAGGGCTCCCCTCTGCAAGAGACCACCCCAAAAGCTGGATGTTGCAAACATTAAACCAGCAGAAATACTTCTTTCGGCCATTGTCCCAGAGAGCTTCATTGATCAAAGCAGTTTGGTAGGAAGGGTTTCTTGTGTGTTGCTTTGCCCACCTCCCTCCCCACACGTTCAATTCTGTAGCCTTTAAATAAAAGAAACGGAACGTGCTGTAAATATTTTCATATTCTAACTTTGTCTGGGTGTAACTGTATTGGATGAGGTTTCTGTGAGAACTATAATATCCCATTTCTCTTACCCTGTCATGTAAATATATGAGTAATAATATAACTCTTAGTCCATCGCACTTTGTTATGCAGTCGCAACTATTCACATCTCCGTTATATGTATGTATATGTGTATATATATATATATAAATCTCCATGGTGTTTTAATGTGACTATTAATCTTTCACATGAAGATTGTTGTCATGGCTAGACCCCTCCTCCCCCCCACTGAAGATGATGGCCCCACTGCACAAAATACTTGGAGAACATGTTAACAGAGGCAGTCTCTGTTCTCCAAACCCTTGCAGTCTGATTTGGTGCAAGATGTGACGAGCAGTCGCGTCCAAAAAAAGAAGAGTAGGAGGAGGGAAGCAAAAGCAATGAAATCATGATGGTGCAGTCAGACTGATGGTTCCAAATCGTGTTAGATTTAAGAGGTAAAATTGACTGTTTCTGACATCTAATCAGACGCTTTTTTGACTGACTTCTTGCACATACGGCACAGCTGGGTGAAGATGGAAGAGCTAGAAGAGCAGAGGGTGCGAGGGCTAATTCAGGGCAGGACCCCGAGAAATAGGGTCAGCATGGAATAAATGATGGAGACAGGTCTGAGAGCTGCTGACAAAGGGGCATGGCAGGCTAATGAACAACTTTAATTAGGTTTTTCTTACAACACATTGGTCACTTGGGAACTGAAGTGGGCGGCTAGGGAGATTGAGGGTATGCTGCCAATCTGAGTGCACAGATGCCTGTAGAGGTCCCTTCGGAGCAGGCATTCTCTCTTCCATTTTTGTGCCCAGCACCATGGGCTTCGCCTGGCACTGAGGCAATACCGTAGTCCATATATTAGCGCCTGTCATAAAAGATGCTTTTTGTGTTTATATCACCAGCTTAAGGACTAAGGTTTCAAATATTCACTCACCTTAGTGGCATTAATTAGGTGTGTGATACCATTATTGTCAGTGGGTTTGCTCATGTAAAGTTGTGTGCGTGAGAGAGAATATCAGTGTGCAAAAGCACAAGTGCCATTAAGTGGATGTGAAGAGCTGTCTCTTTCTCCATACTTGATGACTGCCTGGTAGTCCGGTCCCACACTGGTGTTTCTTGTCACACCAAAGCCTGGTTTTATGTTTCCATTCACAGTTGTAGGTTTTGGGGAATCAAGCAAATGTAGCTGGATTACCCAAACAGAGTTACTCCACCAAGTACAGCTCTGCCTCTGGGAGTCCAGTTTTTGAGAAAATCAAAAACTGAGGTTTTATAGAATATTTTTAAATGGGAAAATTGGACAAGCATAGGAAATGCAGAAATCAATTCACTCTCCAAGTGCCATCGAGACTTTCTGTTACTTTAGAAAAGTCGATAATGGGCATACCCAGCTGACAGCCCCTCTAATGTATTTCATGCTGACAATTTTTACTTTTTCCTTTCTGATCCATTAAGCTATTTGTAGATGTTGCGTCAATGATGTGAACTGATTGATATTCCCTTAATTTTAAGCTGAGAAAATTTAATTCTGCAGGAGAGAATGCAAGACAAAGCAGTTGTAGCAACCGCGTGTGACCCAAAACCCATTGTAGTCAATAGGAGTCCTTCAGCTGACTGCAGTGGGCTTTGGAGTGGGCCTTTAGGGCCAGGTCTTCAAAGGTATTCAGGAGCCTACACCTGCAGAAAAGTTTCTGGAGCTAGATTTACAAGGTTCACCTTTGTCTATAAAGTGAATGGCAGGGGCCAACGTTTAGATTCTCAAGACCACCGTCTAGCCCAGACATGCCTGTATTGCCTTGCTGTCTTAGAGCTCTACCAGTAAAGACCTTGACAGCGCTGAGCGGTTTTTCACCTCCATCTCACACACTCCTTCACAGGCATTTGTCTGCCTGTCTTGTCTGCAGGGTGAGAACCAGGGGATGCTTTCAAGGCACATGCAGTTCCACACAGGACACCCATGCCCTCCCCCTAGCCTATATTCAGTAGTGTAATGGTGAAGACTTTTCTAGGAGTATTGTGGTGTGGTGTGGTGTGCACTCAGTGTTTTCTATTGAAACTGTTCTATTCCTATCCCGCCCCTAAGCATGCCCACTTCTTTGAAACCCATTCTTTGGCACCTCTCTCTCCCATGCCTTATAGGAAGCCTTGGTCCCCTCAATGTGTTACATTTATGCCATGATTAATGTGTTAATCATGGCATAAATGGCAAGGGGGTACATGTGCACCCAATGAAAATACCATAAATGGCAGACCAGCCACAAAATTGTTCTAAATGTAATGTAAAACAATCTTATGGCTGGTTTTTATGGCACCTTTAAATAGAACAGGTGGCTGGGTTAGGGACTGCACTGGGGTTCGAAACTGGCCCCAGTGCAGTCCCTGACAGTCGGCTCTTCCAAACCCTGATTGGGCCTGGCCTTAGATCTGTGGGCACCCATCTTTCAACTGGCCAGTGCAGGGGGGAGCATAATTCTAGGCTTCTCCTGCACTGGTGAGTAAGTCATGATTTGGGAGGTGATCCCCAGTACCAACAGTTGTGCCTCCTGCTGTGCCACAAATGCATGGCAGGAGCTTTGATTTTGGGGTTGGGGATCGGATCCAGTGGCATATTTAAACGAATGTCTGCCAGGGGCTGTAGGGAACGAATTTGAGGTGGAAGGTTCCACGAGGTGGGCAGGCACTTGAGTTAGGTGTTGCAGCTCCTAAATGCTCCTAGTCAGCATAGCCCATAGCGGGATATTCAGAAGTGCTTGGCAGTTTGCATCTAGGTATAGCAGACACCTGTAAGCATGTTATATACCTGTGGCTGGGGTTACGCATATGAATTATCCCACAGTAAATGCAAGGTGGCTTGCCATACTTTCATTGAGGGAGTAGGCTGTTTGTCATTTGTCCTGTTG
Organism: Caiman crocodilus; assembly: GCA_030014935.1. NCBI lineage: Eukaryota > Metazoa > Chordata > Crocodylia > Alligatoridae > Caiman > Caiman crocodilus. Next base: position 17,194,950 of record JAGPOW010002742.1, on the reverse strand, counting down.
TAAGAGCATGCACACCATCGTACCAAGAGGTGGTAAATTCACACATTAGCATCCATCATGGGAACTCAAAATACGTTTGATAATCTAGCCCCTAATACTCACTTCATTTCCTGGAGATCTGGAGGTAAAGAGCTGGTGGAGAATGTCCCTTTTTATAGCCCGTCATTACCTCTTGAAGATGATCCCTTGCTAGAGGAAAGCTGAGTCATTGTAACTAAATGAATTTTAAAATATTCCAGGTAACACAGTGCAAAGCTTGGAAGCAGATGCACTTAAAACCAGATTAATTTCTGCTTAATTGTGTACATCACGTGTTTGTCGATATAACTTTTACTCTACTTTGCTACTTTTTATTCTAGATTCAGCTACATTTGATACTTTTTCTCTGCCTGAAATTGTCTTTTCCTTTCCTTTGCCATAGTTGAGAAGAATCTACATAGATTAGGTTCAGTCTATCAGTGCTGGCAGCATAACCACCATTACCAGGCCAAAGCTTGTGTCACGGTGGTAACTCCATACGGCAGTTCTGCCAGAGACTGGCACATGTCAGAATTTTTTCAAATGCTGTAAGAAACTTTCTTGACTCCGTGTGGCAGCTATCAACATGATCGCTTGATTTGTAATTTATATATGCTCGGGAAGGAGAAACACGCTTTAACTGTAAATTCAATTCTGAAATCGGTACTCCATCAGATTGACCTCTTTAAGGACTAACTCAAAACAAATAGAAATGTGCAGCCAAGTGCAATATCTACTTGGAGTTCCAAGTTTCTTATCAAGCCCCTTAATGTTTTTCCAGAAATAGAAATATGTGTGGGTTGGCTTGTGGGTTTTCTTTTCATTTCAAACTTTCCAAGTGAGGAAGAGAAGTGCTGGATCCTCTCAGCTCTGCAATGTAAATACTGAGACATTAATATTTGTGCTGTAACATCATCTCTCTCTCTCTTCTCCCTTGTGTTCTGCAGTGCCATGTTTTGACTTGGAGAACCGGTTGGGGTCGAGAGAGGGACTATATTCTTGCATTAGCGAAAGAAATGTCTCTGGGGCAAGGGTGGGCAAAATATGGCCCGTGGGCCATGTTCAGCCCACCAACTGATTGTATCCAGCCAGCGGCTGCTCCTGCAGCAGTCCGCGTGGGGTCGAGCCCTGCTCCCTCCCACCTGGGCAGCCTGCACCATGCTTCTGCCTGTATGCACCGGCCCCGGGCCCAGTGACTGCTCGTTGTGCTGGGTGGGCAGAGTGGGTGGGTGGTGGCCAGGAGCTGGAGCTTCGCGTTGCAGGGCAGGAGCTGCTCAGCTGCAGCAGGAGGAGGTGGAGGAGGAGCAGCCGCTGGAGGCGAGGGGAGCTGAACAGTACGTGGGCAGCTGCAGCCGCATCGGAGCAGCCCCGCTGGAAAGCTGGGGCTGGGGCCAGGGCCGACGAGCACGGGCAGAATCGCGGCATGGGCTGCCCCGGGTGGGAGCAGCATGGGTTTGGCCCGATGCGGTGGGCTGTGGGGGGAGCTGCAGGCCAGATTGCGGGGGGTGGATTGCCCTGGCCTGGCCTGGCGAGTTCTGCTCTCTCCCCCACCCCACCCCCTCCCCTTTTCCCTAACCCTTGGCTGACTCCTGGGACTGAATGCATGGGCAGCCCCCACATACACGTACGCATCCCCTCCATCCCCCCCATACCGCTCCATGCCCCCTCACCCCATACACAGTACACAATAGTAAGACTTGGTTGAGCTGTCATGCAATTGCTTCTATATACGCTACCCAAAAAAACTTAAATCGGGACAAAAATAAGTTTTTGAAGTAAAATTAAAATATGTTGTAGTAGATGTTTGATTTTTGGTATGTGATTTAGTTGTTATCTATAATTCGTTAACATGAGATCTTCTGAAAGAGTTTGTGTGTGTGGCTCTCCACGGCTCACCAAAACTCATTCAGCGGTCTGCCACCCGAAATAATTGCCCGCCCCTGCTTTAGGGGGAACGATCCTCTCTCAACCCCAACACAGCAAGCTCGATGAATCAAGCTGCGGAAGAAATTGCCGTAAGTGAATGAACTAGTCTTTGGCCCACAGGATCGTACCCTCTGCTGCTTCTGGCGGACCATGGGTCCTGGGTGACCTGAGGAACTCTGCTCCTGGTGCTCAGGCTATGTGGAGGTGATGTTTTCAGACAGAGTTAAGAGAGAGTTGACTCCAGCTCATAGCAGAGAGCTTAATAGGCAAGGTGACACTATATCCTGTTTTGGCTGGGACAGTCCTGGATTTTGTAGGTCGTCCCAGGCACTTGGTGAAATTTGAAAAGTCCTGCAGCCGGAGGCAGAGGCACTCAGTCCAGCATGGTGGCGGAGCGGGATGGTGCACCGGGCAGCTGTGCGGGCTGGCACCACCGCTGCCGCTTGCAAGCGCCCGGCCCCTGAGCAGCGGCTGGAGGCGAGGGTGGCCCAGGCTGGGCATTTCAGCTCTTGCCTGGAGCAGGGATTGGCTAGGGTGGGATGGGGCCAGGGGAGGCACTGCCATGAGTGTGGTCTTGGGAAGCAGGGGACATGTCTTGGATTTCCTTAAAAATAATATGGTCCCCCTATTCATAGGGATCCTTGCTTTTCCATTAGCTGGTGTTGTAATGTAGAGGATGTAGTCTGGGGCTCTCTGGGGAGGGAGGAGGCCTGGTTGCCTGGACAGCAGGTGAGGTGGTGTCAGCCTCGTGCTACCCTCTGGGAGGGGATGTGTTTCCAGCACATATGCAGCCTGTGTTCATGGTGGGATCAAACAGGGCACGTAAGCAAAGCCATTCTGGCTTTATTTCACATTTTCTTTGGGGTCACACCAGGGAGACCCCGGAGTCTGTGCTGGAATCAGCCCAGCGTGAACAAAACCAGGATTTGCCCTTGCTCTGTGCTCTGACTTCTCAGATGCCGACATGTGAGAGCCGGTTTATCGAGGGTGGACTCTCCAGCGAGAGCCTGCGTTTCATCTGGAGCCCCAGGAGCTGCAGTGGCTTGGGGAGGGGGATGAGCATTGGCTTCTGGCATTGATTGCAAGTGCTCAAGCAGGGAGCAGGTGAATCGAGCATTTCATCTCAAAGGTTGCGGCCTCCCCAGAGGGGTCGCAGTCAAAATGTCACCGGGGTGAAATAGAACGCAACCTCCAAGTTGCCTCAAAGAATAGAGACGAAAAGGGATCAAGGGGAGAGCAAAGATGCTGAGTTAGTGGCCTGCTTGGAAAGAGCTCGGACGCTTTCTAGACAGAAAGCAGGTCCTGTAAGGCCTAAGTGGAGATCATTAGTAATCGAGGCTTGCGTCCCTGTTTTGTCCCAGGAATACGGGGCTTGCTACTTACAGGTTTAAATGTACTTGTCATGCTCGCAGCACCCTGACGCTCGCCGGCAGGGCTGGGACCCCTCATGACATTTAGATGTAGCGTCTATCTCCTTGAAACGCAGTCGCTGCATCGTATTTCCCGTTGGCTCCTAGGCAGGTCCGTGCTCAGCCGGTGGGAATTGCATAGTACTCACGAGGAGCCTAACTCCCCTTGCCAGGGAGAGGGAGCTGAGGTCAAGTGCTGAGCTCTGACTCTTGGATTTTGCTCCGGGGAATCCAGTCACCTAAAATGTCGGTGCAGCGCCCAACTCGTAGGCGCCCAGGTCTTCAGTTGGGTCTGGCTGTTGGGACCTGATGTTGTAGGACAGGCTGCAAGCGCCTATCATGAAATAACCTGCTGATCTTGTGCGTTACTTCTCACTTCCTGCCAATTGGTATTTTCCTTATCGCCCTGAGGTCTTGCTTTATAACCCACACAATTCTGTATCCCTTTTGATGTCGAGATGGGTTCCACGTGCTCTTGCGGGAAGCCCCATGGGCTGTGCTTTTAGGAAAAAGCAAAACAAATGACCTGCTCCGTCGTCCGTCCCCCTGCCGAACCCAATTCCTTGCATCTTTTCAAAAATACATTATGCTGCAGTTTTGGTGTGTGCAGTGAATTTATTCCTGTGCAAAAAAAAAAAAAAAGGAATGGCCTGACTCTTAGTACCCATCTCTTCGAGCTACACTCCTTCCCCTGCCGGCTGACCCTCCTTTCAGCCCCTTAGTTGCTCAGTGCAGCAGGAAGGGTGGAGGATGCTTTTGGCAATGCTTTGTTGTGCCTGGTGCTTAGGGCACTTGCTCATGCAGTGGGAGAGCCACGCTGTATGCCCCCAGAGTGGGTTTGAACCTGCATCCCCCATTGCCAGGCCTAGCTGCATGGGTTATTGGGCTGAAAGTGCCACCCGGCGTGCCCCAGAGTGCCGCTCGTGTGCCTGACCTAGCTGCATGGACCCATCTAAAGTTAGATTTGTCTGGGGGTGCAAGCCTGGCTCAGCTGAAGTCAATGGTAAAATTTCTATTGACTTGAATGGGGTCAGGACTTTCCCCGTCTTTTTTTCTGTTACGCCTCTCACATGCTTCTGGATAAGCTTGAGTTTCACAGTTTGGAACAGTTTGTTGCATAGTCACAACATCCCTGCCCTAAATACATTAAACACTTAGAGCAATGAGGCAATTACTGCCAGCAAACCTAAATTTGCCAATAAAGCTTCCGGGTGCCTATCTCAGCAGTCCTGCAAGCTGGGTAGAAAGTCTAGCAACACTGTATTGGGCAGCACCTTGGTTCGCTTACGCGGGAGCTAAATGTGTTGGCATGTCAGTATTCTTCTGCATGTTTGCTCTGGGAACGATGTGATTGAGCTGCAGGTCTTCTAGGGCTAGATTTGGACACCTTTGCTCTCAATAAATACTACCTGTTCTGTGCCGGTGGTCTCTTCCGCTTTAATAGCACACAGGTAATGCTCGTCAAGATAAAAGGTAGTGGAATATGGACCCTCATTATGAGTGAGGTTTAGTAGCTAAGTGCATGTAGTTGGGAACATAAATGCAAAATAGAATCATTTTGTGCTGAAATAAGGGCCAGCTTCTTTAGAGAGTCTGTGACCGGAGGGAAGTACAGTCCTCTTCCTAAACTTGTGTGTCCTTTAACAAACAGGCTGTATCTCTTCTTGTTTCTCTTCTCCTTGAGATGGAGAGGCAAAGGATGCTTTAGCCCTTTGCTTTCCCTGCAGAAGTCTTTAGCAGGCAGCGACTAGCTGTTGAAATGCTGAGCGGTGCTGTGTGGCAGTCTCTAAAAAGCAGATGTTCCTGAAACTGTGAGAAGTGAATCAAGCAAATATTTGCTACCTACTTCCAGTGTTATCACACACACATTTGGAAAAGTGATGCTCCCCCAGCCTCCTTATTTTAGACCGAGAGAAATGTTTCCTCCTCTTCACTGAATGATTTAGGCTACGGTGGGGACTGATTTAGGCCTCCCTTCTGGGCTCTTCTGCCATGGAGAAGGGTTCGCTGAAGAAATATAAACTCACAACCCCCAGAAGGAATTGCTACTTCAGCCTGTGCAGTAAAGCACGCGGATGTTGGGAACTTCCCACAGTAACGCTATGCAAACAGCCTTAACTCTGCCCCTTGCAGGTGCACAAGGACGGTCTCCTTCATTACATGTCCTTCATTACATTTTCCCATGCTGCTGCTTGCAGAATAAGATATTATCATGCACTTGCAATTTAGTGCATCTCTAGCAGTGCCCTAGGAAGAACGTGCTCACTCTGAGGGAGGGCGAGCATGGGACGAGGCTACCCAGAAAGGCTGTGGCATCTCCATCCTTCAACAGTTTTAAGAGCAGGTTGGACAGACACTTGATTGGGATGGTTTAGTCAGGGGTGATCCTGTCTCGAGCTGGGGTTTGGATTAGCTGACATCCAGAGGTCTTTTCCAGCCCTCCTTTTCTATTATTCTGCAGTCTCCAGAATACACTGTATGTTCTACAGTTGCTATTCTTATGGTAGCCAGCCTCAGCAGGGAAAATGTGTCCTGCAAATTAAGTGTAAACACAGAATAATATCAGGAACCTGCTGGCAGACCGAGATCCTCCCGAGCCTCGTGGCTTCTGGGATCAGAGAAGATAATGCACGGCAGTTTCTGTGGCCAGATGTGAAAACCAAACTAACCCCTGCTTTACCAGAAGAGGGAGCGCATTACTTCGACCTGGCTCCACAGCGTCTGTATAGATCGGACACTTCAGCAAGGCTTTTTGGCACTTTTATCAGCTCTTAGATAAAATCACCAAAAAGCCCTGCAGATGTGTGTGAGCGATATAAATGTCGGGCGAGCTGGGTAAAACTAATGCAGTGCCTCTTCTGGGCGTGCGCGCTGTGCTCGATGTGGGAGTGCGCTGAGCTTAAAGTGAGGCGCTGCCCCCCCACCCCCCAATCTGTGAGCAGCCCGTATGTCTAGGCGGCTTGGACTCTCTAGCCCAAATGAGGAGGTATCCGTCCGCACTTGGGGCAGTTGGGTTGGCCTTTAGCTTGAGTCTGGAGCCCAGCTCTCAACTCGCACCTAGGAGCTGTAGGGGGAACCCAGACTGCTCTGCCATGGCATCCCTGCAAACATTTCATTTCAGTGCTCAGAGTTGGAGCGAGCTGCTTCATCCATTGAGTTGCCCCTGAGAAGCCTGCTCTCCCGGGTTAAAGGTAGAACCTGGATACGTGACAAAGTTAGTTTCCTAGACCCCCTGCTTAGCTACCTGAGGGCTTGTGTGGTAACCTGGGCTACGCGGCGCTGCAGCAACCAGCGGCACAGGACCACCGAGGTGCCCCAGCTGTTTGCTGCAGCTTTGATTTCAAACGGCATCGCTGCTTCCGTCAGCTGCACGGCGCTGGACTGCTGATGAGCTCTGGCAGCACCGTTTGAAGTAAAAGCTCCAGCAAACCTCTGAGCCACTCATCTTTAATTTGATAACCTGCTGCGAGCGGAGTTACAAACTGCCTGGATACAATGATCCAGCTTCTAGTATCCATAGTGTGGCGTTGCTAACAAACTGCAAATGAATGGAAATCTATGGCGCTGTTTGTACCCGTGCAACATCTTGTGCGTCTTTTCCCATGCTGCCACTAAGCTGTAACTCGGCGTAAAACCTGTTATGTACCATAGTCCTTTGAGTACAAGATGCCCTGCGACTTTAAGCTTTTCCCAAATGTTCTGACTTTCAATTTAAGAAGAAAAAAATACAGCGTCCAATAAAACATCAATGGTACGTAAGGTGGGGCAGGGTGGCACCTTTGCGGATGACTGGTTCAGAGGCATGAGCTTTGATGGGCAACAGCCTGCTCCCTCGGGCATCGTGAAAGGCCTGGTAGAGAGAAAGGGGCTGGGCGAAGGCACGCTGTCCAGAGACGCAGAGTGGGTTGATTGGAGCCGTTGAGATGGACAGGGCAGCTAACACTTGGAGGAGCAGTGGTTTTAACATCTAGTCCAGGGCCTGGGATAAGAAGAGATTTATTTCCTTAACTCTAATTTAAGATGCAGAAAGAGACGTTTTGTTTGCAAAGTGTCAGTACGTTCAAAGCAATGTGGCTACGCCGAGAGTACCAGTTGTTTTCCCTGTGTGGCCCACCTTGAACAAATCAAAACCAATTTGCACTGGAGCACCCCAAGGACATCAGCCCTCCTACAACTCACGTCCGTGGCAATTTTGATCTTTTCTTTTTCGCTTGAGCTGCCTTCATAAATGGGAAAATGTCTAATATTTTTTTGCCTTTTTGGGAGAATAATTTGAAAATTGCTGTCCCACATTTCTCTTGTTTCCTCCACCTCCTGGCATTTCTGAAAGCAACCGAAGCTTGTTTGCTTAAATTTTTTAATGACATCTCTCAGAAGATTTTAGAAAAAAGCCATACCGAAGATAGGATTCATGGGGAAATGCCTCTACAACCTGCCTCCCCCTACCACGACGCTATCCGCATTGCAGGTGATAGATTTGCACATTGCATGGTTGAAATTGTAGGATTTCCCTGGCTCCCTTCCCATTCCTCTTTCTTCTGCACTCCTGCCCCCAAAATACAGGTTATAAAAGGGTCCTAGCTAAACAGCCTAGGTATTGCCTGCTGCCATCCCACTAGCGAGCTGGCGCACTGTGCTGTGTATCTCTCAAGTGTGTCTCTCTTTCATACTCACCCCAGGGGCCTAATCTATTAATAGCTGTGCTTCATGCTCTATTAATATTCAGACTTAAAAAAAAAAGTGTAGAAAATCGTGAGGAGGCTGCCCTCCCTTTGCTTCGGGAGCAGTTGCCTCTCTCAACAGGGAGAGTGTTTGAAAAGCCAGCTCCAGTTAATATTTTTTCTTTTATACTTTTATCACTTCTTTTGTCCTGTGTATAAATGATGTTTGTGTTTGTATGCTAGGTATACATTTCTTCCTCCCACTCCCTGAAAAAAAATCTAGGGCTGCTACATTATGAGACCGTTCTTTTTAAATAAATAAAGAGCCTCTTGGAAGTCAGAAGCAGAAAAGACCTGTTAGCAGATCCAGCCTGTTTCCCTTGCAAAACAGCTGTGTTGCCTGCACTGTCCTCCTTCCGTCTGCCGATGTCAAGATGCTGCTACCACCATCATTTGGACCTTACTAGCTTTAGAAAGCTTCTCTGGAGTCAACGTACATATGAACTTTCTTAATTTTCTCCTATTTTGGGTTATATCTCCCTGTGTGTCGCTTTAACATTTTCTCTTTTTTCTATTAGCATCTCTTCCTCCTTTGGAAAGTCTGTATTATAGTTTTTAGCTGAAGAAAATTCAGAATTTCCCTAAAACCGTCTATTTCAGATAGGGACGTGGTGGGATAATTGGGGTGCTAGTGTATCCCTTGCGTGATAACACCTTGCACAGGTGTTAGAGTTGGAAGTGGAAAGGAAAAAAAACGAGCTTGCATTGTAACAGAAAGAAATGACCTCTGTCAGAGAAGTGGTTCCTTTGTCGACTGGGATATTTTGGTCTTTGCTGGGGATTTGCATTCAAAGACCCTGCAATGCCAAGCAGGTGCACCTGCAGCCATTGTTAGATATAGTTAGCCCTTGCCAGTGTGCTGCTGAAATCCGGGCACGACTTAATGTTCCTATTTTCACGAAACCCGCTGTTTTGTTCCATGTCTTGGAGCTCTCTGCACACTCCGGCCACCTCCCCCGGGCAGCTGAAACTCTTCCTGACCTCTAGGAAAACTGTCTGCTGCAAGCCCTGTGATGAGCAGTTTTAGTTTTTCACATTGAAAATCTGGTCGTCCCATGTTACAGCGTTTTAAATAAGAGGCTGACATAAGGGGTCAGAAAATCCAGTTAGTCCCAGGGTAAAGATCAGATAGTTTTTCAGCAATGACAGTACAATTACAGCATCTAGCAGTAAATAAAATTTAGTGCAGCTTTAGCACAAAGTCAGCTTTTTTTTTTTTTTCTTTCAGGAGAAAAATGGACAGGAGAGAAGAGAAGTTGTAATGCGTCTATATTAAGAGGACGTGTTTGGTGTTCATTAATTTTGGAACTTGCTGCATCATAAAATATAAAATTGCTTGTTCTTTTGTTTGTTTCACTCAAACTCACTGTTTTTTCTCATCAACCTGCTTTCAAATTGTTGAGGCACTTTGGTTTTAATTGGTCTGAATGTGACAGCTGCAAGTCCTTTGTTTTCTAAGTTAATTGGGACTAGCATAATCCCGCTTTTTCTCCTGCCTCTCTTTTTGCATTGTCTGTTCCTATCTGTTTTGAACAGTACCTGGCATCCTGAGACTGCAGACAGACACCACCATGGCAGAAACGCAAAGTTGGGTAGATAAGTAAGTGTAGTAAGGAATTAATGATAGATCGTATAAATCTGTGGCTAGGTGCTGAATGCAGGTTTTAAAATAACCCTTTAGGGCATAGTCGTCAGTGAACAGAGCGGCCCGAAGCTGCTCGCAAGATGAACTCAAGGGTATTGGAAGTGGATGCAGGAAGCAGGCAGCTGGCTGACTGGGGCTTTGTGGCAGGCGCGTCGATCCATTTGGGCTCTGCCTAACAGCTTGCATTGTCCGTGCGTCACCTCTCGGGTTGGTCTTTCGACACGTTTGCCAGGCACGTACGCACGGTCTATTTTTGGTAAATAGGATTTTTTCCTTCTGTCTCTATCTGCCGCGCCAGGGTTCTTGGCCTTTTTTTCCCTCTTGCGGTCCCATGTTCAGTGCTACTCTGGAAATTAGGTCATCCTCAGATGACCTCTTGAAGAACTGCTTGTGCCTTTACCTGCAGTCCTCCTTTTCCAGGAAATTCTTGCAATCTTCCCAGCAGCTACCAGCCACTCCGTTTTGCAGTCACTTGCATCCCAGGGGGTGTCGTGCTCTTCCATGTTCTTAAAGGCTTTTAAAGAGATGGTAATTTAGGGTTTCAAGGCGCTGGCCCTGTTCCAAACAAAAATTTGATATATTAACAATTAAAACTGAGAAGCACCATTCTGTGGTCGCTGGCATTTGCACTGATAAGTGGTGCAGACAGATCTGGCAGTCAGCCCAGGGTCTCTTACCACTGCGGAGTTAATAGCGAGGGCTACAGAGAACCCTTTCAGCGGTGGAGAATGCATTGCAGCCCCTTCCAGCTCCCAGGTTAAATCCATATCCTTGCTGATAACTGGTATATTTTCAGTTGAAGGCTAATGCTTTGTTTAGAAAGGCTGTACCTTAATAGGAGCAAGGCCATCACTGTTATCACGGGGCGCGCGTTACCACTGGCGCTAGGCTTTCTCTGCAGAGTTGAGGCTGATGGCTCCTGTTAGTAGCTGGGTGGCGATTGCAGCATTAAGGTCACTCTCGCTGCCGCTTGGTGGCATGAGCCATCAGAACGGGTGACAAATGATCCCAGATGCAGGACATCTGGGTTGTGTTGTACTTTATGCCATCGCTGACAGTGTGCAATGGTTGAATACTTGCATCCCGTTTTAAGGCCTGCTTCCTCTCTGGGCGAGCGGGCCAAGCCAGTGTTGTGCTCTCTTATGGCGTGGAGAAGTGGGTCCTGCCTAGGTCACTTGGATGCCGGGGCTTTGGGGAGAGGTCTGCGTCCGGTCTTATCGCAGAGGGGTGAGAGAAAAGGGAGGAGTCTCTCCCCCGCCAACATCAGTGCAAGCAGGTTGAGCTGGCTGCGCCTCGGTCGGGCCACCTTGTGCGCTGTCCCCTTGTCCTCTGGGGACCGTGAAATGCCCGTGCGCTCTTCTTCCTTCCCCTGCAAGTTATGTTATCGGCTGCCTTTCTCCAACCGAGTCGTCTCGACGGCTTTCCAGGGGGCAGGCGAGCAGGGGATGAAGAGGATCGGGACTCCCTGTCGTCTGAAATCCCGCTCTTAATTGGCATCGCTGTTGCTGGGAAGCAGCGTCCACGCCGGTGCAGTGCTGCGTCTGGCCCTAAAGCTGCCTGGTAGCAACTCTGGCGTTGGCTCCGGTCGCTGTGGAAATGAGAACCTCCCTGTCCAGACGCCAGCAAGATTTCTCTCCAAAATGGACTTCGTTGCAGCGATTGCATCCTTTGTCACTTGGGGACTGGCTCTATTGTGCCCTGCGTGGGACCGCTCAGACGCTGTGGCTAGGGCAGGGTGCTGCCCCCATTTCTCAGGCTGGGCTGCACGGTGGGGAGCGCATTAGTCTGGCTCTCGATGATCCGCAGGGGTTGCTGATAAACTTCTGGCTGGCATGCCAAGGTGCTGGTTTTCACCCCTCGGACTGGAAGTGCTGTGAGTCCCAATTACTGCAATGTGGCCTCCTCCCTGCGATGTGCAGGTGAGGTTGGCGGAGGGGTGGGCGGGTGGACGCTGCCGCTTTGCTATTTCTGGGAAAGGTCCCAGGAGAGGTCAGATTTGGTGATGTCTGGAGCAGGCTGCAACGCCCATCCTTCCTCTGCTCTTGTCACGGGTTGAGATGGATATACTTTATGAGCAGTTGATTGATCATGGGTGACTTAGGATTTATGCAAGTCATTTGTATGATTTAGATACCGGTGGAGCTGGGATGCGGTCCCCAGAGACCCTGCGACTGAATGGGGGTCTCTGGCTCTTGCTGAGGGGAGTGCAGTGAAAGCCCAAGGAGAGGCAGCTCTGAGTTTTGAGACAGTCACGTAAAAAGTGCAAGAGGAATCGGAGGTCAGCCCAGCATTTTAGCCTATTCTCTACACGTGCCAGTTCCTATAATACGTGCCTACCTATTCCCAAGGATCTTACTGAGAGACCAGTCATGAACCAGTAGTGGCTCTTTTCTCCCACTGGTTCTGCGCGGGTTGCTTTCTGCAAGTAGGGACCATTACTTTCCTTGCTGTTGTGATCTATAACTACCATGTCTGCTTGCATGCATGGCATACCCTTTGTCCAGAAATTAGCCATCCAAAATTGAGGCGCCTGTTTTAAGTGAGGAAGCTGTTTTCCGAGCAGGAACGGATGAGTGGGGATGTTGGATGCGTGCTTTAACCCTCCCACAATTGCTATCCACTTCACCTGTAGCTTTGGGCTGAGCAGTAAGAGGAGAGTGAGCGGTGCTAGTGAGTGCACACCGTCCCTGCTCCGTGCGGTCAGCATCCAGCCGTGACTCTGGAAAGGTGGTTTTTTCCATCTTTCTACCGTCTCAAAACAAGTTGAGCATCTTACTTGGGAGCATGCGGTATACAGGGAAATAGGTTATATTGTGACTTAGCTCTATACTTGGTTAAGGATCTTTTGCTGTTTTGCCATGGTTTTTATTTCAAATGAGAAAACTTTATGATATTTCACATTTCAGGGATAGAAACCAAAGCGTTCCACTCTGAGCCATGTCGCTTATATAATCTGCTTAGATATAACATGCCACAGATCTCTTCACTGCTAGGATGTTGGATTTAATGTGTCATTGTAACAGACGGCCTGAGGCAAGTTACTGGTCATCAAGGCTTAAAAATCATCCTACAGACCCAGGAAATGTTGGAGTTTCCATTTGGGAACTTCTGCTATAAAAGTGTGGGGTCTACAGCATGACCTTGAAAGTTCAGGATTGTTGCAGTGAATCAGCTCCGTTCACATACTAATTGTAATGTATGATTTACCAGCCAGCATTTTTCTCTCTGGCTATGGTGCGGTCGTTCAAGGATTATTTTCCTTTCTTCTATATTCACAGAGAGACAACTGTAAATCAGGCCCCTTTTATCTCACAAAAGTTATTTCAACATGTTTAGGGTTGATCTAAGACGTACTGTAGTCCCTTCTTCAGTTTGACATGGCATCCCATCTTGCCCCTCTGTTTCTCTGGTGTGCAAGCTTGGGGATTTTTTTCCTCTCGAATGCTTAATTTTGCAAATTGAGCCTGAGTACTTCGGTGGGATTTGAGCACCAGACACCAGCTTTATGGTAAGTAAGACAAAAATGTAGTGCATTTCCTATTTTAATAGCCCCCTCACCTTTTGTTTGGTAGCTGTTCCCAGGGAGTCCCTCTTCCATTTCATAGCGCCTAACTAAAGAAACTCTGCAAAGCGGTAGGGCATCGCAGAGCAAAGTCCAGACTTGCTCAGGTAGGTGGCATCTTCATGTCCTCTCAGGACCAAGGTCGTGGGTGTAATCTATAAATTACTACTTGCATTTCTTTGGTCCTGAGTGGGTGTACAAAACAAGGGTGTGTTACACATTAGGAAGTATCATACGTTACTGCTTACACCCATTTATTGGTCAACTTTTACCACCTTTGAATTTGGTGCTGAGATCATCGTGGGAGATGTGTCCCTTTTGGGCTAAAGCCAGATTCCGATTTCATCTACACTGCCTGTGGCGCGCAGGTTTTAGCCTCCTGAGGAATGAAATGGTTTAAGCTATCTATAGTCTTTAGGCTTACTCTAAAGGGTCATCAGAGTGAAATGTAATGGCCTGCGATATACAGTAGGTCGATTTGGATGGTCTAATGGTACCTTCCGGTTTTGAACTTGGTGATGGTGGGGTTCAGTCTGGTATGCTGTGAGGTCCCATGTACTGAGAGACATGTGAAAGGGATAGAGAGAGGGACTGATCCATAAAAAGACTCCTATTAATGTCACTGTGCTCTGATCGGGCCCAAGATCCGAATGTCTCATTGCCTGTGGTACTAGAATTGGCGGTGTGGGAGGAGATGGGTGGACTAGGAAGTACAATAGAGAGAAAATTGGCGATTGATCAGGGTTGTTGGTTGTATCCGTGTTGGACTAAGGACACAGGCAGACAAGGTTCTTTGGGTAGATGCGATATCTTTTATCAGACCACCTGAATAGTTGGAAAAAATGTTCTTTGCAAGCTTTGGGGCAAAAACACCCTTCTTCAGGCATTGGGAGAGCTTGGTGGTGAATTGTGTGCCCTCCTGGGTAGAACAGAAGCCAAACCTATTCTAGTCGACCCAGGAGAGCACACAAACACCAGCAGACTCTCGCTGCCTGAAGAAGGGTGTTTGTGCCCCAAAGCTTGCAAAGAGCAACTTGTCCAGCTATTTTGTTGGTCCAGTAAAAGATCTCACATCCACCCAAAGAACCTTGTCTGTCGACGTATGAACAGGTTACTCCTACCTCACCAGCTTAAATCTTTTGGATGAGACGCAAGTCATAACAGTCACTGGCCAGTCGAGATCCCACAGTCGTTTTCATGAATAAGGGTATTCATTGTGATGTCCTTGCCAAATTCCAGCGCTGCTCATGATATTCATTTACTGAAGTTGGCTCGTGATTTCACGTTGGATTCGGCATGCTTCTTTGTTTCAGGTCTAGACCATTGTGCGGTTCTGTATTTCAGGCCTAAGCAGTTGGTGTGCTTTGCCTGACAGTCCATTAGTGGCAGACGAGAGACATTGGGTGCGTCTACGCAGGCAATCAAAGCGATGAAATAAATTCTGTTGTAGTTTGTGTCGGAGTTGGCCACTCTCAGGTGCACGTTTTAGACGGGTGCTCAGGACTTCAGCAGTTGGAGCAGGGGCAGAGCAGCCCAAGGCTGCAGCAGGCTCTCGGGGTGGGGGTGGAGGGTCAGCTGGGTGGTGGCATTAGGCAGCGGAGGGGCTAGCTGGCAGGCAGCCCCCACACTTCAGCACCCTTGTGCCCCAGCCAGCCCATCACAGTCTATGTGTGCGTTCGATCACATGTAAGTACTTGACCATGAAATAGTGCTGCTCCCTTAGGGTGGAGTTAATTCATCTGCATGTAAGCTGCATGTGTAGACTGTGATGCTTTGCTGCGGAGCTAATTGCAGTAAAAGTCCTGTTAACTGGCATCTTGTAAGATAAAATGAAACTGGAAGTGCCGGTGGGCAAAGCAGGCAGCGCTGCCGAGCCCCCGTGGCCCTGGGGCACGACAGGCTGTGCAGGGCCCACCTCCCTGTCCCACAGGCTCACAGGAGGGGCAGCGATGCGGCAAGAGAAGCGGTGGCCCGGGCCGCTCAATTAACGGGCATATTTTGTTATCCGGCGTCCCCCATTCCCGAGGGACGCCGGATAACGGAGCTTTTACTGTAGTCTACTCCGCATTAAGGTGCACGTGTAGATGTAGCCATTGCGTCTCTCGCTGGGTGAGGATGAAAGCACCATCATCCCTTCTGGATGAAACCGGCTACATGCATTTATGCTTAAATGATACCTTGTGGTCTCTTTCCCTTTCATCAGTTGCAGTACAGTGCCAAGCCACTGAAACATGAGGACTTCATGGAAGTAATCTTACTATGGCTTAAGATCACCCAGCGCTTTCTGGGATTCTTCAATCAGTGAAACAATATGCCCAGGAAATGCTTACTTCCATGAGTTTCCTATCCTATATCTTTGCGTTTGCTTACCAAGAGCTGTCCAGTTGGCTTATTCAAGCCCGATCTGGACTAAAATGATCTAAAGTTCACACTGAATGTCCGGCAGACTTTCTTTTTAAAAGCCCTTGTAGACATGACTCATTGATCTTTCTTTTTTTTTTTTCCCTTCCCAGAAGTACACAGCCATTGGGGAGCTAGGAAAAGCTACCGACACATTAGACGCCACAGGAAAAGTAACAGAAGAGAAGCCTTATGGTAACAGTAAATTAATCACCTCTGCTCTAATCTAAGTGCAATAAGTGGTCTCTGTCAGAGTAAAATGAAGAACAGATTTCGGACTTCAGAAATCAAATTTCATTTCAAATCAAACCACAGATTTATTTCAGCATTAGCTTCAGTTTCTGCAATCTCGGGAACCTGGGCTCAGCACAATTGTTGATTTTCAATTTTTAAAGACATCAGCATCAAAGGAGGAAGGAAAGAAATAGTTAGGCCTGGCCATATTTTTCCTCTTTTGACACGTTCTTTTGTTGTCAGTTAGGTTCTCCCTTCTCGTTGCACAGTCCTGCGAGGGACATCTCCTAATGACGTCTTTCCCGACTGAAAGTGAAGGAACATGTCAGCTTCCCCTCCCAAAAGTCCTTTTCAGTATCAACATCTTGATTTTTTTCAGTGGTACAGAGGACTTTTCATACGCTTACTTGTAGACTCCCTCTTTTTTCCCCCCTGAGATGCCACTTTACAATGCAAGTAAATGTATTTCTCTGATACGGAGAGCCTTGACCTAACTAGCAGCTATGTCAGTTCATGGTTCCAGAGTTGGTTAAATGAGAGCTTAAAGAAACCACTTCATCTCCTGGCAGTATTGCAGGACTGATGGAGGACATACCTGAATGTTTTTGCCATTAATTCTTTCGTAACGCAGAAAATAAAGCTCTAGGTAAGTGGTCTCTCAGGAACTCCTACAGGCCTACTTTGTTTATGATGCCAAATAACAGGTAAGAGAAACATATTACCCTTCATTATCCCGTGATGGAAGAGGTGTACTAGTGTTCCCCATCCCTTTTTCTTACTGCAAATGCAAGGAGATAGGCTGCAAGTTGCCGCAGTTGGAATGAACCCCTCTTCCAGTTCGAATTGTACTCACAGTGTTGGATATCGGTATCTTTTTTACTCCCTCGTGTTGCAGGAAGATCTTGCTAATGTCGTTTTTATTTCACTACTGAGATGTTACCAGAAATCCAAGACCAGTCAGGTTTTAGAGAGACAAAACTACGGCCTGTCTGTGATCAGGATCTCTTTTGCAAACTTAGACACAGAGTTAAAATTCCCTCTTCCAGATGCCATATTAAGATATAATTACATTCCCCAATGATTGTCCATTCCCTCTTAGCAGGTAGGGACTGCCACCTAAGTCAGATAAAGAGGCAAGGGACAGTTCTGTAGGCCACACTTCCCTGTTTACATGCCAAAGCAGAAAACTAGCCACTTGTCTTAATGCCTACCTAGCTACTCCCTGCCTCGGCACAGTATAGAGTCTCATTTATACCAGCTGGGGAAACGCAGGAGGTAGAGGAAGGTGACCCGTGGGCTGGCCGCAGGTCATCCTGAATCTGCTGAAATTTCCCAAATCCCCTTAGTATATATATGCCTTATTTTAATAAATGTTCTAATTTTAGTAAATGTTCTCAGTTTGGTTTTATTTAAATGTCTTTGTTTCACCGAGACTTTGGGAGCTAGACTGAATCGATTTTTCTGTGGATTCGGAAGATGCCAATTAGCTGGGATCTATGTCCTTGTGAACGTTACAATCCCGGAAGGGAGGTTTTCTTTCTTTCCCTCACCCTTGGGGAATGCTGCTTGCCATATCCAGCTTCTTTTACTTTGCTGCCAAGTTAGTTGTAACATCTGCAAAGGTTCACTCTGAAACAGACTTTGAGACCTTCTGCTTTAGCCACACTTCTGCAGTTTAGCGTAAGTCCCTTGAAAATGGCCAAAGCTCGTAACAGATGTTTTTTGTGATGGGCTTTTACTTTTCTTCTATGCTCCTGGATTCACATCCGCAGAGCACCTTTAACTCAACCCATTCATTTCTTTCCCGGGTATAACATACATTTACTACATACAATTCAGTTCTAATCAAAAGGCACGACAGCCAACTGTAACTTGCCTGCTCCCCAGACCGGGGGTCCATGGTCTGGGGGAGGCATGGGGAGCAGGGGAGAGGAGGTGGCTGCGGGCCGAATGCCTGTACCGCTCCATCTCCCAGGAGGAGTTTTACCAACAGCAATTTCTGAGAAATTTGCACCACTATAAATGAGTGCCTGTTCATACCCTCTGTGAGGCTGACCCTATTCACTGCTGAACATGCACTAATTCATGAAGAAATAATAGCAAAAGTTTTTAAAACTTGATTCCCATTTCAGAACAAATGCATCCCATAATGCTTTCACTTTGCTTAGGGTTTCATTTCTTTGCTGTGTGACAGACTTACCCAACTGAGCTCCAACACGTCCTGGGGCTAATCCGTACTTCCTATTGGTGGAGCCAGTCCACCAATCAGGAACAAGCTGAGGAACGTGGGTGCCGCCCCTTTCCCGAAGGGAGGGGGAGAGGAGCTTCCGGACCTGATTGTGGACTGCAGCATGGCAGGTCTGCCGGACTTCAGGGGCCCCTGAAGCGTATAAAAGGAGAGCGTGCTCCGCACGCAGGGCAGATGCAGCGAAGGGCTCAACAGGAGCGGAGCTGGGGAGAGCCGTCCCCGCGGGCGATAGTCTTTGGCTTGGGAAGACGCCGCTGGCGGAGCCACCGCTGGAGCCTCAGCCCTGGGAGGAGGGTGAGCCTGCCGGGCCCCCACACGGTGCACAGCCCGGTGCACAGGGCTGACCCTGGGAGCTGCAGAAGGCAGCTTGGGTCCCAGGATACTCAGTGCACGTAGTGCTGCATGGGGCCACCAGACCCTGGGAGCTGCACATGGTGGCTCGGCCTGCTGCCCTCGGCGTGCAGCCGAGCGCTCTGTGCCCGCGGTGGTGCGCGGCATCCCAAACTCTAAGAGCAGCGCCATGCCACTTGGGTTTGCAGCCCCCTCCCTGGTGTGAGGCTGGGCACCTGGGAGGCACCATCGGGGTGCACTGGCGGTCCAGCAGTCCAGCTCCGGGTTTTGGGACCTGCATGAGGTGGCCCAAGCCCTAACAGAAGGCAGAGGGCAAGGCCTGGGCGTCGGGACCCGCACAGGGCGGCCTGATGCTCACCGCCCCGTAGAGTTACGAGCACAACTTCCCTGGTTGATCAGGCCACGAAGTCTTGTCCGGGGCTCCTGGTTCCCATGTCTACTGTCGAGACAGGATCTTGGGTCGGGGACCGGATCTCTTCGGGTTTCTGTCAGCCGTGTTCTGCAGGGTACGCTCTCACCTCTCTCTATATCCCATATAGCTTGCATTTCTTAATGCATACAAGGGTTTTGAACCCGAAAGCTTGCGCTTAATAACTATTCTCCAACCATTTGGGTTGGTCTAATAAAAGATATCAAATTCACCCAAGGAACCTTATCTGCCTACAATTAACTTAAGCCTTCCTCCTAATGTATATTAATACTCCTGCTGCTGTTTGCCAAATATGGTTACCTTTAACTGGGGTTTTCTATTCTGAGGTCATCTTTTCATCCTTAGGTGGGGGTAGGTTTTGCTCTGACTCTGCCTTTTTTGCCCAGGTAATTTAGTTAACCAACTTCCAGTTTCGTTTCAAATCAGGGGCAGTGTTTTTCCATCTTCTCCTTTCACTGGGTGCAGGTCTTGACCACAGTTCAAGTTAAGCATGCGGCTTGAGCTGAGCACAAGGGTCCAACCCCAGCCTGAAGGCCTTTGGGTCCCGACAGGAGTTCAGCGTTGGGCCTAACCAGGGGGAGGGAAGACAGAAATCCTGCAGCAATCTCTCTGAAGCATCCACTGGGCCCTTAGAGGAGAGTGCGTGCAAAAGGCTGCCCGCTGCCTGAACCATAAGCAAGTACTAAATTTTAGTCCTAAAATGGTCTCTAGACATGTTTATCCCTTTTAAACCTTTAGGTTTTTGTTGGTTTGGGGTTTTTTGGCGGGGCAGGGTGGAGTTGAATGGCAAAAAGGAAGTTGTGCAGCTAGATCCAAGTGGAAACTGTTGCATGCATTTGTGAGAGTGTGGCCTTGGGTGGTAGCTATGAATGTTGTTAGTGCTCTTCTTTTTGGGAGAAGCCATTTAAATGTGGCTTTTTTATGTTAATGATGCATAACAGCATGAAGCTCACTTCCTTCCCTGGCTCCATGTAGGATATGTCAAGGCAGAGGGAACAGAATTTGCAGGACTGCCCCAGGCACACCACCACTTAAGCTAAAGTCTCATTAGCAGAGTTGGTGAATAATTTGACAAATAAAAACCTTTTTTCATCTTTTTGATTCATTTGCAACTTGACTTTGGGCCTGATCATCAACGGATGTAAATTGGCATAGCCCCTCGAGCTGCTACGGCCGCTGTCATCTTCATGATTTATTTCCTGGTTGCTTTTTTTTTTTTTTTTTTTTTTTTTTGCTATAGTTTATGGGAATCCATCCTAAACGCACGTCAGTCTTTAGCAGGCGTGACAGTGCTCTTTGCCCAAGTCGTGCCATTTTGTTTGGCAGATTTTATTCTCCTCGTTTTATCTGCTGACCTGGTTTACTGCCCCAATCTGATCAGTAGCTGAAAGCACTATTCACCTGGAAACTTCTGGCCTCAAAAACCAATAGTTATTCTGGCTTGGTGGGGAGCGTGGCAGTCCTTGACGTGCTCGTGCGTTGGGATGATGGCAGGGAACACTCCATCAGCATCCACTTTGTGCAGAGACCTTTTTGGTCGCATCATTTCTCTAAGTGTTTAGGACAAGCTTTCTAAAGCATCTTTATAACGCGTACAGCCCGTGGCAGATATGACAGCTGTATTTTAAACTGCTGTGGAACAGGGTGCCAGATTTTTTGATGCTTGCATAGAAGGACAAGGTTCCTTTATTGGATCTTTTTTTTTTTTTCCTTAGGCGCTTGAATCCCATATGAAGGGATATTATAACTCCTGCTGGATTACATTATCAGATGGGACTTGATCTCCTATCGGGCAAGGAGAATTAGAGGATCTCCCTACAGCAGAGGGGCCTCAGGTTCAGGACTGAGAGGGATTGCAGGGAAAACCCAAGAAACACAAGCCCGGGGAGGATGTTTAGCATGAACGTGGTTGGTTGAATTACCAGCAATACTAACCCCTTGGAAATAGGTAAGCCTGCCCTATATATAAAGTGTGTGGCTATGCTTATTAAAGCAGGTAGGCAATTCTTCCAGCTTCTGCAGTATTTAACCAAAGTCAAGGGCCTAATGTAAACCCATAAAAGCAAAGGCAGCTCAAAGCGAAAGCTAAAAAATTCAAACTGACACGTTGGGCTTTGCAGGGAACGGGGAAAGGGCAGCCTGGATATTTATCCTTTAAAAGGATGTCACCAGGATTTAATACTGGGCTGCTCGCGTCATGAGAAACAATTGGAGAGGAACACGAGTGGTTTAAGCCCTCACAAACTCATCTGCAGGTGCTTATCGGATAACACCCTCCACCGGTTGTTTATTAAGGACCGGACTAGATCAAACCTCACTTATTCACTTTTTTGGAAAGATTAGTGAATTGCCCGTAGTACGAGTGATTTCCCCGGGGGCCATCATGGCTTTTTCTACTCCCCCCTCAATCTGGAAAGCGTGAGATCAGAGCGGGAATTGGACCCCGGTGTCTCACTGGGTGCCCTGGCCACAAATCGAATGCAAGGGGTAAAAATTGAAAGGCAAGACAAGCTGACACTTGCGCTTAGATCTGACATGCCAGATTTTCGCCTGGAGCAAACTGGGGATCACAGTGGAAATGCTGACGGGATCATAAGGATACTGTTGTGTCAAGCTGATTTATTGCCATATGGCATCTGCTGTGACACCTTGCTCAACTGCGGTACTACAAACGGCACGGCTGTGAACAGCCCTGGACAGGAGGCTGTTCGGGGGGAGCTCTGAATTGACAGTATAAATGATGCTGCTGTTCCCCTCCTCCGTTCGGATGCGCATTGTTCTCTCTCGGGATCCTTGCCTGATTTATGAACCGCTACGGCATTACTATTAATGGTACTTCTTTAGGCAGCTGCTGAGCGTAGTGGCAGTGTCTGCTCTCGAGGTTGCAAAGTGTTTAGGCTGCACAAGTGAGCAGTTAGTCGTTTTGTTTTTTAAAGCTGCAGGGGGGGGGAAAAGCTTGTCTTTTGGAGGAATAAGCCTTATTTATACCCTGACAGCTGTCTGCTTTGAGGAGAGCTGCGAGGAAAGAGCTCCTTAAAGACTGAAGGATGAAAGCTAATAAAGGGACTGTCATTTTATTTTACGCAGAGTGTCACTTTGCCTGGACTCCAGCAAGGTAACACGAGTCCAATCCTTCTGTAAGAAATGGTCATGGAAAAGAAGGGTTGGAAGGAGCTTCAGGAGGTCACATCTAGTCCAACCCCCTGCTCAAAGCAGGACCAGCCCCAGCTACATCATCCCAGCCAAGGCTTTGTCTAGCCAGGTCTTAAAAACCTCCAAGGATGGAGAGTCCGCAACCTCTCTGGGTAACCTGTTCCAGTGCTTTACTACCCTCCTAGTGAGAAATGTCTTCCTCGTATCTAACCTAAACTTCCTTGCTGCAACTTGAGACCATTGCTCTTTGCTCTGTCATCTGCCACCCCTGAGACCAGTCCAGCTGCATCCTCTTTGCAACCAGCCTTCAGGCAGCTGGAGGCTGCTGTTAAATCCCCTCTTAGTCTTCTCTTCTCCAGAAGAAATAAGCCCAGTTCCCTCAGCCTCTCCTCATATGTCGTGTGCCCCAGCCCCGAACCAGTTTTGTTGCTCGACCAAAAACCACGCTTTGAGTGTCTCTCCTGGGGCACCTATGTCTGGCTACCCACCTACCTGGAGCAAGCCTGGGGTAACCGCCACCACCACCCGGGCCTGGGTCTTTTTTAGGACTCTGCGCAGCCTGGGGTACACAGACCCTGCAAACTTTGGGGGTGCTTTGGCCCCGGCAGGATGCACCTGAACGCTTCTTATACCCTGCAGCATTAAGAGTAGCCTCCCTTATGCAGCTGAGCAAAGGGCGCTCTAAGGTTAATCTCACCCTTTTGAGCACCCACAGCGAGGCGTGCTGTAACAGATAGCTTTATTGATCGAAGAGGGAGAGCATGGGGAAGGAATACAAAACAAAAGGAATATCGAAAGGAAACTGCTTTGAGCAAATCAGCATAGGCTCGTTTGGCCCTGCTGTTCTGCAGGCCCTAAATGAGTGGCTAAATATCAGGTAAGTTACTCGCATAGGCCTCCAGAAATCTCAGGATGAATATGCTTCTGCGCGCGTGTTTCCAAGAAGATGTCTCTGCTCCCAAGATGGAGTGACCCTTTAAATAACCTTTCTGATCGCATCACCTGAACCCCACCACAATCGGGTATTTTCTGAGCACCGCTGATGCTGACCAGTCAGTTTGAAAAAACGTGCGAGCCCTCACCTCGAGGAGTGAGCACTGCCTTAGGATCGCCCTTCCAGGTCGGTGGCTGGAAGGTTACACAAAGGACCTGGACCCAGAAGAGGGAACTCCCCCGCTCCTTAGGGGATCACCTAGGCAGCCAGGTGGTTGAGAGACTCATGGGCACAGGGAGAAAGAGAAGAGAAAAAGAAACCGCCCAAAGAGGAGGCTGGGATGGAGCTTTTTCACATGTTACGTGGCCCCAAAGCTGCCGCTGTCAGTGGCCTAGCCGCGGAGAGGCAACCCGCTGCTCCAGGGCTGTGCTGCACGCGGCAGCCGCTCTGGGCCCAGGATGCACAGCTCCAGGACCGTGCTGCTCAACCTTGCAGTGGCTCTGGCTTTCGGGCTGTGCAGAGTAGCCCTGCAACAGCTCTAGGGCCGTGCTGCACCACCCCGGAGTGGCTGGGGCAGGGACTGTGCCAGCTGCAGTGCCCACCCCGCATCCTGTCTGGCCTGTGGACTGACCCCATTGCACTCATCTGGCCCCTGGGGCTGGATGAGCTTGACACCTCTGTTTTACTGGAAAGGAAATATTTGCTTTACTTTTCAAATGACCCTTCATGTCTTTCCCCTGCAATTCTGGATTTCCTGTTAAGAGAAGTGGCCTAGTTTGAGTTAAGAAATTCTCTCTTTTATGAGTCTTTATTAAAACCCAAAATATGCGTGATTTTTCTAGTCGTGCGCAGTTTACTCAACATATGGGTGTGCAGGGCAGAGTGGAAATAGGAAATATTAACAAAATGATATACGCTGGGATTTTAGCAGCTTCTGATTGCAGTCAGTGTGGCGCGTCAGGAGTCCTGAATTTTCCTGCTGACCACCAGTTTCAGCAGAGTTGACATTCACAAAATCTGTTCGGGTCTGTGGAGTGGATGGGACCCCCCAGGTAATTCAGGGAGATAAAGCAACATGGGTCAGGAGAGGAGATGAAAGGAAAAGGTGAGGGAAGCAGAAGGGGCAGGAAAGAGAGAGGTTCTCCCTTTGGGTCTTATTTATACACAACCTTCTGGTCTAGACGCAGTTACACAGGGCAATTGGAGGCCGTACTGAATATGATGGTATTGCGTGTGTTTTTTCATTGCTCTGTTTGGCCTTTTTTTCCTAGCTTGGATGATACCCACCATAAATACCAGTGGCGCCATATCAGTAATCAGTGCTGACATGTGTCCTCTTTTCTCCTGACAGATCAAATAACAAAAGGAGATCTTGAAAAAGTGCTGCAGAAGTTCACAGGGGACATAATGCAAGTTCCTCCACTGTAAGTCCAGTATTGCTTAGATCTGGGCATGACTAGTAGTGATGCTCCCTTTTGGGAAGCTTTTCAGCAGAAATCTCTTCCCAGACAAGAGGATATCAGCAAGGCAGGCTTCGGATGTTGTTAACCTGCCAGGCTCGCTGCCGAGGGTTGCATCCGATTTAAACATCGGACACAAATTGTCCCTTGAACTGTGCTTTGTGGTGGCTAAATATTAATATAGAGCATCGTCTGAAGATGTTTTTACAGGGTTTTGTTGGGGCTCTCTTATCTGTTAGTTGGAGGAAAATACTTTGAGGCCTCCATTTAGTTCTATAAAGTAAAGGGCTTTTTAGGTTTCATGTAGAAATGTCTGAGATCATTTTAAAATTTACATGCCTGAAAACCCAGTTCTGTTTCCTACAAACAAGTGATATATATATATATATATAT
>JAGPOW010002742.1:17143647-17165154 GCA_030014935.1 Caiman crocodilus | reverse complement strand
TCCCCCCCCCCCCCCCCCCCCGTCCGTGCAGAACTCTCTTCCTGTGCCAGCGTGCGAGAGCTGACCCGAACCAAGCATGGGCCATTTACCCTAGAGGAGCACACGCTTCATGAAGACAAATGGACAATTGATGAAATTGCACGGTCCCTAGAGCATTGCATGTCTCTTCTCCCAGAAGAACCGCCACATAAAAAATTAAAGACCGAGCATTCGGAAGAATCCGCTGTGAGCTGTGAAGATAAGTGATAAGTCAGGTCAAGGAAAAAGACTGAATGATTGAGACATTTTGAGATTGGACCGTGATAGTCTTGCCTTCCTGAGTAAATTTACAAGCCTATACATGGAGGGTGCTATACTGCAGTGCAAGGAGAATGCCCCCTTTCTCTCATATGCACAAAATGTCTAGTGCTTATTGCTTCCTCGCTTCTGTTTTATACACTGAAAAAAGGTTTCTTGCTAAAAACTAGCTCTTCGCTGTATGCTGGAAAGATGCTGAAGGGAGTGTATCTTTATTACTACGTTGATACCAAAAAAAGTGTTTTATATTTTATTAAATTTGGTAAATTTTGAGGGAGAGAAACAATTCATTTTTTGTGCAGCTGTTAGTCAAACTCAAATCCCGAAATATCACTGTAATGAAAGCCTGTGCCAGTTTGACAGATGCAGAAATGTGGAGTGACATTGTATTTCTTTTCTTTTCTTTTCTTAAAGAGATTCCTTGAACTGGAAATGATTTCACTGTAGCCCTGAAATGGTTTCACTTGTAGTCCTTATTATTTGGTGTGGTCTTTCAGTGGAACATTACCCAGAGTAAGTCAAGCACAAACTTTTAAACGTACCATTCAGTTAACTGCTCAAAAACAGACGCGATCTCTAATGAGAAGTGGTATTCCTTACTAATGTTAAATGGTTTGGAGCAGTGGCGCACAATCAATGCACCAGCGTATGGCTATTTCTTATTTTCCAAGGGGCAACTTTACCCCAGCGTGGCATGACTTACCCGGGTAGACTGGCACATCATGTGCCTGCTTCTCTAGCACACCAGAGTAATTGTGCCGTGTGTAGTAAGGAAGTGAGAGCTGGGGGAAACTCCCACTTCTGTTTGCCTGAAGGAATAATGACCAAAAAGTAGTTCCCGCAGTGGGGAAAACTGTTCTCCTCACCACGTCTGTCAACGCTCTTGGGCCCTGGAAGTTGGGGCTGCCCCATATCTGTTGCGTAGAGATGCTGCACTTTGAATTTCAAGCCCCCCAGATGCTGGTAATGGAACCTGCCATTTCCGCAGGTGAACCGTCCTAGCTGTTAATTGACGAAACCCATCCAGGGTTTTACAAAGAGTAGGGGTGCAGCAAGTGGAGCTGCAGGTGTGGCTGCACCCCCTCTCGCCCCCTGCCTCCTCCCTGCTCTTGCACCGTGGGAGCAGCAGCTGGGGACTTAAGTCCCAAGGAAAGTAAGAATCCCCTGCCCTTCCTTTCCCCTCCATGCATGTCTGCTCCCCTCCTTTCCCCTCCCCTTCGTCTACCCCACCTGCTGCTGCCAGCATCCGCACTGTCCCGGGGCAAGGGCAGTTCCTGCCCCGTTCCCGCTGGGCTATGGACGATGGCAGCTGTGGCTGCTGTTCCTGCTCCTGCTTGCAGGCGAGGAAGGGCAATGCACCCATCTGCTGCTGCCCCAGCCCCAAGCTGAGCCCAGCACTCGCACAGCTCGGCTTCTGCTTCTCTCGCCCCGGGGACAGCGGCACCAGCAGGCTGTGGAGCAGACGGAGGTGGAAAGGTATATGTCTTTAAGCATGGAAGAGAAGGGGGCAGGGGTAATTCTTACCTTCTTTGGGACTTAAGTCCCTGGCTACTGCTCTTGCGGCATGGTCAGAAAGTGAGGTGCAGCGGTGCCACTACACTCCCTCCGGCTCTGCCCTAGGTTAATGGTTTTCAGCACTGAAAAAGATGTTTCATGTTCCTAATTTGAAAAACACTGAATCTACTTATACTGTTGTCTCTTAAACTAACAGCAGCCAATAGCAAAGGTCTTCTCCTTTTTCTGGCGCTTGTAGAGTGTAACCGAGTTGCCTCTGAATTTTCAGTCTTCGAAGTCAAATCAGATTAAGTTTCTCACTGGAGATGGTGGAGATGTCTGCTTATTTTTGTAGTTCTTACTGATAGAATAAGAGATTTTAAAATCCAGATGAGCTTCATGAAGTATTAGACTTTCTGAGCTTTTATCATTCCTCAGGTAGTAAAGGGCTTAGTGTTTTCCTTTCCGTGTCTGCATATCTATGGTGGGTCTAGGTGCAGTTGACACAGTAAGACATGTAAAATTAGGGAAAAGTGTGGTCAGCTTCAAAAGAAAGTTAACACTTTGGAGGCTGTTTCTTTAATGGTCTAGGAGAGGCAAAGTAGTTAAGATATTTCTCTTTGTCTCCTAAGAAAACCAAATGAGGCAGCCAACAATCACTTTTCAGTGTGCATTTCTTGAGTGATCAAAGACTTGCCGTTTCTTTTACTCTCTCTCCAAATCTAGCTCTTGCAAGAACCTCATTAACGTTATCCCAGTGGTCTTTTAACATTGAATGGTAAGCTTTCATTTTGTTCATATATCCTGTGGATATCTTCCTTTTTTTTAATAGCTCTCTGAATATAGGTCTGCTAGTCGAGTTGTTATAGTGAGTTGCTTCTTAGAAAAAGGGCTGGAATTGAAAATCTCCTGTTCTGTTAATAGGGTTTCTTTGTATGTAGCGCTAGAAGTGCCTGGTGCATTCTTCCCACCTGTCTGCTTGGTATTTACAGCACTTTTCTTAATCTTTTTTTTCCTTCAGCTGTCTAAATGTTCTTAATTTCAGTAGTTTGCCCTATATTTTTCTTCTGCGGCTTTTAAGTTAGTGTGCTACTGTCTAGTCTGCTTTAGATATTAGCAATGTTCCTGTCGTCTTGGTAACAAAGATCTTACCAAAGCCTGTTTCAATTAATGGGAAGAGGCCGATTGACTTCAGTGGGTCTTAGGCCAGGCTTGAAGTGCCAAGTAAAATGTATATGGAAACAGAGGAAAAGAATATAAGCGGGCATTTTTCTGCATCGTCTTCAAGTTTGTGCATGGATGTCACTAGGGTCTCTCACTGTCCATTTAACCAACATGCCAGCTTTCTCACCTTGGGAGTCCTTGAGAGACCGACCCACACGACTTGAGAGATTCTCTCTCTTCTAGGACCTTTGCTTCCCGTGCTTATGTCCGACGGTCATCGAATGTCAAGCAAGAGCGAGGAGCTTCTCGGGGCGTCAGGACTTTCACGGGCATCGTGGTTTCTTCCTACAAGAGGAAAGAACAGGACTGGACTTTGTCACAGGAAGCTCTTTGTTCCTTCCTCCCCGCTCCCGACTGTTTCGAGCTAGGAGGACATGGAGAGGAGGGGAACCATTTCAAAATACCTGGATGGTACTTAAGATACCAGAAAATATGGTCTCTCCAGTAGAGAGTCGTTACCAGCAGTTCATGGTGCAGAGGCTGTGACGCGGTGATTAATCAACGGTGAAACGATGAATGAGCTAATCCAGGGCTTTCCGAACACTTGTCTGTGCAGCCCCTGCCCCACGGCAGCAAAGGAGGACCCCGCGCTGACCCTAACAGTTGCACTATTTGCCCTTTCTCCTTTTTGGCGTTTTCTGCTTGCACGCCTTAGCGCGGCGTCTTCCCTGGTTCTTCCATGGGTCGTTCTGTGCTGTTTTGATTCCCAGGTCGGCTCTCCCTTGAGTCATCCCCACTCCTATGCTCCAGCCCAGTTGCCAGAGGCTGAGCTGATGTGTCCCAGCAGGCCTGGGCCCAAGTCGCAGGCTCCTTCCGCGTGCCCCTGGGACTCTTCGTTCCTCATGCCTGGGGAGGGAGCGGGTCCTGCCGAGCCTCAGCTCCCTGGAAGGGCCAGCTGGCTCTGGGATGTCCCTTGTCGTGCAGACTAGCTGCTCCAGGAATGTCTTCAGGTTTTCGTGAAAGATTTTGGGAGTGCGCCTCTGCCTGCACTACCAAAGTGGTGCTGGGTAGTCCCTCTGGACAGGGGGACAGAAGAAACCTGAAACCTTTTCAAAGGGTTAAATCCTATGCACTTTGGGCCAGATCCTATTCCACCTCGCTGGGGCCCCTGAAAAACTGCCAATGCAAAAGATTAGTGGGTGGATGGCTCCTTTTACGTCCTTTTTGTGACTTCCTTAAGGCTAAGACAGTAGTGCATTGTAAAAGTGGATGAACTCCTGTTTTTTTTCGGAGACTGGAAAAGGTTAGATTGGACTTAGGTGTCTAATAGCGGTAATAGGATCAGTTTGGTATCTTGGCACTTTCCTGGGTCTGAAGAGACTGCTGGGTCCCCATGGGAGCTCCTCTGCCTGGTATAGCTCCTCTAGACTTTTTTTTTTAACCCAAGAGCCCTGGGAATCGCAAGCTTTCAAGTCAAGTCTTTACGGACAGAAAAAGTGACACTTTCCCAGGACTGATTGGCAGTGTCCTGGGTGATGTGTAAAGGGTAATATAGGGAAAAGTATGTTTTGTGAAGGTCGGCGTAAGACGACCTGAGCAGTCGAGTGAGAGGGACTCGCGGTCAAAGAGAAATCAAAGCAGTTAGTTATGTTAAATGTGTGGCTCTGCGGGTTACCGGGAACCACACGCGTTACCTAGGCAATACCTAATTTCTGTGGGCATCCTTCCAGGGAAAAGACTTACTGGGAGAATATGCCTCACCTTTCAGGCTGAATACTGGTGAGCAGACCTTGGTCTCAGCCCCTCTGGCTCGCAGCGTTATCTCTCGGTCTCCATAGGACACTCACGTTTGCTGCAGCTGCGTGGATGGGGTTGGCAAGGGCTTCGTCATTTCTCCCTCTCCTCTCCCCACTTCTGCACAGCTGGATCCTTTTCTTCCTCGCATAACTGGTTATCTTTTCATTGTGAGGCTCTCCTCCATGAGCTCATTTTCTCGTCTACAGTGATTCTCTACTTTTTCTTTCATGTTTGATTATTTCTCTTGTCACAGTGCTGTTGGTTTTGTACTTTTAAAACAAAATCAGCAGGATCCTTTTTATGCACCTCAGGCATGGGGCTCCAGCAAAATATTCCTTAACTTGCCTTCGTCAGGAGCTCTGTTTTGCGCCTTGTCCTTTAGTTTTGTTCTCGTCACCACCTATTTCTCTTATTTCTGTCGGGGGAAAGTGAGAGCACGCTAAATAATTTGCATTACTAAATCAAAATTTTGGGATCGTTTGCAAATTTAGAAGTGCTTAACAGCTGGAGTGCTTAGCTCATCAGATTGTGTCCTTCTGGCAGTCTCATAACTCCATTTTTTACGTTTACTAGGTATAGCAGGGTGCTGCTTCAGGGCTTTTCAGCCTGGCTTTGTCCCTCCCCTAAATGTCTCTCAGCCAGCCTTAGTACTATGCAGGCTTTCACCGTGCTGGCCTTTGCTGCCAGGAGCAGCTCAGCCTGCCCCAGTCCTGTACCGCCCTTCAGCAAACAGGGTAAGGAAACAAAGGACCCTGAGATGAGTCTGCTGTGGCTTCAGACTTGTCCTCCTCCTAGCACAGACGTTTCCTGCCTCTGGTGCTTCTCCTTGACTCCCATTTCCCCTCCCCACCACCTCCTGTCTTCTACTGGGCTTTTTGATTCCTCATTAGCCTTCCCACAGCTGCAGCCCTTCACTTTCCCTAGCAGCCTTTTCTTCAGGCCACTCTGTTGCGCTTGGTCAGGGCTAGAAATTAGCAGGAGCACCCATTTTATTGAATGATGCTTGAGAAGGAGATAGGTGTATAGGGACACACACATACACCCACCGCCACCTGCCTGTCCCTAGTGTAAACCAGCCAGAGGGAGATCACGTGAGACAAGCGTGTGAATTCAGCCAGGCTGGGCAGCATACTGTCCCCATTAAGAAGCAGTCATTGCATCTGATTACCGTAGGCTTAAATTGGTTCTTCGTGAAACCTGATTAAGCAGACTGCCAGGAGTTACGTGCATCCCCAAATAAGCCTCAAGCACCGGCTCGCTGGAATACTAGCATCTCCGCTACGAGAGGAGAGAAAACATTGCTCTGCGTCTTGCTGTCTCCGAGATCAGCTGCTGCAATCTCAGAAAGTGGCAAAGCAGCAAGATGGGAACTGGGGCAACCTTATTTCAGCATTTCAAGGCTGACCTGAAAGGGCTCAGCCAAGCAGCCCTCCTTAGAGGAAGTAATCAGAAAAAGGAACGGATATTTTATTTCTTCAGTTCTTAGGGGGACAACTAGAGGAACTGCTTTCTCCTCGTCCCCCAAAAAAACAGCATGGCGGGAGCATGAGGTTCATGGGCCTCTGTTCAATGACCAGCTCTTATGTGGCCTTTTACTCCGGAAGTGAGAGGGAGTAGAAAAAGAAAGGAAGGAATGACATTGGTAATATATGTACCAAAATGGCTTTAAACAGCCTACAGCAGGGGTTTTCAACCTTTGTGGGTCGTTATACCCTTGGCAGCCAGTGAGAAGGCAGGAGTCTTTGTACCCTCAGTGGCCAGATGAGCGTGGGGGGTCCCCAGCAGCCAGTTGGCGAGCATGGCAGTGGAAGTGCCAGTGGCGCCCGCTGCCGGGTACCCCGTGAGGCCATCACAAGTACCCCTGCGTGGCAGGGCACTGGGTGTGCCTGCCACTTTAAGGCCCTGGAACTGGCAGCCTCCAGGTGCCTGATGAGGGCAGCCATTTTGAGACGGAGGCTGCCTACATAAACACAGGCAGTTTGGCTGCTGGAGGGCAGGCAGCAACATTGCCTGGCCGGAGAGCTGCTAGGAAGAACACCGGAGGTATGGGGGAGCTGTAAGGGGACGGCAGGAGGCTCCTGGTCCTGGGCATGACCTGAAAACTGCTCCCTGCTGGGAGTGGGTGGCCTGGTGGGGCTCTCAGTGGCGTGGGAGCCCCCAGGAAATGCCAGGCCAGCTACCACCCCGGTGGAAGACGAGACGGGGAGCCTTGACCCTTTGCCCCCACCACCAGGTGGGTTACCCCATCTAGGGCGACTTGGAGGATCCAGAGGGACCTGAGAGAGTGAGGGCTAGAGACCCGACCCGACCATGTGAGTACCCTCAACTGGGCCAGGACCCAGGGAGGGGTCAAAAGGGCCATAGGCCCACCGCGAGGGATGCCCAGAGCTGGAGGCCTGGGGTCCCGACTGGCTTGGAGGTGGGCCAGGGAAAGTTGCCGAAGGTCTGGGAGGGACCACACCTGAGAGGGGAAGATGGTTTCGGGGGGGTGAGGTAGCCCGGATGATGGCGGAGAGGCCGCCCAATTGTGTGGATTATGGGCAGGTCCTGTATGGACGATTTTGGGCCCAGCACGGGGGCCGGTGAGAAGATGAACACCTAGATGTTATCAGCGAGGCTTGGGCTGCGGCATGGGGATGGAAGGAGCCGCAGAGAGCGCCCCCTGGCATCGGGGCACAAACGGGCAGCCTCCCGCTTACGGAAGATCTAAATGAACCAATTAAGATCAAGTCATGGCAGGCGAGACTAGGCAGGCGGTTGGCCCAGAGACGGATGCGGGGGCCATATTGAGGGCGGCCCCAAGCAGCACCTTGTCGCACCCTGGTTGAAACCCCTGTCTTACAGTATTCGCTCCTCACCAAAACGATGAATGTAAGCTGAAGCTCTGGCCCCCCGCGGGTGTAACTGTTCCCATGGGAGGTCTGAGTCTGTAAATCTGCTGCTGTTTTGAATCCTCTCCAAGCAGCCACAGCCCTTGATACCATGAAGAGCAAAAAGCAGGCTAAGGTTGAAAAGAAAGGTAGGGAACTGGGGACAAAAGCGGAAGAGAGCTGGAAACAATGGGAGACGCTGCGGTCTCCCTCAGCTTGCCCCTTTTAGATGAAAAAGAAGGAGACGTATTCTCGTTTGCTCTTTTTTCCAGATGGGGATGACTTCAGGTATTGCGCTCGGTACCAGGCTCCAGCTTTGCAAACAGTGCACACGTCTTAATTCAAGGACCAAAAGTATCACTTTATAGGGAGATTTAAAACTCTTTAGTTTGAATGAAGTGTGCGCATGCTGCGGTGAACGCTGCATGTATTATTTTCTTACATGATTATCCAAAGTGAGGAGTTGTTTTATTTTAAAATATATCTATTAAATCTTACAAAGAGAAAAATGGGGAAGAAAAGGCTTTTGCCTTAGCTGTGAGTTGTCATCTTTTTTTTTCTTTGACAGGAGATGCATAAAACAATTAGCTTAAATATACCATCTCAAAATTTAAGGTGCTTTTTTGGAGAAATGCATTCCAAAAATGTCTGAAGTTAGGAGGGCCATTTTCCATTACAGCTTTCTAAAAAGACACGATCATATGATGCTTTTCAAGGTGCGCTAATCTTTCACTGTTTCTTTTTTTTATTATTGACTTGCAATAAGCACTTTATTTCTTTTTGTATGTATCTGAAGAGAAATAATGTTGTCTATCATTAGAGGTTTTATTGCTTTATGTAATTGATAGGGTACTCTGTGTATCTAGAATATAGATCCACAAATTCTAAATTGCCTGTAATTTGAGCAATGGATAAATACTATGTATATATGGGGGGAGAGAAAAGCATATGTACAAAATGTTTCCACTTTATACAAAGCAACTTAAGCATATTTTTTCTTAATTTTTT
Organism: Caiman crocodilus; assembly: GCA_030014935.1. Lineage (NCBI taxonomy): Eukaryota > Metazoa > Chordata > Crocodylia > Alligatoridae > Caiman > Caiman crocodilus. The sequence goes on along the minus strand of JAGPOW010002742.1, from coordinate 17,156,524 downwards.
TTTAACTCTAGCTTAACTATGGCTTTAACGTTACTTTGAATTCAGCAAGGCTCATAAGTACACGATTGATTTACAGTGTGTGAATGCTCCTGTTGACGTCAGGGGAACTGCTCTAGCGCTCAGAGGTAAGCGCATGCTTACTTCAGAAGAAGCTTGCTGAAATTTAATTACTTTGTCCTGTCGTGTATGTTTGAGGTTTCTTTCTTTCTTTTTTCTTTTTTCTTTTTTTTTTTTTTAAGATGCGAGTAACAAACTTGCTGGACTGAAATAATACATTTCTGTTGTACAAAAAATAAAACAGGCATCTGACAAGATAAGTGATAATTTTTCCCCTCCAGCCATTGGAAATGTAATGGCTTTTGCTGTAAAATAAAAAAGGGAAAAGAAAGCCCTGTCATTCTGAGCTGAATTAATGCTGTTGTGTATATTTATTTATTTAGCAAAAGTATTGATTTCCTCTGAGGAAGGCTGTGCAAAACGGAGAAACACGCTTGCTTGTCTGACTACTTGGGTGATATGCCTCTGGAGTTAGGAGTGTGCAGCTCTTTTATTGACCAATATACAGTCTCTATAAATAAACTCGCCCGTCCTTTCCCCGTGGGTTTGTGGATTGGCTGTTGCTGCTGTGAGGTCTTGAGGTTGCTGCTTCCAATTTTCTGTACCCAGTAGTAATTATTTTCTATAGGGAAAGAGGCAAATAGCAGATGGCAAGCAAGCCATATTCATATCTTCTGCTCTGTATTCAGTCGCTGCTATTTGTCAGCCTTTGGGGTGCTCTTTTTCCCTTCACGTAACCAACCCCAGATTGCCCTGTTTCACAACGTATGAGGTCAGAAAAGCCCATTAGAACATCTAACCTGACTTCTGGATTATCACCATTGGCCATTGAGTTTCCTCCAAACACCCCTAGAGTGAGCCAAGCACCACCTAGATCTGGCTTCACGTACCTGGATTCTGCTGGTTCCCACATGCCCAGGTTGGGCCTTTCAAACGTTTTGTGACCCTGATCTAGCATGCAGGGCTGTGCTATTTGTCCCACGGGCCTCATCGGTTTGAAATTTCGGTGGCAGGGAAGTGGCGATAACACAGATGACGTGGTCCACAGGCCTCATCTGGCCCATGGGCTGGGGGTTGAGCACTCTTGCGATAGGGGAGCTAAACTTCACGCTGCAGAGGTGGTGGAAAACCTCCAGGCTGGGAGAAGATTCCTTCCTAACCACGAATCTGTTGCCCAGGTAGACTCCAAGCACGTGAGCAAAACAGACCAGCTAAGGATCTGAAGATTTTCACTATCGCTTGAGAGCCAACGAGAGCCACCCAGTCCAGCTGTGACCAATCGGATGTTTCTGAGGAAGGCAATCTTTTAGGTGACATCTGGCCAACTGTAGAAAAAAAGTGAGTCCTGATCCTCCCAGATGACCAAGTAAAGCCCTGAAGCCTGGGGCTTGATTATAGTCACGGCCTTACTGCAGAGTTGCTGGTATTATGCTGACGGCAATGCAGGCAATGGCCTGTGAAGAAAGGGAGAGAAGAAGTAGGGTCATGGAGTCACAGATTCAAAAGTTTTGTGACCCAGCTTTCAAATCTCTCTCCAGTATTTCCACGTCCTCCCTGAAGTATGGATACAGGAACTGGGCATTGCAGTGCTACCAGTGCTGAATACAGAGGTAAGATTGCTTTCCTACCTCTTACTGGTTTATGCCTTTTAATACATTCAGGCATCACACTATTTGTTTTGCTTCAGCAACGCACCGAGGCCTTGTCAAGGTGAAGTCTTATGGTAACCTTTTAGTCCTTTTCCGGGTAGCTGCTTTGTGAGACAATACCTTAACTGAGCCCTTTGAGCAATCACCAGATGAGGGAGGAAGCCCTTTTAGATGAGTTGTGATAGGCCTATAGTAATTACCCTCTGAGGTCGCCTTTTGGGAGCAGTAGCTCTGGTCTTTAGGCAGCGTCTGTAGTTTCATGGCTGGTCAGCACTGAAGCCTGTACTTCTTTCACCAGGTCTCCGGTCTGTAGCCTGGTTTGTCTTTGGCTGGTTTAGCTGCTGAGTTTGGCCCACAGCCCTCAGCTTGTGCCTTTGGCTCCTAAGCATCGGCTTGTGTTCCGGTTCTGCTGCCCAGATTACAGGCAACTTTGTGGGTAGGCTACTGATAAAAAAGGCAGAGACAAGTCTGCAGCCCAGCCTTTTGTTTGCTTGCATCTTAAAACATGAAAGCAAGGACTTATCCCAAAGTCTGTTTGGCTACCTGTGCAAGCACAATATGGATTCTCATCTCTACCGGCTGGGGAGAGTTGAGAGGTGGAGGAGGGTGGCACGCAGGATGGCAGCAGATCTTCTTGAATTTGCTGAATTCTCCAAATTTCCCTCGGGCCTATGCTCAATATTTGTAGATGGCTGATCCTAATATTCTAATAAATGATCTCTGATTGGTTTTATTTAAATTTCTTTGTTTCACTGAAATTTTTAGAACTGACTAAACCAGGTCTCTTGTGGATTTAGAGGTGTCAGTTACTTAGGATTTATATCTTTGGGTAAGAAGGAGGAAGGATTTCTTACCTCCTTTCCTTCTCCATTATGGAGTGCTGCTCAAGGCTGGCTTGTTTTTTAGGGGTTTTTTTAACCTTAGTTTATGGTCATCTTTGACAAGGCTGTTTTCATTTTTACAAATTATCTAAGTATCTTAACCAAAATATATCTAGGATAGCAAAATAACTTCTGATACATTTGTACTTCTAATAACTTCTACTACATAGATTCATAGACACTAGGGCTGGGAGGGACCTCGGAAGATCATCGAGCTCATCCCCCTGCCCCAGGGGCAGGAAGTCAGCTGAGGTCATAGGATCCTAGCAAGATAGACATCCCAATGTCCCTTGAAGGTTTTCAAAGTAGGTGCTTGAACTACCTCTGGTGGCAGTCTATTCCAAACCTTGGGGGCTTGGACAGTAAAGAAGTTTGTCCTTATGTCCAGCCTGAAACGGTCCTGGAGGAGTTTATAACTGTTCAACCTTGTCATCCTTTGGGGTGCTCTGGTAATCAGATGTTCCCCCAGATCCTGGTGAGCACCCCAATAAACTTATAGGTGGCCACCAGATCACCCCTGAGCCTGTGCTTTTCCAGGCTGAAGAGCCCCATGGCTCTCAGCCTCTCATCATAAGGTCTGTTTTCCTGACCTCTGATCATGCGCGTGGCTCTCCTCTGCGCTCTCTCAAGCTTCTCCACATCCTTTTTTAATTCTGGGGCCTAAAACTGGATGCAGTACTCCAGCTGTGGCCTCACCAAGGCTGAGTACAATGGGAGGATGACATCCTGGGATTTGCTTGAGAAGCATCTATGGATGCAAGCCAGAGTCATGAGTGGTCTTGTGGACCCCCAAGTCCCTTTTGTTCATAGTGCTAGCCAGCATAACACTGCCAAGCCTGTAAGGATGCTGCTGGTTTTTCCTCCCAAGGTGGAGAACCTTGCATTTTTTGATGTTGAACACCATCAGGTTCTCATCTGCCCATCTCCTGAGCCTGTCAAGGTCTGCCTGGATCACCCTCTTGTCCTCAGGCGTGGATGCTTTACCCCAGGGTTTGGTGTTGTCAGCAGACTTGGCCAGTTCGCTTCTGACACCAATGTCTACATCATTAATGAAGATGTTAAATAGTGTAGGCCCTAGGAAAGAGCCTTGAGGGACCCCACTGGTCATAGTACACCAGTTGTGCTTCTGTCAACCACCACCCTTTGGGCCCTAGGCACCTTGAAAATGGCCATGGCTGACAACAGTTCCAGAACTTGGACCTAACCAGTCACCCCGCCCCCCAGTTCCTTGCACAGCTAATTACATATATAGAAGGAGACTAGCATGTGTGTGAGAGTGGTTGTCATTGGCAGCACCAGTAAGATGGTCCTGGCCCTTTGACTTCCATATCTTATTTTTTCACTAAGTACAACACACCGTCTGTAAAAGATGGGCCTAAGTATGGAAGACAATCTTCTACACCTTTGGAAACTATATTGGGGCATCTTTTAATATCTATATGAAAAGAAAGCAAAGTGTTTTTATAGATAAACATATCAAATGGACATGTATCTGTCATTGAACCAAGCTCTTGGGTTCATAACTAAATCTAGGTAATAGGATGTTGTGGACTGAGATTCTGCAGCAAAAGAAGTGGTTTGGATCACCAAATTGCTGAGTGAAGGAAACTACTGGGAATTCTTGGCAAGTTGAGGGAAATGGTAATGTCAGAAAACACTGTGGTATAAGGCTGGAAATCAGAGTTTCTCAGGTTTCCAAGGGAGTTGTTTGGCATTTGTTCTTAGCCCTTGTAGTTTCTGAAAGTCTCTGGATCTTAATATTGGCATGTATCCCTCAAAAAAGCTGTGTTTTGTTAGCACTGGTTAAGGATTGAGTATTTGCAAATGCTGGAAAACTAGATCAATATAACACCCACTTCCTATATTGACTAGCTTGAGTTTATTTTTTGGCATCTCTTAATTTTTTTTCAAGGCTAAACCTATGGTTTCCAAAATAAACATAATAGAGAAGGAATGAAATTTAAATTCAAATGTATGCAAATAGAGATATTTGTCTAAATTTTCCCTCTGCATCAATACCCAACTCCTTTAATAAGCCACCATGTCCCCAGGCAGTATTCTGTTCTCTCCAACTAGGCTCCTTAAGGAGCTCACTCTGAGGAGCTTAATATGTGCCAAGAACTACCTGAAATAAAATCATCTGAGTGTTTTAAAGAACATAGACAGATTTTTGTGAGTGTTTAGATAATTGCCCAAGATAAAAGGATACTTTCTGTGGAAATACAGCACAGTCGCAAAAAAGTAAAAAATGTATAATTCTTGACTGGCTTTTGGGTGTTCAATTTGAAGTAAGGGCAATCCAGAGACTCCCTAGCTGAGTGATTCTCAACCAGGGTAACTGGCACCCTTGAGTGCCTTGATTCTTTCAAAGTTGCCACACGATGTTAGCTCTGTTCAGTTTACAAACAAGATTCACAAGATAAATGCAGAAATGTCAAATAGAAATCTGTAGTTGCGGTCTGTTGCAAGTAAGTGCACTAGGACCTGGGACCCCTCTGGGTTGACATCTTTCTACCAGGTGACGACAGTGGAGGAGCTGTGATCTCACTCAGGTGCTCTTAGATGTTCTTCTCTCGTCTGCCATGACTTTGATGTTACATTTGTTGGGGAGCTAGTTCTGGAAAGTGACACGAAGGTATCTCTTCATGGGGCTCTGCCTCCCCTACACACCACCCTTAGTACTTCCTCAGTGTTGTCTGGTGTTCTGGTCTTGGAAGAAGGAGGGGAAAGGGCAAAGCCCCTAGCTTCGCTGACGCACACTTTGCTTGAACTGGAAAATCAAATTCACCAGTCTCATGAATAATGAAAAACAAGAACCAGGAGACCAAACTCCCCAAAAGAAGAGTGCCCCATGAGGCTCCCCTCATGCATCAATTCCAGTCCTTGGGGAGAAGGCAGACCCCTCCAAGGTACTTCACTTATGAATCAGTTTACAGTCCTTAGGATTAAGGCCAGCCCCTTTGGGCTGCTTCCCTTATGAATGAATTCCCAGTCTTTAGGATGTAGGCAAACCAATCCAGGCTACCTTCCGTAGGAATCAATTTTTCAGTCTTTAGCGAGGTGAATGGGCTGCTTTCTATGCTGGGCAGCCCCTGCCCTATTCTCAGCTCGCCCATGCCGCTCCTGACCTGACTCTTGGTCAGAGGTATTTGTCCCCCAGAGTCAGGCCGGCTGCTGTGGCATCCTGGCCCTCAGGGCCTGTCTTGGCCAGTGCCCTCTGATCACCCGTGCATGCTGTCTGCGCCCCGCAGCTGACACTGACTGCATGCTGAATTTGGCAGGAGAGTCCCCTGGCATCCTCTTGTCCCTGTCCCTGATAAAAACAGCTGCTTCCAGAGCAGCTTATGGGAATGGGGTTTGACTGGCTGGGGGGGCGGGGGGGAGTGCAAACACCAGGCCAGTGCAGGGAAAGGGGGGAGTGAAACGAGCAGCCCCAGGGCCGTGCAGGGGAAGTGGAAAGAAGTTCCCCGCCCTGAGTCAGATACTACATAGATCCAGGTTTATCTTAAACCGGTTCTGCAATTTTTAGACCAGTTTGTCTGCATGGCACTTCTGTTCAGTTACAGGTGTAGACTGATTGCCAGTCACTGAGACCGGGTCTGTAAATGTGAGGGCAGCACTGGGATGAGCTAAGTTTAAATCCGGCGGCCATTCTGAACCTGCTTTAACCTCCCAAATATCTGTACTTAGCCCAAGGGCTCACAATCCCACATGAAGAGCACAAGTCAAACTAGCTGTACATACACAAAAGATCCAGATTTTATAACATGAAGTTTTAAACCAAGCAGTACTTAATTTTGTTTCATTTAATTGAAATAACACTGACGGTCCTCAGCACCAAGTGAACTTCAGTGAAGGATACGAAAGAAGTGAGGCTATCTACTTTGGATTAGAAACAATTACAAAGAATATGATCTTTTGTTTCAGGGATTAAACTAATCACCTCTGAGATTAGGAGGAAATAAGGGTGAGTGAATTGTTCATAATGAAACGTAGTAGATTTTCTGCCCGTAGTGCCAGCAGTCAGAGGTACTGGAATAAGCAGACCGTGTTTTGATTCAGTCCCAGGATTCCTGTAGGCTTGTCTTCGTGGCAGAGTCAACCTGTTCTGTCTCCAAATGCAGTTTCCAATTTAGTTGTGTCCATGCACATTTTTTTACCCCATCTGGTGCGGTGATGCTTTTGGGTGGCCTCCTGGGAGGCATCGGTCACAGCTTAAGGTAGCATAACTCACAAAAGCTGCTAATGCAGCTGTTCTGTGTACTTCAGTGTTTGCCTTGCAATGTGGCTGCTGTCTCTTGGGTTAGGTAAACTCAAGAGGAGTTAATGTGGATTATTTACACAGGTTAATACAGCAGTGAAGACATACCCTACAAGAGGGTGACTGATTAGAGCACGAAGCACTCTAGGCATATGGTTTATTGGATTTTAGACAGAAAGCAGGACTCTCCCTCTCTTTTTCATGCCTGTCTCTCTTTAAACCATAACTTAGCCTGGCTCTTGCTGATCAAGCCTGGACCAGCCTGACAGTAGACTATTCATTGTGTGGGGAAAGGTGAGGGAAATGGTGAAGCTGTGGTTGACTCAGCCTAAAGTTCAGGGTTGAACACTATAGAGACCTTGGGAGCGCTTGATGCCAAAACCAATTGTGTTGTGCAGGCTCTTATGATCGCCCTTCTTGAGGTCTGGCCTACTCCTCCGACTCCATATTTCAGTCTTCAGTTGCTTTGATGCGTGTTGCAAAGGCTTCATCCCAGAAGACAGCAACCTGCAATGCCTTGTTTAAAAGGCAACTTTTAGGGTCAGGAATGTTAGGCCCTAGAAATATATCTCAGCAGAGCTGTTTGCGTAATAGTACTGTTCTTTTGCATCACTTGAAAGCAACTATCGAGCCATTTCAGTGTACCGGCTGGCTGTTCTATGTGATAATTTTAGTAGTGTAGCGTCTAGCAGAACAAAGCAACATCAATGCCTCATCCTTTTGGGCACTGCACACACCCATGGCCAGAGGTGATTTCCGCTTCCAAATGGTTTTTGCTCCTAAATAAACAAATTAGACCAATGGTGGAGATGAGACAGACACCAAAGTGTAGTGACTTTTTTTAAAGTTACACAACAGAACCAAGATCAGCACCAAGGTGTCTTGGATCACCGTCCATTGCCCTGTCCAGCAGCCCACACCATTATCTGAAATATAGCCTAAGCTTCTTGTGTATCCAAGTTCTACTGCTTGAATTTCATAGAGCTAAATACCCTATTTTCATAGGAAAGTTTTCATAGCAAAATACTCTATAAAGCTACTAAGTGAAAGTACTTCCAAAGGGGAAGTTAGTGGGGCTAGTTTGGTTTAGTTCACTGGTTCTCCACCGTTTTAGATTCGGGACACCCCTAGGTGACCTTTTTGAGTTTGGACCTTGGTTGAACTGCCCCAACTTACTTTAGCAGTTCTCAATGGGGCAGGGCTGCCATCGCAGCCAGACTGAACTGTTGTACTTGCCCCACGTGCCTCTGTTTCCAGGAGATGCCCTGCAGGGTCCAAGTGGGTAGGGCTGTGGCTGGACTGGGTGCTCTTGCCTGCTTTAGGTTTATCAGATAATCGTAATGATGGCACAAGAGTGGGTATACAGAGCAATCCCATCTGGCTGCAGCAGTGCCCATGCACCAACACCCCTGAAAACATCTTGCGGCACCCCAGACGGCGGTGCGCCTCGGTTGAGAACCGCGGCTGCAGCTGATGTAGACCAGCCAGATTACTGCAGTGCTTTTGGGCAGGGTTGAGCGGTGCGTGCACTGTGCTGCACAAGCCAATAACGCTGCTTCCAGGGTGGGAAGTCCTGTGCCAGGAGGGGACATGGCTCTGCCTCGTAGCAGAGTGGCACTATTAGGTCTCTCACATTTTTCTGGGACAGAAATTTTATTAAACTGGGACAAAGCCCTGCGTGTTCTTTCAAATCCACGGGATGCCAGGACTGCTCTTTCAGATCAGTGCCATCCTGGTCAAAACAGTGACACGCTTGCTTTGAAACACTGTCCTTGTCAGGGTATGTCTGCCCCCGCGCTTCCTTAATCCATGTCAAAAGGGTGAAATAGCTGGGATGTCAGTACCTGTATGTATGGTCTGGAGTGCAGCATTAAACCAGGCAGGGCCAGGGCTGAGCGGGGTTGTCTGAGCGTAAATCCGGAGTACTAGCATTGACTGAAGCAGCATTACTCCAGATTTACAGTGGTCTAACTCAAGAGCACAAACTTGGCCCAGACAATCTGGAATCCCACAGGCTTCTACTAGGTAAAGTTTAAAAGTAATGAGGCTGAACTTGCATTTCCATTGTGGTAGCTTCCAGCTTCACCCATCTGGGAAAGTGAAACGCAGAGAAGTTGTCCCACGAGTTGTGACTTCAGAATTGCTTGAAAATGCAAGTCCTGAGCCTGTGGGAATGAATATCTTTTTAGGAACAACCTAATCTCTGCAGGTTGCTGGTCACAGCTCTGTTAAATAAGCCTACTCTAGAGGCCTATTTATCTGTGGGAGCCATGGTATAAATGTGCGCCATAAAAGCATAGCCAAACATAGAGTTGAAATGCAAGCGGTCTTCTGAGGAGCTGCTTCTGACGTTGTTCACTGAGGTGCAGAAATCAATGTGCTAATGCAACCAGTGCCGACCTGTCTCCTGCTTGCAGAAATGGCAAGGCTTACATTTCAAGGCTGCCGTGTGATTAAAAACACAACAGCTCGATTTCTCTTGATATCAGAGATGTTTCTAGCCAAAACTAAAGAAGAAATTTAAAAGATTGAGTTCTTTTTTAAAGACCAGCCCCCACTATGGAAAGAAATATAGCAGAATCAACCCCCCTTTCCTCTCTTAGCGAAAGGACATCAAGGACCGTTGTTTTGGTGTAGCACGTTTCACTTGAGAGTGCAAGAACAATTTAAAGCATTAATTAAGCCTCCTCATTCCTGAAAGGCAGTAACACAGTAAGGTAGGGGCTACAGGTGACTAAACGGAGGTACGAGCGGATGGTGATACGTTAGAGGGAGTCTGATCTCGTTGATAGGCAATGGTCGGAGGATTTGGAGAACTCAAGGGAAGGTGCCCTGAGACTTCATCTTCTCCCCACCCCCAGCAAGAGATCCACACTCAGGGGTGTAATGGGTGTAACCTCTGCCTTAGGGGGGAAATGCAGGGACTGTCTCTTATATGCATCCCAGGATTGCAAAGGTCCGTTTTCTGTGGAACGGTTCCAATTCTGCCTGCATAGGGAGACTGAGCCAAATTCAGAGATCAATCTAATTTCGGCCCTTGGTGATCCCAGGGCTAAGGGAAGGCTTGCCTTCTTGCAGTCAGATAGAAGGCGAGGCTCTGAAGAGGGAGAAGGAAGCGTCACTGGCACATTTCTACTTGCTCTCAGACTCAGGGAGCCAAAACTGAGATGGGAATTACACCAGCTCAAACTCCTGCAGATTCTTCCTATACACTGTGAATTTGGGATTTGCAACCAGGCATACTGTAATTTATAGGCTTGTGAGGAGAGGTGTACACTTGTTTTTTAGGGAAGAGACGCTTGCTTTATTTTAACCAAAGTTGGAGCATGGACATTGGGTTTCTTGGCTCCTTAAATAGGACTTTGCAAAGTGAGGATGCTGACCCTTCGCTTACAGCCAGACCTAGCAGTGCTACAAATCATTTCTTCCCAATCGCTAACCGCTGTACCTTGTCCTCGTTTTCCCAGAGAAGGCACCAGCCTGGTGCAAATGTTGCAATGCAGATCTGAATTTTCGAAAAGCTGCTGAAGTGAGGCGTGCTCCTTTACGCACTGTTTGCTCTCCAGGCTGTTACAACAGTATGAGGGTGCAGGAGTGAACTGGAAAGAAAAGAAAATGCTGGGCAGGATTTCTCTCCTTCAAGCATCAATGAAAAATGTGTTGCTCTGATAAAAGAAGCTGCAAGAGTAGCGAGGGCTTGGAGACAGGGTTACACGAGGCTCTCCTGTTCCATGCGGTCATGGCTAGAGTTGAGGGAGCAGCCACAGGCAATTGCAGACCTCACCTGGTCCAGCATGAAGTAGTCAGTCCTGTAGCCCTTGTGCATTCAAAGCTACCATGAAGGTTATCAGTGGTATTGGGTGGATGTGGGATGCAGGGCTAGGCATGGGATTTTCTAAAACGCTGAAGTGACACAAATCCTTTTTGGTTAGACTCCAATTTACTTCGGTTCCTTTGACAGTCCTTCACAAGTGAGTATCTTCAGCCAAATCGTTGTGGACTGAGTGCTTGCAGTGGCAGGATTCGAGTGGTGACAAAGGCAACCAAGGTGATGAAGAAGGGTTATGAGACACTTGAAGTCACAGGACAAAAAAACCCACCAAAGGTGGATTGGATAATAGCTTAGATTGGATAATAGCTAAAGATGTAAAGGGCCTGGGAATAAGCTCCTGCAGGACGCTGTCCCCTTCACTAGAGGATCTGAAACTAGCAGAGTCAAAATACTGCACTAATAGGAGCAGACCTGCGCCAACAGACAAGATGCTCTGGGTAATCTTATAGACCTTTTCCACGTCTCGCTTTGCCGATTCTAGGGATTTTCTTCCTCCCTCAAATGAGTTTTGTGGCTGTTAGGTTCCAGTAACAAATTTAAGTCCGAGTCAGATTACTTCTGAGAAGCAGATATGTTCTAGTAAGTGCATGGGAGGGAGGCCTTTACTTCTTTGTTGAGAAGATTAAAATGCAATTAATTTGGTGATCCTAGGTTGCCATTCATAATGTCTCTATCCTGCGTGCCAGGGTCCTGAACTCAGAGCATGGTCTGAGTTCCTTTGGGTTTTATCTGCCTCACATATTGTGATATGGGAAACCTTTCACCCCAGTCATACAGCAGGAGTACACATAAAGTCTAGGGTTTTTGATACAGAGTAATTCCAGTGGATGTCTGTCCAGGGGCAAAGGAAAGGAGTGTGTTAGACCAGGGTCTTTGTGCATCCTCATGAAAACTCCCAAGCCCCCTTAGCAAGTATCCCCATGAAGCTGTTCTAGCCAGCTCATTTGAGATCTGGGTAACAATATTTCTGACCTTTCCTATAGAGTATTTTGAGCGGGGATGTGGTGGCAAAGGGGTCAAGCTACTTTGGTATAGCACCAGCGGTGCGAGTTTAGGATTCACTCTGGACGTGTCAGTGGGTTGGGAACCAAAGGTTCCTGGATGTGACATCACTTCCTGGTTCATCATTGGCTGCAGAATGGGCGTGCCTTGCTCATGTGGGCCCAATGGCCATCGCAGGCTCGGGTAGGCCGTGGAAGGTCAGAACCAGTTGTGCCAGCAGTAGCATAACCCAATAATTCGGCAGCGTGTGCTTCATGTGCCACCTCTCTCCTAGTACTATTTCCCAATCTCAGCATTTAGCCCTCAAAGCACTTTCTGATTATAGTAGTTTATAGCCGTCAAGTTCATTCTTTCTCCCAGCTCTGCTGTTTCTGGATGCAATCTTTCTCATCTACTACTTTATTCTTGCTCTGCACTGTGTTTCCCTTCAGGTTTCTAGTTGCTATTATAAATAAGGCCCTGTACAGCTACAGTCATCTTTTTCTGCTGTCTTAAATCTCTTTTTATTTTTGCATCATCCTGACTTTCTCTTTCCTTAATGAGCACTAGATTCCATAGTTCTCTCTCACACAACATTATAATTAATGGAGAGAGATTCTTCAGCTTTTTTCCCCTGACTTACATCATGTCTGAGCTTAGGACTCATGTGCAAATTGTTTATTATTAACAGTAGGTCTTCAAAACCCAAGGGGGAACAGGCCTCCACTGGGGGAGGCACTGCACAAATACGTTGTAGGAGACAGTCTCAGCTGCAAAGAACTAAAAAGACATTAAAAAGACAGGCCAGACAAAGGGGGATATTAGAGGTTGGGTGAAGTGATGTATCTGAGGTTACGCAGCTCGTCGGTGGTAAGTAGGGATACATGAGGTTTCGTCAGCTGGTCAGCAGGGCTAGTACCTGGGTGACCCACATGCCTGACACTTCCTTGACAATTTACATTTAAATACCAGCCTTAAAACTATAGAGATTAAATAAAAGCCTTGACAGCTGCTTCTAACACACAGGAACGTGCATAGGCAATAACATAAGGCATACTAATGCTGAAACCTGGGTAATATTTAATAGCCCTTCAAGATGGGTTCTTGTTCTTCTTTTGGGTGGGTAGCATTTTGGGTGGATAGGAGCAGTGAGATCACATTTATCAAGGCCAAGGAAGGGAACGTTGCAGTAAGAGATGAGAGCCTGTGGATGGGT
>JAGPOW010002742.1:17122966-17142007 GCA_030014935.1 Caiman crocodilus | reverse complement strand
CTCCACCTCTAAATCAGAAAGGGGTCCAAGTGGATTTCAAACCAGATGTGTAACAAGGCAGCCAGGTGCCTGGGGCAGCTGTGACGCATGGGGGCAATAGCGACTTCTGGCTGCCACCATGCTGCTGACACGGGTATATGGCTGTGGTGGCACCTGGTTTTTTCAGTTGTCTACCCTTCCCCCTACTTTGTGCCTGGGGTCCCTTCTTCGGTGCCCCCACCTTAGTTATGCTGCTGTTTGAAGCCTCTGGTGTTGGAATGCTCAAAGCAGGCAATCGCTGTAAGAGGATTAGACTTGGCATCCCCTATTTTACCTCCAGGAAAGAAATACACACATTTTTTCATACTAAGAAATAAATGGTTGTTCACAGCCTTTAATTCACAAAAGATTATCTCCCTGCTAGAAACTAGCAGGTGAAGCTATAATGTATTCCTCTGCAAAAACCCTTAAGCAAAGACACATATCAGTGATCTGAATGCATTTTAAGTCTGTGTTTTCTTTTAAAGTTAATATTAGACATCAGAAATCTATGAGATACAGAAGTAAGTTGGCACATCACACCACTGGACATGTCTACACATGCAATTAATGTGACTGAATAAATTGTAGAGCAATCTGCACTGTAGTAAACTACTCCCGAGTGCAGTGTTTACACGCGCGCCCAGGACAGCAGCAAATTGAGCCGGGGAGGAGCAGTTTAAGTCAGGGCTGCTCTGTTCAGCTCTGCCCCCTGCAGCACAGGGGGAGCTCCCGGCTCCGGCCACAGCTGCCTGGCAGCCAGCCCCAGACTGGTAGGGGGCACGAAGGGTCAGTCCTGGGCAGCGGTGGGTTGCAGTGGGTGGCAGAGGAGCTGGCTGGGCCATGAGGCTTTTCTCAGTAGTGCTTGGGTTCTCACCAATGTTCCTTATTTCTCCTCACTCCCCACTGAGGAGGGGAGCGGGCCTGAAGTATCTCCTCTTCATTTGGCCTGTTTCAGCCACTGTTCAGTTTTATTCCAAGCTGTGTAATAATGGGCAAGTCACTTAGCCGTGGAAGGAGGTTGGGGGAGGGGGTAATGTTTTTATGTCTCACAAGGGTCCTTAAATCCTTTCTATTTGTATAGATCTGGGGTGGGCAAAATATGGCCCATGGGCCAGATCCATCCCACCAGGCAATTCCATCCGGCCTGCGGGGCCCCTCCGTAAGCTGAAAGATTGATCATAGGCCCTGGCCCTTGCTGCCCCTCTGAAAGCTGGTGCCCCAGCCTGGCCTGACCTGCTCCCAGCCCCAGGGTAGAAGCACTGGAGACGAGAAGCTTTTGCCTGGCATCCTTGTGCCTGTTTCCCAACCTCCTTACCTGTGAGCGTGGAAATTCAGGTAAAACGCCCAGTGGACTGGGGGCCAGGGACTCCCACGGGGGGAAAGGGGTATGGGAGTGCTGGGAGCCATGTGCTATGGGGCCCAGCTGGCTGTCCCCACTGGCTACAGGAGCACAGCGGCCACATGGCTATGGGGCTGGGTTGGGCTGACCACTGCTTTCAGCTGCAGACTCAGGCAGGAGCTACATGCTAAGGGCTGGAAGGGGCTTGCTCCACACACTGCTGCTGCATGTGGCTACAGACCAGGGGCAGGAGTATGGAAATGCGTGCTATGGGGCCGGGCCAAGCTGGTCTCACTCACCGCCTCCATGTGTAGCTGAAGACTCAGACAGCAGCACAGCGGAGCTGGGTGAGGCTGGCCCCGCGTGTTGCCATTACGAGCAGCTAGAGACGAGGTGAGAGTGTGGAAATGCATGCTGTGGGGCCAGGCGGGGCTGGCCTCGCTCACTGCCACCACATGTGGCTCTGGGGACTCGCACACTCAGAGGACTCCAGGGACCCATCCCCCACACACCCATGCCCTCCTACACCCCCCACCCCCCACCATACTCCCACAGCCCCCATGCACACTCCCATTCCCCACCATACCCCCCCACACCCAGACCCTCACATAGTCCCCACATGCACTCCCACACATATTCGCACCTTCCCACTCGCCCTCGCACACCCACATGTGCACCCACCCCACCACACACACCCACCCATTCCTCAACCACACACTCTCCACAAGCATGCCTTACCCTGCAACACAATATACAAGAGTAAGGCTGTATTTTACACTATTATGCAATCACCTATATATATACTATGCAAACACATAAAGCAGGACAAAAATACTTTAAAAATAAAATTGAAATATGTTATAGTAGATGTTTAATTTTTTTTTTAGTATATAATTCATTGGGGTTTTTTCTAGTTCCAAGTGGCACCCCCACCTCCCAAAAGGAGTACTTCTGGGGCAAAGGGAAGGACGTCAGTTGGCAGAGGTCAGGGGCTAGGGGTAGGACGTCTGGTCCTAAGATGGTGACCAGGGGGTGAGGCACCTGTCAAGGGGTGGAGCTACCCTTAAGGCCCTTGACAGCTCACCAAAATTCATTAAGCAGCCCTTCAGCCAAAATAATTGCCCACCCCTGGTATAGATCATTCAGATCCTCCAGGGGAAGATGGAAAGTTTTTATTATTTATTAGAACCAGTGAGACATATTTCAGAAAGCAAGTCTTGGGATTTTGCCCCCCTCTAGCAATCCTTTCTTTGTTGCTGCCCTTTCTATCATGTAGCCTAAATCCCTCTTGCTTTGACAATGTGGCTCACGTTGCATTTTTAAGGCAAATGTCCCTTTTAAGGCAAATGTCCCTTGCATGCGAAAGGGAGCTTTGCATGTGGCTAGGTGCCTGTGTTTAAACATGAAGTCAATTTTTCTGGTTAATCCAACTGTTTGCTTACTTTTGACTGGTTCTTTTTCCTGGCACGTTAACAATATTGATATCTGAAGCACCCTAAGGAGTCTTCACTGCTGAGATATTCAGAGTCATAGAGGATTGCAGTTGATATTCTAAAAGGCTCAGTTTGGCGTTACTTTAATGGAATCCATAGTCAGTCATTTCTAAGGTCAAATTACAGCAGGTTTGCTTATTCCTTTGTAACCCATGAGACTACCATTTAACGACTGTTTCTTTTTCAGGGAGAATAAAGAATTCAAGCTGTATCCTTTGCCACTTCTTTCCTTTCAAAGCATTTAATATTTATAATATCAACGTGAAACCTTTCCTGCAGTAATGACAGCTGGAACTATTCTAAATATTCTTGCAAGAAGTGAACTGTCAAACTGCCGCCACGCTTTGGTGTCTTGCTCTTCCCTTTAACCTTTGCCTTGCCTTCTTTCCTTCTACCTTACCTTCCTTGAAACTTTTACAACTCGTATCTGAATCTCTGTCTCACTCGGCCTTGAGTTTTTATGGAAAAAAGAGTATTTTGTATTTTATATTAGTGGAATTTAACAACCAAATTATACTGTCACTTTAATGAACTGACAAGGCAAGCTAGGGTGCACTAGGATACCGTAAGACAGGCTGGGGTGCAAATTTATAGAGCATTAGCCGGCCCACAATACATGTGAGGGAACTTACCCCACTTTAATTGAAGGCCAAGAGCATGCACACGAGTAGTTCCTGTGGGATAGATGACATGCTGGAAGTTCATATCCTATTGTGCCTCAAGATAACTTGATCAGGTAGTCAAATTCTGAGTCGGTGCAGTACATTGGAATTACGCTGCTAGGTACAAGAGGAGAAGTTGGCCCTTTTGCCTGCTCTTGTCAGGAAAGTGTTAGCGTGGCTGTACCTAATTCTGCCTATAAAAACGTAACATTTCTGGAAGAGGGGCATCTAACTGAAGGAAATCTCTTGAGCTTAGTTTGCTGCATCTGTTTGATCATTTTCAGTGTAACAGGGTACCGAGGAATTCAGCAGGAGCGGTCTGTGATTATTGCACTATGAGCTCTAGGACCAACACTGTCGATCCAAAGCCAAATTCCAGAGTCACAGAGCTATTTCATTTTGGCAGGCTTTAGTTAGACTCTAACTCATGACTACGAACCAGGTTTTGCCACATTCATGTGAGTCATCACATTGGACTCCCATGAGTAATACGAGTAAGACATAGTCCTATGTTGGTTTTTGACTTCATGTTAATAGTTTCCTGCATTCTTTAATGTTCAATACATTGCCTGGGTTTGAGTGGCTCATTTACTTCCCTAGACTCAAGTGGGCTTAGGTGTTTTTACATAAGTAAACTAGAAATTTCTCATACAGACGTGAATGTTGATAGGCTTATTTGCACTGATGCTAGCTAAAAGCCACACAGCCTGTGTGACTGACAGATATATTTTAGGTTTGTGAGGTATTGCGAATTGAAAAATCTCAAAGAGGACACTTGGTTTCTTGAACAAAAGGTTTTCAGGGGCTGAAAGATCAAAGCTGTTGACAAGTCACTTCCCTGCTGTCCCGCACAGCTCTGCTACAGACAAAGCCAGACCTACAGTAATTAAATACACAGCGGCAGGCTAGCGCAAGCGGTAACGATGATTACCTTTTGCTGTTCCCAGGTACTTGCAGCCAGCCAGGCAGACTGTACTACACAAACACTCCATTTTAGCTCACAAGCATACATTCGTAGACCTTGCTTACACAAAACATTTGTATAATGTGACAATCCTTAGGCTAATTCCAGCCTTCAGTTTTCAGAACGGTTCAAATTAATGTCCACCTAATCCTTTTGTATAATTACAGCGATGATAGCAGAAATCAAACCCATTACCGTTGTCAGTAAGCTGCATCTGAACATTGCAATTATCTCCCATTGCAACTAACCGATCTTGATCTGAGCCCTCGTGTGAACTACAGGCACCTGTGCTCTCGAGCAGAGGTTCCCAACCTTTTAAAATCGCAGACCGGCAAACCGTGGACCGGAAGTGACCACAGACCGGCAAACTGCAGTCTGGACGTGACTGGCATACTGTGGAGCCAACCCCTCGCCCAGGACCAGGCCACAGCCAAGGGCTTGGGAACCTCTGCTCTAGAGTAGTAATATAAGTCCATAGTAAATTATAAATATCGATGTCCTTCGTGGGATATCTAGCTTAGCTGTTGCCACTCGGTTTTTGCAACTGGCTTGAGTTAAATCAATCAGGATCACAACGTCTACTGTAGACAACAAGTGGATATCTTAGGCCTGGCCTAATGTAATTCAGTTCACACATTTTATTTACCAGGCCCTTTCCCCCCCTGTGAAGGCAGACATAAATAAGCTTAAAATGAGCTCATGTAATTTCAGCTTAATTTCACAATTTCAGACGTTTCCTCAACAGGGTCTCTGCTGTTAATAGTTGTATTATTATGTGTGCTTTATTCCCACTCTAAAAATTAGTCATCATGTGCCATCTGTTTCCCCCCACCACTCTTACTCAGCAGCTATCATAAGAAATGCAGTGCTGTTTGCAGCATTTTCGAGATATTTTTGTGTATATATATTTTCAAATGATCCATTTGAGTCCTTTAGTTTTAACAAACTAGAATTTGCCTTTTCCGGGATAGTTATGCTGTTCTTTATTTACTTGGGAGAAGGGGGAATTACTAATTTAACCCTTGGAGCAGTCTCTGGAGAAGTTACAAAATTCAACATGCATACAACATGTTTCGTGTGCATTGCTGCAGTTGGCCATTTTTTATTTTTTTTTAAAAAGGAAAAATTACTTTTTTGGTTTTCAATTTTCTCCCCAAAAGAGAAAAAAGAGCACATTTTGTTCTTCTCTAATTAGTATGAGTGCCAGTGATTGCATTCCAGGCAGGCAGATGCTTTGAATCAAGTGCAATGTAGATTGTTATTAATCTTCTCTGGCATAAGACTTTTCTTCTGTTATGCCTATGCAGGAAGTAATGACTAGAAAAGATGAGCAATCGCATGCAGTTCTACCCAACTTAAGCTGGCTTTTGGAAAGGATGAGACGGGGTCAAGTTAAAATAGGGTTCCTGCAAGATGTGATATTTCTCTGTTTCTTGTTTTTTCTTTTAATGAGAGGTTTCAGGCAATTTCTTTTGTTAAGTGAATGAAGGGGGTTTCCCCATCCTGCTCAGGCCACTGAGGAAGACATATCAATAAGCAGGGGCAGCCTGAAGATTTTAAAGGGTAAAAATTGAATTACTTCCAACTGTTCCCCATTTCCATTCAACCTTTTCCACTCTGACCAGACTGTAAGGACTCCTACAAGAGAAAACGTTAAATGATGGAAGTGGGAGCTGTGTATGACTTTCCTTTTGCTATATGTTATGGCTGACGTAAGGACATAGATGTCAAATTCATTCTGTAAAATGAGCCTTATTCCATCTTTAATTAGCATCCTTGGGGCTGGGGGATTTCTAGAACGATGTGCATTTCTTCACCAACAGTGGAGAGTTTACTAGGAGATTGACTCCGAGTTCAATGGTAGGACAGCCTTTTATTTTTTTGGAACTCAGTCATTATCGCTTATTTTTTCAATGCTGTATTCTTACAGTCAACAGCACTCAAAGGGAAAATCTGCTTCTCTGTGAGATCACTGCTTTCCTCTTCCCCCACAATCTTCATTCACCTGTTTTTGTTCTTCTTCCCTGCATTTGTGAGTTCGTCTACATGGAAACGAAAAATATTTATGCCTTTAGTTATCAGTGTGGCTAAGTACAGACAGTCAAAAAGCCCAAGGCTGAATTGATTCAATCTTTGCAGGTTAGTCTCAGCTGTGCAGATTGAACCAATAAGCAGCGAACAGACATTCACTTTTGATTCTGGGAAATGCAGCCACAAGCCTGCAGTGGCCAAAGCCAGAAGCCAGGGTGACGGACACTAGAGCACGCCTCCCTGCTCTGCTGGAGCAGACAGCTTGGGCCAAGGCTAGTCTGCCCACCCTGCAAGGCGGGGCTTGCCGGGAGGTGCAAAGTATCCTGGGATGCTGGGGGACTGTGAGTTAACTTGAATCTGGAGGGGATCTGAGACAGAAGCTCAATAAACTGATTTAACCTAGGTCAGTGAAGTCTGATACTACACCCATCCAAGTTTATCTTAAACTAGTTTCAGTCACTTTCAAAGTGGTTTATGTGCACTGAACTTTTATTGTGTTACAGATTTGAAACAGTTTTTGATCACTTATACTGATTTATGTGCAACTTCTATCCCTAGCCTGAAGGTCTTGCTCTTGTTTTGCACTGAGTTAAGCTACATCTATGTAAGGTAGTCTTATTCCAATGCTTGTGTAGCCAAACATAGACTAGCACACATACAATTAAAGGTGCATATTGCCATTGTAAGCATTGCATATTTTGTCTACATTATTTGGATACATGGCCCCTTCCCACCTCTTCCTCCTTTCATAACTTCTCTTTCCACTCCCTACAGTGACTCCCAATTCTCAAACACTGTTCCCAGCCTCCATGTCATTCCCCAGTGCGGGGAAAAGGCAAGGAAATAGTTAATACGGAGTATGAAGTGTTGCTGCTAAACTTTAGGATTAATGCCCTCATGTAATGAGGGCAAGGAGACTTCTGGTCTGAGCCATTGTTTCAGGCAGTCAGCTCACTTTTGGAAGAGTCTTTTTTACACCTTTTAAAACGAAAGCTTATGCTCTGCCAATTTTGAACAAAACCGGCAGGCCACTTGAATACATTTAATAAGCTGGACCCAGGCTGAAAACAGACACTTGACACCTATGCACAAGAGGTTCCAAACTTTTAAATGCACATTCCTCTTATAATAACAAATTATTCGTTGTATGAATGGACTTCTATTTCCAGGTCAAGAGATAAGAAGGTTTATTGGGTGATTACTGAGCTAGCGTGGTACAGAGTACTTAATCCAAGGAAAGTACAAAGTAAAGAGCAAATGAAAAATGGGCTTGACGCAATGTGGAATAGCACACGGAGTGTATGGCAAAAGAAGTATTTAAAACTGCAGAAATAAGGGTCATTATTTCTGATACTCTAGATACAAACTTTCAAGGATAAAAGTTGAGAATATGGGTACTGAAGCAATCATTTTCAAAACAAAACAGCCACGAAATGCAATATACTGCAAGTTAAACTTTCCAAAAGCCACACATGGGCCCTTCTAAACTGAAGGCATTTTAATGGTGCAAATGCTAGAGGGAGCTAAAATGAAGGTTGGCTATGTATAGCATTTGGCACCGGGAAGAAAATAATGCTCCATTTTATGGTTTTCTGAACAACTTTGAGACCTCAGAAGAGCTGCAGTGCAAGCTGGGTAAATGTTGGTTTCCAAGCGCTAGCAGGAAGCCTTAAAATAGTTTTCTTCTTGTTCGCTCGCTCTGTCGAGTGGCGGTTCCTCACCGGTTTCAGGGATTAGCTGAAGAGAACAACTGCGTTCCCAAAGGCATGGGCTCAGTTCTGCTCTTCGGTCCTCATTGCTCTCTAAAAACCCCAGGTTGGACGGGAGAAGGTTCTCCACAAGTCTCCCCAAATTTCCTAAGCAGCCTTTCATCAGAGGGCAGTTTACCTCCTCCTGGGAGACGCTGGGAGTTTGCTGCATTAACCCCATCTCTCAGGGACTCAGCGGAGGAAAGGAGCATCCATGCAGATACCCTTTGAGATTGCTGCAGCCCTCAGCCCTGCTGGGTCCTGGAAAGCCAGGCGTTTCCAGGATGCAGCCAGCTTTGCCGACTCCCCCGCTTGCCTTCCCTCTGCCTCCATGCCAGTAGAACCGGAGCCGCTTGTGCGGGAAGGGAGGAGAGCGCAGCTGCAGGGGAGGACTTGCAACTTGGTCCTGCGTCGGTTGAGGTCCGTGGCAAGACGTCCACTGACTTCGTGGAGAAGGATCAGGCCCACAGCAAGCGAAGGGGAGTGTAGGGTCCTCAGTTGGCTACTGTAAATCCTAAATTACAAAGGGGAAGTCGGAAGTTAAGTTGGTAGACTGGCAGGAGAATGTGGCATCGTGTTCTGGGGACTAAAATCACTCAAGGAAATCATTGTCCATGGCAGAGGAGGAAGGGCTGTTCCAGGCAGCGGCAGCAAGGCCTTTTGGGAGCTGGTTAAATATTCAGCGTGCAGATTTCTACAAGAGCAAATGGACATTTTTAAAATTTCACTGCACAACTGCACTCCTGGGCATCACTGCGCATATTTAAGCAATGCTGCTAGCAGATGGATGTGCGTGAAAGAAAACTTTACAGACTCTATAGCCTGCCTTCTCTTCAGAAAAGTGCCAACTGCTACATCTTTGCTATCAAAGGGCTGTGAAACATGCAGAGAAATGTGATTTCTACCTCTTGTTCGACATCATTTTTTCTTGTTGCACACATTGGTAATAGCATTTAAAAAAAATCATAAATATTACACAATAATATATGGTGCAGGGGCGGGCAATTATTTGGACCCAGAGGCCACTTAAGGAGCTTTGATGACCTGTTGCAGGCCAGGTCAGCACCCCTGCCAGCTGCCATGCTGGGCTGGGTCAGCACCCTCTTCACTCTATAACAGCTCACCAAAGCGCCCTAAGTGGCTTGGGGTGACCAGCCCTAAGTGGACCAGGGGTGACCCTGCCCTAAGTGGTCCTGTGCTATCATGGCCCAGGGATCCCAGGGTCCCATGGAGACCAGCTCGGGACCCATGCAGGCAGGGTGTGCTTGGCCAAGGTGGATGGTCGGGCTTGAAGTGGTGTCCAGGACTGAGATGGGTGGGAGGGAAGGGCTGGGGCTGGGATCATGGGGTGGTGACAGCATGAGGCCAGGGCCCAGGCCCAGGACAAAGCTGTGTTATGCTCCTGGCAGGCACCTACCCACAGAACTGGTGCCCATTCTGGGATGTGCAGGCAGCATATTGTGGCCAGGGGCTCAGTCTGGCACCCACAGCAGCCAGAAGGAGCAGCCAATGCCGGGAAGTGGCGTCCGGCAGCTGCACCACCCCAGCCGCGCCGCACCCGGGGCAGTAGGACTGGCTGCATGCACCCTGGCCCGGGCTGCCCTCCACGCCTAGGCTGGGTGGAAGGCTTTGGCAGTCTGGATCAGGCCCGCGGGCTGTATTTTGCCCACCCCCGGTATAGTGGCTGCTTGGTGCTGCAGAGAGAGGCCTGGGGACACCGTACCTAATAGTTATAATAATATCAGATGAAGTACAAGATGCTAACTGCGGCGAAGAGCAGAGAAAGTGCTGATTGCAAACATCCCCCTAACGTGTGCCAGCTGCGTGGCGTCTAGCATTGTATGTTAATCGGCTTTCCAAAGCACTCCAAGTGCCGGTGCTTTGGTGAAAGAGGAAAATCCATATTGAAGTTTTCTACAGAAACATTAAGTCTCATGCTCCCCTCCCCAAGCCACTGTGGTGAGATCAGTTGTAGTCTTAGATGCTCCCAGTCAGGAAAAGTTTAATTGCGTTTTTTGGAAATCCCCTTTTCTGCTCTTTCCAACTCCATTAATAATTATGAGAGGAACCTCCAAGTGTTTTATGCCCTAAATGCTCGCTGGAGCCAAAGGTCAGATTTAAGGCCCTGTTCAATAAATCACTGAAGTATGTGCTTAACACTCATCATTGCTCTTTTTTCTCTTTTTTTTTTTTTTTACCGATGCTATGCCATTATAAGGCCTAAGCCACCCATACGGTGTCAAACCTCAGCAAGCTGATTTCTAAGATTTTGGCTCCAAAACCTGAGTTCAGAATCAAAGCATAAAATGAAATCTCTGCCATCTTGGACATGTAAAACCTGGGTCCAAACCAGGATTAAAAGACCTTGGCTTGCTTCGCCTAACAAAATGAAGGCTGAAAGGGGATGGGATTGCTCTATAAATATATCAACTCCCACAAGAGAGAAGAACCATTTAAGCTAAAAAACAATGTTGGATTCGACCCAGGAGAGCTTTCTCCGGCTTGTGTCCCTAAGTTCCTAATAGCTGTCTGGGACTGACTCTCATCCAGCGATGGTTTGGGAGAGGTTGGATCTAACAGCTGTCAGTCGGGGCAGATGGCTGTTTACCGAATGCAGGTTGCATTTCAGGCCCATCTGTAGTATTATTTATTTAGCAAGGTCAGATAGACCTTTGCTTTACATTGGTGGCACAGTCTCCTTAGTGAAGCTAAATTTGGGGAAATAAAATGGTGGAAAGACTCAAGTGGGAGACGGGTTAAAACTGTATCAAAGCAGGAAGCCTAATGATGCAGAACTTACTTGTGTTCGCTATAGCCTCTGTTTCCTACAGTGGTATTTCTGATGTTGATAGTTTACCCCAGTAACCATGCTGGGGAAAGTAACAGCGCATTAGTTTGGGCTCAAGTTAAATTTGGTCTCAGATGAGGGACACTTTAGAGGGATGTTTTCAGCAGTATGGTCAGGGTTGGAGACTGTGAAACATGCATCTGTACGAAAAGGCTCTTCCAATAACAGTGTCCTTTTTCACTGTAGGACTGCATGGTCTGAAGGCAGAGGTAGGCTAAATATGGCCTGCAGGCTGGATCCAGTCTGCCAAGGGATTTTTATCTTGCCCACAGTGGGTCCCTCAGCCCCGCACGTGAGGAGCAGCCTGGGCCATGATGTGTGTGGCTGGTCCCCCGGGCACCTGGCGGGGAAGGGCTTGCAGTGGCACGGTGGTTGGATTTTGCTTCCCAGCAGCCCTGGCAGCAACTCCTTCCAGATGCTGCCACTAGTGTCTCTGCCACTGCTGGACCCAGCCCAGGTGCCTGCACCGACCATAGAGACTGCCAAGACCACTACGGGCAGGGCATGCTTGGCTGGGTATGTGGGATCAGGCTATGGGCAGCCAGGTGGGGAGCAGGAGAGGCTGGTGCCAGGGTCACAGGGTGGTGACAGCGTGGGGCTGGGGGCTGGGGCAGAGCTGCAATCCATGGAGACCCCGCCTGCCCGCTCTGTCCAGCACCCCGGCAGTGCGTGCAGGGCAGATAGCATTAATGGTCCCTCTCTTCCCCACCATGCTGAGCCAGGTCAGCACCCCACCCTCCCACTGGCCTGCAACAGCTCACCCAAGTTCCTAAAGTGGCCCTCCGGCCACAAGAATTGCCCACCCCTGGTTTAAGGTCAGCACTGCTTGAAGATTAAAAACACAAGTCTCTCTGAAAATGTAGTTAAATCACATAATCTCTTTGCTACCAGTGTCTGATTTAGTCTTTAGGTTGCCTGACGTTTGCTGCTCAGTCTATAAACGTAACTAAGCAATCTATAAAACAGGAAATGATTCTCACTTACATTTTTGGGATTGATTCCTGAATGGAAGGACATTTCTACTATGTGAAGTTTTACTACCCATGTTTTGAATTGTGCCTTATTTCTTTGACCAAACCAATGAAAAGCACAAGTAAAAGGGCCACATGCAAATCCTTGTTTCAGGCTTTATGAGTCAAATTTGACTTTCAGAGAAGAGTTATCGTTATGCCAGTGGGCCCATTCCCAGCGTCTAGTCCCTCAAAGAGGGCATATCAATCTTTTTAAATGCAGATATTAGCCCAGGTCTTGAACTCTCATTTGAATGGGAGGAGTTAAAATGAATTCCCCATGGCCTTGAAATTTAAATCTGACAGAAATGGCTGGTAGTAGGCAAGAGAAGAAATCATTTAGTGGCACACAGAGCATCATTTGCTGTGGATAGCATTAATAATGTATCTGAGGCTGGTCTCTCAGCTGTCTCCTTTTTTAACTTTGATTTTTATGAACACCTTCCTGGTGATTCTTGGAGGCTTACAGGAATGGATAATATATTGGATTTCTCTTTAATTCTCTGTGAGACATGAAGAGTGTCTTCCTTTCCCCTCCCTCTGAAAATAAGGTTTTTCATTTACCTTTATATATTCTCTCCCTGTCTCTCTCCCTCTCAATGCAGGCAGGTGGCAAGCTTCTCCACCAGCTCGGTGCAGATGCCAGGAGTATTCTCCAAGGAATGGCTTCCCCCTCATTAAAGCTCCAGCTCCGGTCTGGCCGTGTAAAAGGGCTTTAAAGCAATGGAGAGCTGGCCACCTGTAGCCTGGTTAGCCTTGCCTAGCATAGTCGGTGTCAGAATCAGCTGCCATATCCGTGATAGCAATTCAAGTGTTTTCAGGACAGGCGGGGAGCTGTGTTTGACAGCCGTCGTCAGATGCTGCTCACATTTGTTGGGTAGAGACAGCCTGGTATATGGACTGCATGCATGATAAAACTGACTTCTGAGCATGGAGGAGGAAGCTTTTAGTAGCTCCAGCAGGTAAAGCCAGATTAAATGTGCAATTTATAAGCATATGCACCCCAGTGGGAGTTGTTGCTGCTCCTGGGGACTTATTTGCTAGCTTGCCATTTGCAGCAAATAATGCAGTTACTCGCTTGTGTTTCTGCACGCTTTTAGTGCAGAAGCTCAGCTCAATTCTCACACTTTGTTGTTTTATCTCTTAATGTTGCCACTCACTGATACGGATGAATGTAAAATAGTCCTGATCATTTTGAGGCAACCTTTAAAGGGCAACTGGTACAGGTCTCTAACCCTTTTAGCTGCTTCTTTATCGTTTCAGGTATAAGGAATGCCTGTATTAGGAAAACTCTTTGGGGGTGGGTTTTAAATTTCTTTTTTCTGGTGTCTATGTGGGGTTTCCTTAACCCAAGAAACAGTAGGACTATTAAGAGATTATTGGCATGGAGAATTTGACAGCAGTACAGGTAGGGCTGTGATACAGCTAGCCCTAATCTGGTCTCCTCTGATTTTGTAGGAGAGAGCTCTCTCATGGGAGAAATGTAGAAATAGAGTGGAAGTGTTTTCAGGCCTTCATTGAACATGTGACATGTATGCATGTGAATCGTTAACAAGCAGATATTGCTTGCTCATGTTCTGTCATGCTTTGGAGTTGACTCAGGGTAAGCGAAAGCATCATTTTAAACAGCCTGGGCATGTCTTCACAGCAGAATTAACTAGTGTTTTGCATGTGAATTATTTATCTCCTGTTAGCTTTGCTTGAGTAAGAGCAGCCATAGTGTGAAACGAGCCTCTGGGTTCGGTATTCGTGGTAGTGCTGCCCGTGTGCTGCGGCACCAGGATTTCTGGGAGCGTGTTTTGTGGATGATAGAGCAGCTCAGCAGTGAGTTCAACTATCTGCTGCTCCAAGCAGCCATGCTGGGAGGCAGAGCCAAAAAGCTCTTTCTCAAGTGCCTAGGCAAGGTTTTGGTTTTATTTGGCCGTGTGTTTGTTTGTGTGCTGCCTGGTTGTATGTAAGCTAAGCACTAGTTATCTGAAGGCTGGGGAGCTTCTCAGGGGGCAAAGCTGCTTGCAAAAGCCAGTTGGCTACACAACCCGCTTACACTGACACAATGTGGGTGTGCTGTACAGGTTTCCCTCACTTTATGCAGGTTCTGTATGTGCAAATGTGCTCTCCTGCAATGACACTTTTTATACCAACAATCGTTATATGCGAGGTAAACTTACTGTTATGCAATCAGTGTGGTGGAAGCACATCGTCAGCTGCTTTGTGCAGTGCACATTGTGGGAGTGACACACACCAAAATGCAGTCTCCTGTGCGGATCTGTGCTCCTCGCTCTTTGTCTGCACCATGTGTTTCTGTAGTTACCATGCCCATTATGATAGTGCCCTGTGCTTGTGTGCACAGTCTGCTGTTGGGGAGTACCGAAACTGGCTTGTGAAAGTGGTAGAAATGGGTCTGGGGGTCAGTAATGTCGAGGTCTTGGAACGTAGCCCTATTATTTGGTACATTGTAAAGTGGGTTCCCTGTATGCAAATTGAGTTATGTGCCATTTTTCAGGAACACATGTACAGCATGAAGTGAGAGAAACCTGTATTCAGGCTAATATATGTGCTAGCTTGGATTTCTCTGCGTGGTGCTGTATTGTGCTGTTTAAACATACGTTGTGAATACTTTGCAGTGTACTGTGGAAGAACTTGCGCTTTCTGGGTATCTGAGTGGAAATGCTGTTACCCCAGCAACTCCAAGTTAAAATCAGCTTGTGTTAGTATTAATGTAACCCTTTCAACTTTCATAAGCATAAAAGGAAGCTGATACAGGACTGGGAAATGCAGTAATGGGCATGTCAGCAGGTGTTTGTCAGTAGGAGAAAGTAGCAGTGTGCTTTGCCAAGGATGCCGCTGCAGGCAAGCTACTTGCAGAGATGGAGGAGGGGAGACAGTGGAGGAATGGTGAAAATACGTGTGGTGCTACTCTGTATCCCCATAGCAGAATGATGTATTAGCAACTGATAAGTTATAATCACTTGAGTCTTAGCCCTTAAGTCTTCTCTAGCAAGCCAACTCAATGGGGACTTTGTGTGTGGAAAGGAGTCAAGTCAGGGCAATGCTCTTAAGAGAAGTTATGTTACATTTTCAGGGAATAGCATCCTTCTGATCCCATAAAGCTATTAGTTCTCCAGCTGCTTAAATTGTCTTCCAGGAAAAAGTGGGTAAGAAGGACCTCCATTCGTAGTGTAGCAAAACAGCAGCAGCTAGACAAGCAACAAAACCCTATCTGTTTTCCTCCCAAAAAATTAAGACTCAGTTTTTAGTTCAAGAAAGGCAGAAGAAGGTGGAAGCTTTTTTTTTTTCTTTCGTGCACATCACTAATATTTTGAGTGTGGGTGCAGACGTGGGTGTGAGTTCAGCCTATAAATATACAAATGCAGGCAGGTAGTACTCCAAGTCACAATGCCTGTCTCAAAGTCATAGAGTCCCAACACTCCTGAAGTGCTTTACAAACTCTGCAAGAAGCATTGCATTTCATCTACTGAAAAAACACAAGATGTTTCTGGGGCAAAATAATGCTCTGCAACATGACAGAGCAGCTTAGGACAGGAATAGAAAAAGCCTATTGTAGATGTTTGTTGCCAGAGGAAAAATTTAAGTAGGCAGCATGGTGATTGTCCACTTGGAATTTAACCAGGATGTTGATATTGTTGTTCTTGCAAAAAGTGCCATTAGTTCAAACAGGCCGCAGGTGGTGAGGAGTGATTTCCATGTCTCTTCTAAAAGAAGTAAGTCGCTACAAAGTTAATTACTGAAGTCATTTTTGTAACTGGAGAACAGTTTTTCTTCAGCACTCCTAGAATAGCAGTGAGTTTTAATAGAAAAGTATGCGATTTATTCCTACAAAGTTCTGTGTTCTTCCAGTACTTACACAGAGACACAATGCAGATGTTGTATTCTGTAACAATGTGACTTTTTGACTGTCAGAGGACAATAGCCTCATTTTCAGGGCTGCCGTAGGCAGAAGTGGGATGCCACAGAGAAGGTTGGAGAAGTAGTGGCGGAAAGAGCATTATACTAAGTCTTGAAATGAAAATAGAAACATAAAATAAAATGAGAAGAACCCTGCTCATCTCTTTGTATTTTGTTAGTAAAACCCCTTCGTCTGAGTTTGTTATTCCCAGTAACAATACAGTAGATTTATGTGCACTGTGTGACGGCACAAATTTTTAAAAGATGGCAAAAGTAAACAGTAATGTTTATGACCAAAGTATCTCTGGCCAATATCCACAGAGCTGGGATTTGGTAGCAATTGGGACACAATGCAGGGTTTCTCTCTCTAGTTGGGCATTTCCTTGAGCTGGGGCTTGTATTTGGGGCTGCTTTTGTAAAGCAGTGGATGTCAACCTTTTTTATACTCAAGGCACCCCTTGTTGGATGAAAGCCTTAGCTCAGAAAATGCCAGCTCTTAGTTTTCACTCTACTTTTGACTGCAGAAAAACAATAGAACAATTCTTCTGTTGCAAAGAACCCAGAAAGACCATAGCAGGTCGGATCATGTTTTAACACAGTGACTTCCTGGGTTTATCTTGTGAATCATATGTGCATGCTTCACAGTGTTAACATTGTGTGGCACCTTGTGACACCCTTGAAAGGCTCTCAAGGCGCCCTCGGGTGCTGCAGCACCCTGGTTGAGAATCGCTGCTGTAGAGGAACTGGGGATGATTCAGACTTGTTTACCTACTACTTATGGGCAGTGCTTAAGGGTAGGTAGCTGCCTGGGGCTTACAATAGCCCAAAGGCCACACAGCACTGAACATATCTGCTGATGCCCCCTGTTCACCCATGCCTGCTCAAAAGATGGCTAAACCTCCTTCAGGTTTAGAGGGTAAAACGAATATGCTTTTTCTTGGCTGTTGACTGGACAGAGGTTTCCATATTCCAATCAGGGATTCAGGTCCCTCTCTCCCTTTCTGGGTATAAACCAACGGGTTTATACCATTGAAGCTCATTTGAATGTTTCCATTGACTTTAACAGGTTTTGAAGAAACCCAGTCACTTTCCAGAAGAAGGGTTTGGTTTGGAAAGACACCAGGTTGTTTCCAGACAAGATTCAGGTTTCCTGTGCAGTCAGCATCCCTGCTCTCCTCTACAGATGTGAAACATGGGTGACCTAGCACTGTCATCTCTAGAGCCTAAAAAGGTATTGCCAACAATGCCTCCGGAAAATCCCCCCCATCGTATGAGAAGATAGCCACACAAATGCCAGCATCCTTATTGAAGCCAATGTTACCAGCATTGAGTTGATCCTCAAGCACCAACCTCACTGAACTGGACACTGTGCGTGGATGCCTGACTCTTGCCTCCCAAAACAAGTGCTCGACTCCCAGAATAATGGTGGCCTGAGATTTGCAGTGGCAAGTGGAAGTGCTACAAGGACATACTGACCTTCAGTGTTTGAGTCCAGGAAAGGGTTTGAAAGACAGTGAATGCTAGGTAGACATAAGTGTTTCTTTGTAGCTGGAGTCAGATGCTTAACTAGAGATAACATGACTATATTAGCATGACATTTTGTCCAGGTGACTTTGGCCTGTGGAGAAATAGGATACATTGGCTGCACTGGAATATGACACTCATGTGACAATACTAGTACAGTAACTAAGTAAGCTGGTACAAAACATGCTCTGGGTATCCGTCCTTGGCACCATGTTGTGCTATGTAGACATACCTGGCAAGTTTCATGCCTGATCTTGTTTCCTTTCTGGGGAAAATGAGTATCGTATGGAGAAAATGATAATGAGTCTATTTGCAAAAAATCTAAACCAGAAATAAACAAGCTAAATATAGTGGCTAGATTTGCTGGTGATGAGTAATGATAATTAATAACAATTCTTTGCACACCCTTTAGCTAGAATATTCTAAGGCATTCACAAACACTAATGAATGAAGTCTCAGCACCCCTGTGGAGCAGGGAAGTACGATCGTCCACACATTGGGAACTCGTGTCTGGGAAGATTGGCTGACTGGCCTGAGGACCTCAAGCCATGCAGAGCAAAGATTAGCAATTGTCCTTTGCCCCTTAGTCCTGCAGTTGAATCACTGGGCCCTGTTTTCTGTCCTGTTTTGTCCTGAAACTGTTGGTTCTAGAAAAGGGAGTGTTAGAACCTGACTCCATGCAGCGCCCAGTGACTAGGAAGATGACGGTCCAATTGCCCATGGATCCGGTTGCTCGTTCACCAGCGCAGGCAGGGAGCAAACACCAGCGCACATTGCTCACAACAGCTGTATTCAAGAGGGAGACAGCTTTGGGCAAGCTCCCTCGCCGACAGAATACAGGGAGCAGCAGCGAACAGTAGTTTTTCCCCATATTTATACATTTTGGCTTATACTCGTTAGGATTCACTCTACCCTTGCCCCTCCTGTGGTCCACCCATTTCTCCTCCCATCTCAAGCTCTGCCCCTGTTTCCTGGTTGTTTCATTTGCGTGGAATTGCCTATATTCCATTCATTTACACGCCTTTTTGCTATGAGCGCATGTCCAAGACCTTGACTCCTGCTCTTCAGTCAATGTGCGGACTGTGACCAAAACCTGGAAGCTTCTGGAAGCTTCTTCACCATTCACCTTTTTGCATATGTTCATCTCAGATTCTGTTACCAATGACGTGTTGTTTTCCACGTTCCAGTCTGTTTTTCTGTCTCAGATCGTACCATCTTCCACCTTTTGTGGGCCCTTGCATCTTATCTCATTCCTTACTGTAGCTGGTTCACAGCACACAGACTCACACAGATTCACTTGCTGCTTTTTTCTCAGAGAATGGTTGACACAGTTAAGATGGTTACTTAGCATAAGCAAATGGCTGGCTTAGCTATCATTCTGCCTTGTGGTCGGCACCTTTGCTAAGCCACAGGTCATGCCTTTGTATTCAGCTGCAAATCCAGTGCTCCCAAATAATCCAAATTATTGTCACCCCAACAGGCAGCAGCAAGTGCG
>JAGPOW010002742.1:17089954-17109703 GCA_030014935.1 Caiman crocodilus | reverse complement strand
GCATATGACCCATGGTGATTGTGTCTCCATTATAAGGCAATAGTCGTCCAGGAAGCATTCTGCCTGAAAACCGATTTCAAATACTTCACAGCCAGGGTCTTGTCAGTTCCCTCATTTAAACATGCTTGAGGGGCTGGTGACTGAGTGAGCCAAACTTGTCACTTGCAGTTTAGTTACTGGGGAAGGAAAACTGGATGGGCATGTTCAAGTCTAGGCTTATTACTGAAGGATAAAAAAGGAGGGAAGTGGTTTGTATTGATACTGTGCTCCTCAAAGGGCATTAGACTACAGGATTCTTATGCAAAAATTTTCAGTAGAATAAGAAAAGCCTAAAATGAGGATTAGAGGCACTAAGCCAGAAGATTGATTGATGTTTAAAGCTTGTTCACAATGGGGAAAATAGCATTTTCTCAAATAAATTTCACTCATTCTAAACTGGTAATCTAATGCTACTGTTCACCTCTGTCATCAGCTTCCTTACTTGCATTTTCTTAGGAAGGAATCACAGCTGCTAGCAATACATTCAGCCAGCAGCTCTCTCGAGACGGTGCAAGCAAAGCCGCCATATGATCTTGAGAAGGATCATGTTTAAACAGTAGCATTTAAAGAGAGGAGGATTAGGATAACAGGAATAACGTGCTGGCCATACAGGCAAATATTGGGGTGTTGACACCCAATGTAAGTGGGATAGATTTCTGAAGTAATAATGAGTAGCAAGTGGGGGCAAAGGCACAAGATGATTTAACGGCAACAGGAAACGCAGGTGATTTTTTTTCAGAGCGGATCCAGACTTAGATCCTGGTATTGCATTAAGTCATACACTTGCATGGAGTACAATTGACTTTTGTGGTGGGGAGAGCAATTATGGTTTTTTCTGTCTGATTGAACTGCAAGAGAGAGTGAGAATTGCCACTCCAGAAGCAGGTCTTTTATGCAGCAGAATTACCTATATTTTCTCAATTCCCGTTCCTTGCTGATTGTTGGACCTGTCACTCTGTAAATGGGCTGGTTGGGGCCTGACAATGGCAGAAAATCAGGAGGCAGGAGCAGATAAATTCAGTCTCTCTCTTTGGGTCAAGTTGCAGCTATTTCCACCACACTGGGTAGAAGCTGTTATGCTCTTGAGCTAAAACGTAGTGAATTACACTAAACTATGACCTTCTCACTTTCTTTAGGAGACTCTTATCTTTCCTCCCAATGACAGTGAAGCTCGGTGGATGTGACTCACTCAACTATTCTGTTAACCCTTAGAAAAAAAGAAAATAACATAAAAATGGTCCATTTTCTACTCTGAGGAGCTATAATGAAAGACAGCAGTGCCAGAAAGAGAGAAGCAGGACTATAATCCTACTCATTCCCTCTCCCAGGTGCATGAACAAAAAGGAGAGAAAATTAAAGGTAGACATAGCCAGGAATGTGGAGAAGAGAGAAATAAACGGAGCTCCCCGCTTCCTAGTCCCATAGCCCACTTGCAAGGATCGCAATTTAAAGTGCATATTTAAAGGGAACAGTGAGAGAAATTGCTTTTCCATGCAGTTTCCCTGGGAGATTTCTCTGGTCCTAACAACATCTAGGTAAGTAAAATTTGTCTTTCCCTCATCTTATATTCTTAACTTTGCAGGTGTCTGTGATAGGTGAGTTAAAATAATACAACCCCAATTATATAAGGGCTGGAAGACACATATACAAAAATCTTAATAGCACTCAACTCTCTGTGCTTATGAATACAGCAGTACCTTCAGTCTGTGCATGTTTTCTGTCTCCATCTGTGGAGAATAGCAGAAGCAGAGCTCTGCTTGCTGTCTTCTGTTGTCAATATAATGTAACACACTTCAAATATTCCAGTATTCTCCAGCTTATTGAACATCTGGAAGATAAATACTTTTATTGTTCATTCTCCTCTATATCTTAATTCTGGACCTCACTTAGACAGCTAGCAAGAGAAGTGATTTTGCAGTTCTTTCTCCTTTGCTGCTGAAATGCAATATTCTGGGACTGGAAAGATTTACTCTTAGCCTTGAGAGGGATATCCACAGAAGTCCTTGTGTAACAGAGAGCCTAGGGCTCCTGATATCTTGGCTAGGGACAGAAGTTACACATAAACCAGTATAAGTGATCAGAAACCAGTTCAAATCTATAACACAACATAAGTTCAACACACATAAACCACTTCCCAAAATGGTCAAACCCAGTTTAAGATAAACCTGGATGGATATAGTATCAGACTTACTTGATTTAGGTTAAATCGGTTTATTGAACTCCTGTACCAGATCCCCTCCAGACTGAGGTTAACTCTCAGTCCCGTAACATGCTTTGCCCTTCCCCCTGCAGGGTGGGCAGACCAGCCCTAGCCCAAGCTGTTTGTTCCAGCCAAGCAGGGAAGCATACTCTAACACGGTGCAGCTTCTAGCCTGAGCCACTGCAGGCACGTGGCTGCATTTCTGGAATCAAAAGAAAATGTGTGTTCACTTGCTTATCAGTTCAATCTACACAGCTTAGACTAACCTGCAAAGATTCAATTGATTCACCCTCTGGCTTTTTGATTGGGGCCCAAAGTCCTAGAGGGGCAAAACTAGGTTCAGGAGCCCACAGCTAAAGAGGCAAGAGCTGGTCAGGTGGCCGACAGCCCTAGAGGGTCTAGAAACCTCATAGTAGGTGAGATGAGAGCTGGAGCCCAGAAGCTAGGTCCAACACAAAATTAACTAAGGACATCAAGGTGTGGCAGGAAGGAGTGAAGGGAGAGGACCCTAGAGGCAGAGCAGGACAGGAGCTATGTGATCATCAAGGGTGTCATGGTCACCTCTAGAGTACTGGTCCTGTTGCGCCTTGTATTTGGCTGGCTGTTCTCTTGGGGAGCAGAAGTAATTGTGTAGTTGGATGACCTATTGGCAATTCAGAATTTTTTTTTAAAACTAAAATCTCACGATCCATTTCTGAACTTTACAGACTCTTCAACACTAATCCTGTTCTCTCATGGTCATCATAGGTTTCTGAGGAGGGGGAAAAAAATCAGGGTTTATCTCAAAGGTGATGTATTTTAAAGGTTAAATCAAATTCCCCCAGCTATTTTTAGAGTTTGAAAAGAAGGAAGGTGGCAGGTAGGAGTGGGGGGATTTGAGAACACATCCTAAGCTTTCACATACTTTCAGCCAAGGCTCCAGCAAAGCTCTTGTGGTTGGTTGGTCCAATAAAAGATACCATGTCCAAAGAATATCTTTTCTTCTCACATTTCTGGACCATCATGGCTACAACTTCACTTCAACACTCTGTCTTCCTTCATCCTGCTGTACTTGGAGAACTAATTAAATACTTATTGCCCTTCTTCTTTCCCGCTTCAAGTCACTTGAGCACTTTTCATCTCTAACATATTATTTTCATTGCATCTTTGTGATAACTAGGCATGCCGTTATCTCCTCTTTACAGACAAGAAACAGATTTGGGAAGAAGAAATCTATGACTGAACAAGGAATGTGGCTTCTCAAGTGCACATCCAGAGCTCAAGTGGTTGGGGCAGGGTAGTGCCCCAGCCACAGCCCCATCCGTCTTCTCTGGAAAGGAGATGATTTATTATGCTTTGTTTGGCTGAGAAGAAGTGGTAATGTATTGTGAGATACTGAACTATGTATTTTTTTCTGTTTTAGTGCAGTGTCAGTCACTTTGTTGTTAATTTTTTTTTAATGTGAAGTTCATTGTGTGCAATATCAAAGCCTGATTCAAAACTAGTAAATGATAGGATTCAACATTTCAGCTGACAGGTGATTTGAAGACTTGCAGCAATTCACACAAGTCTTTCATAAGCAAAGACATTTCTCTTTGGATTGTCATGCTGGCTAAAGGATGACAGCATTGGGGATTAAAGCTTTTTCTATTTCTCTTTGAGAACTCTGCAGAGTACCTGATAGGAATGGGTAGTCCTCAGCTTTAAAATAGATCTCTCTTCCTGGTACTTCTTGACTATATATACACTGTGACTCCTGTTGCATGCTCTACTGTTGAATGAGAGGTCCAAACGGTGAAATGTGTACTTTGACATCAATAAAATTTGGAGACTGGTTGTGACTTAATCTTTGTGAAGGTGTTGAGTGAATATATATGAAGCCCTTTGAAGTTAATAGAAATATTCTTTCTTTATTGTTTTGTAGAATAATTGTAACCTACAACAAGCTTATAGCCTGACTTTTATGTTTACTTGATTTTGGATACATTGCTTTTTACTGAAGTCAAGAGTTCAACAAAGTCTTTTGTTACTGAGCCAAATAAATTTGATAAAGGCTAGAAAACTCAAGTAATAGTTAAGTTAAGAAAATGTAAGTGGTGGAAATACTGATTTACTTTAGGAGCTCTTCCATGTGGTGTGAGGGAGTCGATAGGAAAGATGGAAAAACAAAATCCCGCAGCTGTAACTCCATAGGAAAGATCTGGTTCATAATTCCAAACAAAAGCTTCCAGCAGTCTCTTCCACTGTTGGGTCATTAGTGAACATTGTAGTATAATCTAATAGGTTATTGGGAATGGCCTTTATCAGAGAGAATAGAGATTGTGAAACAATTAAGTTCTGAGTATTAGCAAAACTCCCACAGGGAACCGTAATCTTAAAAATAAACAAAGATTACATTATGAGAGTGAAACGTATTACTGAGATGGTATTATACTATGAAGAATGCCACAATTAAGGGATGTCAACAACAGTTCAGTTGCTTCCCAAAATAACTTCTTTAGGCTCTGATTTAGGAAAGGATGTATGCACCTGCTGAGGTCCCGTTGACTTTAACTGACTTTAAGTAAAGCATGACTGAGATGGTATACAAGTGTTCCTTCAAACACTTGCACCCCAATTGATCGACACTTCAACCTAGTCCAATATGATGGAGACTTTCACTGTAGTGGATGTTTTTTAACTAGTTGAAGCACTGTGAACACTTGTACAGAGCATTTCAACCTATGGCACTGTGATACCACCAGTTGAAATGTAACGCTTGTACCTGCTTTAAATTGCTTGTTGAGTAAGGATGAAATGAAGTTAACCATGTAAGTTAAGAGCCTGATCCACTGAAGTGAATAAGAATTGAAAGTTGTGTGTGCTCTCTTGATATGAGCTTAAAGCCCACTATGCTGCTTATAATGATTTTTCTTTTTCTACCCCATGTCTCACCCAATATGTCTAAAAACTAGATTAAAATAAAAATTAAGGCAACAGATGTGAAAGACTGGAGCAGGGAATAGGACTGATGATTTTGTACATGTTCAAAGCCTCGTTCCATGTCCTTTAAATCTCACTGAAATCCATGAGAAGTCTGTGTGCAGACCAATGGTAGGCTATAGGTATAGGTCTTTACTCAAAATTCATTGTTAAAGAACTGTAACTCTTAGGCTAGGTACAGACATTGAAAAAACCGAAGGGGGAATTTATCCAAGTTATATAGCTTTCTTTAAGCGGTATAGTTTAGATCAGTAATGAACAGAACATATGCACCCTTTGGTAGGGAGCAAGCAAATCTTAGACTTTTTTCTGTCATTTTTAAACCAGTCTGTGTGTGTCGAGCGTGTGTTACAGGTACAGATCAGATTCCCATCACTTCTACCAGTAAAAGTGTAATGTCTGTACTATTGAGTACAGAATGCTTAAATAAGTATTCAATATAAGAATGCTTTTGTTTTATTCTTTTATTGACCTTAAGTGCTGGCTTTTGTTTATACCATTATATTATCAATGTATAAGTTCCCACTGTCTAGTGGCATTTGTAAATAAGTCTCCAATCCTATCCTCATCTCTATATCAGAACCTTGTGAATCCCATGGTAAGTATGAAATACTAACCATGGCCCCTGTGAAAAGGCTGCAATTCAGAAAAGCGCTTAAAACATGTCCTTAACACTTATGCACCATATGGCTTATGTTTGAAGCTAAGTATATGCTTAAATTCTTTGCTAAATAAGGATGGTTTCATGGATTGAGAAGTAGTCAGCTGTGTTAGTCAGAAGTCAGGAGGCAGAGTAGATGTGCACTTTTCTAGATTAACTTAGATGTATATACAGAGAAATGTGCACAGCATCTGATTAAATGAACTTGGGTTCACAAAAGCCTGAGCTCACTCTTTAGTAGGGGTGTGCGAAGTGGGCCTTATTCAATTTGGCTGAATCTGAAGATTCAATGCTGATTTGGCGAATCAGTGATTTGGCCATAGATAATACAGCTTTAAATGTTTTTTCTACATACCTTGAGGTAGCAGATGCAGCTCGTGATTGCTGCGATGCTGGGGTGCATGGAGCGTCCCACAGGAGTGCAGGGAGGCCCTCCATGTGTTTGGCAAAAAACCCGGAAGTGGACCAGAAGTACTTCCAGTCCACTTCTGGATCTGCTGGGGAGCACGCAGGCCCCCCCCGCATCCCCTGTGTCCACCCAGCTGGGCAGTCAGCCACAGGGTGACCCTAGGTGTCCCCCCCCCAGACCCAGGAGGCACCAGTCACTGAGCCAGGGGGGTGTATCCCCCCCTCCGCATGCTCCCCGGCACACCCAGAAGTGGACCAGAAGTCTACTTCAGGGTCTGCTGCTGAGTGCACTGGGGAGCCCTCGGTGCTTCTTTGAGACACTCCATGCACCCCAGCATCACAGCACTCATGAGCCCCTGGTACCTAGAGGTATGTAGAAAAAAACATTTAAAGCTGTCTCTATGTCCGAATCTCCAAATCTTTCTGAATCTCTCCACATTGATTTGGAGGGTTCTGATTTGATTCAGAGAGATTAAAGGGTCTTCTGATTCGGTGGCCGAATCTCCGAATCCAAATAGAATCAGGCCGAATCTCTGCCAAATTGCATCGGGAACCAAAACTTCACACAGCCCTACTTTTTAACTATCTTATTTAGTTAATCTATAAAGGTGCATATCTGCCCTACCTTCTTCCTGGATTGAGACTATAGTCCTGAGACATCAGCTTTAAAATGAGTAAACTAGCCCATCCATTTCAGTGTCATGCTGTCTTTTCATATGGCTAAGTATATTTCAATATAGGGCAACCCCGTTTTTCCTTGTTAGAATGACTAAATCTCTGCATGAATCCACTGTATGAATGATAAGAAATGTTTTTTGTAAAAATACCATGTTAAAAATGCAGCTGACATTTGGTGATAGCTAAGCTGTACAGTGATCTAATATAAATAGAATGTCTCTTATTAATGAGCAGAGAAATGGCTTTATAATTCTGAGGCTAGTTAAAACATTACATCTGGTTGTCTCTTATGTCTTATCTGTACCTGTCATCATACATGAAACAGTTGTGAGGGTTTTTTAGTTGTGTTTAATTTTTTACTTATTCAGTAATAAACACCAGTTAGTCCATTCTGTTTGGCTGCAGTACTTTTAAAGATAATTGAAGTTTCTCATTGATTTTTTTAAACCCTTTTCAGACAAACTATTATGTGAGATTAGCTTAGAAAATATTGTTGAACTTGCTATTTTTTTTCCTGTTCAGGTGCTTACACCATATCTGTCATCATGATACTTAGTTTAGTTGCTCACCACATAGCTATGTTATCTGTATGTTTTCTTTACAATATAATACTAGATATTTATCACTTTTTAAAAACATATTTTCCGGTGATTTTACTACAATTTTACATTTTTCCATAAAAAAATATTACATGATTTAGAAAGGTCCCTTTTTTAAAATGAAGGAAAGAGAAAATAGAAGACTTTTAATCAAACCTATTGCAGCTGTTCAGATTTTCTTTTAATTACTTTTTAATTGGGTTGTTTTCATAGTAACTGCATTTAAAAATTAAAATCAAGTTTGCCTGTTACTTTTTGGGAACCCTTTGATATCATGCCTAGTTGGGTCACAGTGGTGTTTAGTCATGATGTTCCATGTCAAAAACAAGATTACTTGGGTAATATATTCTTTTCCAGTCCTAGAGAAGGACATTTGGGGCCCCAAAACTTGTCTCCCAACTGCACAATCAGTTCAATAAAAAGATTGCTAAACAAACCTCACTTCTCCCATAGGATCTCTAGATGGTGAGGTTACAGTTGCTGTCAGATGGGAGTATTAGAAAAGCCCAGCACTTGCAAAAGCTTGTAAACATTTTGGAAGGTAAAACTTCATATTCAAAAGAAATCTGTGAGCCTAAGTCTCATGGAAATCCAAACTCCTAAGCTATTGAAGTGTCTTTCAAAATTTTATTCTTTGCTGAAATCATATTTTGGCTGTCTAAAAGTATACACAGTCTGTGAGGTAATGAAAAAATACATCAGGCACAGAGGCTAGACACAGAAATTGCATGTAAGCTGGTATACCTGATCAGAACCCAGTTCAAATCTGTAACAAAACAAGTTCAGTGCCCATAAACTACTTTCACGATGGCTGAAACCAATTTAAGATAAACCTGGGTAGATGTGGTTTCAGACTTTACTGATTTAGGTTAAATCAATGTATTGAACATTTGTCCCAGATCCCCTCCATATTCAATTTAACTCACAGTCCCTCCAGCATCCCAGAATGCTTTGCATTTCCCCCACAAGCTCCCCTGTCCCCACAGGCTGGCCAGGCTAGCCTTGGCCCAAGCTGTCTGCTCCAGTCAACCAGGGAGGTATCTTTAGCACCCAGTGGCTTCCGGCCAAGGTCATTGTAGGCATGTGGCTGAGTTTCCAGAATCAAAAGTGAATGTCTGTTCACTTGCTTATCGGTTCAATCTATGCAGCTTAGACTAACCTGTGAAGATTGAATTGACTCAGTTGGACTTTTTGACTGTCTGTACTTAGCGACAGAGTTCAGTTCTGAAAGATATACAGCATCTTGTCTGTTCCAACAGGGTCTGTCAGAACATACTTAACTTTAAACATGCAAATAGTCCACTGGCTTGAAGAATGGACTCTTCAAATGCTTAAAGTTAAACATATGTTTTGCCAGACTGGGGACAGTGCTCAGCAGTCTGCAGGATGAAGCCAGATATTTTTCCTCTAATCCTACAATGAACTGCTTTTGGACATATGGGGGGAAGAGGGGAGGACGGGGGCTGCCTGCAAGGAGGTGACTGTACCACTGGGGCCCTTTGTTTTATGTGCCATGATGACTTAATGATGCTGCAATGCTGTGTTACTACGGAGAAAATTCCAGCTGGGCACTTTTTTTTAATGTAATGGTTCTTTTTCTTCCCCCCACCCCCTGCCTTCCCTGCTAGTTTGCTCTTTTGAAACCTCTGCAACAAATTAATTTCAATTCTATAAACCATGTCATTATACCAATCTTGCAGTCACAGTGAAGTCCTTGACTACAGTACTAACTGATATAGTGTACTTTAAATAGGTCAGATACATAAACCACAAAGACTTGTTATTTGTTTGTTGCTCAGAATTTACTATTATGGAGTTATAAGAAACATGTTCTCTTATTATAGCAAGATTTTTCTGTGGAACATCCATCCCCAATTAAACAGAGGCCACAAAAATTGCAGTATTTTAAATTAAGTTGTCCAGATGTATGGTCTGTTGCAGTAGCTGAAGAACACTTGATGCAAATCTTATAAGAAATAAAACTTCAATACTAATCCTACATTCATCAAAATCAAAGTATGCAGGAATACAAGAGACCTGGTAAAGGGAACACCAGACAAGCGAACTGGGTAAAGGATCACCAGAAAAAGGAGGTGATGCATCGTGACAGCAGCCATCCAGGTGCTCAGGATCCACTCCTGAGTGGGAGAGCATCCCCTGGCAGCACAGCATGGCCTTGGACCCCCAGTGCCAAATTGGCACCGCATGCAGAGTCTGTGTACCCTCAAGCCTGGCTGGGTCCTGCATGCATTGAACTGGCCTGGCCCAATGGTGCATGGGGCACAGGGAGTCAGGACCTGGCCAGGCCCGAGGGTACACGGTCCCTGTGTGCAGTGCCAATCCAGCACCAGGCAGCCGGGGCCATGCTGCACTGCCAGGGGGACTCTCCCAGTCAGTAGCAGGCCCTGAGGGCCCCAACAGCTGCTGGTGCTAGAGAGAGCCTGTGGGCCATGTGGGGGGATGGGTTGGGGACCCACCTGTCCCAAGCGGTCCCCCTCCATCCACAGCCCTCCCCCCCACCTATTTCTCCCACCCCACCTAGTTTCCGCCACTCCCACGTGCCTACTTGCCTGGGACAGAGCCTGCGTCCAAGTCACTACAGCAGCCTTGCCCTGCTCCGATTTGCTCCAGCATACTGATGGCATGCTGGGGCAGACATGCAGATGCTCTAGCTGGGTGCAAGCGTGTCTCTCTGGATGTGCCAGCCCCTGTTTGCTTCAGGTGCACTGCTTTTTTTTTTTAATCTGGATTTTCCAGGTATCACATCTACAGCCAGCATGGGGAATATTTTTTAGTTCTTGGTGCTCCTCTTGCAATGTCTTAAATTGCTTTGAGATGCCACAAAAGGCACATGCGCACTCGCCCGGATGTGCCCAAAGAGGTTACTACTATGTGAAGAGAGATACCGGGTAAATGTAGGCAGGGGAGTACAAGGAAACAAGTGAAATAGGAATACTGATGCGTTGCGTCTCTAAGAACTGATCTATTTTTTCATATCTTTTCCACTACTTTTGTAACAAACAGATCATTTTGGCCTACCAGCAGTGGTGGTAGCTGGGGGTGTGGGTTTGGGAGGGCTTCTGGATGCCCCTGCCACAGACCTGGGATTTGAGACCTGTCCTGGAAGCGTGGCAGGCCAGGCTGCTAAGCAGTGATAAGCCTACGACCTTGGGCTTGCCACCCTAGAGCCCCATGATCAGCCTTTCAGGAGGGAAAGCTGGTAGAAAAACAGAGCCAAATTTGGATGGAAACCTGCCATTATAAACTCACCTGGTTTCAATGAGAATTTTGTCTAAATCAACACATTCCTCAAATACGTTTCAACAGATCGGCATATTCCAAGAAAAACCCCTGGTCATCAAATTCCTGATCTGTGGTAGATTAAAGCTGAGTACCAAAGTTATTTTGGGAGCTGCAGGCCTGCACAGCTAGATCTAGTCACTCTTAGTTGTTTTTTTGCTCATTACTAAAAATATGGGCACTTGACAGGAGGTCGAGTGTATTTTAGTAGGAATGCCATTGCTCGAACTAAAGACGAAGTAACAAAGCGGAGCTCGGGTAAAGCTTTTCCTACAATCATTAGGCTTCTGTGTTTGAGCATCCCAAGTACTTTAAGCTTCCTGACTTCAGCAATATTGCTTTCACTTGCTTCTCCAGTACAGTTGTGCTGTTACTGTTACACCTTCCCAGAAATGGGACTTTGCACTCCTGTTCCCTTAGGCATTTGGACCAGTGCTAGACCCTCAGACACCCCACGTACAGACCCTTTCCCACAGCTCCTGCCTTGCAGGCATTGAGGTTTACAGCTTACCTCTCCAGGGATGCATACAACTGAAGCACACAACACACAGATTTTGCAAAGGTTGCAAAATAATCACTCTTTACTTTCTGGTGATACCAGAAACACACAGAGCTAAACAAAACTGTAGGACGCAGCTACATGCATTTATCTGTCTCCATGTCCTCATTATTCATGATCATTCTCTTGCTTTCCTTCTCTTGCCTTCAGAGGCCTCTAAGGAACCTGATTTTCTTTCTCTCTATTTCCTCCACCACATCATGGAGACTGTTGTCTCTCACCCACAAGCAGCTTCCTGCTTCTAGTGTCTGTCTGTGTGTTGTCTGTCTCACAAAGAGCCAGTCAACAGACCCTTTCTTTTATAAGCTGTAGTGCCCTTTGCTGGGTGACTTGATCAGCCTCTGCAGGTGTCAG
Source organism: Caiman crocodilus (assembly GCA_030014935.1). Lineage (NCBI taxonomy): Eukaryota > Metazoa > Chordata > Crocodylia > Alligatoridae > Caiman > Caiman crocodilus. The sequence goes on along the minus strand of JAGPOW010002742.1, from coordinate 17,097,944 downwards.
CCGCCCATCAGTGACTTCTGGTTTCCCTGCCTCCCTGGAGGTTAGACTTGAAATACTGGTTTGACCTGGCCGTAGTTACCTTTCCATCCGCAGCAGGTTTGTTTGAAGGGATGCTCACCCCTGCCCGTTCCCCGCACCACTCCCTCACTCACCGCGGGGGCCTCCCCCAACTGACTTGCTGGGTGGTGTGGGGGGGGGCACTCGATCCTGGGTTGCCTTTTTCTTCAAAAAGTGATCTTCACCTTAAAGAGGTTGGAGACCGCTGGCATAACCCCTGCTCAGGGGGATCTGCTCAGGTAAGTTATGGCATTTGTCATCAGACACATACACCGCATCTCCAATATCAAACAGATTCACACGTTTTTCAGATTCTCCAAATCTTCAGAGCGTCATTGGAAGGTGAATGCAATTACTAGCAGATAATCCAGCCTTCCATGGATTGGAACATCTCAATGAGCAAACCTGCTATCAGCTGGATATGTTCAACTATTTCCTCCTCGCCCTTCAGCACGCAGGGCCAGACTGCCTGTTCCGGCTCAGTCCCTTAGTTGATATAACCACACCTCCTTTTTGGTCAGGTGCCTTTCCCAGCCTCGCACAGGGTTTTGCTTGTTAATCGAGGGCCAGTGTGTCCTCCTGCAGCCCTGGCCCCAAACAGCCAGCTGAGCCTGCTGCCTCTTCTTAAAGGAGTACAAGCCAGTTCCCTCTCCTCCACTTCCCTTACTCCCAAGGAACAGGGTCTGGGTCCTCTGTTATACCACCCTACACCCCAAATCACATGAATCCAACATGGACTATATATGGTAATGCAGCTACCAGCCAATTTATTGAGGCAGGTTTTGTTCTGCTCTCTTGATTGTTAAGCCATTGACACAGCAGCCACAGGAAAGCATAGATTTGGAATATTATAGAAGGATAAACATATGGGATCATAGGGAAGTAGGGCTGGAAGAGATCTCACAAAGGCATCTAGTTCAGCCTCCTGCTAAAGGCAGGAGTATCTCTAACTAAATCATCCCAGCCAAGTGCCTCTTCAATCTGCTCTAGAAAATTTTCAGGGGTGGGGTTTCACAACTTTTCTAGGTAGCCTCTTCCAATGCCTAGCCACCTTTTATAGTCAGAAAGTTCCTCCTAATCTCCATCCTAAATTTCCTCTGCTGTAGCTTGAGGTCATTGCTCTTAGTTTTGTCTCCTACAGTGCCAGAGAAAAGCCCATCTCCATCTTCTCTGTCACCCTTCAGGCATTTGCAGACAGTTATCTATCATTATAGACTTGCTCAATAAACCTGATTCTACGTGTCCTCAAGATGAGGATTTAGACCTTTGCTTTTTGGACAGCAAAGGATGATTGAACACATGTGGTTTTGATGCAAGTCACAATGGCAAAGAACCATCTTGTAAACTACCTTAAAGATCAGAGACGTATTTTAGTTTGTTAAACTCAGAAGAATCCTTTCTATTTTATCCCATTATCCTCTCACTTTTGACTCTATGAGCCTGAATCTGGAATACCCATGCACCATTGACTTCAATGAGCTTTAGGCAAAGCAAAAACATGCAGTTTCAAACTGAATAAGCTCTCTCTCCAGAGAGCCTGATCTTGCTGTGTAACCAATATGCCTGATTTTAAAATTCTTTCCTATGCTCTTCTTTCTCCTTGGCCTTCAGAAAATATTCTGTGACCAGCTCACATATTTCAGTCTGATAAAAAATGACAAACACTGCAGTGTTGAAAGAAACTGCTGTCTAAAACAGTCAAAATAGAGAGATTTCCGGGAGAAGTTTTGGTACAAATAGTGCCTCTAAAGTGCTGTCTTATTCCAAACTGGTGTTTTCCACCTGAAATAACACAAGCCTTTATTACATTTTCATAATGTAGCTTGTGTATGGTAATGATTACTTTGTGTAAGGTTGCAAATCCTTTCCACCCTAGCCCAAATTTTGTTAAACAAATACCTTTTGAGATGAAATTTTCCAGGCCCCTTCTCCCTGCTGAAGAGTGATTTTGTGGAGGGAAAGAGAGATGTTATATTTTAGGTTAAAAAGGTCAAAGGGTTTTCAGATAGTTCACCAAGCTAGTGTGATGAAGGCACACCATTTTCTGTTGCTAACAGCAATCACAGGAGCAACGTATGGCCATCATTGACCCCGCAGCCTGAATACCCTGTTTACAGATGGGTTGACTACAAGTGGTGTTCATCAGACTGGATTGAGCCTTGCATACCAAGATCAGGCCCTTTGGACTGGGATAGGGTCCCAGGGCTCTGTGCCATACCCATTTAGCCCCATGTCCCAGGATTGGTCCCTGAGGCCCAGTGCCACCCTTGTCTGGTCCTGCATGCCTGATCTAGCACTCAGGGTTCGGTACTCCCCGTGGATCCAGAAATTTGGCAGAAGGGGAGTGGTGCCACTGTTCCCAGCTGCCAAACTTTTAGACCCATGGGGAGCCCATGGGCCAGATGACACAGTAGCAGGGGCCAGATATGGCCTATGGGCTGAGAGTTGAGCACTGCTGATTTAAAGCAATTTTTGATCTCTCACATCCATGGTGAGGAGCCTTAGCCACTACCATCACAGCCCAAAAACTACTCCTGAATGAGGATGGGAAAGGTATGTTTTTATTACTTTAAAATATATGATGACATTACTTTGGCCAAAGTGTTGAATACCAGTTGGAGAGCCACAGAAGTGGCAGCCCTTTACCTCGCCACAGAACAGAAACAGCGCAAGTGAGAGCAGTGCCTTCCCACCTGTGTGCTTCAACATGCAGGAACCAGCCCCAGGAGTGAAACAGTAGTTGTTCCCAATGCCTATCTGATCCATGGCCATTCTGCTGAGAGATCCAGTTTTTGCTAGTTACGATGGTTTTGTCATGTGCCCTGATGTCCCTAGGATTTAGACCGAGATACCCATCTATTTCACAAGAGCCTCTCAGCAGCTAAGAACTGGTATCTGGCAATCTGAGCTGGATTTAAAAACAGAACGTATAGCAGGAGTGAAAAGCTTCTTGTGTTGTTACCAATCCGCTGAGTTATCTGGAGGTCTGAATTTCCCTTGGTCAAAAATAGGAATTGCATGTCTTTAAAAGCATATACTTCAGAACTGATCTCTACATTCCTAGAACCTCACTGGGTTTTACAAATAAACAGAGAAGGTTTTCAAAAAACTTTGTAATTTTCTATGTCATCAGGGTTGGTCTCACGGGTGAGCAATGTGGGCAACTGGCCAGGGCACCATAGTCAAGTGGGGTGCCACACGCATACTGTCTCTGCCTACCTGCTCCATGCCTTTGCCTCTGCCTGCAGCAGCATGGCTGATTGTGGGTGTGGGTCAGGGTGGAAGCTGACCAGCTGTGGGGCTCAGCAATGATGAGAAGGCACCACTACCTGCTGGACCGGGCAGAGCAGGTGGGCTGTGGGCATTACCTGCTGACCCACAGACATGGTTGGCTCTACGAGTCCTACTACTGCATGAGCGGTCAGCTCCCACTCCTTGTGTTCCTGCTGCTCAGCATCATTGGCACCTGCCTGGCACTGCTTCTTGTCTTCTTTGCTGCAAGGTTAGTAAGAGACAAGCCCCCCCATTTACCCCTCCCATGCTTCTCCCCTTGCCCTCCTTAGCCATCACTGGGGGGATGCCGTGGGGAAGCAAGTCTCCTGATCCAGTCCAAAGGCTCCCATCAGGGCTTTATTTCTGAAACTTTCCCTAACACTACTGCATTCTTAAACTCAAAGAAAGTGCCAAAATACAAGTTTGCCCAGGATGCCATTTTCCCTAAGGCCAACACTACATGTAATGTAGCATGAGGCCCCTCCCTCCCAACCCCCATCCCACCAAATGAACCTTACTAGGAGAGAAGTAAACATAAGATTTGGCACAAACGAGTCTTTTTAGGAAAGTTGCGGATGTTGTAAGACAAGAATGAGTGCAATACATTGGTAAGATTTTATGGAGAAGTCTGTAAATTTGTCTATCATGTGTTGCCACTGGTAATCCCAAATAACAAGCACTGGAATTTACCCAATTAGACTTCCAGAACAAATTAAGTTGTGCAATTTGTTTTTAAGCAATTTACTTGCAGTCTCAGACTTAACATACAGTGGCTATCAGTACTGCTTGGTAAAGGATGACCATCAGGAAAAGGGTAATAAGTAAATATTGACTTCTTTTGAGGTCTTTAACAAAATGTATTGACCTCATATGTAAGTATTGATTTAGGTGAAACCAAGGTCAATCTTTCTTTGGGGGACAATAGATTTTAATGTTCACTAAAACAAGAAGTCAATGCATGTATTGTTGTTATTCGGAATGCCTTCATAAGAGAGACAGTTTTTTAAGCTGTGGACATAATACTGGGATTTCAAGATAATGTTCCAAATCAGTGATCAAGTTAGAGATCCACAAAAAGATGAATAGGAGTTTCCATGGAAATGGCTGCAGTCAATCAGGATGTACTAATTTGTTCATCTGTTGATTGTGGTTCCAGAGCTGATCATTATATATTTTTTCAGGATAGCACTAGAAACATACAACTTCATGCATGACTCTTATGAATCCTGCAAAAAGTAAAGGTCTATCTGAAAAATGATGTCATTCTAGTCCATCCTTTTTATTGCATATAGTTGACTCAAAGATTCACCATACTTTATATCACGGGTAGTTCCAAAGCTAATGGCTAATGTGAGTGCATGTAAATGATTATGGAAAAGGGAACCGTTTTTGGTAAATTTAATTAAAATAACCTTTTTGGAGGATATTTATAACATTTTGATTTATTACTGTGATATATTTTTGGCAAAATATGAGTGTATGGGAAAAATGAAGGTACTTAGCAATTGAAGAGAAAACTGACACATCTGGACATTTCATTCTGAAACAGGCTGTTACCATGGTTTCACTTATATGTACCTACATATGTACGTACATGTGGTGTGGTTGTATATATCTATATATACGTAAGATAATGACAGTGGGGGAGAGAAAACAAAAACATTATCCTTGCTTCTTTATATTCTGAGAGACTGCCAGTGAAAGTAAATTTTATAGCTGAAGTGCTGAAAATTAATTTTGAGGCCATGAAAGCAATCAGATGAGGATCACAGTTATTTAAAGATATGAGTCTGCATTTGGGATACAGAAATGTAGTTCTCATTTAAGGTCAGATTATGGCTGGTCCTAGGGAAAGGGTAACATGTGCTCCTTTGCTCCCAGTGATGAATAGAAATCAATACAAATGGATTGTTAAGATTTTATTGATTTGCACGTGTGTGCACACATACACGCTTGTGCTTATGGGCAGGAAAAGGTAAGGAAAAGGAAAATAGGCAGTCTAAGCTTTACCCCCTGCTGTTACAGAAGTCTGTGTATATGGAAATAGTTTAGATGGCACTTGCAAACATGTAGCGTGATACTTTGGGGTATTCTAACCTGCATCTCCTACTCCTACTAGGGGTACCCTAACCACCAGGTCACGATCAAGGCTAGGTGAACCATTCTCCTGTTGACCATGCGTCACTGTAGAGTAGAACGCCTGATTTATGGAGCCATAAACAGACAGAGAGAAACACTAATCAAGTTTCTGTAGCTGGAAGGAAGGAGGAGTCTTGGTATAAATTTCTACTCTTAGAAATATTTCTGTGTTTTCATGAATTAAGAGTAATGGAAATCCTAGGTTCTGGTCTCTTTTCTAGATGTGCCATAAATGCTAGATTACAAGATGGTCCTGTCCAGAGGCTTCACTTAAAAAAGAAAAAAAAATGTAGTCACAATTGTATTTTGTGAGGGACTTGATCCTGTCTGAGTGCATCAGGAATATTTGGAGCACTCCTAGTAGAACAGCCCTTAAGAAGACTTAGATCCACGCCACCTGGGGACCACAGAGGACAGCTTCACCTTTTACAGCTTCTGTCAGGCTCACATGAGAGGTAGGCATTTAGTAGCCTAGATCATGGAAGTTCTGGCATGGGCAAAAGCAGAACCATGTGCCTTTAAAAAATGCTCATAGCAGTACCTAGAGGGTTTGGGCTCTTCCATCATTGGGTAACTACTGAGCCTGGGGGAAGGGGAGGGAGTTAAGTCTCAGTTTTGGACTTGGGTATCTAATGTCCTTTCCTGGCTCTGGCACCAATTGAGGAATTAGATGACTTTATGCTATATGTGATAGACATATCAACAACAACTTACATAAACAGCACTTGTTGTTCCTAGCAGCTTTTAAAAATAAGTATGCAATTATATTTGTAACAGAAATTATCATAAATAACTGTATAAAGTAAATAATTAAGTTATTTTATAACTATATAAAAGAGCTAGATGTCATATTCCTTCTAATATTTGCGGGGGTGTTGAAAACTATTATGATGCCATTGGTCTCTGGTATTTGAAATTATTCATCTAATCTTGAACTCCTTCTATAGCACTCTTGTATAATGCCCACATAGGCCGTGAAGAGCCATAACTCCCCTGCTAAGCCAGCAAGCAGGTTGTACACCAAATTCTGTTTACTCATCCACCTTATTGGGCGTATGTACATAGCACAATTTTTGTCCTTTCATGAGCTGCAACTGTGTGTCTGCTTGCATGAGTGGGATTTCCCAACGCTTTAAAAGTCTTGTGCATTTAAGTAAAACTCCTCACACGTAGTTTAGTTTGACGCACAGGAATTAAAGTGTCGCATCCGTGCGTGCGTGCAAACACAAAGGCATTCAAAGATGCATAATGAGCTTCTTTGTCCACCATGTGGTGCTGCAACTTTTTTGAAGTTCACACCTTTGAATTGGTTTCACTTTGGAATTGCTTCTGTTTTATTTATATATTTTTTCCAATGGGCATGTGGTGGGTGGTGGGTACAGGCCCAGGGAGGGTGGAGTGCCCCAGGCTGGGTGGGGGAGGAGGGGCAACAATAGACCAGCCCGCTCTCCTGCAGCACCAGTCGGGGACCTGGCTCAATTAGTTTGAAAACCTAGTGTGTGTAAACACAGATGCGATGCTCCAAGCCTTAATTTGTTTGAAAACCTAGTGCTTGTAAACACAGATGTAATGCTCCAAAATAAACAAGTTTAAATTTTATAAACCTACTTAATATAACCAAGATTAAAACCTGCCATGTGTACAGACACCCCCAGATGCTACATCCATGACTGTGTAAATAGAAAAAGCAGACAAAGGCTTGGAGGGTAATCAGATGCAAAGAGAATAAGATGATTTGCCTAAAGCAGTGATTCTCAGCCAGGGCACTGCAATATCCTGGGATGCCTTGAGATCCTGTCAAGGGTGTTGTGAAGTGCCACACAATCTTAGAACTATTAGATGTACAAATATGATTGACAAGGTGAAAAAGCCACAATTTTGAAATAGGAATCTATAGTGTCAAAACAATTCTGACCCATTGTGGTTCCTCTGAGCTCTATGCAGCTGCAGAATTGCTCTATTATTTTTCTGCACTCAAAAAATGAGTGAAAACTAAGAGCTGGTATTTTCCAAGGGGTACCTTGTGTCTATTGACGAGTACCTCATGTCTTAAGGTTAAAAACCACTGGCCTAAAGTCATAGCAACTCAGTGGTAGAAGCAGGGATAGAAACTAGATCTCTGGACTCTGCCCGGTGCTCTATCCACTAGACCTTGTGCTCCCAAGTCCTGCCTCTGGCTGTGTCCAGTTGTTCCTGTAGCATCTTTAAGTACTTTGCGTACGATCTAAACAGCAGCTTCCTCTCTGTGTGATCCAGAACAAAGGATCAGAGGATTCAGTGCAGTGTGGAGGTGCTTTCTAAGCATAGGTCACATATAGCTTATTTTCATAGCCCAGCAAACATATGGCAGAATCAAAATTTGTTGGTGGCTTTATTTAAAATAAAGTTGCAAAGGTAATCTTCATTTAAGGAAAAAATGCCCCGGTCCCTGGTAACTACTGGACAACTGTTGTGAAGATCTGTTATGGCTATCTGGCAGGTCTGATCTCACAAGTGTATTTTAATTTCAAACTCTCTTTGA
>JAGPOW010002742.1:17075623-17088093 GCA_030014935.1 Caiman crocodilus | reverse complement strand
TAATTACACTGTTGTAATACCCAATGGGTCTAATTGGGCTTGTAGCCCACAGTTTTGGGTGATGCAAAAACACAGGAGAGAGAATCCCTGTCCAACAGGGCTTGCTTTCCACAGACACAAATAGAGGGGAGAGTGTTGATAAAACGTACAAACTAATCAGTGACCGTGAGGAGGGTTCAGCGCTGCTTTGTTGTGTAAGCGGTAGTACTTGTTTGTGGTTTTAATTTGTCTTGACTTTGTTTTCTGAATTCTCTTCGTAATGTTGCAACATTATTTGATTGCTTACATTACTTGATATTGACTTTTTGTTTCTTTGATGTTTTGAATTGTCACGCAGTGATCAAGAAACCTTGGGTGGTTGTGAGCATGGCTGTGAAAGTAGGTAAAGGATCCTTTACATAGCAGCTATGGAAATGTAATTGCCCCTGCCGCAGAAACACGGTGTTTTTAAACTCTCAGTATATGAATCTAAGAAAATAGAGCAAATTTGGGTGCATGTGTAATGGGGTGTCCTCACTGGCATTTGCTAAGAGAATTGCTTGGTTGACTCACCCCAGCAGAGTCATCAGGTAGGCCTCATTTAACTGCATTTCAATTTAAATGAACATTGATTCATTTATTAGTAAGTGAACATTGTTTCATTTCCTAGTTAAAAATAAAGGAAACTCTAGGAGAAGAAATGAGTTTTTGACACAAAGTCTGCATTTTGCTAGGTTGTGCTGGGAATAAAGTGGAGAGAGCCCCTTATCATCACTCCAGGGAACAGACATCAAGCGACAGCTAGGATCAAAGTATTTAAGATGTCTTATTTTGTGTCCTTTTTCTATGGATGGTCTATTACTCTATAAGCTAAAATGAAAACGTAGATCTCAAGAAAAATGTGGTGTGCTAGAAGCCAGTGTGTTAAATGGGAAGCAATCTAGCCTGGATTCTTTTGTAATATCCAAACCAGCAATGGCTTCAGTTTGCGATAAGGACAAGGAGTCCGCTTAATTTCAAAGGTTTTCAGTTTTATTTGAATCTTGGGATCCGGATGCTTTAACAGCTTATATTCTTAATTTAATTCCAAATTGCTTATCATTTTACCATTCAGTTGGGCCATAGGAATAACTCTATCATGTTCTCCTGGACAAAGCTAATTTATTTTAATATTTCTGTGCAGATATGAAATTGTCACATCACGCTAGTGGTTGTGGCAGTCCCCTCTCCTTCCCTCCCCGTGCCTGCCCCATGCGCTCCTGGCAGAGCACTGGAACTGCTGTGGCTTTGTTGGACGGTGCTGCTCTTCTGTATCTTGAGCACATAAAAAGGCTTGACAGGCTCTGTACACAACAGAATTATACTCTGTGTCAGCTGTTATGGAAGGTGGTTTGGGCATAGGGCCAGGATGTGGCCTGTTGGTCAGTGATTAGGAGCATCTACACTCCACAAACCCCATGTCATAAAGTGCATAGGGATAACAGCCTGTATTCTAGTTCATAGTTTCTCAACCTGTGGTACACGTAGCCCTAGGTGTACGTGAGACACAGGCAGGGGGTACGTGGGTACCCCAGCACTCTGTCTCACCCTCTTTTCCTCTCTCTTTTGCCCCTTCCTGCTCTCAAAACTATGGCAAAAAATTTAAATTCCCCAGTAATAATTTGGTGTGCAGCACTGGGTTCAGCTCTCCTAGCTTTGGCCAACATCACCTCTAGCCCAGGTACATATTTGAGTTGTGCACCTACGTGTAAAAGGTGGCAACCCTACCCACACCAGATCAGACATCTGTCATATCACGGCCTTATATACATAGCCCTTCTTCCAACATATGGTACACATTAGTCTGTAAATATAAAATCCCCCAGAAAATTGAGTGTTGGGGTACTTATTAAAATTTTCAGAAGGTAGGGGGTACTTGGTACTTAAAGGTTGAGAAACACTAGAATCTAGTTCAATGTGTAAAATACGGTTGGAGAGTTAGACGCCTCCCCTTGCATAATTTTTCTATACAAAAATCCCATTTACTCTCTGTTCAGGCATAGATGTGTTTTGTCCTTCCTTCCTTTGCTTGTTTTGTGCATACTGGCAATTATGTACCTAATTTTTCTTTATAAATTTGGGGTAAGGATTTCAGAAAATACTTAATGAGCCACCTGGAAGAATGAACAGTGTAGCAGCTTGTCCTGAACATTACAAATCCATTTTTGTGAGTGAAAGTTCTTTTCTTGGAAGTATGCCAACCTGAGTCAAACACTTCACAGATTTCAATGAATGTAGGGTAAAATGAATGTCATGGCATTTCCCCACTCCGACAGGAAATTTCTTGATTTTAATCTTCCTTTCTAGGTGACTAGATAATGCTGATAATTTTTCTTCCACGTTCATGCCGTCGTCTCTGTGTTAGTGCTAATGTTGACGTCCAAACGAGCAAGAGCTGTAGCTGAGTTAGCTAACACTGAATTTCATGTTGCTTAACTAGAGACCTGAAGATGTAATCAGCCACTGCCATCCCACAGACAGTTTTCTTTTTCTTTTCCTGTGTATAGCTGACTGCATCAGGAGCACTCTAGCTAACAGGCAAATTAGCATCCATACCATTTAAAATACTTCCTCCCCACAATTCAGTGACTGGCTAAGGCACATGGCAGTGCTATTTGAGGTGGCCAGTATAACATGTACCCGAGTCTGTGGACCTACATCTATCTACTCCTAAAGTTATAGGCTGTCTTCATCCTGGGGGTGCAACTTTCTGTCAATTGACAGGCAGCAGAATCCATTTCCTGCCCATATATCTGATTGCCAGAGCTATTTCTAGGCAGACATTCATAGCTGGCAGATGTGGCATCCATTATGCATTTGGCAGGTGTTCATACACAGCCTTGGACATCAAACAGTTTTTTTTTTTATCTAAGGTATTGTCAATGAATTGACTGGAGTTAATCCCTACATATTTAAAGAGTGTGCTAGAAGCTTCATTTTTTACTACCAGAAAAAGGGGTGGATGGGGGGGGCGGGTGTTAAGCAGGGAGGGTGGTATTTTGTAATTGTATAAAAAATTCTGTGTTATACAGAGCTGTATGTTAAGGGGGGGTGGTAATTTTGGACATATAGGTCCTCATCTTGAAAAGTGGCATCAGTGTGACCATCAAGTACTTAAGACATTTTTTGGATCAGGACAGGAGACTCAACATCTTGCAGGATCAAGTCTTACAGCAAGAGGGTGTGCATGAACATGTATCCCCAGTCTCCCTTCCCAAGCAATGGATATCCTTTGACTAGTTGGACTATATCGTTTGGGTCTACACACTAGCCCACTTTGTTGTAGTTTAAGATGCTCAGCACAGTGCAGCCCCTGATGGATGGTATATCTAACAGAATCAGGACCTTTTCATATAGCACTATCCATACAAAGGGTGACACCCAGTCTTACTGTGTGATCTCCATTCTGTGATGGTCAAGAGTGTTGCCAACCAAGTTATGAATTTAGCATACTAATAAATATATATTTTTAAATAAACCATTTGTTTTGTTTAAATATCTCAAAAGGAGAGGCAGTTAGGTGGGTAGGGGAAATATAAATAAAAACAAATTGAAAAGCACTTATTTTAAAAAATCTATTTTACAAGCATGGATTATTCTATTAAACTTAAGTTCATACAAACCTCTACAGAACTCATCTTCCAAATATAATAAAACAGAGTGTTTTATTTATAAAAGTGCTGTCAAATCAATATTGTTTTTATGGCAGAAGGATCAGCTTGTTATGCTGTGTCATTCTAGATAAATGTATACTCCTAAACTTTCTTCAAAAGTGAGGTATGTTATTTTTAAATAATTATATTGCAGAGTTATTCACAGGTATAGCCAGGAGAACGGCTGCTTCAAACTAGTAAGACTACTGCAGTAATTTCTAGATGCAGTATGCAAGAATATCTGCACCAAAGGGGGTGAAGGGTGTGTGTGTGTAACTAGAATGAACAGCTCTGTGTAATACAGAACGATGGTACTAAGTTACTGAAATCAATGAAGTCAACTAGTTGATAAATCAAGATGAAAAATTAGGTAAATGAATTTTACTTTTTCTTATACTATGATAGCGCCTCAGTAAAAGATGTTTCAGAGAATGGCCTGTATGATAAATTATTTTTGGCAGTGTAATTAGACACTTGGATTATTTAAACAGATGGAAGATGCTTCATTCTAATGTCTGGTTTTTCTGTTTTGTCATAAATGACAAAATCATTTGCCTTGTCTGGGGAAGAGAAGAATGTAATATAAAAAATTCCAAACGTACTGTGCATCCAAACTTTACTGTAAAAAAAATAAAAGAAGGATAATAAACTGCTTTCATTGAAACTGGTATATCAATGTAATTTCAATAAACCTTTCTGAATCCTATGATCTTTATATAGCCTGCTGATATAAGTCCTTGTGGTATAACTAATTGCCCTATTTCTAGTAGGGTATCTAGGCTGTAGCTGTATTGGTTTAGAGGAAAAAGCAATCAGGGCTCCTGGTAGAGGTGATATCTATTTTTTTTGCAAAAAAAAAAGTCTTTAGTTGCAATCTTTCGAGCACAAACACTCTTCATCAGGCATTGGAGAAAAGATTGTAAAAGTTCTCCTGGGTAGAAATGAAAGTTCGTATTTCATAGGATTTAACTGTAAGATGATGTCATTGCTATCCTGAAAACCCAATAAAACACCAGACTATCCAAGTATCAACAAGCTACTGCCCCACCACACTACGCTGTGTTACATACAGACTCATGGAGCACCTAATCCTGAATAGAATAGACAGCATCATTGATCCCCAGCTGCCAAAAGAACAAGCTGGCTTTTGGAAAAAAGCAGTGTACCACTGACCAAGTTACATTATTGCATCTGCCGTAGCAAATGGATTTGAATGAGGCAGAAAACAGGTGTGGTCTTTATCAACCTTATAGATGCCAACCTTATAGATGCCTGTACTTTGTGGCACCAAGGCCCCACATATAAACTGCACTCTGTGATACCTGACTACAGGTTATGTGCTTTCATCATGAACGTGATCTGCAGTAGATCATTCGAACTCAGTACTTGCAAAGGAGAAAAAAAAGCAGAGTATGAACTCTGAAGAATGGAGTCCCTCAAGAGTCAGTGCTAGCACCAATACTTTTCAATGAACATATCTCAGACTGTCTGCATACAACATGTAAGGGATACATGTATGCTGATGATGTTGCTGTAGTAGCCCAAAGAATCAATATGACAGCACTGGAAAAGATACTGAGTACTGATATAGAAATATCTCCGCAAGCAGCACTTAAAGCTGAGCATCAATAAATCAGTATCATCACTCGGATAGCTGTTGTGCTAAGAGCATTCTGAATATCAGAGTTGGCAACCACATCCATCCCCGTAAGCGTACCCCAACCTATCTAGGACTAGCATTAGACTGTTCCCTCACCTATAACAATTGGATTCACATAGTTAGGAGTAAAGCTTCAGCACAGGTAGCTGCCAGTAAGGGGCCAACTTTAAAGTGCTCAGAACCATTGCACTCGCAATGGTATATGCCCCAGCAGAATACGGTGCTCTAGGATGGTCCAGAAATTGTCACACTAAAAAGCTCAACACTGCACTTAACAGTGCATTGAGACTCATAACAGGCTGCATAAATCACAGTCAGATGTACTCCTTGTACTCTCAGGCATTAGACCACGTGATATAAGAAGAAAGAGCCTAACATCACTCCTGGCAGTAGATGCAAGAGATAACTAAAATCACCTGCTCCATCAACTGTTAACTGCAGACCTGAATAGATGCAGGCTTAAGAGGCTTGCAAGTTGTAAACAGTTTATACATGAAGTGTACAAGCTCCTGGGAGAGACTGGGGATGCTGAACCAAACCTATGGGCCCCAACAGAGTGGGACAACTGCTGGGAAAGATCAGACCTATTCCTACAATGTTTTTATATCAATACTAAACTAGTATTTTAGAAGTATTTAAATTTAGAAGTATTTAAGAAGCTATCAGAAGCATGAAAATGGAAAAGGAACTGGCCTGGACAATGTACCTGCAGAACTATTAAGAAGAGAAAACAAGACAATTGACATACGGTACAAAATCTGCAATAAGATATGGAAAAGGAAAACTTGGCCACCACACCAGACAAAATCAATACATCAATAATAATCCCTATTCCAAAACAAAGAAATCTATATCAATGTACCAACCACTGCTTCATCCGTCATCCAGGCAAGGTGCTTCTTAGAATAATACAGGCTCAAGCTGCAAATAGAGACTGTATTAGCAGAGTAACAGGCTGGATTCAGATCTGGAGGAAGCATCACGGAACAGATCTTCATCTTTAGACGCATGTGTGAAAAGTACTGTAACCTCCAAAAAGATCTCCAATAGAATTTCACAGACTTTAAAAAAAGCTTTAGACAGGGTGTGGTGAAAAGCACTTTGGCTGATAATGAAGAAGCATAACATCAGTCCCACACTACAGAAGAACTCTGCAACAATACAAATAATGGAGTCCTGCTTGACAACAGTCTCATGGAGGGGTTTGCAACATCAGTAGCAGTATTGCCAAAGTTGTCTTCTCTGACAATGCTTATTTGATTTATACCTGGAACAAATCATATCAGATGCCTTAGAGAACTTCACTGGAACAGTGTCATTTGGAGGATGAGAAATTAGCAACCTTTGTCTTGCTGATGACATTGATCTAATAGCTGGAACTTCAGAAGAGCTTAAGGATATATAACAGAAAAGCTGCATAAAGCTACAAAGAGATGGAATGAAACTAGTGCAGAGAACAGCAAATCAATTATAATATCAGCTAGTAGCAATGATTATGCAGCAGTAAAATTTGGTAATGAGAAGCTAGAAAAAGTAACAAGCTTTAAGTACCTTGAAGCAACCTTCACAGAAGGTGCTACATCAGAAAAAGCAGTAAAAACAAAAATTGCCATCACCACTGGACAACTAGCAAAACTGAAGAAAATCTGGACTAGCAGCAGCATCACAATGAAAGTGAATCTCCATCTACTATGTGCTATTGTAATTTCAACAACTCTGTAGCTGCAAGATGCAAGACCTAAACATGCACTAGAGCACTAGAGAAGCAAATTGAAACCTTTGTAATCTGGTACTTCAGAAGACTTCTATGCACACGCTACACTGCACACAGAACAAATAAATCTGTGAAAGATCAAATCAGACAAGAAGTCAGAAAATACGAGCCCCCTACTCAAAATCATAAAAAAGAAAGCAAGATGCAGTGGTTTGGAGATGTAACAAGAACGCCCAGCACCTTTACCAACATGATCCTGCAGAAGAGGAAGACCTAGGACAAGCTGGTACATCAACATCAAAGACTGGATGGGATTAGAACGGATTAATTCTACAAGCACTGCAAAAGACTGGGAAGAATGGAGGAAAGTTATTGCTACATCAAAGGTGCCCCAGTCATTTTATGTGGCCTTGGGACTGACTTGACTTGACCTGAATTTTATCAGTTCCTGCCCAGTACCATTACTAGGGTGGGGCAAACATGGCACCAGCCCCAGGCACTAAATATGAGGGGGTGGCAGAATCCTTCCAGGAATCTTTACCTTGGCAAGGACAACCCAGTGCTGTCCCTAGCTGGCCATAGGAGCAGTCCTGCTCCCAGCAGTGCGCTGGGGAGGTGGGGAATGGAATACATGGAATGGTGCTCTCCCTTCCTTGGGGTGTAGCCCTGCGCCCAGTAGCACGAATGGGGATATGGGGAGCCCATGCTATGAAGCTGCTATGGGAACTCTCTCTCTCTCTCTCTCTCTCTCTTCTCCTCTCCCCTACCTCCTTCTCTTTCCCCTTCCCCCTGGTCTGTCTGCACAGGAAAGGCAGCAATAGCAGTAGCATCTGTGTTCCTTGTGCAGAGAGCAGAGGCAGGTAAGACTTCCCCTCTCATCCCCCCTGCACTACAGTGGTTGGCACATGACTGCCATGGCCCTTGAATGAGATCACTATGCCTCTGCCCCTGCCAACTTGAATACATCAAATTTATCTAAAATATTCTGATACCTGTTCTTTTTCAATTTTGGCTTGCTCTTCTATACCACTGTTTGAATCCATTATGTTAAGCACCTGGTCACAATTAGCTTTTTTATGAATACTGAAGCAAGGATGGTATTGAATACATCAGCCTTTGCAATGTAAACTGTTACACATGCTTTTTTCCCCATTAAATAATGAAACTATACTTCCCTTTGTATTCTTCCTATAATATTTATGAAAACTCTTCTTTTTGCCTGTTATCCTGTTATAACTTTTTATAACAGATTTTTCTTTACTTACACTAAATGCTTAAGCTATTTAAAAAAAAATTGTCTTTAGTCACATGTCTCTGTTTCTGCTTTCTTGGGGAGGATTTCTATTTGTTTTCAGGTCATTAAAGAGATCTTGAGGCAACCATATTGCTTCCATATCAGGATGGTTTGCTGTTGTATATTTAATAAACTGCACTCATATTTCTCTTAGGATATTTTCTCAAGGGACTTGCCATTTCCATGAGTTTGAAGTCCAGTGTCTTTTCTTTTGATGCTCTCATTTCTCCATTTCTTTTGAAATGTAATCTGTCCTTTTGTTTTCACTTTTATCCATGCCAACTTCAGATTTTAAACCAGTTATTCCCTTTTAGTAAGAATCAAATCTATAGCAGCCACTATCCTAATAGTTTCCTCCACCTTTTGAAACAAAAATTTGTACCTAACTCATTCCAAAGACTTGTTGGATGGCCAGCATCCTAAAATATAATATCTTGCTTTTCCAGTAGGTAACTGGATAAATAAATCTTCAGTCTCTACCAAGTCCTATTCTTTTTATGCTTCTATGAGTTGACCAGAAACTGTCATCCATCTTCCCTTCCTAATTAGGGACCTGTCACAGATCCCTACAATGACATTTTCTCTGTTTTCTTCCCCTTTTATCATAACCTACAGACACTCTGGGTGAGAATGTGTCGTTTACGGCTTCATAGACTTCAAGGCAAGTATATATACGCCGAAAAACAAAGCCATACAGCCTCTTGCTTTTCCTTCCTGAACAACCAGATTTCCAATTCTACAACTTACTCAGCTAAATCTCCATGATGCCAATTAAATCGCAGCCTTGTTTGCATACAAACAATTTCTTTCTGTGTGTCCCATATTTCTGGGGGATTTTTGTATAGCTGTGCTGTTCAACTTGAGTGGCAGGGAGCCGCACATCATGCAGGCCACAGGACACTGGGCATTTTTAAGTAAACAGCAAACCAAAGTGGAGTCCCTTTTGTCCTTTTCTGGACACTGAGAGGAGCCCCTTTTTGCTCTGACCCCAGAACAGGAGGTTGGCCCCTCTCTGCACAAACCTGTACCATTCACAGCTTCTTCCTCTTTGGCTTATCCTCTGAGGAGCTTTTAGTAGGACATTTCTTGCTTACCCAAATGCTTCATGGTTGGGTTTTCTTAACAGAGCTGACTGCTCCTCCTGAAAGGGACAAACTACCCTCCCTCCCAAGGATCTCAACCTTGACATGATGGAGAGGCTTGTGTGCTACCAATGACTTCAGGAGTGATGCCGTCTGAAGTTTTGTACTCCAGTTTTGTTGCAAGTGTCAGCAGCAGCAGTGCATTTCTAGGAGGGACCAGGCAGGCAGTGGGAGGGAAGTGCTTGGCATTGCTGCAGTGGGGCTCCTGCATATGGGGTGGAGCCAGGGGAAGGGACAGTGGTGGGTGAGGGTGATGGACAGTGGACCGCCATGTGTGAGAGGAGCTGGGGGCAGGAGCAGGTAAAGCTGAGGAGCATCAGCTCCCCCATGTGTGAGCAATACCATCCATGCACTGCCCGCCTTGCCCACTTCACAACCGAATATTCTTCCCCCACACTGGCCATTGCTGATTCCTGCCCCCAGTCTGGCACTGGGAGCTGCGCGTAGTCAGCCAGATGGCCCCAAACCTTCCCCCTCAGTCAGGTGTGGGGTGTGGGGGGCATGCCATAAAAACAGCAGCCCCTATAACGATCAGGCCACAATATTTGTGAACTGGGTCTGCGATTTAAACCAGGTCCTAGCAATGATTGTTTAATGTTTGGTTGTTTTTTTTTACTTGGAACTGTGACAGATGTGCAATTTGGCTCAAATTGGTTATGACTTTTCAGACCTGTCATGGACTCTCTCAGCTAATCCGGTATGGAGAGTTGGCTAGAAAAGGTGCCCTAAGCATAGTTATCTTATTTCATCTGACTGGAAAATTGCACTCAGTAGGATCATTTTATCTGTGGTCCAGATCAAGTAATGAAGTGTGCAACCTGGAACATTTGCACCCTGATGGACATCCCAACTAGTGACTGACCAGAGCAAAGGACAGTATTTGTGGTCAGAAAACTTGCACAATTTGATATTGACATTTCCATGGCCCTTACACTGTTAAATTAATTTATCCTTGCAGTTAGGTAGTGTTATAATTATGGCACCTTTCCTGCTTAATGCATATATCTAAAGGCATGCTTTGCTGTTTTGCTGATTTGGGGTCTACTAACTAAGAAGTAGAAAGGTAAAGCTCTTTTCCAAACCTTAAAATCTCAATCAGAAACAAAATAAGAATAAATGGCCTTTTTCTCAATAGAGAGATTAAACAATTTTCCTGAGGTCCCGCTGGAAGTTCATGACGGGAGTAGGAATAGAACACCGGTCTTTTGTCTTCCAGTCCTTTGTTTTAATCACAAGAACATGCTACATTTTCTTTGACAGTTAATTAGAATTATGAGGTACTTTTTGTTGCACTTCTTCCCACTGGCTCTCTTCTTTATAGAGATGCTGCTCATTCTCAAGATTTTGTGTGCAAATGACTGTAGCATATTTAATTCGAATATACCTAATTTTACGTCTACTTCCACTTAGGACTTTCTTGACAATGTTTTTGCTTCCAATTAGTGCATACATGTAAGCTCATGTATAGCTAAAAAAATGAAGACAAATAAGGAATTTCCTATGTACATAAGAAGTGGGAAGACCACAGGGAAGTCCATGAGGCTTTAAATGCAGTAATCAAAAAGAATAAGGAAGTTGAAGAAAAGTTAATGCTTTTTCTGCATTGTTCACCCAGAAGGGTGGGAAAACATGTTCCCTGGGGAACAGTCTCTACAAATACTTAACGTTGGCTTTTACTGAGGATAAAGATATTTAAAAAGAAAGTGAAAAAATCAAATTTATAACAAAACAATATAATCACCAAAGCTGGGTGGTATTGCTCCAGATAACTAGAAACCAAAGGAGCTGAACCGAATTCTGAACACAGATATGTGATAGTCATTGCCCTTCTGTGCAATAAAAATGCTGCAGAACTAAAAGGGAGCAAAGTTGCACCATTTTTCATAAGAGGCGAAGTATAAACATGGGAATTTGTAGAACGAACAGATGCAATACTTCAATACAGAATTATCAAGCACTTAAATGATTAATAAGTGGTGGAAAGAATTATAAGCCTTTTGATGTAGTAAAAAAATATTCCCCTATATTCTGAAAATGCGAAGAAATAGCGGATAAGAAAACTGGTAGATAAGATTTATTTTGATTTTCAAAGGCTACTAGAAAGTCCTTTATAGCAACCTGATATCAACTTATAGCAAAATATCCTTATTCAGAACAATAGGACAGCACACTTAGTTCTTCAGAATGCATTTCAATCAAATTGGGGCCAACTAGAGTCAAGCATGTAAATGCATAAATGAATGCTTTACTGTCTTGCTGATTTGCAGTCTATTAACTGTAGAAGGAAAAGTAAAGCACTTTTCCAGACTTTAAAAACTCAATCAGAAACAAAATAAAAATAAATTAACTTTTTCTCAATTGTACAAATAGCCAAATAGTACTCTATCCCTAGAGAGAATTACAGGTACTGGACAAGTTAAATAGATAAGTTAGTGATATGGAAGAAAGGGGGAATTGTGTGGTGGATACTTGCTCACAAGAAAAAAAAATAGTTATGACCAAAAGGGATTTTGAGAAACTCCAGAAGGAGTTATTTGTGCAAATGAAATGAGTACAGAATAATAGACACCAGAAAGAACATTTTATACTAGTAAATGTTGTTGTCTTCCAGGTTCATTTCAATCATTTACAGGAGGCTACAAAATATTGGTGTGAACACCAATATGCAATATCTATTCTACATGGAACAACAGGCAGAAAGTAAACTAAATCCCACACTTAAAATCATTATTTAAAAAAAAGTATGTCGATTGCTTACGAGCTTACCTTCCATGTCAGTGAGGGAAAGACATAAACTTTCACTTTAAACGTCATGCAACCGCCTACTTTTCTCATCCTTCAAAATGAGCATGAATCATAGTCAAAACCAATGTGTTAACATTTATTAAGTACTTATCACTGTGTGACACTGTACCTCTAACACACT
Organism: Caiman crocodilus; assembly: GCA_030014935.1. Classification (NCBI taxonomy): domain Eukaryota; kingdom Metazoa; phylum Chordata; order Crocodylia; family Alligatoridae; genus Caiman; species Caiman crocodilus. The sequence continues at coordinate 17,075,686 of JAGPOW010002742.1, read as the reverse complement.
ATACATGGCTTGAAAATCAATCACCAGGGTGCTGTGGCAGAGTTAAAAGAACTCTACCTATGT
>JAGPOW010002742.1:17047227-17058092 GCA_030014935.1 Caiman crocodilus | reverse complement strand
AAAAAAAAAAAAAGAAAAAAGTGCGCGTCTCCTCAGTAACATTTCACTTCTCCCTCCTGCTTTTGGGGAGTTTGGAATAGCTGAGGAAAACCCTTGATTTCTGAGGGTCCAGTTGAATCATGTGATCAGGTAGGTAGGGTGAGCAACATTGAATCATGGAGTTGTAGCATTGGAGGGCAGCTGAAGAATCATCTGATCCAACATCCTGCAGGAATGCTATTTCTGAACTTGCTTCTATACAAAAGTGCAAAGCCCTTAGATGTACAGTGTATTGCACATCACTAATTGTTCAGGTTTAGAGTTTGTGGGCCGTGTATATTCCTGTGGGGATAAAAGGAGTAACCAGTATCCTGTTTCCTTTTGTTATGACGTAAGAAAATTTCTATAAGACAATCTTCATAAATTGTTCCTTCCACGTAAATCTCTTTCTTAATGGCACTTGCGTTATCTAGATTTAAAACTATTTTTCTTTTTGTAGAATAGCTAAGTGTTCTTTTCATCATTTGAAGATGTTAAATAACCACCAACTGCAGCAATGCTGGGAAGTTTCATTTGTATCATTAAATATCCCAGTTGGACCTTAACTGGGATAATTGCAATGATAAAATCATAAAACAAAAGCAATATTTTTTTACTTACTAAAAAGTTAAATCAATATATTTTACACATGGAGGCTACAGTTAACTTCTTTATCAGCAAACTTGCAATCTTAAGTCCAACAGTAAATTTTGCAAAATCATGTTTTTTAAGTATGCAGTATTGCATTGATCTGTGAGTTTCTTCATAGTTACTTAAAGAGTAAATATGATACTATCTTGTAGCATACACAACATGACTGAATTAATATTGCAGTTAGAAGGCAAATGTGAAGTTGCCTGTTTTAAATGGTGCTGGTTTAACAGAGACAGTTGAGATTTCTGTAGTCTAGAAGTGTAACGTATGAATTTACATACACTTCTTTGGTTTTGTTTCCTGGATAGATTGTTTGTCCTGATTTTGAAACTCCTATATAATTGACAAATTGGAGCATCAGAAATATAATTACTCTCTGGCTTGTTTCTGCCTCTCTGTGATAATATAATTGGCTGTATTATTCCTTGTATAGAGTTGTTTATCTCTAGTCAATGTTATTGGCTTATAAATAGTTTGGTAGTCCAATTAGTTGGAAAATATTTTAATTATGTTTATGCCATAGCGTTTAAATATAGTTTTGTTTTTCTTTCATTAGCTTTTCATACTTCTTGTTTTTAAATGTATTCAACCAGCACTGACTTTTAATAGGGTTTTTATTTTCAGTAGTTATTGGAAATGGTAGACTTTTTCTTGCTTAGCCAGATTTGTGGTTGGTCCCATTGGACTAAATCTCATATAAGAAGCTAGACAGTTCTACAGTATGCTACAAGTGAACTCAACTTCAAGACTGCATCTAAACAGGGCTTTTAAATATATTAAGCAACCTCAGTAGATGGGATTGAAAGGTTCACTTTTGTCTGTTGAGACATAGTGCGTTGTAATTGGTTATTTTTTAAAAGAGCTTTGCTTCAGGTTTGTAAAAGATTCCAATTTCATGTAGATTAAGGCAGGGGGTTAGACTAGATTACCTGTTGAGGTCCCTTCCAGCCCTACTTCTTTATGACTCTGTGATAAAGATCCCTGAAAGATTTTTTTCAAAACAATTTGCACAACTCTGGCAGTCTGGAGTATAGTAGTGAAGGATTTGTGAATTAAACTTTGCTTTTTAATGTACTATAGTTTTTGAGACATGGTGGCATAGTAAGACATGTTCAATTTAAGTCATTTAAATCCTCAGTAGAGATTAGTGAATGGTACTCTCAGGAAATGAGCTCTAATTTATTGGCATTCAAACAAAGATGATTGAGATGGTTGTCTTGTGGTACAGGTCCCTGGAGATACTTTTTGGTTCCTACACTTTCCTTGGCTTCACTTTCATTTTCTTGGTAGCAGGCTGGCCTTTTAGGGACCTGGTATAAAAGTATCAAGTATTTTGGTTATTAAGATTTGTCTGCAGGTATTTCTAGTCACACTTTCTATATTAATTTGTGGATATTATCTTTAACATTTTTAGGAAATCATGTAAATCATCTTACTTGTTTTGCCCATGACTAGCCAACTTCTGTACACAAACTTCATGGTGCAGATATTAAAAGGGCTTTCAAATTTTATTAGCCTAGACAAAGCCCTTTAAATTTAAAACTTTGTGGATCATATAATGCCATCTGCTGAGGCCAGTATGAGCAGAGCAAAGTGGCCTTGAACTATGCTTTGAGTAATAACAGAAAAATAGTATTAAATAAGAAAAGCAATCTAGAAATACCAGGTTTAAATTGATTATAGGTTGTCCACCCATGAGTTGTTCTGAGTTGAACTAAAATTGGTTACACATACCTCTTAAATGGATACAACTGATGACTTCAGATGACGAATGAAATCCTGAATCCTTTAACGTTGGTTGCAAAATTCCCATTTTGTCTGTTAGTGGGGTTTGTAGTTCATTTTAGCAACATGACACAGACAAGTATTCCATTGACTTAAATGGGACTACTTTTGTGTAAGGGCTTATGCATTAAAGTTGCACTGCTTTAAGCTAAAGTGTTAATATTAATTGATGGTCCTTATGAAGATCATCTTATTTTGGTTTTACAAAGGCTCTTTTCTTTTTTACAGGAGTCAGGAACAGGTTTTAGTTAGTGCTTAAATCTTTGATTTTGTGCACAATGCAATGAAAAGTGGTTGCCCTTGTTTTTTCTTGATTTTTTTTTTTTTTTTTTTTTTTCAAATTTGAACTAGTGTTTTTACTTAAATTTTAAAGGCGAACTTTATTTCATGTTTACCAGTTTATCTAACTTTATCCCACCTATACAATTTGTGTAATAAAAGATATAACCCAGGAAAATCCTTGCCCCTTACATTGTAGAATAAGGGTTTAAATATATTTATTATGAATTTAAAAAAAAATCTCATTTTAAGCTGTGTAAGTATAAATTAGTTTGACACAGTAGACTTCTGTTACTGCAAAATAAATACAGGTCATGCTAAAAGAAGCAGTCCTGAAACAAAAGAATTCTTTCTCTTTAAATAATAGATTTGATAAAATAAATAACATTTCCAGGCCTGTAACTTTATCATAAAATTATAGTTGCTTGTAGATGTAGAAATGGGTGATCTCTGACTCATAAAGAGTATAAAGCCAAAAGGGGAAATGTGATCATACAGTCCTACTACCCACATAATGCAGTAGGCCATAGGACTTCTCTGAATGTATTGCTTCTTGAACTGGAACCTATACTTTAGGAAGGCATCTAATCTCAACATTAAACATTGTCAGTGGTAGAAATCCAGCACAAGCCCATGTAATTTTTTCTCTCTATGATTTAAATAATGTGTGGCTTATTTCTAACCTGAATTTGTTTGTTAAGTCACTGGATAAAAATAAAGAGCTAGTACTAAGAGCAGAGACTTTAACTTGGGTCTCCCTGCCTAGGTGCATGCCTCAGCTGTTGGATTGCAGAGTCATTTTCCTAGCTGTGTGCTCTCTGGCCCAGTGAATCTTGATATCTTTTTTTAAATTATTTATTTATTTATTTATTTTTTTGTGGAACAACTTCAGGAGAGAGAGGGAGATTTCCCCCCCCCCCCTCCACCCAGTTGATTAAGGAATGGGGCTGCCTGATCCCTCCCTTCCATCCCTCCCACATGTACCCTTTGGCTGTGAACTCATCAGTTGATTGGTACAAGATCTGTTTTTCTGTGGTTTGAGCTTGGAGAGGCAGAGGAGAAAGGTGGTGATGAATGTTACTTTGTTTTGTTCTTCCCTTTTCTCCCCCTTCCTGCTGAATTCTCTAGCAGGAGAAAAGAGGGGATGAGTAGCAGCAACAGTGCTTGCCCCCTGGGTTCTCAAGCCACATGAAAACAGGAGCTCTCTCCAGACCCCTGTGTTGGGAGCTCATAAGTAATACAGGCAAAAGGGGGTTGCAGCTGTGCTGCACCCCTTGTAGATCCACCTTTGCTAGTCCCAGAATAGGCTTCCTGGGAAATGGCCGATTTATTAATTTGAATTTTTTCACATGGAGGAGGGAATTGACATGGGGCCTCATACTTAAGGCAAATAATGTCATCATGAGGATATAATATAACTACCACGATCTGGTAGAACCGTTGTCTACTAATGCAGCTGCTGTTTCCTTTTAAGCACAGCCAGCAATGCATTTTGTGTGGAGCCTGATCACATAACATATAGGTTAAATGTACCCTGGGCACACTTTTGGATTGAGCCCCTTGGGAGCTTTAGGCAGGGGAGCACCTAGTTCCTAAATCCCAACAGAGCTTAGATGCGAATTCCAAACTGCTTAGCAGTGTCAAAAATAATAACAGATGGCCAAATTTCCCTTCTGTTTCTCTTCCCCTCTATGCCAAGTCTCACCTTTCATGCATTTGGAAAACAAATCTGCTTGTCCTGCTATATCGCTATAGGTACGTACATCTTTTATGGCTTGGTTTCAGGCTGTTCAACTTTTGGGCAGCTGAGGGTTGTATACCATATGGGCCAGAGGCCCCATGCGATGTGGACAGGTGGGCACCCTCCTCTTGCCCCACTCTCTAACCACGTGGGCTGCCTAGTGTCCCCCCTTCCCCGCTGTGTAGACAGCTTTGCTCCCTCCTCTTTCAGTTGTGTGCGCTGTTGCCCAGCCCCTCCCATTCAAGTTGCATGGTGTGGGCAGCCCAGTTCTCCCCGCCCTCCATCATGCAGACTGCTTCTCCTGCCTTCACCCTTCCCCTACTGCAGCACAGGTGGCCTGGCTTTAAGCCCTCCACTCCCCTCCTCAGCCTTGCAGATGACACCAAGCTGGGTGGAGCAGTAGATGCACTGGAGGGTAGGCATGACTAGGGTTCGGAGAGATCTCGATAAATTTGAGGATTAGACCAAAATAAATCTTACGAGGTTCAATAAAGACAAGCACCAGGTCCTGCACTGAAGATGGAACAGTCCCATGCACCAGTGCAGCTGGGAGGGGACTGGCTAAGCAGCAGTTCTGCAGAAATGGATCTGGGGATTACACTGGACAGTAAGCTGAATGTGAGCCAGCAGTATGCCCTCGTTGCCAAGAAGGCTGACAGCATCCTAGGCTGCATTAGTAGGAGCAGTTCAAGGGAAGTGATTCATCCCCTCTATTTGGCACTGGTGAAACCATATCAGAAGTATTGTGTCCAGTTTTGGGCTGCTTACTGTGGAAGTGGACAAAAGGCAGAGTCTAGCAGAGGGCAATGAAAATTGATCTCCTGAGGTCCCTTCCAACCCTAATTTTCTGTGATTCTATGAAAATGGTTAGGGGGCTGGGGGACATAACTTGTGAGGAGAGGCTGAGGGAACTGGGCTTATTTATTCTGGAAAAAGAGAAGACTGAGGGAGGATGTAATAGCAGCCTTTAACTACCTGCAGGCTGGTTCCAAAGAGGATGGAGCTGGACTGTTCTCAGTGGTGGCAAATGACAGAGCAAAGAGCAGTGGTCTTATGTTGCAGCAAAGGAAGCTTAGGTTGGATATTAGGAAGTACTTTCTCACAAAGAGGGTAGCAAAGCACTTGGAACAGGTTATCCAGAGAGGTTGTGCAATCTCTATCTTTGGAGGCTTTTAAGACCCAGCTAGATCAGGCCTTGGCTTGGATGAACCAGTTGGTCATGGTCCTGCTTAAGCAGGGAGTTGGACTAGGTGATCTCTTGAGGTCCCTTCCAACCCTAATTTTCTCTGGTTCCTCCTACACAGCAGGTAGGTAATCCTAGAACAACTGGGAGGGGTAGTGGCAGCTGTGAGGGAGATCATGGGCTGGCTGTGTGATAACACTTTGAGGGCCACGTGTGGCCCATGGGGTGCCAGTTGGACAGCCTGGTTTAATTGAGTGGGTAAGGTTTATGAAGGAGGATGATGTTCACTAGGTTAGTTGTCTCTGTATGTAATATTCAAAGCTTCACATTAGGTTTATATTTGTTCTGACAAAATTCAGTTGTAAGTGTGTGAATTTAGCTGATAACAAAACTTGGGAAGGTAACAGGAAGCATATTTTAAAATGTGTCATGACTTATTTTTGTCCTGTTTGCGGGAATGTTGATTATTTTACATACCGTTTCAGTTCCATTACAAAACATAGTAATGCATTTGTTTGATATGGCTTTACAGGATGCTGATCTGACCTCTCTCTCTTTTTTTATTTCTTTTTCTTTTTTACGTTTGAATAAGCAATAGAATAAAAGAAAATCCAGTCCCTTGTTTTAAATACCCTAGGATATTTCAGTTTTGTAAATTTGTATGTGCTGCCTATAGGGAAGGATTGTGATTATGATCCAAATAGCATTTGGGAGTTGATTCTTGTTCCCACCAGGCAGTAAGTTATTGGTGAGATTAGCTCAGCTTTTACTATCTGCCTAGTATAAAAAAAGTAAGATCTAGGGAAGATTCTATTTCTAGAAGTTTTTACTGTAGCTGATGTCATTTTCTTAAAAATGGGTAAATAGCGTAGTGAGAGATATGCCACTATAAATGTTTGTCTGTTTTTTCCAAGGGTTTCATTCTCTGTTATAAAAGTGTTAGGTATTGTTTGTGCCACAAATGCATTCAACCACAAGTGAATGGCTTTTGAAACTATTTTCCTCTGAAAGATGAGCATCTATGAGTAACAGGCAGGTAGAGTTGTTCTAGGTATTTTAGATGGGCCAGAACTCAAACTCTAGAGCCACACTTCCTTTTAAATTATTGGTATGGTAACTTGCTCAGATGTCATTGTTTTCAAATTCAGCTTTACGCTTCCTTTTATAAACACATTTCAAGCTGTGAATATCTACTGTTATGCTATGATGGGTGAGAAATGTGGAGAACCTTCCGTAGAAAGAGTAGATAAAAAGACTTGAAAAACTTTGAGGGATAGAGTTGTGAAGGTGGGGAACAACTGGTGTATATGCCTTATGTCTGCATTTTATTCTGGGGTAACTGTTTTTTTGCAGCAGTTTACCATTTTCCCTGCTCCCTAGTAATGAGAAAGTGTAAGGGTACTTACTGTACACAGCTCTCCTGGAATCCCAGTGTAAGTTATATCAGTAGACAAAAAGTATATGAAGTACCCTGGTATATGTATTTTCTATGTGTAGACCCTAAGTTTCACAAGCTAATCCTTGAGACCCAAAGCCACTTAAACATGCCACTTGTTTTTTTTTAAATGGAACATTCATAGTAACATTAGCTAGAATATTCATAAATGGGTCTGTACTGCAGTTTTTGGATCCGGGGTCTTGGATGTGGGTTTATAGTATAGGACGGCTTGTAGATCTCATTATTTTGTTGACAGGAGGAATAAATCCATTGATCCTGATGACACAAGTAAATCCAAACTCCACTGATTTCAAAGTTACTTCATATTTTGGCCTGTTAATTTGAGAACAGATTTTGACTAATGGTGCAGTGAAGGTTGGTGGCAAATGAATGATGCACAATTTCTGTACGGCTAAAGGGACAAAAATGTTTTACCCTTGATTTAGTGAAAAATAGAGTAATTTGGAAATGTTCTGTGAAGGAAGGAAGGCTGTGCTGAGAATGTGCTTTTGTTAGAGAGCACTAGAGACTGATTCAGACTTGAGTTGCATCAAAATGTGGGCACAAAGGATGGTAGTAATATATGAGAGAGAGGTGATGGGGAATATCTTCAGTATATTCTTTGTATGTCAAATATAGTCTTTCTTAAAGGACTGAGTGTTAGTGAAAAATTTAGTTTAAAAATCTGTTAGCAGAAAAAACAAAGCATCTGTGGATTCAAGTTCATATATTATTGAGAAACAAATTTCTGTCAGCAGCAATAAAAATTAAAAGTGGTTGTGATATCCAGCCTTGGAGGAGATCTCACAAAACTTATCTACATCTTTTTTTAAAGAGATGGAAATGAGTAGGTAAAGGTTGATGACATCTGAAAGTGGGTAGGTAAAACCAATACACCTACATATGCTTGAAGACATTTTACTATTACAGGTAGAAGCACAACTACATTTGACTCTAAATGGTAGCTAGCATATAGGGCCCTGACAGAAGTGACATTTTTGTCATCTCATTGGCCCACTGAAAGTGCTCTGCAGCCATGCATTGAGAGAAGTGCATAGCTTCAGAGCACTTTTAAAAGTACCCAATTATGCAACCCTCATTATATGAGGGTTCAGATGATGGCTCTCCAAAGGGGCTGGGCTAGGGGAGAGGCGCTGCAGACTTACAGCCAGCTCCAAAGTGGAGTTTGAATTCCCCTCCTTCACCCAACAGAGAATGTTTGTGGGGCAGTGGATCATGGTAAATCATGGTGCTTTCTTTGAAGTGTCATGCATTACAGCAGAGAGAGGCCCCTCTGTCAGCACCTTTAATCCCACTTTGACTACACCAACAAGCCAAAGTAAGAAGATCACAAAAATGTTGCAAAGATCAAAAAGCTTTGAGTACCAGCAAAATTAGTACGGTTTGTTTGCAAATAAAATGACAGCTTTGTTCCAGGCAGGAGATGATGTTACTTTTAAATACACTCTGAAAAGAAGTATTTTTAGATAAACATCACCATGCCTAATGCAAACAAAGCAGTGTGCTATTCTGTAGGAAGCTAGTTCTATTCCGATTATAAATATAATAACTTTGATACTCACAGAGTGCCCCAACTCCTGTCACTAGTGTCCCCATTAATTTGGCATCCAGAGCTTGTGCCAAATAAGTGGGTTGCTCATACCACTTGTGGCACACGTTGGAGGACATGCCTGCTCTAAAGGATGATTTTAAAATGTTAACTGGAGCTGAAAAGTGTTGTTGAAACTGACGCTAAGTGCTTAAAGAAACAGTTTTGAAAACTTACATACTTACACTTGTGCACACAGATGTGACATTAGTATTAAGATATTTTAATTACAGACTATGTTCTTCGGTGCATCATGAAACATTGCATGGCTCTGAGTAATAAAGTAGAAGGCAGGGTAGATTTTCACCTTGATAGACTAACCTGACTCTCCAGTGTCTTAGAGTAAAACCTTTCATTTTATAAGCATAGTATGTTTTTATAAATTTTTAAAAGATTTGTGGTATTTTTCATTTGTGTTTTTAAAGAAATTGTCTGTATTTATGGAAATCCTTCCTTCTTTCCCATTTCTATGTTGTGCTTTTACACTTTGAAATCTTACTGACATTTGCAACTTAGAATCAAAACTGACTTGGGAAGGAGGTGGGCAAATATAATTGGCCTTCTTGCATGTGAGGAATCTGATGCTATATAATTTGTCCAGATTTATACACAATGTGTGGCAAAACAACAATGAAAGCTTGTCACTTTGTAGAGCCTCATTCAGTGCCAGGCTTACTCTTTCTTTACTGGAAAACTATACATCTAAATTATTTATAATGCAAATAAATTATCTTTTGTTTTCACTGAAGTACTTTGTTTTTTTGCAGGAAAAAATATAATAAGGTGTAGAGCTTTTTATTCAACATAGCAAATGCCTATTCATATGTCTTAATTAAGAGTAAGGTAAATCAGTGTTGTATACTTATTTTGCACATACTGGATACACATTGTACACTTGTTAAAGAAAGCAAACATGTTAGTTCTATGTGTGAGAAATGAAATGATCCTAAGTAGGGGTTGATCCAGGAGGAGTATGGTTGCACCCCACTTTTGCTGTGTGCCAAATGTGCACCGAGTTCTCTAAGCTCATAAGCACGTCAGTAAAATTCCTAATGGGAACTGTGCATATTGTGTGTGCCCTGGGCTCATTGGCTTGTTGGTGCTGGGTCCGGCTGAACCCACTGCTTTTATGCAGCTCTGGAGTCCAAGAGAACCAAAGCTGCTGTTTGTCCCTCCTTCTTCCTCTTCCTCCTCCTTTCCTTGTGCTCTGCCCCCTCCCCCTTAATGAATTCAGCAGCAGGGGAAAAGGGAACAAGCAGCAGTCCTCAGTCCTTGGGCTCTGGAACTGTATGAAAACAGCAGTTGAGCATCACCATTGCTCTTTGCCCCCTCTTTCCTCTTGCTGATGTGTTCTGGGATGGGGGAAGGGAATGGGAGAGTGAACGGTGCCCCTGAGGTCCAGAGAGGCATGAAAGCAGGGGCTCTGGCTAGATCAGGGGTGGGCAAAATATGGCCCATAGGCTATATTCAGCCCACGAGGCCATTCTCTCTGGCCTGTGGGGCCTTAAAAAAATGTAGAAAATTTAATATTTCTCTGCCCTTGGTTCCTGTCATTTTTGACAGGAAAGGGCAGTAGGACTCAGGGGAAGCCCAGTGGGCTCCCACAAGTGGGGCCCACCCAGCCCCGCCCCCCAGCTGGAAGCCTCAGCTGCGGTTTCTGGGCTGGGAGCACGTGGCTAAGCTCAGGTAAAGGGGCACCCTGGGCAAGGAAGTGACCCCTCCCCACCCCAAGCCCGGTGCCCCATGCTTCCCCTTCCCCCCCCCCACACTCAGCTTTTCCCTGGGCTCTCCCTTGTGGAGGAAGGTGGCCCCTTGCCTGCCCCATGGCCGTTGCCCCACTCTGCAGGCACTCGCAGCCCACACGGGGCTGTCTGGAGCAGGCACAGGCAGCCCCAGGCAGGCTGCGAGTGGCCGCAGAGTGGGGCAACGGCCATGGGGCAGGTTGGCCTTCCCAACCACCGTCTGACATTGGCGGCTCATGTTCATCTTGGTATCAACAATGATGCCAAGATCCCGTTCCTCCACTGTGCTAGTAAGAGGGGAGCTTCCCAGGCAGTACGTGTGCTGGGGGTTGCTTCTCCCCAGATGCATCACCCTGCACTTGTCCACGTTAAATCCCATCCTGTTTCTGTCCGCCCACTCCTGCAGTCGGCCCAGA
>JAGPOW010002742.1:17021614-17034754 GCA_030014935.1 Caiman crocodilus | reverse complement strand
AAAAAAAATGAGTTTAGCTGTTAAAGTATTAACATTTATCATCTCTTAATGTTTTTAATTTTGAAGAAAGATGCCAAACTTATCACTGTTAAAATTGTATGTATGTATTGTCATGTCTTGTTTTAGCTATGCAGACATTTTCTGATCTAACTTCTCTCCAAACTATCAGTTAAAATATTTTCTTCACTGCAGCTTTTAATCACTTATTAGATCTGTTCTAACAGGTGGAATTAGAGCTGTTCTCCCCTCCTTCTCCCCTTATTTTACTGTCAGCCTCTCACGGTTCAAAAGAATGGGAACAAGCTGATACAGCTGCTTCCACCTTCTCTGTTCAGGAGCTTGGCTGTATGTGCCTAAGAGGTTGCTAGGTTTATTTTCATTTAAGGAGTTCTGTGAGCTTGGCACAGTGCATATGGAATGTTTAAAGATTTCTTTCTACAGACCTCTAAAGTTTTACTGGGTGTTTGTATACAATATATAATTTTTTTTTTCAAAATTTGGCCAAAACTGTGCATTTTCCTGGGAGAATAAATGAAAGATAAGGTAACGTCCAGATGGTACAAAAACCATTTTCTTAAACTTTAGACTAGGTTCTGAACTCATTACATCAGATTCTATGCCATATAAAACGTATTTTATTCTTTGTCAGTAAAGGAAATTAACTTTTTAAAACTTCAGAAGTATCTTGCACCGTCTCCTTTCATTTTGGTTACAGTCATGCTAAATCATTTTAAGTCCCTCTGTCCTCCAGACCAATAATCCTAATAATTTTCAGTGGCTAACAAATTAGGAAAAAATAGCTAAATGACACTCCTATCACAATTTAAAATTAGAGAAGAAAGTGTCAGATGAAGATTTGACTCCTCATTCAGAAGAAGGGGAAGGAAGACTGCAGGTTTCTTATTAGCTGCATTATCAGTTGCAGACATCTTTGGGTTTGATCCTTTGATTGGTTTGGCAGAATTTGAGTGTTATTTTTAATAACTCTGATGCATAATATTTTTAAAAACTTTGACAGAATAAATGCATATTTTTTTCAGCATTTATTTAGGTTTTTTTACTACGTGTGGTCTTTTTTTTTTTTAAATGAAATTAACAACATAAAGATATTCTGCCTTCAGGATGGCAAAAAACCCCAAAACCAAGAAAAAGGCCGACAGAGTGCTGAAGCAGGTATCCTTTCTAACTGGAGTCTTTCTGTCCATGTACTAGTTGCACCAGTAGGCTCTTTGTTTTTACAGTTTCTCCCTGGTTTTCTGCAGCTGAGTTGTCTCACTCAGGCATCTGGAACTCCCTGCCGCTGCTTTGCATGTGTACCTCCATGGTCGCTGCTTCTGGTTTAGCTAGAGTAGTTTACCATCTTGCTGAAGAATAAATGAGTTTACTCCAGACTAATAGGGGTGCATGTGTAGACATGTGATGTTTATTGCATAGCTAATTAGTCTACTACGCAGTAAATGTCTTGTGTAGCCGCACCGTATGAGGATTTTTAACTGGATCAAATGGTGTGTTGTTGGGATCAAGGATGAATACCTCTAACAAATGTGTGGTAAGATCATTTTTTTTCTAGTTGTTAGACATTGTGTCCAAAACTTTTTAATACTAAGTTGATAAACATGTGAAAACTTTCAGAGGGAAGGATTTTTTGATGCTGAAGTACATGGAACACCAAAAATCATAATAGATGATGAAAAGGCATTAGTGTCAGTTACCTTGTCAATCATACCTTCATCAGAAGACCCTGCTTCATGATGATGCTTTTAAAGATGATGGAAAATGCAAAGAAAAAATATTTTGGTGCAGATCAGATGTCCTTTTTTAAGCCTGCAGTACTTTTGACAGCAAGTGGACACCTGTGACAAGAATTGAACAAGAGTTTTGCTGTTTTACCTATGTGTATCACACCCAAGAAAAGAACTCTCATTTGAACAGGTTTTTCATCTTCACCTAATGTATTTTTTTGAACTCAAAATAATACAAGTAATTTGGTTTTCCCTGACTCCTCCACATATAAGACATTAATTAATACATTGTGGAATGCAAATCTACAGTATGAAATACTGCTTGTATTTCCATTAATTGGTATTGATTTGGTTCTGTTGTAATTGTTGCTGTTCCACAAGATTTCAGCCCTGCTCCCCCTTTCCTTCAAGGACCTTTACAAACAGAGATCACATGGAGGGACCACCTGCTGCCAGTGGGGGATGTCCTAGGCACATGTGAAGTCAGGGACTCTGTCTGCTCTTCATAGAATGGAACTGACTGCAGTTTCAGGAAGCTACTGATAGAGGGCTCCAAATATATAGTGGCTCATCCAACAACTTAACTTGGGCCAAGGAAGAGAGAGAACAGGAGGCTGTAGAAGCTCAGAAGAAAGGAGCAGGAGAGAGGGTGCCTGTTCTTATGTAAAGAGGAGGGTGGGGGGAAACCTGTGGTGTAGTCATGAGTGAGGTGGAGTCCTTGTGAAGTATAGGAAGGGGTGTCCATTTTTGTATGTGTTGTTTGTATCTTGGCACCTGCACAGAGCCCTTACTGATGTTTTTTGATAATTGTGATGCAGTCAAAAAAAGGCTGCTGGCTATGCTGAGTTATTCTTTGTTTACTGGAGTACTTGGCTGTGGATATATAAGAGGTGTTCGATTCACATTATTCATGTGGTTAGTTGATCAGCTTGCCAACCCTTAGGCAAATTTCTTCGCGAAAAATTCCATGCTAAGCATTACTTGTATGTCATTCTAAAGCGTGAAGTTAGGAGAGGTGAGACATCACTTTCAATGCCCCAAATCAGCCAATTCCCTGCTGTCGTCTTTTAAGGTCACTATTGTTTTAGTTTATTTTTTTTGCTGATGTTCAAAGGAACAGATTTTTTAGGGGAGTCTTGTAGCAGAGATTTTCTGACTTATAACTACCAGTGAGCAGAACGAAAAATTAGAACGGGCTGCAAGTAAAGAAGGGATCTAGAAAGGATATAACTTGGGTTCTATAGCAAATGTTTATGAAAACTGATATGCGTAAGTATTGATGGAAATGTTATTACAGGCGTAGAACATGCTGAACAACACAAATAACTTGGGAGTGGAAGCATGTGAAATAGAAGCTTAATGCAGGAATAAAGGGTAAACATATTTCAAACTGAAGTTGGGAGTTAAAATCCAGTGGAGCTGAAACATTACAATATGCCAAATTTCAAGAGATGCAGTTATGTATAGCTTAGGCTTTTCTTTCATAATGATTTAAAGTTTAAGTACTGACATCAACTCATGTTGATCTTTAAGTCTCACTGGCTAGGGACAGACATTCGAAAAGCCTGAGTTTGAATTGATTCAGTCTTTGCAGGTTAGTCTAACCTGGCTAGGCTAAACCAGTATGTAAAATTACAGACATCCCCTCTGGACTGAAGAAATGAAGGCACATGCTTACAGTGGCTCAGGTTAGAAGCTGGGGGATGCTTGAGCAACCCTCCCTTCCCTTCCCTTCCCTTCCCTTCCCTTCCCTTCCCTTCCCTTCCCTTCCCTTCCCTTCCCTAACACTGATCTGATGTGGGTGTCCAGGCCCCAGAAGGATGCTTTGATTAGGCAAGGGTCCTCCATGCATCCCCGCCCAAGCAGCTCAGCAGGAAGTTGCTCACAGTGTTTATGAATTCATTAAGAAAGCAACAGCCTCTCTCCATTTTGTTCAAAAGCTATTCCAAGGAAGGAATGGAGAGCTACCTGCTGATTTAACTCCAAAAAGCCCTAAGCCAACACAGTCCTGTCTGCCTTTGTCCTGTCTGCCACAGCAAGGACCATAGCCAGCATGAGATGTGCTGGTTTATGTTGAGAAGTGTCTGTGTAAAGCAGATGGGAGTGGGGAATCCGTGCTTCAGCAGGGAGTGGTGGTGGTGGTGGGGGTGGCTGGGGGGAAGCAGGAGAAAGCCAGGCAGACGCTCTGTATGTGCAGTCTCTGCTGGAGCTGCAGCCAAGAAGCAGAAGGGAGGGGCCAGCCCAGGTCTTTTAACCAGCAAGGGGTCTGGGACAGACATTGCATAAACTGGTTTGAGCCAAATCAAGTATGTTGGATACTACATTCAACCAGGTTTATCTGAAACCAGTTTCAGCTCATTTCAAATTGGTGTATGTGCACTGAACATCTGTTCTGTTACAGGTTTAAACCAGTTTCTGATCACTTAAATCAGTTTGTGTGTGATGTCTGTCCCTAGCCACTGACATTTAGAGAATTTTTTGGATACAGATTAGCTTTAGTGCACCCTGCCAGCAACCTTTCAATGTATGTATTGCATTTGGAAAAACAAAGTTTCTTAAAAAAACAAATGGACATATTTTGAAGATATTTTTACTTACTCTTCATCCTTTTAATCCATTTTTTCATTGTTAAAGCTTTAAGAACAAATGAATTAGTGATAATTCTAACCTAATTCAAAATTGGGGCCAATGAAAGAAAAAGCTGAAGTGTATGCAAATATATTGGTTATTTATGAATTAATATCTTTTTCAGCACCAAGAACTATACTAGTGCATTGTGTACAATATAAATGGATAACATCTCTGCATAGAACATTTCAGAAATAATCAAATATAGTTATAATCAGTAGGGAAGGAACAAGGCAGGACTGGATACTCATTTTCACAATGCAAGTGGCAGAGTGACTAGACTTTAGACGGCTATTTTTTGTGGTTAGTTTAGGACACTGGTATCGAATACTTCTTGCTCTACAGGTTAGCCCAATATGCTGAACATCTGCATATGTTCAGATTATGGTGACTCCAGAGCTGGAAAAGTCCAGATGCTCACTCCAGCCCTGGGGCTGTGCTCTTTGTTCTTCCTACCCCTTTAATCATGATCAGACTTTTTGGGTTTGTTCTTTTTTAGCCCTCCAGTGCCCTTTCTCCCCCACCCCCAGCCACAGGCCAACTAACCACTCTGATTTCCATCCCCCCCCACAGTTATGTCTGTAAGGGTTTCCTTTCAGCTCTTGTTACTTGGGCTGATGTGTGCCCAAGTTGATCCTGATCTATGATAATACAGTTTAAAATAAGCTGCATGATCATAGATTGAATGTGGCAAACATCTATGTGTTCCCAAAGAGTCCTGCCATGATTTTAAATATGGAGTAGCTAGAATTTATACGCTGCTCCTCTTGCATATTTTTGTGTGCTAATGACCACTATGCAATTTAACTATAAAGGACTTAAACCCATAGGAATATCCCAACCCTATGCATACCCCATCTCTGATAGTACTTTAAATTTCCAGATGTTCTTTTGGGTTCTGGTTCAGCATTGTCCTCGCCGCCATATGCATAGCCACGTAGAATCTGTTTGAAAATTATATTCTTGTTGCAGGATGGATGAAAAAAAATCATACTGACTGACTCATATTTCTATTTAAAATAATAGGATTTGGGGGTAGCTTCTGTAGGACTTTGAATTCTAGTTTGCTTCCTCTCCCTCTGGTTTATTCTTATAAGGCTTTTCTACAAAAGTGATGAAAAAGGAATAATTATGCAACTTATCCTCATGCATGACTGAAAGAGCAATTGCAGAATTCTCTTTTTCATATATAAATTCATAACTGTTATGCTAAAGCAGTTAATTCATGTAATTTATTTTGCATCATTTCAGAGGATAGGGCTCATGTAAGCTTTATTGAACTTACTAGCTCAGGTTCTTTTCAGTTTTTCTAATGATTAAAAGGACAATAGAATGTTTCTAAAAGTAATTTCTGTGATGCTTTTCTATTTACTTCTGTTATGGTTCAGCTTTCCCAGATGATTACTAGGCCTTTTGAATTGGAAGTCACAAGTAGTAATTAGCATTGTATTTGTTGTGAGATGAGCCAAAATTTGTCTGTCCTCTTGGTATGTTAATTTGTAGCTGTCATTCATAGAACTCTATAATTTTTATAGTATTTAACTGTAGGCTTTTGATATTGCCAGATACTTTGCTTCATATTTAAAAAAAAAAAAAAAAAAAGTACAAAAGTTGAAGCTTTTCAGTAATGTATAGTATATGAAGAGTATCATTTACTAAAGATATTTAAGCTTTTATTTGTCAATTACTCATTTGAATATTTAAGAAAAATGTCATTAAGTGTGAATACTTAAAAAGCTATATCTGTAAAACATCTGGAATTGCTATGTGCTTCAGAGGATAAGTCCTTTTGTGTAGAGCAAAGCAAGTCCAGGAACATCAAAACCTGGATTTTACCATTTTCACACGCAGTTTCTAAGACAAAAATGGAATGTAAATTTGCAGATGGTGCACTCTTGTATCCATCCCTGTGCAGAAGATTCTGAAGTTCAGAGCAAGAAGCATTTATGCATTAATGGTGTTTATTTTTTCTTTTGCTCACTGCAGTAGTCCTGGTAGAAGTCTTCTCCAAAATAATGGAAAGGTTTTCTACGATTAAGTTAGCTCAAACTCTGGTTAAATACAGCTCTAAGTTTGTTTTTTCTTCCCAGTTTTATGTATCTTCCAAAGTACTGTTTCATTTCAGAGTATTAGAATAAGCATGTACTTTCTGTTCCTCTTGTCCATATACCTGATTTAGCCTATCTTTTGTATTCTGAAATTAGAGGTAAGATGGTTGTTGTTCTCCCCCTGTTTTCACTTGTCTTCCCCTCGCAAATTTTTTTAACTCGTCAACAAATCCAACTTATCAAGCCACACATTTAACAATGCATCCAATCCCCTAAAATGTACATAAAGGCAGATATACAAACGTGAACTGAAGAGTGACTGGCTAGGCATCAGTACTAAGAACCTGGAGGTTATGGTGGATATAACTTGCCATGCCTGTTTTGAGTTCCCCACTTAGGCTTTCCTGCCGCCCAGAGCTAACAGTGGTCCTGTGGGCCAACAATTTGCCCCGGCACCAGTTAGCTAGACTACCAATGCTTCTCGTCTGCCATGTCTTTGATGGAATTTTTAATGAGGATTGTTGTTACTCCCCGCTCATTAGTGTCATGTTAGGGTGACTTGTTAGAGCGAGGATATTGGGGCTCTGCCTCCCCTACACTCCAACTAGCCCCAACCCATTGTTACTGTGGTGTTGCATGGATGCTGTATTGTTACCAGTCGTTGTTCTCATCTTGACTTGTAGGTCCATCTCTGACCTCTCTGCCCTCTCCACAGCCAGACTTCCAGGTCTGTTTCTCAGGTAAGTATACTTGCTCCTCCGAATCAGTTTGTGGAAGTAATTCCTTGCTAGGAGGCTGCCACCAGCCATCTTCCTGGCGATCTCCACTTCCACTGCAGCCTTCCTTTGGCTGCCGGGTTTCCCTGTTGGCTCGGAGCACGGGGCTTTTATCTCTGTGCTTAGAAAGTGCATTCATCCTGGCACCAGCTTTTTTCTTTGCCCCGTCTCCAGGCTCCTGTTGCCTTTGGCGTGGGATGCTGCAGCTTTGCCAGTTTGTTTCATGGCACGGTGAACCCGTTACTGCTGCCAGGCTCAGGGTTCTCCAATGGACTGGGTTGATGCCGACAGAGGCTGCAGCTTGCCCTTACCACCCCATTCCTGCGGCTCTGTGTGTTGTGGGGTTGCTGGTGGTGCTTGTGGCATGATGATACTGCTCATGCTCTTTGTGTATGGTGGGGCCAAAAACTGAACGCAGTACTGCAGATGAGGCCTCACAAGTGCTGAATAGAGCAGAAGAATCACTTCCCTTGATTTGCAAGCAACATACCCCATCCAGGGCAACTTGCTGCATGCCAGAGTACACGTGCATAAGTGTTCCCTGGGGACAAGTAGCGGCAGCACAACTATGTGCCACTGCAATCTGTCCTTGGGGAAACACATGTGAGCACTCAACTGGACATGCCCCAGGATGCTGTTGGCTTTTATTTATTTATTTTTTTGCAACAAGAGCACACTTAGTTCAAATGCACTGGGGTAGGGGCAAGGGAACCAACAAGCCACGGGGACCCAATGGTAAAAGCCCCACACCACAGAGTTCACTGGCAGCATCACAGCACGCGAAGCTGTGGAAGCACAGTGGTGGCAATATCGTCATCTACAGACCTCCCCCTCCCCCCCCCCAACCAAGGGGAGGAGCTGGACCGGGAATTTGTCGGGGGGGAGGGGCTGAGCTGGGGTTGTGCTCGGGGTGGGTGGGAACGTGATGTGTGGCAGCGATGCTGGGAGGGGACTATAAGGAATTTTGAGATGGCTGTAGCCCATGCACATGGCATTTATTTGTGATATTGTCGGCTATACTGGCCAAAAAGTAGCCGATTGCTGTTAATATCTATTTTCCTTCTATTAGTGCTGATCCAGTAGGGACCAATATATCAGTGCACCTCTAACATTTGGTTCTAAGAGGCGGGAACCAGACTATCATAATGGGGTAGTTCTCTAGATCCTTCTGCTTCTGCTAGTTTGACAGTAACAACATTTAACATAATAGTACATGTTTTCAATGACTTGTGATCAGTGTATTAGCTAAAACTAATTGGTAGCGATCAGTTAGACTGAAATACTCTACACAGTCATGTATTCTTCTGAGTTCTGTCAGTACCACTATTGTCAGAGAACCATGCTCCAGGACAGATCATTAATTTGGGTTGTTCTCACTGCTGTATCTCAACTTGAAACAGTTTTCAGTTTCATTTCTTGTTCATTTGAGGTCTGTATAAAACATCTCTTTGCTTTAGATGTTTCAGTTGCTAAATAGCTTCAATGTATCCTTTTTCTATAACTTTTTACAAATTATCATTCAAGTACCCTTAAACAGAATTCCATCTAGTACTCGGAGCTCCCAATTAAACTCATAATAGGGGTTAGGAACATGTTCTGGGCATTGTAAGCTAATGCCTTTACTTGTTGCCAAGGTTTTACCCTCAGTTTAGTTCTGGAAGTCATATTACATATTGGGCACATCTACACATGTATTAATGTACTATGGTAACTGCATGTTATTTAGTACCTCATATTAGAGGTACTAAACTTAAGTGCGTGGTAACCAGTGGTGCTGCGCAGTACTGCCGGTGCATGGTCTTTTTGTGATGCTTAATGTGCTGTAGACTAATTCTACTGAGCATTAGCATAATAACACGACTTTTGCTGTGATGCACTAATGAACAGTAGAATGCTGCACATCAAGCATCTCATGTAGACGTGTCCACTGTGTCTGAAACTGAGAGATTGACCAGAGTATAATTTAAATCTGGATTTTACTTCATTTGCCCCCCCACGCACACTTTTGTTGTTTTGGATACTGTCTGCAACCATAAAATTTCTTAAAGGTTTATACTCATTTTTCAAATATGCATTAGTACCTGAAAATAGATTTTCTGTCTGGGAAACGGGGTGTTTTCTAGATCACAATTTCAGACATAAAGACTTATTATCCTATATGCCATTACAAATCTGATTCATTTCACAGTAAGAATCCCTGGGTGAAAACAGTCTAGTCTCTTACTGGGGACTAAGGTGACCTTGTTTCTGAAGCATTGGCTGTGTTAATATAGTTTTTGGTGAACTTGGGCAAAGGAAGGTAATTCTGACTCTACAATACAGAATTTTTGAGTTCCATGTAAAAGTGAAATGAAAATGATACCTGCTTTCAGAAAAAGTATATAAAGAAGGTAAAACAGAAAGAGTCTGTGAATGATCTAAAACTGAAGATCTAGCCTTGCAGTTTTGATAGCTATCAAAGTCTGTGCTGAGAGGCGGGCAAGGTTCTTTGGATAAATCTGATATTTTTTATTAGACCAACTAACCAGTTGGAAAAAAAATTCTTAGCAAGCTTTTGGGTTTTAAAAATTCTTCATCAGGCTGAGGAAGCATCTGCAATTGGTGTGTGCTCTGCCTGGATGGTAGTATGAATGAATAATAAAGAAACCAGAGGCTGGCATGCATTCAGATAGATAAGTAGTCAGTGAAGATGTAAATTGAGGAGTCAGTGGGTGAGAGACAGGTGGGTGTGGGGAGGTAGGAGGAAGGAAGGGGAATGAATGTAGCAGGTAAATAGTGGGGAAGTATACTAGAAGGAAACCCAATTATTGAAGAGATCTTCCCAGAACCACGCATCCTAGCCTTCAAACAAGCACCGACTAGCCTCATCACCAGAAGCAAACTTCCTATGGCCCAAGATGCACAGAATGGATCCAGACCTTACCAGGACAGGAAATGCAAAATCTGCCAACATATTTCCACCCCCACAACAGAACCATCAGCATTCCTGGATCTTGTAGTTACACCTCCAGAAACGTAGTATCTCATCCAATGCACCAAATGCCCTGATGGAAAATTTGTAGGAGAAAACAAACAACAAGTGTGCACCAGGATGAATGCATACTGGAAATCTATTATAGACAAGAATACCCTATTACTGGTTGGGGCATATTTCTCACAAGAAAACCACTCTCTCTCTCTCTCTCTCTCCAGTCTCTCAGTTCTAATCCTCAAAGGGAATTTACATAACACCTTTCACAGACGAGCCTATGAACTTCACTTCAACCTGCTGGATCCAAAAAAACATGGACTAAATATAGACATTGGATTTATGACACATTACAACTTGCCTGACATCTGACTCCCCAAGTAACTTACCGCTATTTACTAGCTACGTTTATCCCCTTTCCCTCCCCTGCCTGGCCTGTCTCTCGCCTACCGACTCCTCAGTTTCCATCTTCACTGACTGGCTTTCTTGCATGCATACTGTGGGGGCCAAGAAATTGGCTGGAATGGGGTTGCCAATGGAGTGGAATTGGGCACAACATGCTTGATGGTTGAATTCAAAAGAAAACTTTACTTACAAAGCTGCAATACAGAGCCTTGTGTCGATGTATACAGTGTAGGTGCACTCCGTAGAGTTGCAGAAACAAATTAGAAAAACTGGCTGGCACAGCGATGCTGAGGGTACGGGGTATGTTGGGAATTCGTCGACGAGGAGTTGTTGGTGGTTGATCAGGCCTCCAATGTAACTCCGAAATGCACGTAAGGATCTCTCCCACTGAGCACGTGGAGCCCTCCTCTGACTTGGGAGGAAACTTCCCAAGCCTTTTGTACAGCTAGCGAGCCAATTGCTAGCCGCCACGTGTGAATAATTTACATCGGGCCAATCGAAAGCTTGCAGCTGCACCGTTGAGTGCATACTTTTGGCAGGAACCGATCCTTGCACCAAGGGCTCTTTCCTGCCGCAGGGGAAATCCCTCCACCAGGTACTCTTATTATGCTGGAACATGGCTGTGCCGAGGCACTTTTTAACCATTTAGCTCTGACACATACCAGCCTCTGGCTTCTTTATTCTTCATTCCATCCAGGAACAGCACTAACTGTAGGTGCTTCCTCAGTCCGATGAAGGTTATTTGTACCTGAAAGCTTGCACAGAAGAATTTTTGCAGCTGTTTAGTTGGTCTAATAAAAGATATCAGATTTACCCAAGGAACCTTGTCTGCTTATGGCCTTAGATCAACATGGCTATAAACTACACTGCTGAGAGGCAGGAACCTCTGGTTCAAAGATTGCAGATTGCAGCTGAGATCTGGTTCAAAAATCAGAGAGGTTATTGGAAGGCTAGAGTTACTAACCTTTGACGCAGCAATTGGAATTTACTAAGGAAAGGAAGTAGATCAATTTAGACTGAAGTTTATGAAGGGTGAATAGTGATTTGACATTGAGATTTACTACAAAAAATGAGATCTTAAGCAACAAAACCTAAACACACATACACACGCTCATACTCTTCAGTATTTGGTGGCTCCCACCTGTATCCAAAAGGAAGCTGCTGTTTGGGAGAGGCAGAACAATCTTATCTGGTAAAATATCAAAGGGTTGCTGTGATGGTAGTTGTTGGACAGGCCTGTGGTTCTGATGTGGAAAAAGTGTGAGGAAACCCAGGAGATCTGCTGGCCAGCACAAATCTCTATAGGAGGCTTCTGATGCCCTGCTCCTTGTTGCCTGCTTATGAATGAGAATGACTTTTTGGTCTTGCCTTTGTTGCCATGTATTTGGGTGGGTTGTGAACTTTCACTTTTTTCCTTTCAGAGATTTTATGTATAGGTGTTTCTTCCTCTGGACATGGTTTAACAATGCTCTTACAAGTAGCAGTAACTTTTTTTTAAGGCTGTCTCGGACATGGCATGCAATACCAGGTATATTATCTGATATAATTTTGTTTGAATTTTTTGTAAATTGAAAGAAGAAATAACCTGGAAACTGTTGAGGAATAACTAGGAAAAAGGGAAAGATAAACTGAGGTAGCAGCAAATGAGGAAAGGGAAAAGAGCATTGTGTGCCTCTTGGCTTTAGATTAGCTATTTACTTTTGCTTCAGTCCTTTTTAATAAAATCACTTACTCCTTTAGTGCTCTTATAGGAATACAAAGTTCTGTAAGGTAGAAGAAAAATAATTGGTACTGGTCTTACGTTGTGGTAGGACTGCAAATGTGATGAGAGCTGTTTGGATGTGTAGAGACGGTCTTTGCCCAGAAGAGTTTTGCAGACAGTCACTACACCATAATTGCAGTTGTCTTATAACAAAATATCTGTTCCTTTACTCTGCAGAAGGTTTTCAGAATAACCAGTTGATGCAGTTAGAAGGATTTGATTAACAAGTGTTAATATGAATGACACTTAAACTTGACCAGACTTCTGTAGAAACTTAAGAAGTTTCTGTTTAAAACTTCCAGATTTTTCTTTACAGTCAGCTAAATACTAATGGCAGACGACTTCTATAAGCGCAGGGGCAAAATGTGATATCTGGAGACCCAGGTACCAAAAAGTACCCTGGAAGGAAAAGGGGGGGTAGGGCATGGTTCCAGGTTGTACCCTGAGGCAACTGGAGGCTTGGGTCCACCACAGAGCCACTCTGGGAGCCAGCCAGAATGTCTCTAAGTATTAAGCAGCCAGACGATTAAAAATGGCCACAGAACACTTTATCTAAACCTCGTTTGATAATTAGAATGCTGAGGAACACGTAGCCAATGATTTCAGGTCAACAGGATTATATAAAGTATTAAATGCACTGCTCTGAAGTGATGATAATGACCTCTTAGTCCAGTGACAAAAATGATTTACACTTTTTTTTTCCTAAATTTTTTTTTTTTTTTTGCACAAGAATATTTTCCCTGTCTGTCTTTTTGATCTTTAAAAGTTGACTTTTTTGCTTTACAAATTGTATTTCAAATGTCAACTTTTT
>JAGPOW010002742.1:16998079-17021514 GCA_030014935.1 Caiman crocodilus | reverse complement strand
TGAGAGCCCCACCAGGCCACCCACTCCCAGCAGGGTGCAGTTTTCAGGTCATGCCCAGGACCAGGAGCCTCCTGCCATCCCCTTACAGCTCCCCCATACCTCCGGGTTTTCTGCTAGCAGGTCTCAGGCCAGGCAATGTTGCTGCCTCTCCTCCAGCAGCCAAACTGTCTGTGTTTATATGGGCCTAAAATGGCTGCTATCATCAGGCACCTGGAGGCTGCCAGCTCCAGGGCCTTAAAGTGGTAGGCACACCCAGTGCCCTGCCACAGGGACCCAGTCCTGACCCTGGCACCAGCACCTCCTGCCCCACCTGCGGTCAGGGCTGGGAGCCCAACGCCCCTGGGCAGTGGACCCAGCCCCTCAGGCCTGTGCAGAACAGCCAGGTGAAGTGCCTGCCTTAGGGAGTGGGACTGGGCTCTCCTGCCTGCTCCCTGAGTGGGGCTTGCAGCTCCCAGTGCTCGGGGCAGGGCCGCTGCTGGGGTGCAGCTGGGTCCTGTCTGCCCTGAGAGTGATTCCCGTGACCCCCTCTGCCATGGCCCGTCCCTCCGTCACATCCAGCTGGAAACCTGTGCCTCAGAAAACTGGCACTTATAGCTTGCTGGCACCCCCCAGCCATTCCCCACTCGTGCTGGTTAACAGGGATTTTACTGTACCCGTTAAAATTGAGTGAACTGAAAACCTGGTGTAAATCAGTAACAACTGAATAACTTCAATAAAAAAAATCAGGGAATTTTTATCAGTGAAAATCGGTAAAAACTGAAAACATGGAACACTACATCCTAGAGTTGACATGATATCCTAGTGTTAATTATGCCTTTTTCATCGTCACGTTGCATTGGAGGCTTTAGAGTAATTCTGTGATGGATTTAATGTACTTGGGTCTTTCTCTCTGTCCGTCTTTTCTAACTGATGGACTGTCCATTTGCAGAGAAATCTTCCCTAAATTCATGGCCTTGCACTTTGTACTCTTTAATTTCATCTTTAATTATGACTCCAGTCATGAGGGTCATTTGGTTCTTTTTCTATGATATTTTTAATCCTTATTAGTGGCTGTCTCCTTTGTGTCCATTAGTAGATTTCAGTACCATACTTCTATTTTGTGCTCAAATTATGAATAGATATATTATTTAAGATTAGTTTTAAATCTTGAGGCAGTCCATTAATAACTGCCCTGTGCTTGATATTTCTCCTATTTTGCTATCCCTGTGTTGCTTCTCATCTAGCAAGTTTTTTACCTGCTTCAGAATTCTTGTATCAATCCTCATCTTCTCGCGTTGAATTTAATAATTTTCCCCTGTGGCACTACATCACATTTTATGCTGATGTCTAGACAGATTAGAGTTACCACATTTTTGTAAAGAAGCACAGTTATCTTGGAAAGAACGGTTTTTAATCTAGTACAATCTACCTTCTATAAATCCATATTATGATTTATTCCATTATCTGTTTACCGCCATGTCTATTCTTTTCCTCCAAAATTTATTCTAAAGCTTTGTATACTCTTGAAGTCAGATAACTCCGTCTCCCTAGATCTTCTATTCTCCAGTCCATGTGGTACTATCGCTAACTTGGTTGCTTGAAATACTTGCTCTGAGAGCTGTAAATCCATAAGTCTCCCCCCCTGCTGGGTATACTAGGTACCCCAACTTGAGCACATTTAAAATATTGGAGGCTTGCTACCACTCAGACTGGGGGGATGGCAAATGCCACTCATTCATGCCCATAAACCATTCTGCTTTTGTTTTCCTCTTGCATGGTATACATATCCTACTGAAAACCCAAGGCAAAATATTCATGTTAATTTTTTATTATATTAACTCTACCATATCTGCCTTGCAGAGTAGCCCTATTTCTTTGCTCCTTGATTGCTTCCTGTTCCTTCTAGACTTTCTCCTTCTAACATCCTTCGAGAGAGAGCTTCTGGGTAGGTAGATCTAAGGTTCTTCTCCCAAGGTTTTAGCCTTTCTAGCACTCCTGGCTTAACATATTGCATGCCTCTTCTATTTTCAAAATCCTGAGCTGCTCTGTCCATTTGACTTCACTAGATTTTTTTTTTTAAGTGCAAATGTTTCCATATTGTTATAACAAAGATTTTTTTTTCTTTGACCTTCACAAAGCCTGTGTTTTATGCAATTATTACCTCAGCTATTTATTCCGATTAGACTCAGAAGTTCTGTATTATAATCAGTCTAGTCTAGTGAACTGTATTTCCTCTAGTAAACAGTACCATGCTTTATTTGCTCTTTTAAAAATAGCATAATTCTGATTACAACGTTATGCTATTTCACTGTTCTGAGTGGTGGCAGATGACAGAACAAGGAGCAATGATCTCAAGTTGCAGTGAGGGAAGTTTAGGTGAGATATTAGGAAACACTTTCTCACTAAGAGGGTAGTAAAGCACTGGGAGAGGTTACCAAGGGGCAGTGATGGACATGAAACTCCCCACTAACTACTGATGCTTCACAGGAAGTGCCTTGAGTTACAGCGATTTCCCTCCCCCCGTCCCTGGGCACAACATACATTCTCTTTTGGGTCTGGGGAATCAAGTTCCAGTGTGGAGCCATCTGTGCATCTGCAGTCTGTCTCTCCTAGTGCCGCCTGCCCGTCCCATCCCACCCTCCCAGCTCCGGTGCTGTCTTCAGGATAGGAAAGGGAAGAAGAAAGGGAAGGGAGCTTGGTCTGGGGTTTTCCCAGCCACATTTTGAGGAGGGGGCAAGTGGATTGGAGCCCCCCACCTGGGGGGGGGGAAGGGAGGGAGGATTCTACCTGCTCCCACCTCCAGTGAAGGCTGGGCAAACCCCAGACTGAGCTCCTTCCCTTCCCTTCCTTCTCACCCCTCCCATCCTAAAGATGGGACTTGAGGCAGGGTTGGATTATATCAGCACAGCCCTGCTCCCTGGCAGGGACTGACAGAAATCAATGAAGACGCTCTGCTTTGGAGCGCCTTCGTCTGAATCCTTATGTAATGAGGATTTATTTATCATACAATCAGGTATTTGTATAGCATGCTGTAACCATGCACTTCTGTCAGGACATGGCTGTAGAGCATTTTCAGGGGACTGATCGCATGAGTAAATGTCACTTCTGTCAGTGCCAGAGAGGTTGTAGAATCGCCATCCTTATACACTTTTCAAACCTAGGTAGACAAAGCCATGGCTGAGATGATCTAGTTAGGGTTGGTCCTGCTTTGAGCAGGGGGTTGATCTAGATGACCTCCTGAGGTCCCTGCTAATGCTGATTTTTCTATGATTCTATAAATTCCAGCATGAATTTAGCAGCCAGTTCGTCTATGAACATCTTAAGAGTTGAAACAGCACCTTAAAATTGCAGTTCCAGCTTGCAAATTATATCAAGTTGCCAAGTCCAGATGTTGAGCTGTCTTTTGACTTCCAAGCTGTCTCATCTGTTTGTTTGAACCACCTCTCTGATGCACCATGTTCTCTGCCGTGCCCTGTTTTTTGGCTTGTATCAAACAAACTATTAATATTACAACATTCCAACTTTTTTGTAGTATATAATAAGAGTGTAGACATTATTTCAGGTCCCTTACACATATGTTAAAAAACATGTCCATTTTTTAACCTCCGAAGAACCTTACAATGCTTCAACCCACAGCACAAAACACTCATGTATCAGCTATTCCTTGGCTTACCTAGAGATCTGATGGATACTATAACAGTAACCTAATCTCTTGATAAATTATCATCCCTTCTCTGCCTCCATTTTTATGGCATTGAAATCTTTATCAGCAATGATTTTGTTTTTTTAATGTCATTTGATAAAAAATATTAAATAGCTTGGGTCCAACAGCAGCTTGCTACTAGATACGTGTAGAATCGTGCTCACTGTGGTTACCTTGCCAGTTATCCTAACTGAAATGGGTAAATGATAGATAGCTATCCCCTGGATAGTATGAGATTTTTTTTTGGTTCATAATAATAATAAATTGTGGGAAGAGCAGACATCAGAAGCCTGTAGGACTTCCTAGACCCAGCTTTTTTGCTTTGTAGTTAGGTTATGAACACGCTTATATTTGGAACCATTTAAACTAATAACAACTGTTTATGTTCCAGTTGTTATGCGTAGAGAAGCTTGGAACAATACACATGCTTCATCCAGTGTTAAAGGTGGAAGGATTTTTGCTATGTTTTTCCTGTCCCTGGCTTTGTGTACATGTGCCAGTTTGCAAAACGACGGCAGCTATTATGTTTTATCTTTCCCTTTTGAAGTAGCTCCAAGTGTACGTGTGGCCATACCTTTTTGTATACATTCACTTTGTGGTTTTTAATTTTTGTAATGCCACAGAACCCTTTCACATAATTTCTGCTGTGGAATCCTTATCCTAAAAACTGACCTGGTCCCACCGTGGCAATGTACTGCTTCCTGGCTAGTTCCACCATTGCTCCCAGGCTGAGGAACTCCAGGGTTCCACAGTTTGAAAACCACTGACTTTAAACTACAGGGTAACGTGTGTGTGGTCCCTTTGTGAGGCTGCTTTTTCTTCACCCGAAAAAGAATGAAGCCTGGAACTTCAAATGTTACCATGAAATCACCTGTTGCAGGGACCAAAATCATATTAATCACAAGACCATCATAAAATCTGTCACTACTGAATAACATAAATGCTTATCTGCTACAATTTGCCTTATGATTTTTAGTATCCCATTTTTCATGAAGATTGTTGCAGAGGTGCCTAACTGAAGGCCAAACATCTGTTCTGGTTTACTGATCAAAAAGTTAATAATATGATTTCCGAACTCCAACTATAAGCTTTTTTTTTTTTTTCCAGATGATTTGTGGAGTGCTTATCAATCATTATGGATTATCCAGGATGTTATATAAGTATCATTACCTAGGCTGATATTACCATATATTATACAACTGTATAAATTCTCTCCTTTTGGCCTACCTGAAAAAGTTGCTGAAATAAGTTTTAAATTGAAATATTGACTGTTTAAAAATAAATATTAAATATCTAATATGTAAGGACAAAATGGTTTAAAATATTTATTAGTTATTCTTACTGCTTAAAGAGTAGCTGCTAAATGTGTATACCATAAAAGGCTCTGCTACTTTTATAGGATCAGATAATGGCTCTGTTAAACATTTAAGTACCTGTTAAATCTGATTTAGTATCATCATTTGTTAAATAAATTGAAAATAAGTATTTGTATAGAATCAATGATATGCTGGAGGGGAGAATCACGAATGGTAAGATTTTGCTGAATTCCTTGAATAAGAATCCTAAAAATGGATAAATTTAGTTTATGCAAAGCAAGGTATTGAAGCATAGCTGTTTCTGGATCCAACAATCTTATTTACAAATATATTATTTTATAAATACAACTATTCCCATTTGAAAGGTCTGAGAATTTGAATATTAAAATCATTTGCATAATTTACAGTAGCTCATTCTTATACACAGTGCTTCAAAACAAGAAGAACCTTCTTGATTAAGTATGAAAACCAGCCAAAAAAAGCAGTATGTTGAATAATCCATTAGCCTGTAATGCAAAATATTAGCAACTTATTACAATATATCTTTGAAAGGGTAGAGTTAACATTTTTGTGCCTTTTATATATTTCAGTTGACTTGCATTCTTTGTTTGCCTTGTGAAGAGTGAAAATTTAGATTATTAAAGGAAGTATCCACCATCTGATTCTGTTCTGAAGAGGGAAACTTGGTCACACATGTGAAGTTTTAGTGGAATTTTGCGGTAGTTAAGATAAAAGCATAGGTACTTAAGAAGCAGGACATTAGCAGAGCTCATCTTTGGCTGTCAATGTACTTTAACACCTGCCACTAGTAATGTCTTATGAGTGATTGAACACTGTTCAACATATTTATTGACTGTCTTGGTGCTGGGGTAGAGAGCTGCTTGGTTAAATTTGCAAATGATACACAACTGGGAAGGATTGCAAACAAAATGGGGGACAGGAGCACAGTTCAGAAGGATCTTGGTAATTGGAGACCTGGGCTAGACCTAACAGGATGAAGTTCCATGCTGACAAATTCAAGATCCTGCTGTACAAAAGGGGAATGTGGTTTTGGGTTGCATCCCTAGGAACATTAGGGCTAGGGACAGATATTATACATAAACCTGTTAAGTGATCAGAAATTGGTTTAAACCTGTTACAGAACAGACATTCAATGCACATAAACCAGTTTGAAAATGGCTGAAATCAATTTGAGATAAACCTGGTTAAATATAGTATCAGACTTG
Organism: Caiman crocodilus; assembly: GCA_030014935.1. Classification (NCBI taxonomy): domain Eukaryota; kingdom Metazoa; phylum Chordata; order Crocodylia; family Alligatoridae; genus Caiman; species Caiman crocodilus. The sequence goes on along the minus strand of JAGPOW010002742.1, from coordinate 17,015,290 downwards.
ACTGATTTGGGTCAAACCGATGTACGCAAGGTCTGTCCCAGACACCTTGATGGTTTATGTGAACTCAGACTTCCACAGCATGCTGGCATGCTTTCTGGGCTGGGCAGGACTCTCTCCTCCAGAGAGCTGAGCTGGCCCTTCCCCTCTGCTCCATTGCTGGAGCTCCAGTCACAGGCATATCAGTGTCTGCTTGACTGCCCCCTGCCCCATTCCCCCCTCCCCCCTTGTCACTTGCTGCTCAAGCAGGGATCCCTCCTCCTCTCTTGCACAGTATATACTGTAGCCAGCATGTGGTATGCTACCTAATGCTGAGAGGTGACTGTGTAAGGCAGACAGGACAGTGTCTGGCTTAGGGCTTTTTGGAGCTAATCAATGGGTAATGTCCCTCCATTCCTTCTTTGGAAAAGTTGTTTAAGAAGAGCTTGAACTAATGAGAGAGTCTTTGTTTTCTGAGGGGGTGATAAATGCTGATAACAGACCTGATAAATACTCTGTTATCCAGTGGGGGTGGGAAACCCCTCCCTAATCATAGCATCCTGCCAGGGCCTGGCCATGGCCGCCTCAGCTCAGCTTTGTGGAAGGGAAGGGAGGGCTGCTCTAGCACCCCCTGGTTTCTCGCCTGAGGTACTGCACGCATGTTCCTGAATTTCTTCAGTCCATGTGGGAAGTCTGTGTGATTACAAACTGGTTCAGCCTAGCCAGGTTAGACTAACCTGCAAAGATTGAATTAATTCAGGCTGAGGCTTTTTGAATGTGTGTCCTCAGCCTTGGTACAAGACATGGGAGTTGATAGTGCCTCTTTACTTGGTACTGGCTTTGCATCATCTCAAGTATCGTGCAGTTTTAGGATCCATATTTTTAAAATCATGGAGAAGTTAGAGGGTCCAGAGGTAGGTGTAAGGCTTGGAAGGGAAGATGTATGAGGACACTAATGGCTTGAAGTTACAGCAAAGCAGATTTAGATTAGATCCTAATAAGAGCTTCTTCAATACTAGGTCAGTGAGATGGTAGAATAAACTGTCTAGAGCAGTTGAGGAATCTCATCATTGGAGTTTTTCAGGAAGAGGTTGGATAAAGTATTGGTTAAGGATGATCTATAAGTAGATATTCATGGAGTGTTTGTAAAGAGCCGCATGCAGTTGGAAGCCCAGGAGTGCTGTCCACACACATGGGAGATGAGAAGAGCTCTGTAGCCTAGAGTAGGTGAATGTTGGAGATGACTCCAGCAGTGGGAGAATGAAGAAGAGCTCTACAACTGGCTTAGTTATGAAAAAAGATTAACGCAACTGGGATAAGGTTATGGGGTGGATACAGAAAGAGGAGTTCTGAGGGTCTGGTTAGAAGGACTGACGTGTGGAGATATACTTGCTGCCCCAAATTACAGAACAGAGCGGAGGGTGTTACAGTTTTTTCCCATGCTTCTGGGCTTTGCTGGCTGCCGTATGGGGCTGGAAGAGATGTTTGCCCCTTCTGTTGCTACAGGTGTCAGGGCTGCTTTGTTTGTTTGTTTTTTGTTTTTTTGGGTTTTTTTGGCTTCCTCAGAACCACTGGGTTGTGCCTGGGGATTTTGACTGGGATGTGTCACTCCTGCTGGGACTAAAACCTGGAAGTTCTTGCATAAAAGGTCTTTCCCTTCCACTAGGGTCAGACCAGTTGCCATATTTGGGATCAGGAAGGAATTTCACCTCATGGTCAGATTGGTATGGATAGTGGGAGTTTTCATCCTACTCTGTAGAAAGATGTATGACCCTCTTCACTGGATCACTCAAGTGCCTTTTTAAACCCTTGCAGTAGCAGGATCCTGATAGCCTTTGGTCCCTTGCCCCCTATGGCAGATTTTGGTGCTTTTGGTATCTTAGAGCAATATGCTTTTGTAGGTATGAACAGTGTTGAATGTGTAGTTTTAGGACAAGTTAGACAGGACTTGTACGGGATGTTTTGGATAGGGATGATCCTGCCTTGAGCAGGGGTTTGGACTAGAATCACTAGCTGACCATTGGAGGTGCCTTCTAACCTGGTTTCTATGAAAGAAATTACTAGGGAGTAGAAAAAAATGAAACAAAGAAAAGGTCCATTAGAAATAGCAGGCATTATATTCGTATCACTTAAACTGAACTTCTGGTTTATTGTTCATCAGTGAGGCTGCAAAATTTTTGGATGGGAATGAATTCAAGAAGAATGTGTTTATGCTCTAGGGAGTATGTATGTCACTGCCATTCACTAGTACGCCATCACTTGTGAAGCCAGCCAGCAGATGGAGATACTGAAAATGTATTATTTAACTTGTAAGTTAATGTAATATTTGCATCTTTAAGATCACAACCTAAATTTTGAATTGACTTATGTTTTTTGTAATGTATTATGTTGCGATCCCCCTGAAGCAAGAAGAATGAGTCATTTATTTTTAGTAAACGTGTTGTGATTCAGTGGAAGATGGGTTTTTTGTTTTATTTATTTATTTATTTTATTTTATTTTATTTTATTTTATTTTATTTTTAAGTCATATTACTTTTTGAACTCATATTTAGTTTGTCTTGGAAGCTGTTATGAATCTACAAATAGCAATGGCAAAAACGCTACACAGATCTTGAAATGCCGTCTTACCTAGTCCTGATGATATCTTATACAGAAATAGTAGGTTATTTGCTTATGATTTTGAGAGAGTCTTTCTTTCTCTCTAAGTAACTAAAGACATGTCTCTTCTGCCTTGCCACTGAGCCTGATGCCAGTGTTGATAAGTCTACTCATTCCTCTGTGCATACCAAATCCTGAAAATGAGATAATATAGTTACTTTAAAGCTCCTGAATTCAAGATAATAAGGGCTCCTAAGGTAGGGGAGCTGGAGTGGTTCTGGGAATGCTCTTTTCTGTCTCTTGAAAGCCATTATATTGCTTTGCTTCTGGAATTTGGTGAACACAGAGTGGAAGCAAATGGGGGCACTGGTCTTGGCAACCCTCAGGGAGATGGTACACAGGCAGTGCAGGCAAGCTGCGAGTCATAATTAGGGCCATATTGCATTTAAAATGCTACTGTATATGTGTTCAAGGAGTAAAATGTGTGCTAAGTCAATTGCATTGTAGCAAAGTTAAATTGTTTTGTGGATGATATGCTTCCAGATTTGTTTAATTAATGTGCGCCCAACTACTGGTAAACTGCTCCATGGAGAGAATATGAATTCCGTATCCGGATCTGGTGGTGGTGGGGGTTGTTTATATGGGGGTGGGGGGGAATGGGACCAACCAGCTGACGTTTGTGCAATGCTGGGGCCAGTACCAAGTCTCAAACTAGTCAAGACTGCACCAAAGACTTGAACCAAAGACTTGGGGTGAGGTGGGTACGTTAGTAAGGAGGGAAAGACTGCAGAAAGACCTGGATAGGTTGCAAGGGTGGGCTAATGAAAACAGGATGTGTTTCAATACTGACAAGTGCAGGGTGCTGCACTTGGGCAGTAGTAACTGGCAGCACACTTTTATAAGATGGGGAAACTCTCTTCTTGAGAGCACAGAGGCAGAAAGGGATCTTGGAGTCATCATTGACTCCAAGATGAACATGGGCCGACAATGCAAGGTCACGGTCGGCGGGGCTAACCAGACCTTATCGTGCATCCGCAGGTGCATCTCAAGTAGGGCCAAGGAGGTGATCCTCCTCCTCTACATGACACTGGTCAGGTGACAGCTGGAGTACTGTGTCCAGTTCTGGGCACCCCACTTCAAGAGGGACGTGGACAACATTGAGAGGGTCCAGAGGAGGGCCCACCCGCATGATCTGGGGACAGCACGGCAGACCCTACAATGAGAGGGTACGGGACCTGAACCTGTTCAACCTTCGCAAGAGAAGGCTGAGGGGGGACCTGGTGACTGTCTAGAAACTCAGTAGGGGGGACCAGAGGGTTTGGGGGAGACCTTGTTTCTCCTAGCACCCCCACCCCCCCAGGATAACAAGGACTAACGACCACAAGTTGTTGGAGAGTAGGTTTAGATTTGACATCCTTAAGAACTACTTCACAGTCAGGGTGGCTAGGATCTGGAACCAACTTCCAAGGGAAGTGGTGCTGGCTCCTACCCAGGGGGTCTTTAAGAAGTGGCTTGATGCCTACCTGGCTGGGATCATTTGAGCCCAGGTTTCCTCCTGCGCAGGCAGGGGTTTGGACTTGAAGATCTGCAAGGTCCCTTCTGACCCTACTTCTAGGATTCTGTGAACCAGCCCTGGTGCTGTGCCTGACCATCAGCAGATTATCAGTCCCAGTTTCAGTACTCTACCAGAACCAGTTCAAGATTCTCAGTGGCAGAGATCTGGCTCATCCTGCATGTGCCAGGGACAGGCTCCCCCAGGCTAGGCAGTGCTGGGCTTGTGGCATAAGGTTTGCATGCCCTCACAGGTTGCATGTGAGCTGGGATGCTGGGGTCAGTGTGCAGGGGAGCAGAGACACAGCCAGTAGGCCTGTGCGAAGCAGAAAGTATTCACTTTGGATTTTTCTGATTCGGAGGAACAGTGATTTGATTCGGTGATTCGAATTGCTGTCCTGATTCAATTTCACTGATTTGGACCTGAAGTTTCGGTGCTGATTCGGAGATTCAGCCATAGACTAAACAGGCAGCAGTCTTCACCCTACTAGACGCAGCTGCCTCCAGCTGGTAAGACTGTTGTGGTTGGCGGAGCAGGGAGAGAAGGGGCACGGTGGGGACAGATCAACGCCTCCACAGCTAGGGAGGGATTGGGGCTGGGCCATAGGCAGCCGGGGGGGACCCTAACATGGCTCAGCCCCCTCCAAAACTCCAGGGGAGTCTGGCTGCAGGCTGCTGCAGCAGTGCGGTGGGGCATGCCAGGATTACAGCTGGCCCAGCGTAGCATTCTGGTAAATTTCTTTTGACTGCCTGGGCTTGGGGGAGGCAGATTGATACCCCCACAGTGCAGGAGGGAGCCGAGTAGAGGCAGGGGTGAATCAATCACCCTTGCTTCTGCCTCATTCCCTGTTGTACTGTGGGGATTTCCCCATGACCCAGCCTGGCCGGGGCCCCATTCACGGGGAATGGGGCCCCGGCCAGGCTGGGTCACTGGGGCAGTGGGAGCTTGGCAGGTTGCCTAGGGGCATGGGTGGGCAACTTGCACCACTGGTGAGGTGGGGTATATTTATTCCCTGCCCCACGACCCGACTCAGCTGGGGCCCCACTCATGGTGAATGGTGCCCTGGCCAGGTCGTGGGATAATCAGAGCCTCAGCGTGGGGTAGCTGGGGTGGGGGTGTGTTCCTCCAATCTTTTCACAGGGCAAAGGCAGGCTGCCTCTGCATTCTGCCTGCTTCCTGCCTCCATGCCTTGCTCCAGCCTTCCAGCTTTTAAAAGCATAACCATGTGCCTTGCTGCCTGATCTGCTCAACGGTGGGATGCATATGGTGCCACGCTGCTTTCAAAGGCTGCAGTGAGGGGCAGAGGTAGGCAGCAAGCAGAGTGCAACTGTACCCTGTGCTTGCCCTGTGCAAAGATTAGCCTGCTCCCATGACCTTCCAGACCAGCAGCATGCAGTGGCAAGAGTCCCCCTCCCCGAGTCCCATTTCCCCCCTACCCCAGCTGGGCATCTTGTCCCAACCCCACTCCCTCCCTCACTGTGGAGGCAGTGATCTGCCCCACCATGCCCCTTCTCTCCTTCCTCCACCCACCACAACAAACTTGCAGGCTGGAGGCAGCTGTGTCCTGTCCAGCATGGTGAGGACTGCTGCCTGTTTAGTCTGGCCAAATCTCTGAATTGGCACCAAATCTTTTCTGAATCGATTTGGAGACTTCTGATTTTGTTTTGGACCTTCTAATGGGTCTCCTGATTCGATTTGGAGGGTCGGCTGCTGAATTGAGCTGAATATCCTCTGAACTGAATCGGCTACTGAAGCTTTGCACAGCCCTAATAGCTGGGTCTAGCCCTGTCCAGAGTAGGCTGAGATCATAGTAAGCATTATCATGCGACTGCTTGGAACATATTCTAATCTGTAATATAGCATGGTTATGCTCACTACGATCTAAATAAAAGACGGCCCTTAGAGTTGTGTGTCCTTAAAGACGTTTTCTGTCATTCCAAATAATATTCACCATGTATAATGAACAAATCCCCTATAGTACCCTGTTGAAAACAAACATATGACCTACTAGATTCCATTATACTTTCTAGAAGCTGGTAAATACAATGCTTCAGCATCTGTTGCATATTAGTGCATTTTCTTTTCTTTTCTTTTCTTTTCTTTTCTTTTCTTTTCTTTTCTTTTCTTTTCTTTTCTTTTCTTTTTTTTTTAAACTGATTTTCTGGCATTTTTTCTACATTTTGTATTGTATTTTAAATGTCATGTCCTGTTTATGCTATGTGCCATGTTTAACGCAACCAGGGGTGGATCTAGAGGGGGTGCCCTTGAACCCTTCTTTGATTCCTGCTCCACCCAAAATTTAAAATCCACTGCCTGGCAGTGGTAACAGCATTTCTAGTCTGGCAACAGTGAGGGAGTCAACTCACTTCATGGCTCATAATCTACCTGCTCCCTTCTAAACTTGTAATTCCACAGGTGCTAAGACCCTCTCCTTTATAATGGTCTTTGTTCCACTAATTGAGCTAGCCTTTCTTGTGCAGTTCTAATGTCTGTTATATGCTTCTGATAATGTACCTCCTACTTCACAGCCCAGCAAACTCATTTTAATTCATTCCAATGAAATTTATATTTATTTTTGCTTCAGTCCATAAACTGAATAATATAGCCTGGTGCCCCTAGCATAGCACTAAATCTTTTAGTTTCTTTTTATCTGGGGAAAAATGTGATGCACCTCATCTTGTGCACCCCCTTATCAGAATCCTAGATCTGCCTGTGAACACAGCTATTGATGAGCTTGTCAGTGGAAAAACATCTTTTCAAAACCTGGATTTAATGGAATACCCTACTCCATGGACTATTATATAGCTCCAGGAACTATGTGATATAGATTTTTATTAAGCTTTATAATAAAACGCACTTTTCTGTAGGGATAGAGGTCTATCTGTTTTCAGTATATTCCTCTTTCTCAGTCTGCTAGTCTCTATAATTATTCTTTTTTATTAGGTACATTTTATTCTGCATATTGATTCTGATTTCTAGACACAATTTGCCTTGTTTACAAACAGAACTTTTTTGCTCCTTTTTAATGTTTTATAGCTGAGCAGATTGGGTTTTTTTTTTGTTTTTTGTTTTATAGTTATCTAGTTTGAAGATATGAATGTTGAGCCAGTCTTCATGAATGACATTTAAAATTATTCTTGAATGGTGTCTAGGATAGGGCCTTTTTCCATTTCATTCATCAGAGGGAGAGATCAATATCTTACTTCTGCACCCCTCAGCAGAGGTTGGGAGTGACTGGGGCAATTGCTGGCAAAAAATCTTCCAGCGGTGATTTTTTTTGTTGGTAGTAACCTGCTAAATTTGGCTACACGTAATCTAACTGAACAGTAAACCTGTGCAAAGTGGCAAGTATTCAGCTCAGATTCGGCCAATTTGGAGGGACAGTGATTCGATTTGGTGATTTGAATCTCTTTCCTGATTTGATTTGGCTGAATCGCATCTGAAGATTCGACGCTGCTTCAGAGATTCGGCCATAGACTAAACAGGCAGCAATCCTCAGTGCTGGACACAGCTGTCTCCAGCTTGCAAGTCTATTGTGGTGGACAGAGGGGGAGAGAAGGGGTGTGAGGGCAGGGCAGATCAGTGCTCTCATGGTGAGGGAGAGATTGGGGCTAGGGCTGTGACAAGCTGCCCAGCTGGGGTGAGGATCACAGGACTCAGTGAGGTGGGGCTCCTGCCACTGGTCTGGGAGGGCATGGGAATGGACATGTGCCCCTGGATCTGTGTGAGGCAGGCTGGGCCGGGCTGCGCTCTGGGAGGCTAGCCCCAGCTGTCTGCTGGGACAAGTGGCGTGCAATGGTGGGAGCTGGGTCAGCCTCCTTGCATCTTATGGACAAGTAGTGGCTTTGCCCCGGCTGGGTGAGCGGCAGCAGGGCATGGAGGAGTGGGCATGCGCCACCTGAAAAATGCGCTGCAGCCCCCCACAGCCCCCGCTCCACTGCCACTCCTGTCCTGATCTCGAGGCACATGCCCCCCCTCCCTGCCCCCCATGCCTTGCTGCTGCTCGCCTAGCTGGAGCGAAGCCCCTGCTCTTCTGGGAGGAGCGAGGAGGCTGGGCTGGCTCCCGCTGATGCGTGCCGGTTGTCTGGAGGCAGCGCAGTGGCTCAGTCTCGTGCGAGCCCCATAAGGGTTAGGTGAGCAGCAGGGGGCATAGCTCCTGCTCCCAGCGTCTTCCACCTGCCGTCTGGCACAGTCACATGCCTCTGCCCCACGCCCTCCTGGACCAGTGGTGGGAGGAGTGTTGAGAGCTGCCCGACAACCCGCCACACGAGCAGCTCCGAGACCGGTGGCAGGCAGGGACGTGAACTGCCCCATCCCCTTCCAGCACAATGCTCGTCTCAGTCCCAGTCCCAATCCTTCTCTTTGTGGCAGTGTTGATCTGCCCCGCTCGCCATACCCTTTCCTTCCCCACGCCACAACAGACTTACCAGTTGAAGGCAGCTGTGTTCTGTCCGGCATGGTAAGGACTGCTGCCTGTTTAGTTTTTTTTTTTTTTTTTTTTGCTGAATTTCTGTATCTGTACCAAACCTTTTTTTGAATCAATTCTGAGGTTTCCAATTTAATTCAGACCTTTTAATGGATCTTCTGATTCGATTCGGCTTTGGAGATTCAGCTGCTGAATCGGGCTGGATCTCCTCCAAATCAAATTGGCTTCCAAAGCTTCGCACAGCTTTACTGAACAATGGGTGACTGCTCACAGTTGCCTTGCAATACTAAGAACCATTACTTACTTGTAGTGCTTCAGTATGTTAAGTGCATGGATGTGACTCCCTATCCTGAAAAGCTTATAGAGCTTTAAGCAACCTTGTTTGGCTGTTAGTGGGATTTAACCTTGTGCCAAATAGAGCTAAAACTTTGAACCTCTGAATGTGGTTCAGGTTTCTTTGAAATAAGTGCAAAGCCCCTTACATGCACTAGAATAATTGAATTCTCATGTGAAACAGCATATAGAGCAATGGCTCTCAACATTTCTAGACTTAAGACCCCCCCCGGGGGGAGGTCCTGACAGTTCATCCCAGAAGGAGTCAGTTGAACAAAACTCAAGCTACTGTCAATTGTATTTGGGAAATCATGGACAATAGTCAGAGACTAGAGAAGGAGTAATGTACTATCTCTTCAGAATACAATTTTGAAAAAAGGGGAGTAGGGGTTAGACTGGGCAGTCTGACTTAAGTAATTGGGAAGTTACTAGAGTGAATTTTAAAATAACTAATTGTAATTACCTGGAGGATGGAGCAGTGATCATTAGCAGTCCACATGGGTTTGAGAGGAACAGATTCTGCCATACCAACTCGATTTTCCTCTTTGACAGGATATCTGGTTTGATGACAGGGGAATGTGATAGATTGATTCTTAGTAAAGCTTTGGAGATGCCATTCTCATAGATTGGACAAATGTGGACTAGGTAGAATTTGAGGTAAATAATTAATCGAATAACCACAAGCAAGGGAAACTATTGATGTCAGAAGTTTTGAAAGGGTCTGTTCTGGGCCCAGTGCCATTTAGCATTCTTATTAGTGTCTTGGCTGTCAGAATAGAAATTAAGTATGTTTTAGTCTGGAGAAAAGGCAATTTAAAAAGTGGAGATGATGTCAAATTTCCCATATGTTGTCCAGGGACTTTTCAGGGACAAAATGACCCCTGAGGTCCTTTCCACCTCTGTAGTTTTGTGACCTGACCAAGTATAGCTTGTATAGACTAGCTGAGCATAGTCAAGCAGTGACTTGTGTACACATTTTATCAAATGGTTTGCTCCTCCTGAACAAACTCTTGTGGCTTAAATCTTATTAAATATCCTTACTTTTCCAAACCTCTTCACTATCCATCATGCTGTATCTAATCTCATTCACAGTCCAATCACTCCTTTTCCTTTATTATGTACGAGTTTCCAGGTATGTTTTTCCATAATTTGCACAGGTACTTGGGTATCTCAATCGTCTATTTCATTGTTGTCTAATCCCAGAAATTCCTGCATTTCTGCTGATAAGCATGAACGTGCTGAGTCTGAAAATGCTATGTCACTTAGATCTGGGCTGGTGCCAGGACTTAATGAATTTGTTAGAATTGTAGCTTAACTCAAAGTGCCAAGGGTCCTGACATGAAATTCTTAAATTATGTTCTGCTTGTCTTGCTGGTTAGACCTGACCTTTTAAATATTCTCTGAGTTCTACCCAAGCAGAAAAGACAGGTGGAGAATAAGTAGGGTGTATATGTGGCTTCTGGATCTTTGAGTTCTCCATGTATTCTTTATTGAAAAGTCATATATGGTACTTGTAGAAACATGGTTATTAAGTTGAAAAGGCTCAAGTGCTCAATGCCTTTTTCGCCTCGGTCATTGCAGGCAAGGTCAGTAGGGCTGTGCAAAGCTTCAGTTGCTAATTCAATTTGGTGGAGATTCGGCCTGATTTGGTGGCCAAATCTCTGAGTCTGAATTGAATCAGGAGACCCTTTAATTTCTCTGAATCAAATTGGAACCCTCCAAGTTGATTCGGAGAGATTCGATGATTTGGATGTAGACACAACTTCAAATGTTTTTTCTACATACCTCAAGGTACCAGGCAGCTCATGAATGTTGAGATGGTGGGTGGAGTGGATGGAGTTTCCCATGGGAGTGCTGGGAGGCCCCAGTGCACTCAGCGGTGGACCTGGAAGTGGACTAGAAGCACTTCTGGTCCACTTCCAGGTCTGCTGCGGAGTGCATTGGGGATCCCCCCCCTGCTCTCTGGGTCGGCAGCTGGTGCCTCCTGGGTCTAGTGGGGGCACCCGGGGTCCTCCTGCAGTCTAGCTGAGCCAGAGGATGGGGGGGGACAGGAAGGAGAGTCCCCCTCGCATTTGGCGGTGGACCCACTTCCAGGTTCACTACTGAGCACATGAGGGGACCCCCCCCATGTCCTGTGGGACACTCCATCCATCCCACCTTCTTGCCATTCATAAGCCATGCCTGGTATCTCCAGGTATGTAGAAAAAAACATTTTAAAGCTGTGTCTGTGGCTGAATTGCTGATTCTTCTGAATCAGTATCAAATCTTCAGGTTCAGATTTGGCCAAATTGAATTGGGACAGTGATCCGAATCAGTCAAACTGCTGTCCCCTGAATCAGGCCAAATCTGAATCAAATATGGCCTCTTCACACACCCCTAAAGGTCAGTTCCCAGACTACTGCCAGCAGAGTTTGGGGAGAAGGTGAGCAGCCAACAATGGCAAAAGAACAGGTTAGGGATTATTTGGAAAAGCTGGCTGTGTACAAGTCCCTGGGGCTGGACATGATGCACTTGAGGGTACTGAGGATGTTTGCCGATGTGATTGCAGAGCCATTGGCCATTATCTTTTAAAACTTGTGGTGAACAGGAGAGGTCCTGGATAACTGTAAAAGGGCAAATATACTGCCTATCTTTAAGAAAGGGGAGAAGGAGGGTCCAGGAAACTACAGACCAGTTAGTCTCACCTCAGTCCCTGGAAAAATGATGAAACAGGTCCTCAAGGATTCTCTTGCTAAGCACTTGGAGGAAAAGAAGGTGATTAGGAACAGTCAGCATTGAACAGTCGTTCATTGAGTTGGTCAGGCAAGACTTGCCCCTATCTCATCATAAAAGGCAGTGTGGATGTGGGAAGAGCAGTGGACGTGATATATCTGGACTTTAGTAAGGTCTTTGAGAGAGTCTCCCACAATATTCTTGCAAACAAGCTAAGGAAGCATGGGTTGGATGAATGGTGTGTAAGGTGGATAGAAAATTGGCTGGATCATTTAGGCTCAAAGGGTAGCCAATAATTCTCTCTAGTTGGCAGTCGGTATCAAGTGGAGTGCCCCCAGGGTTTGTCCTGGGGCCAGTTTTGTTAAATATCTTCTTCAAGAACCTGGAAGATGGGATGGAGAGCCCCCTCAGCAAGTTTGTAGATGATGCCAAGATGAGGGGAGTAGTAGATATGCTGGAGGGTACGGTTAGAATTCAGGGAGACCTTGACAAATTGGAGGATTGGACCAAAAGAAGTCTCAGAAAGTTTAGTAAGGACAAGTGCAAAGTTTTACACTTAAGACAGACTGCACCACTTAATCCCACGCACTGATACAGGCTGGGGGCTGACTGGCTAAGTAGAAGCTCTGTAGAAAAGGACCTGGGGGTTACAGTGGACAATAAACTGAATATAAGCCTTTGTTGCCAGGAAGGCTTATGGCATACTGGGTTACATTAGTAGGAACATTGCCAGCAGATTGAGGGAAGTGATTCTTCCCTTCTATTTAGCACTGGTGAGGCCACATCTGGAGTACTGTGTCCAGTTTTGGGACCCTTACTACAGGAAAGATATGGACAAATTGGAGAGAGTCCAGCAGAGGACAACAAAAATAGTTGGAGGGCTGGGGAACATGAGTTCTGAGGAGAGGCTGAAGGAACTAGGCTTATTTAGTCTGCAAAAGAGAAGACTGAAGTGGGATTTGATATCAGCCTTCAACTCCCTGTGGGGTGGTTCCAAAGTGGATGCAGCTGGACTGTCCTCAGTGGTGGCAGATGACAGAACAAAGAGCAACGGGCTTAAGTACAGCTATGCGAAATTGTGCTGGCTTTTTCATTTCAACACTGTTTCGACTCATTTTGAGCTTGAAACATTGAAACGAATGAAATGAAAGGCTTTGCCACAGCCTCAAAATGAAACAAGGGTATGTAGAAGGTTTTGACAGTTTTCAAAAGGTTTCAAGTTTTGAAACTGGGTTTGCATGCAGGGAATCATAAACTAAGGAGAGGGAAAGGGGGGAAGGACTGATCCGATACCGAGTAGCTGGCCAGTGACTTTGATCCTTCCCTGAGGTCCCTTCCAATCTCAGTGCTCTGCGGGGAGGGACAGAAAAACAGTGGTGTCTTTAACGCACACGCACACCCCCCTTGCTCCGCATGTATTTCCTTGAAACTTGGTAGACTTTGTGGCCTCAGCCAGAGCTACGATGCCTGTAAGTGTCATCCAAATTGGACACAAAATGATAACGTTATAGGTAGTTTTGTGCTTTCCCATTATAGCCTGCGGGTGAAACATCCAAAGAGTTTCGACTAAACGAAACATTGTCCTGTCAAAACGATGAAACAGAAGTTGAAATGAAATGGTGCTGTTTTACACAGATGTAGTGTCAAGTTGTAGCAGGTTAGGTATTAGGAAGAGCTTTCTCACTAGAAGGGTAGTAAAGCACTGGAACAAGCTACCCAGAAAGGCCACAGAATCTCCATCTTCGGAGGGTTTGAAGACCTAGCTAGATGAGTCCTGGCTGTGATGATTTAGTTGGGGAGGGTCCTGCTTTGAGCAGGGAGTTGGTCTAAATGACCTCCTGAGGTCTCTTCCAACCCTATTTTCTGTGATTCTATCATTATTAGTAAATGGGATTAATATTGAGCTTTGTAAATGTTTATATTTGTGGTCTGAATTGGGTCTAACAATCTGTGTATAAATACAATGATACAGAGCTATGTGTATTTCTTGTTATTAACACAAATGTAACTTGAAATCAGTGGTTACTCTAATGTAATTGAGAGATGCGTGTTGTCTGTTTTCTATTAATAACTCTAAATACTGTGTTTATTTAGTTAAATTGCCTGACTAAATTGTGTTTTTTAATTACATTAATTATATTGAGTTATTAATTGTGTTATTGAGTTCCATTATAACACATTTACAATAACTCAATAACACAGCACTGTGTTATTTTTATAAATTGAGTTGTTTGGTAATTTTGTCATTTAGTTATATTGCCTGACTAAATATTGTGGAATTTTCATCCCTATTTTATGGAAACTAAAGACTGTTTTGACATTAAAGAAATTAATTGAAGTTTCCAAGAAGTTCTTTAATAAATGGGTGATATTTTTAATGTATATTCATCAATTTATATTTCCTGAAAGTTAAGTGTAAATGTGATATAGACACACTGTGTAATCCTTTTAGTGAACGGATTTGCAGCCTTATCACTTGTATGAATTGGAACTTCTGGCTCCTCAGGCGGGTTCAAGAAAAAAAACATTTTAAAATGTAAAGGAGTTAAAAAAAAAAAAAAAAAATTATTCTGGCATTCTAAGCAAAGGTTTTAATTATTATATTTTCTAATTATATGTGAGAACTAATATGAAGTCAGCATTAATGCCAAGAAAGCAGCTGTTCGGGTAAAATCATATAAATATTTGGTTAAATTGATAGGCTTGTAATTTGTTCTAAACTACTATACCTGTTTGGTGTTCTGTAGTGGCAAGACCACATAGAGGCTTATCCATTTGTTGCTGCCTCCAAACTAACATACCTAATATTATAGCCTTGATTTTACTATTCCCTGATTTCACTGCAAGATCAAGAAGTCCAATCTCTATAGGGAAGTTGACCAGTGACAATTAAAATAAAAAGTTGAGATTTTTCAGATAACTCTTACCCAACTTGGAAGGATCAAGTGGTTGAATTGGTGTGAAGGGGCATTTTTTTTTTTTTTTTTTTTTTTTTTTTTTAAGTCCTAGCTCCTGTATAGGGCTTATGGGCTTGGTCAAACATTTTTTGTAACTTGTACTAGCCACTGGAATTTTTCAGATGCAGTTTGCTGTAGAATAGCTCTTTAGCTACATGTGAAGGACCGTAAGGAATTGGAGCAGTTGTCACGGCTACTTTCAGATCTCAGACTTCAAGAGGGATAAGGATAAAGAAGTTCTCTGCTGCTTTTTTTGGAAGTATAGACAAAGTTGATGTTAAGGCTGTTATAATAATTAAATATTTTACCCTTGTTTCCTTGCAGTTCATCTTAGCTAGATGTTCTAGAGTAGGCTAGAGTTTTCCTTGTAGGATTTTAAGGAAAAAAAATTATTCTCACAGTGCCAGTACGTAAAATGCTGAATGTAGTTTTTAAGAACAGCTGCCAGTCAGCATCAAAGGCTATGTTCAGGGAGGTTAGGGGAGGTTAGATCATCTTAAAAATGGCCACGCAATCTAACTTAGTTCCCCCAGGTGCAGACCTTACACTAGTTAGCTGGATCTTTGTGGGAATTGTACAGAAGTTCAGGACAGTTAGATCGGTCTAAAAATGACCAACCTGATCCAAGTTAAGTATTACCTCTGAGGTAGCCTAATTTAGGTCAGGTCTAGGGAGATTGATTGAACTGAACTTCTGTACAGTTTCTAGCACAGTGCCAGCGCTGGGAAATCCCAGCCACTGGCCCCAACCCCAGGACAATGCTTTTCCTACCCCTCCTTGATCCTGGGTCATTTTATTTATTTATTTATTTTTAGTTCCTGCCCCACAGCCTACCACCCCCCCATCCCGCAAGCTGTTCCCAGTGCTGGCTTTATGAGCATTTTCCAATGCTGGGAGTTTAGGAAGTAAGGTGGGGTGGGAGGGATGCAGGGGGGGTAGGTTTGCTGGGATGGGTTGTTTGTTTGAGGGTGGGAGGGGGCTCAAATTAGCCCCTTTTCCCGGGGAATGGAGGAGAGAGCCACCCTCCTTCCCTCTTCCCCACCCTCCCAAGTTCCCATGTGGACTCTACAAATCCATCTGATCCCACCAAACTTTCCCAGATCCCAGCCTGCCCCTCCCTAAGGATCTCCTGATTTCTCTTCCCCATTCTGACTGACTTTAGTTTGGGTGGCTGTTTTTAATGTTGTCTAACCTCCCCAAATGTCTGTACACAGCCAGCGAGGGATGGGGAGAGAATTCGTAGCGGCAAGCATAAATATACTGTATCTGTTAACATCTAAAAAAAATACATGACGTGCTTCTGAATAAATATGTAAGCGGATCTTTTAAGCATTAAATATATCCTCATACAGTTTTTTTTTCCCCATTGTTGTACATAATTTGCTACAAGACTTCAACAAAACACACATACCAATGATTTTCCAGCAGGAAAATCTGTGATATCCTGGGGTGCCTTGAGATGCTTTCAGGAGTGCCACAGGATGTCACACAAGGTTAGTACCATGTGAGAACATGATTCACAAAGGAAACCCGATAGTTTTTCAAATAAGAATCCATTGTGTTCTAAAAAATTAGTCTACTGAGTCTTTCTGAGCAATTTGTAGCAGAAAAATATATGGATTATTTTTCCATAGTCAAAAAATGAGTGAAAACTAAGAGCTGACAGGAGGGCCTAACAAGGGGTGTCTTAAAAAAAAAAGTGTTTGTAGTGTGACTCCAAATACATTTTATGCATGGAAATATCGTTGGGAAACTCCAGAGCCTTATGTTGTCATTGTCAACCTTGTCCTCCTGCCTCCCTAATTTCTTCAGAATCTCCTCAAGAAAAGTTGGAAAAAGTCTTGAAACCCAGCTACAAATTCCAGTTTCTAAGCGAATTCGTTCTCTGTCTCTCTTCTAGGATAACAGTGAATGTGTAGCCTGAATGCAAAGTTGTACAGGTACTGGGGGTGTGGGGGTGGGGATTGCCTTCATAGGCAAGTACGTCTTGGTCCTATGTCAGTCAACTACTGAGTTCACATGCCTGGGCTCTGACTGGCTCGGTTCTCAAATGGTGACTATGCAGAACATTTTAAGATGGTTCTTTCTGTACAGCTTCAGAAACAGTTATGGAGCATATCTAGTACTATCGTATCCCGCCTGTTGGCATTTCTGAGCCCTTTACATTTTTTATGCCTTCGTTTCTGAAGAATACAACTAAACCCAAGCCATATCTTTTAGCCATTGCTTCTCTTCCTTTCTTGAGAATTAAAAAAAATACTTTCGAATGAGGCTTGGCATTGCCTGTTGGTAGGTTTGAATAAGACGTTCAGGACTAAAACCAACAATTTCTGCAGCTTGACCTGGAGCCAAGGCTCCCTACTTATAACCAACTCTTCTACCCTTCTATAGATAACCTCAGGAGACTGTCACACTCACCAGTGAGCTACATAAGAATATAGGCTAGATAAATCTGGGGTGAATTTTTTGGTGAACTTACCAATATGCAAACCCTATTTACTCATGGTGTTTTTTTCTTTGTTAACACAAACCGTTATTTTCCTGAGGCTTTATATTTAACAAGGAAAATGGGACTAAAAATACTGCGTTTGTGTGATCTTGCATAAAGATTAATTGAAAAGTTAGGAAATGTCAGTTACCGATTTATTTATTTATTT
>JAGPOW010002742.1:16982170-16997021 GCA_030014935.1 Caiman crocodilus | reverse complement strand
GAATAAGCTAGGGCTTAACCTGGCTCGCGTACGGGGCCTGCCGGAAACAAGGCTCCGGTCCGCGACAGATTTGAAAGCTATTTTATGATATTACCCCACAAATGCAATGTCGTCTTGCTGGTGTTAGGGTGCTGATCCAATTATATTGGTGTAGTGGGAGAAAAAACCATGCTCGAATTAGGCTGATTTTTTCTTCTTTAAAACTAGCACAAATGATAGTTAATGACCTAGGACAGCACTGCACACAGCACTGATACTTAGACTTGAGGTCAGGATTATACAGGGTCTCAAATGAATGAGTTGAGAGTACCAGACTGCATCCAGTGCTGATCCCAGGTGGCAGTGGCAGCCTCCTGTCATCCGATGCACAGATCCGGGGGCCCGCACTCCTGGGATGTTTCTGGCCACAGCCCTGCTGCCCTCCTGGGGGTGCGTCCCCTGGATCTGTGCGCCGGATGAGAGGAGGTTGCTGTTACCACCTGCGGCCAATGCTGGTCGCAGCCCACACCCAGCACTGGGGAAAATTGCTGCTGCCACTGGCCCCAGGTGGCAGTGGGAGCTGCCTTATCCTGTGCACCAACCCAGGGGTCTTGCATCCCTGGGTGGAGTCTGGCACAGCCCCGCAGCTCTCCCCGGAGGTGCAGGCCACCAGATCTGTGTGCCTCTGCTGTCTGGGACTGGCACTGAAGCCAAGTAAGCCCAGCTTCAAAACTCTAAATATTTTGAAACTTTTGAAATGTTTTGAGTGCCCTCGTTTAATTGTTAAGCTGTTTCAAAGCCTTCTGTTTCATTTCGATTTTGCTGTTTTGAGCTTGAAATGCGTCAAAACGAAACCTGCGGTGAAATTTGCACAGCTCTACTAAGCATGCTTTACCAACAACTGTGGTTGAAGATGAATCATGGTCAGCATTATTTCAGAAATTAAGCTTAAAACTTGTTCTAGAACATGTTAATCTCTTGCTTTTGACACGATATCAAATATGGTCTTTTTGTGGTCCTTTGTGCAAGAAAATTGTATTTTGTACCAGTTTTGTTGCATCCATAGCAAGGAATGAATAATTTTCCAGTACAAACAAGATTGTTTTGAAAATTCCAGTTTTCCTGGGGAGTGGTTCATATCCATTGAAAGAAGTATATGGCTTAAACTGAAAAAGATGAACAAAAAACCCTGAAAGCCTTAAGAAGGATCAGTGTTTTAAGAAGGATGATAAATTGTTCTGTCTTTTTTTTATTAGATTTTATAATCTTTAATTGAAAAAAGAGCACGCAGAGAAATTTAATGTTGTTGTCTTAGTAAACTAAATATTATTTGCCAGTTTTAGCCAGGTTTTAACTTTCTTTGAATCTTGTGATATTTAATTTTTCTCTTAGGCTAGGGACAGACATTACACACAAACTGGTTTAAACCTGTAATAGAACAGATGTCCAGTGCACATAAACCAGTTTGAAAATGGCTGAAACCAGTTTGAGATAAGCCTGGTTGAATGTACTATCTGACTTAACTTGTTTGGGTCAAACCGGTTTATGCAGCATCTGTCCCAGACCCCTTGCTGGTTTAGTTTAAATCAGACTCCCTCAGCATCCCGGCATGCTGTCTGGGTTGGGCAGGGCTCTTTGGTCCACAGCAGAGCTGGCCCCTCCACTCTGCTCCCTGGCTGCAGCTCTGGCCTTCCCTCCCCTTCTTCTCTGCCTTATAAACACCTCTCAGCATTAGCTAGCTGTCACATGCTGGGTACAGTCCGTGCTGTGGCAGACAGAGTAAAGGCAGAATCAACACGTAGCTGGTAATGTCTCTGTTTTCTTAGTGGGGTGATAAACGTTGAGTTAGGTGTCATAAACACTGTTATTAATTCCCTGCTGGGCTGATCAAGAGTAGGGGGGAATGTCCCTAATCCTAGTCCTGCTGGAGCCTGGCCACACACCCCTCAGCTCAGCAATGGGAGGGGTGGAAGGGCTGCTCTTTTGCCCCACCCCGCTTCTAGCTTGAGTCACTGTAGGCATGTGCCTGCATGTCTGGGATGTCTGTGCTGTTAAACTGATCGAGCCTAGCCAGGTTAGACTAACCTACAAAGATTGAATCAATTCAGGCTCAGGCTTTTTGAATGTCTGTCCCTAGCCTTAAAGCTTCATAATCTGGAATAATGTGATTTGGTAAATTTTGTTTTCTTAAAGAAAGCTTTACCTCTGTAAGATCAATCTCAAAGGAAGATAAAAAGAACCCCTAACTTTTGTATTATGCTCATTGTAATTATCCTGGGTTCCAAACTAAACTCAGTATTTTGGGGATGTTGCTCTGAGTGGGGTGATACTGTACAGTTAACTTTTAGTGAGCATTCTTTGCTTTTGTAGTAGAACTACTTCAGTGGCAGTCAGCCATTTCATAGTTGGTAGGGCTGGATGGGACCTGAGCAGATCATCAAGTCCGCCCCCCTGCCATGGGCAGGAAAGAATGCTGGGGTCCAATGACCTGGCAAGGTGTCTATCTAGCCTCCTTTTAAAGACCCCCAAGGTAGGAGCGAGCGCCACTTCCCTTGGAAGCTGGTTCCAGATCCTAGCCACCCTGACTACGAAGGAGCACCTCCTGAATCTACTGTTGGTCAACCTATGGCTGTTATTCCTTGTTACTCCCAGTAGTGCTTGGGGGAACAGGGCCTCTCCCATTGCCTGCTGGTCTTCTTTGGCTGGTTTATAGATGGCCACCAGATCTCCTCTCTGCCTTCTCTTGTCGAGGCTGAACAGGTTCAGGTCTCGTAGCCTCTCCT
The DNA here is from genome assembly GCA_030014935.1 of Caiman crocodilus. Lineage (NCBI taxonomy): Eukaryota > Metazoa > Chordata > Crocodylia > Alligatoridae > Caiman > Caiman crocodilus. Next base: position 16,994,259 of record JAGPOW010002742.1, on the reverse strand, counting down.
CGTAGGGCCTGCCCTGCTGCCCCCTGATCGTGCAAGTGGCCTCCTCTGGACCCTGTCCATGTTGTCCACATCCCTCCTGAAGTACGGCACCCAGGACTGGATGCAGTAGTCCAACTGCGGCCTGATCAATGTCATATAGAGGGGGAGGATCACCTCCTTGGACCTGCTCGTGATGCATCGTGGATGCATGACAAGGTGCAGTTAGCCTTCCTGACTGCATCCCCACATTGGTGGCCCATGTTCATCTTGGAGTCTGTAATGACTCCAAGATCCTTTTCTGCCTTTGTGCTGACGAGAAGGGAGTTCCCCAGCCTGTAGGTATGCTGCTGGTTCTTTCTCCCTAGGTGCAGCACCCTGCACTTGTCAGTATTGAATCCCATCCTGTTCTCATCCACCCACCCCTGTAACCTGGCCAGATCCAATTGCAGCCAGTCCCTCCCTTCTAGCGTGGCCACTTCTCCCCACATCTTAGTGTCATCTGTAAATTTGAGCAAGGTGTTTTTCACTCCCTCATCCAAGTCGCTGATGATGTTGAACAGTGTGGGCCCGAGGACTGAGCCTTGGGGGATCCCACTACCCACATCCCTCCAGGTCGAAAATGACCCATCCACCACTACTCTATGGGTGCAGCCCTCCAGCCAATTGGCGTTCCATTTGACTGTGTAGGCATCAACACCATAATCTCCTAATTTTTTAATGAGAATGGGGTGAGAGACAGGGTTGAAGGCCTTCCTAAATTCCAGAAAGACTATGTCTACCACGACCCCTGCGTCTAAGGATTTTGTGAGCTGGTCATAGAAGGCCACCAGGTTGGTCTGATAGGACCTGCCTCTAATGAGCCCATTTTGATTTCCCCTAAGCATACACTCCCCTGCTTGCCCCTCGCAGATGTGGACCTGGATAGTTTTCTCAAAGAGCTTCCCAGGATCGAGGTAAGACTAACAGTCCTATAGTTTACTGGGTTCTCCTTCCTCCCTTTTTTGAAAATGGGGACACATTGACCCTTTTCCAGTCCTGTGGCACATTGCCAGAGCACCACGAGCGCTTGTAAAGCTGTGCCAGGGGTCCTGCAATGACCTCTGCTAATTCCCTCAGCACTCTGGGGTGGAGGTCATCAGGACCAGCTGTTTGAACACATCCAGTCCCACCAGAAGTTCCCTGACTAGGTCCTGTCTGACCCTAGGCCTGGCTGTGCCTCCCATAGAACCATTGGGGATCCCGGTGGCGGGGGATGACTTGGTCCCTGCTCAGAAAAATGGAGGCAAAGAAATTGTTAAATAGGTTAGCTTTGTCATCTGGTGAGACTCCGAGATTTCCAAGCATGTCCCGCAGAGGTCCCATGTTACCCGGACCTTTTTATTTTTTCCTGGGTGCTTTTAGTGAGCCATGGGGGCTTTTGAGCACTCTTGCCCTCTTTGATCTGCATGGAAATTGTCATCTGTTGAGCTTGGAAGATTGTCTCCTTCAGGAACAACCACTCTTCTTGGACTCCCAACTCCCCTCCTCTCCGGGACCTCAGTTCCTCCCCGACTAGTCTCCTTAGCTCAATGAAATCAACCCTCCTGAACTCCAGGGCTGCTGTCTTGCTGCAGGCCTTTGCCACCCTGCGCTGAATGGTGAATTCTAGTAGGCAATGATCGTTATTGCCAGGTGATCGAGCACCTGCCATCCCCTCACCAGGTTGTTGCTTGTGGACAAGGACCAGGTCTAACAAGGTATGTCCCCTGGTGGGACTGTGCATCTTCTGGATTAGATGGAGTCCTGTAACACGGCTAGGAACCTATGTGAATGGTCAGACATGGCTGACTGCTCTTCCCAGCAAATGTCTGGATAGTTTAGGTCACCCATGATGACTGCATCCTTTGACCTAACTGCCTTCGTGAGCTGACCTGAGAATTTCTGATCTAGATATTCTCCCTGATTTGGTGGTCTGTAGTAGACCCCCACCGTTAAGTCCCTTTCCCTCCGACCCCCTTGTGTTCTGACCCAGAGCACTTCAATCTGCCCCTTCTGTGACAGTGTTGCTCGTTGAGGATGTGAATTGTTCTTTGACATAGTGCCACACCCCCGTCTTTCCTCCCTGTTCTTTCCCTCCTGAACAGTCTATAGCCCTTGATGTTCACCACCCAGTCATGCTTTGGATGCCACCATGTTTCGGTGAGCCCTGCTATGTCTGGGTTTGTGTTAGATAGCAGGAGGGCAAGTTCCCCATACTATGAGCATTAATGTATAGACATTTAAGGCCTCCTGAAGGTGTGTGCACTGCCCCCCTAATCCCTGGACTATCCAGGTCTCTTACCTGGGTATTTCTTGCGCTCGTTGTCAGTCCTGGCTGGGCTGTTCTTGTGGGCGACACTTGGTTTGGTGTTCCAAGGCTCCCTCCGACCTCATCCTCCCCTTCCCCCAACAAGCCTAGTTTAAAGCCCGCTGGAGGAGATCAGCCAACCTGAAAGAGAACACACGCTTACCTTTTGGGGGAGAGGTGAAGCCCATTCCACCTGAGCATGCCTCTTGTCTTGAAGTATGGGTCGTAGTCGAAGAAACTGTCTTTTAGTGTTTTAGCATGTCTCTGATTTAGAAAAAAATATTTAATTGAGAAGGGAGAGAACAGGACATCAAATAATCAATCGCTCATCATAGATCCAGGGTGGGATATCGAAAACATTTATAAACAGACTTCATTGTTTGTTTGCAGTCCAGCAAACAAGGATTTGAGGGATGTGGATTAGGTTAAATGCTTTTGCTATAAATGTAATTGTTGCTTTATGCAAAGTGGTTATATGTGCTATATAACTATAAAGACTAATACGCAATTACTGATAAAAGAAATATATTTGGATCCTTCTTAGAAGTCGAGACCTCCTGGATCAGCAAATCTTGTGTGTGTTATCCAAAGCAAGCTCTTCTTAAATGGTGGTTATAATTCATGCCCCTGTTCTTATTTCCGGCTGTTCCAGAACCTCACTTCTCTGATGGTTAAAATCCCCTTAATTTCCAGCCTAAATCTTTTTTATTCATGACAATTTATACCTGTTTGTTCTTGTGCCAACATTATCCATTAATTTAAATGGCTCTTGTCCCACTCTCCTGCTGACCACTTGACTTATTCACAGAAAGCAAAACTGTCACTCTTCAGCATTTGTTTCATTACACTAAGTAAGTTAAATTCAGTTAGGTCAGGGGTGCCCAACTGTTTTGAATGTGGGGACAAATCATGAACTTTTTATCACTCAGTGGGCCGGTGAGCTATATTCAAAGACCTCACAGGAAGCGGTATTGCATCACACCCCATGAAATGAATGTACAGTGTTTAATTTGTTGTTGCAGCACCTCAGAAAACAGCTTGGAGGGACAAATGTTGGACAGGCCTGATTTAGGTTATGTCGGCACAGTGCAGGGCAATACATGCTAAAATTAATTGTCATTTATGTGTGGACTGGCCTTCCCAGTCTAACGTAGTGCTAACACCTTAGTACTTGGCTGTAGCACTTATGGTTTGGCGGCTGATAGTGTCTCAGTGCCGTGACAGGTGATGTTTGCATGGAGTAGCATTGCCTCTGTAAGACATGCTTTATGTCTATAGTGACCATAATAATTTTAAGGAAATCCAGGAAGGGGACATATTTACACACACATGCACTCTGTCCTTGAGGCTCCCAGGAGTGGGGCTGGGTGGAACAGTGCGGCGCACACACAGTCCTAACCCACAACTTGCAGGGCTGGACCCAGGCAGCACAGTGCAACATGCCCACAACCGCACAGCCCTGACTCTGCAGCTTCCAGGAGTGGGTTTAGGTGGGACAGTGTGGCGCACACATGCGCCATGTGTGCAGGGCCCCCCCATCACTATCAACCTTGCAACTTCCAGGTGTGGGGTGGGGCCAGACTCCACAGAAGCCTGTAGCTGGGTTTTATTCCACACTCCCAAAGGATGGAAGCGGCTCTGGTGCATTGATTGCTCCCTGGGCTCTGCCATCCTGCTCTGAATAGTCATGTAGTGCCTCCCCCCAGTGTCAGCAGCTGGCTGGGGTGCAGTCCCAGGGTGGAGCCTGGAACCACCCTTCCCCAACATGGGTTCCTAGCAGCTGGCTGGGCAGGAGGTGAGGAGAAGCCCCTGCTCCCCTTAGAGCAGGGTTTGAGGCCCCACCCCTCCCCATCCCCTGGGAAGTCCCATCCTCACTTGGGCTCTGAGCAGCAGCAGTGGCTGCTCCCTGGTTCCATCTCCATTGGGCTGTGAGCTGGGAGTCTCTTGCCCAATAGAGTCAATCAGGAGCGGGGCACATACGGGTGGGTTTGTGTCAATCTGGAATTTTTTGCTTTGTTTTTCTTTAACAGCTGGGATTCTGAGACAGCCTATGAAATCTGGGACTGTCCCGGTCAAGCTGAGATGTATGGTCATCCTACTTGACTCTCGCCTTTGTAAGAGAGATTCTCTATTCTGTTCATCCTACTCTTTGCACCTCTTTTAGTTTGAATTAAAATTGTATTGGGCCTGGGTGACAAGAATTGTACACAGTATTCCAGATGAGGCCAGATTAGGTCTTTTTATGATGGCATGAATATGGCATTTGCATTATTCACAGCCAAATCACACTGGTGACTTATGGGCACCCTGGCTATTATGCCCAGAGTGGCTTTCTCCTGTTTTCGCATTCCCAATTGATAAGCTTCTTTCTTTATAGTAGAAATTCTTGTTTATCGCTTCCTAAGTACATGATCTTGTATCATTTTTTATACTATAGAATTCCATCCCATTTAGTTTTCAAGGTCACCCATCCAGTTCTTTCTGCGTATTGTGATTCTGCTTTTCATTGATCTTTCCTCCCAACTTTGTGTTATCAGCAGACTTCATTATTGTAGTCCTCCTTTCTTTGGCACAGACCATTCATGAGAATATTAAATATTGGGGCGAAAACCAGTCCTTGAAATTCTGTTAGTTCCCCCTTCCTCCCTTCCTTTTGTAAAGAGTGGGGAAAAATAACATACCCAGAATGGGTTTAAAATGCAAGCTGTTATCAGATATGGATACATGGACATGTATGAGCCCCATAAATCCTTACAAGCTCTTTTAAATATTAGATGGTATTGCTTGTCTCTCTTTCCTCCCTCCCCCTTACTGCCATTTCCCATCATCTTTGGGGTTCAGAAGATGGGTTGCAGTTATTTTTGCTATTTTCTTTTACTGTTTAGTCTCTTTTGTTTGCCTAGGGCATCTCATCCTGAATCCTCTGTGGAAATTAGATTTTTCACATGGAAAAACATGTACAAATGTTTTGTTTTGTTTTTCACTATTGGCCATCTGTGCTTCTATTAGGAACTTGGGGAGTAGGAAAATCTGATTATTCATAAAATGAACAGAAAAAAGAAAATAAGTTTTATAACAGTGGAATCTGATGGCATTAACACTGCAAATGAAACCTCTAGAACAATGTTTTGCAAACCCCAGACTTTATTAATAGTTTTCTTTAACAATTGTGAACCAGCTATACTTAGTTGAGCCCCTGATTTTAATATTTCTGGATCAGAGTGTTATATCACTCGCTAGTAATTTCTGTTTGATATCTAATTTCATTTGAGAGAATAGTTTTGAACTTGCAGCTAAATGCAATAACAATACTTGATAATGCTCAGTTTCACCTTTTTTATTTCAGTACTTTATTCGTTTTAGTTAGCTTTGAGAATTAAATGCTGAGTAAATTACTGTTTAAGAGGCTTTTCAGCATTACTGCTTGCTCTTCCGCTTAATAGATGCCTGCAGTTTTTGAGAGTGGTGTAACTGCCAGCAAACTGACAGATGGACCAGTCGGGACTCGGACTGTTTTTGGTTCATTCCATTTTGAAATTTCTTAGTGGGTCTAACAAAAGGTATCATCTCTGAACCAAGTGTTTTAGAGTTTTGCATTTCTTTTGGTTCCTTCCTGGGGTTCTGATGTTTCTCTATCTGCCTCTAAAGTAGGCATTGAAGGATTTTTTTTCTTGTGGTGTTTTGCTTCTTGATATGGTGGACAACTGAGTTAAAGGCACGAAAGTATTAGCACCTGCTAGAAAATATGCACTCTGCTGATTTATATTTCGTTGCTCTTGTTTGAGGATGCAGCAAAATGAACAAATCTGGAGGCCTTGTTATATCCGAGATGGAAAGAGCAAGGAAAATGGTGTTTGAGAGAGAAGAGGATTAAATCAAGGAAGTGTAAGCGTCTCCAATCCCAAAATGCCTGAAGAATTCAGAGTTAGTGTGTATTTAAAAGGAGTTAATGAATTATTATTGTACACAAATTGTTCTAACCTGGAATACTTTGGGCAATAACGAGTGGAGCTGATTTTGAGAGATGTTAAGAATTTCATTGTTACTCTCTTCCCCCAATAGTAAACAGTGTTTTTAAAAGCTTTTCCTGAGTCATTTCACCTGCCTACAGCGTCTTGTGTATTTACACAAGGTAAATGAGTAGCTTGATGGTGCTAGCAGCCCTGAGAAGTCAGAAAATGTGTGTTTAGCTAGTCATCCAATTGTCTCAAAGGCACATGCACCCTTCCTCAGGCTCAGGGAAAATTAAAGACGGTAAAAAGTCCCCATAGGTAGAAAATAAACTTCATTATTGCACAGAGGAAGCTGAAGGTGGAAGTCTGTTCTCTTGGGACCATGGGAGTGTCTTTTAGTTGCTCTTCAATGTGCAGATTTCTTCCCTGGTGGTGTCAGATAGCAAGGAGGTGTAGAAATCTTTCTTGTTCTTTAGCAATTAAGTTTAAATCCCAGAATGGGCTCAAATTTGACATCTTCCATGTTTCAGGGATATATGTAGTAGCCATGTTGGTCTGAGATATAAATGAAATGCAAAATTCTACAACTCGGTTCAGAGATACTACTAGGCTTGTTGGCTGTAGCCATGTTGGTCTAAGTCTAAGGATATAGGCAGGCAGGATTATTTGGGTAAATGTGATATCTTTTATTAGACCAACTAAATAGTTGGAAAAAATTTATTTGCAAGCATTCAGACACAAGCACCCTTCTTCAGACTTTGGGAGATTCTGCTGCTGTTCTGACTTCTCCAGAGTAGAAAAAAAGCTGAGGCAAACGAGAAGTCTGTGAAGATGCAAATGAGTGGAAGTTTGGAACAAAAATGATAGAGATAGGAGGGGAAGGTGGGGAAAGGGAGGTGAAAGTCTGAAGGAATGCCAGTGGTTAGCTTAAGGTGGGTTGCCTGGTATATTAGATGTCAGGCAAGTTGTAATGTGTCATAAATCCAATGTCTGTATTAAGTCCATGATATTTTATATCCGGTAGATTTCTGTAGTGAAGTTCATAGCCTTATCTGTGAAAGGTGTTTTGTAAGTTCCCTTTGAGGTATAGAACTGAGATCGGAGAGGGGGTGATTGTCTTGTGAGAAGTGGGCACCTATAGGTAATTGGATATTTTTGGCTTTGATAGATTTTTAGTGTGTGTTCATTCTGGTGCACAGTTGTTTGGTTTTTCGTATATATTTTCCATCAGAGCATTTGGTGCACTGAGTGAGATAATTACAGGGGCTAGGGACAGACACTACACACAAACCGGTATCGGAAACTGGTTTAAACCTGTAACAGAACATAAGTTCAGTGCACATAAACCAGTTTCAAAATGGCTGAAACTGGTCTAAGTTGTTTGAATGTAGTATCAGACTTAACTGCTTTGGGTCAAACTGGTTTATGTAATGTCTGTCTCAGACTCCTTCCTGGCTTAAGTTTAAACCAGAGTCCCCCAGCATCCCAGTTGCTTTGCAGCCTTGGTCTGGGCTGTCTATTCTAGAGAGCATGGCTGGCCCCATCCCTCTGCTCCCTAGCCAGAGCTCTGGTGGAGACTGCAGGCACAGCAAGGTTTGCTTGGCTTCCCCCCCATCTGCTGCTCAAGCAGGGATTCCCCCCTCTCTCCTTCCTGTCTCCCACAGCACAGTCCCCGGCCCCATGGACCCTAGCTGGCATGTGGTATGCTAGCTAATGCTGAGAAGTGTCCGTGTGTGTGTGTGTCTTCAGTTTCACTGGGACAGGCAAACAACAGAGCTAATCTACAGGTTGGCTGGTAATATCCCTCCCTTCCTTCTTTGGAAAAAGCTGTTTAAGAAGAGCTTGAACTAATGAGAGACTTTTGCTTTGTTAATGGGTTGATAAACGCTGTGTTATCAGCTCCCTGCTGACTCCCACACCTGTGAGGTTTGCAGACAGTCTGAATAAGCAAGGAGAGGGGGACTGAAAAGCTCTGTATTATCAATAGATGCATGCACTGCCCACCCCTCCTGCACACCTGCCTAGGACTGCTAGCCTGGGACTGGGGTCTGGCAACACTCCTGCCCCTTAAGCAGCAAGCGGGTAAAAGCCTGGGACTGTGCAGGCAGGGTGGGGGTTTAAATCCCTCCCTAATCAGTGCTGTGCTGGGGCCTGGCCACGCCCCCCTCAGCTCAGCTCTGTGGAAGGGAAGGGATGGCTGCTCTTGTGTCCCTAGGCTTCTAGCCTGAGCCACTGCAGGCACGTGTGAATCTCATTAAAGAATCTATGTGCGATACCCTTGCAGAAGGTAAGATTCTGAACAACAGCCAGCATGGCTTTGAACACAAGTAGGTCTTGTCTTACCAGTCTCATCTCCTTCTACGACCAGGTCTCTCACCACCTGGATGTGGGAGACACAGTACACGTATACCTAGACTTCCAAAAGGCTTTTGACCTAGTATCCCACAATATCCTTGTAGGAAAACTGGAAGATTATGGGCTTAGCTGCTCAATGGTTCAGTGGGTAGGATACTTCCTACAGGGAAGGATCTAGAGAGTTTTCATGAATGGATCTGTGGTGTCCTGGCATGAAGTGGCCAGTGGTGTCCCTCAGGGGTCTGTGCTTGGACCGATGCTTTTCAACATCTTTATCAATGATTGGATGGGGGAGTGAAAAGCTTGTTAGCCAAGTTTTGCAGATGTTACCAAATTATGGGGCAGTGTCATCGTGCCAGGAGATAGGTCTGCCTGTATATGCAACCTGCACAGGCTAGAGAGCTGGGCAGACCAGAACCAGATGAAGTTTAACATTTCCAAGTGTAAGGTGCTCCATCTGGGGGTAAACAACCCTCAACATACATTCAGGCTTGGCGGTGACATTTTGTCGGAAAAGGATTGACCGTCGCGTGAATATGAGCTGTCAGGCAAGGTGGTGGTTAGCAGGGCAAATAACAGGCTGGCATGCATCAACCGATGCATCTTGTGCAAAACTAGGGAAGTGATACTCCTGCTGTACTCAGCACTGGTGAGACCACAGTTTGGAGTAGTGCATCTAGTTCTGGGCACTACACTTCAGTAAGGACGTGGAAAAGCTTGAGAAGGTCCAGAGAAGAGCCGCCCGTATAATCAGGGACTTGAAATGCAAGCCATATGAGGAAAGGCTGAGGGACCTGGGCCTCTTAGCCTATAAAGAGTGTTGAGAGAGGACTTGATAGCTGCTGGCCGGTGTATCAGAGGAGTGCATCAGGAGCTTGGTGAACAACTATTCACTAGGGCGCCCCTGGGGAAGATCAGGACCAAAGGATACAAGCTCCTGGAAGGCTGCTTCGGGCTTAATACCAGGAAAAACTCCATCACAGTCAGGGTTTCCAGACTGTGGAATAAACTCCCTCCAGAGGTGGTGCAGTCGCCTACCCTGGTAGTTTTCAGGAGGAGACAGGACAGTCATCTCGCTGGGTCATTTGACCCCAGTTGTCTTCCTGCCTAGAGCAGAGGCAAAGGGGGAGGGCTGGACTTGATGATCTGCAGGGTCCCTTTCACTCCCTTACAATCTATGAATCTGTGTGCTGGCATTTCCTCAGTCTGGGGGAATGTCTGTGAAGTTGCAAACAGAGTCAATGTAGGCAGGTTAGACCAACCTGCAAATACTGAATGAATTGAAGCTCAGGCTTTTTGAACGTCTGTCCCTAGCCTAGAAGCCCATTTAGCAGGTAACCCTCTTGAGTTCATCAGTCAGGTAAAGTATGCATTTTTTTTAACAGCCTCATCTCATTTTATTTTAGCAGTGGGTCTAGGGCTCTGTTCAGCACTAAGTACAGAATACAACTTTTTATTCAAGAAAAAACAAAAATGAGAAAATAGTTTCACTGATTTGGAAATCCAGCTATGTAATTCACTGTGTACCAAGCTAAGGTACTTGGCTTTCTTGTAACATGAATGCATTTACACATTAATAACAGAAAAATTACAATAAAAGTCAGAGTCTGTCACCATAACTTCGGGGTTCTGTTTAAGTTGCTTGTGAAACCAAAGAAAATGAAGTGGTGAAAACAGCAAAACTAGCAAGCTTCAGAAGAGAAGAAAGACCTGTCTGAGCTTGTAGGTGACCGATTTTCAAATCTGGACTGTTTAGGTCCTAATGGTGAGTATTTTTATATGGATGTTAAAGTAACTTTTTTACAGTTGGGTAAATTCTCGAAATTTAAACAAAAGGAATACCTTCTGGAAAATGGAGAGGAGTTGCATGTAATCCTACAAAGGAACTAATGTAGCTGGATATCTTGTGCTTAAGTGCTGGGGTCTGGTTCTAGATTTGTTGAAATCTGCTGCTGTTGTCATTCAGTATCTGTGTCTATTTGTACTTTCTTTTACTGAAAAACCAAACTGAATAATTTTTTAATATTGAATTACTGAAAACAAAACTTGTGGGAGATTTGAGAGATTTGAAATTCTGGTTGTACTGAAAGGTTTATACAAAAATGTTCATTATACTGTACTGGAACATTTATTCCTTTAAAAATAATTAAATTAAAAAAATACAGATAATTGAAGTAAATGTCCATTGATTTAATTCTTAAACATGTAAATGTAGAGATGCTAAAATCTTCTTCAATGATGCTTCTTTGTAAAGTGTTATTGTCTTGAGAGGAGTCAAAAGTTTTTAATATTGAAATGATTTTAAAGCTGCAGCCTAACTAGAAAAGTTTGGACTCAGGGTGTTTGTGGCAGGATGCAGGTTCCTGCCAACAGACTTGCTTTCTGGACAAACACAGAGCTTGATGGCTAGCCAGGCTACTTGAAAGGAAAAAATAAATCCTGTGTCCCCTTGGAGACAGGTACTTGTCAGAAGCTTGTCCTAAATGGAAAATGAAGAAGTTGGGGGTTTGGTGATGCACTGGATTAGAGCATGAGCCTGTTACCTCAGGCAGCTTAAGTTAAAACCCTCAAGTAGGTCACAAGTGAAAATCAGGTTTGTAGTGGTGTATTGTATTAAACTATCATAATGCATTTGCTTTTTGCCAGCTACCTGAGCGTGTGTTATTTATAAGCTTCATTTTGTGTGCTATACCTTAACATGCCAAGACATCCATTTGTCCAAGGATTTTGTTTTTTAATGCTGCTGTAAACTCTAAAAATAAGAGCGCTGAGCTTTTTCTCAGTTACTTAATACAGGGAACTGAAAAGTAACATTATCCCTTCATCTTTACTCCTGCTGTGGTTGTCTAAATATTCAGCATAGATTAGACCATCCATCTTTACATTTAGGGTTGCAACCAAATTTGGCACCAGTGATGGAATGAAAAATTTAGGCAATATAACATGTCTTAATGTATTGGATACTATATTAATAAATGACACAGATTGAGAGACATTAAACAAAGGTTATCTATTAGGGCTGTGTGACGCTTCAGTCGCTGATTTGATTCAGCCTGATCTTGGTGGCCAAATCTCCAATCAGAATCGAATCAGGAGACCCTTTAATCTTTCTGAATCAAATCGGAACCCTCCCGAATCAATTTCAAAAGATTCAGCATTTTGACCGCAGACACAGCTTTCAACGTTTTTTTTCTACATGCTTCAAGGTACCAGGTGGCTCATGAGTGCTGTGATGGTGGGGTGGATGGAGTGTTCCACAGGAGTGTGGTGGTGGTGGGGGGGGTCCCCAGTGCATTCAGTGGTGGACCCAGAAGTGGACCAGACACACTTCCAGGTCCACCACGGAGTGCATGAGGGGCCCTGCCGCCTGGTTCGGAGACTGGTGCCTTCTGGGTTCGAGGGGGCACCTGGGGTCCCCCTGCGGCCAATTGCAGAGCTGGGGAGGCGTGCAGAGGGGTGTCCCTTTTGTGCGTGGC
>JAGPOW010002742.1:16896926-16944655 GCA_030014935.1 Caiman crocodilus | reverse complement strand
GAAAATAATTAAAAGAGAATCCTCATATAACAAAGTCCATAGGAGTTCAGATACCTAAAACAGTGATCTGGCATTTAAGCCAGATTGTATTTATTGAGAAAAGAAATATATTAATCATGCTGTTGTAATGGACACAAATATATTTGCTCTGCTTATGGATCTGATCCTGCAACTATTAGGCGTTCTTTGCAGTCTTGCAATCATAATTCTTTAGATCACTGGAGAAAGGAGATCAATAAATCCTGTGATGTTGTTTAGGTGAAGTGTAGAAATGTGACTTCTGGCTGAAATCTCTACAAGTTCACCAAGTCTGTAGGGGCTGTGAACACGTTACAACTTTCTGACATAAGTTACAGCTCTCTAAAATAAAATAGTATAATAAGAGAGTACTAAGATTGAAATGGAGTTTATTGAAATATTGTATTTAGCATATTTAATGCATCTGAAATGAACAGGAATATGGTCCTGCGTGACACTGTTCTGATTTGTTTTGCCCACACTTGAATTAAACGTCTGACTTTTTTCGAAGCTGGTATGAAGTAAATACTTCTCAGTACAAAGGGAGTTTGTTTGGTTTTTTCAGTAGAGTGCACATGCAGAAACAAAACCTCAATCCTACTTACTCCAAGGCACCCAGGGGTAAATGTCAAAGAAACAAAGATCATACATTCATTTAGTCAGAAATGTAAAAATAAGCATCTTCTCATATATAAGTAAATAAATATAGCAATATCATCAGCAATATAAAAACAATTTTTCTTACTTGACATCTGTGCCCTACTTACGTTTAAAAAAGAAAGAAAGAAAGTAAAATGTTTGTATCTAAATCACCCTTTTAGCCTTGCGACATTGTGTTGCTTCATACTGTAGCTGTCAAGTAATGAGCAAATATGATAAATAAGTAATAGTGTGGCCCGAGTTGTTTGGTTTTCGACTTTCAGTAGACATTAACCAAAATAGATTTCCACTGCTTTAAAGTTTACGCTAAGGGAGAGATGGAAAACAGGACTTTAAGCTGAACTTTTGTTAAATTTCCCATTAAAAAAAAATGTGAGTGCATGTTCAAATGATCTTTATTGGCTAGTTCCTCTCTTTCTATAAACTCGAAGTGAAACTTTACAAAAAGAATTACAATATCACTTATGATTGTATTTTTTGTTCTTCATGACTGGCCACAGAATTTATTTGGCAGTTTAGAGCTGTTTTCATGCACTGGTTGTCACATAAGATTTACAGGGCAGATACTAAAATATGTCTTATCTTGTGGTTAGACCTGGGGGCTTGAAATCCCAATCCCATGAATTCAGGGTAGTTCAGCATTAACTTCTAAGGACATAGGATATATTCCCAAGGTTATCTAAAATGAACAGCTTACGATCACAGGCTGTTTGGGACAGGAGCATTCTTTAACCTCTAATATAGTTAGGTTCATTATTTAACCTCTTACCAAAACTCCTTTAGGCTGCTGTCTAGCCCCTTCTATTATCTTGGCTCCCTGGTACCTTTTTTATAGTTCCCCGTGATAATTACCCATTGACAGGTAGCTTTCCTTCTATACATGTGGTTGGTTGCCTTTCACAAGCATGTCTTCTGGTTTACTTTGAAAGGATAGGAGAGATGCTATAGACAGGAGAGGTGAGAGAGGGCGAATAAAGGTTTTACAAGTATTTTTCTGTTTGTTCATTCTTTTTAATCACTTCCCTCAGTATATTTTTTTAGTTCTTGTTCAAAGGTCTATTATTTATAGTATTTAATATTAAGCAGTTGCTAGAGTTTTTCTAATTTTGTGGGTATGTTTTATTATTATTTTTATTTTATGATATACATTATATATTTAAAATTTCCTTTGGGGTTTTCCTAAAGTTCTTATTTATTTTACATTTGCCATGTGGTTACCCACATGATTTATGTGTAGGATGCTTTTTCTCTGCTTCAGTGCAGTTATGTATTGATTTGCCTATCTCTAATGCTTGTTTAATGGAAAACATCCTTTTGAATGTTTTTTTAAAGCATAGTTTCTTTTTCTCTAGAAAGTTTAATTTTTCCATGAATTTTAGTTTAAAATCATTTTCTCTAGGTACAGCTAATTATTTTAGAAGAAATGGGGAAAATTTCCAAAGCGACAAATGTCATTTAGGTATTCTGCTCTCATTGAGAGTAAATGAGTTGACTGCTCGATTGTTTGAAGCTCAGGGGTAGATTTTCCATCTGTGTGCATTAATACTTGGCTCGCAACAGTCTATTGACAGCTCATGCACATGTATAATCAATTTCTGGGGAACTTTTTAGTGTTACTTAAAATCTGAGAAATCCCATCCCTCAAGATACAGAAATGTTGGCAGGCTTGAACTTTGCTGAATTCAGTGTTATTCTAAGAAACTTTTCATAAGATTTTCAAAGTATTTTGGGTATGTTATTATTTGAATGCCTAACTTCTTTATACAATCTGTTTTCCAGTGGTCTAATTGTCCCAGAAGTACGTGGAAATGAAACTGTTCCTGAAGTAGTTACTACATCTGGATATGCATTACTGCATTTTTTTAGCGATGCTGCTTATAACTTAACTGGTTTTAACATTTTTTACTCGTAAGTATTTTTTTAAAATTAATTACATTATTAAGTATAATTGGGCTATAATTTCCTTTAGGAGCTCATAGCTATAGAATATATTTTTCTTTTTGTTGGGTAATAGTACCACGGATGTCAACACAGGGATAGTTAGCTGTGTTCGTCTGAAGTCGGGCAAAAGGCAGAGATGCAAAAGCTTTTGTGAGCCAAAATGATAAAGAAAGTTCTGGCTCATGAAAGCTTTTGTGTCTCTGATTTAGTCTGCCAGGTGCATCTCTGCCTCACCTTCTGCCTGATGTCAATAAAGTATGCATCCTAATAGGCTTTCATACTAGGAAGTCAAAAAAGGAGTAAGAGCTAGAGAGAGATTTTTAGAAATGTGGAACAAGCTGAAACACATTTCTGTGTGAAATCTCCTATACCCTTGTTAGTGGGGACACTTTAAGGGGAGATTCTCACCTTTGTCCACATTGAATAGTACTTGATCATCTGTATGGTCTTACTCAAACCAATGAGACAGATAATGTGAGTTTAGGACTCACAATTTGGCACTTACATTCTTTTGGAAAAATTTAAATAGATTGAGATTTTTTTCTCACTTTAGATTAGACTATCTTGTACTCATTGCTGTAACTTAATTCTTTTCTGTTTTTCAGTATTTTTTTTGAAGTATGACTACTAAACTCTACATAATATTTCAGTAAAGGTTTCAGCAATGACACATGCATTTGTAGTAGCACTTTCAAACTCTCTTAGTGTTTCCTTGTTCATATATCCAAGAATTGCAATGCTTTTAGCTATGCTATTTCATAGGAACCTCAAAAGAACCTAGGAAATAGAACAAACTTGAAGTCTGTCTAGAAAAGTGTCCAGTATATAGCTAGTTTCAAAGGAAGTATAAGAACCTTGTAGCTAGTAGGTATGGGATAATTGGTCTCCCATGTCAGGTCTCATCCAGTTCTGTAGAAGCTAGAAGCTGGCTAAGACAGTGAAGTACTAGCCTTTTCAGATTTTTATATTAAGTAGTTCTGATAACTTTGAATATCCTTGCAAATATCCAGTTCGTTCTTCACTCTTGCTACGTTCTCAGCCCTCATTCAGCTCACGTCCATTTGGTTATCCACTGTATTTTTCGAAGTTGTGGTTTTGGTATTATAGGTCTTTAGTATTAACTGTATTAAAATAAATGTTTGAGGTAATCCCTGTTTACCACACCATCCAGGTGAATTTGGCCAACTGATCTGATCCAGAATTATTTAGTGCTCTGCTAACAACAAGTGTTGATTTTCCATTTTCTATAATGGAAATTCCTGTTCTAATAAGCACACACCAACTGATGAAACTTCCTTAGCCTGACGAAGGGTTTTTGAACCTGAAAGCTTGCTTGCTTAATAATTTTCTCCAACTTTTTGGGTTGGTCTAATAAAAGATATCAAATTCACTCAAGGAACCTAGTCTGCCTGTTCTAATAAAGGTGTTCAAGAATTCTTCCATTCTTTAGTGCCCCATAAAAATAAAATAAATTGTCTTTAGTGACAAATTTTGAGTTGGATTAAAAAGAAAAACAACATTGGAGAATTTCTACTGGTCCTAGGACTCATTTTATTTAGTTGCCTTATAGGACAGCTGTCTAGAAGAATGAAAATCGCAATGTCCATTCTCTTGAATAACTATCTATTAATTTCTGCAGTGTCACAGGAATTAATTTCTTATTTGAGGTTACTAATATTCAAATTGTAATTAAAAGACACCTCTTTCAACTAATTAATATATATACACACACACACACACACACACACATACACACACTACTGATGATAGCATCAGATGGAATATATTGTTTCAGAGTAAAATATGAAACCATTTGGTATTTCAGATGGTATTTCAGCCCTATTCAAAAAAAACCAAACACTGTTCCAGTATGAGGAGTACCAACTTTGTTTTCTTTTGCTTGTTTCATATCAGGGTTTCCTTTTCTTTTAAAAATATCATTTGAAAGGGTTTATTGTTGAATTGATCATTATTTTATGATTTGCAGTCGGGTTGTTACTGTAGTCAGGGCTTGGTTTGGGTTTAGGTGGCTTACCTAGGTTTAGCTGCTTGAAGTAGGACTGGCACAAGCAACTGTTCTCCACTGCTGGGATTGGCACAGGCAGCCTGAAGTAAGTAACTTCAGGGCTGGTGGGTCTGCGGGGAGCAGGATTGGGGGTAAGAACAGCACAGCCCTGCGGTTGGAAGGAGTGGCTGGTCTTGCAAATGCGTACAGATGTTTACTAGGCTGGGTTAACTTGAGTTGATCTGAAGTTAGTTCACCTCCCGAGGATTTTCTCTAAGCAGGCATGAATTAATTTGCCTATCACATTTGGCCTTATTGTTACCTCTAACATTTGGAGATTAACTTAGGCCCTGCTACAGTAGGTTTAATGCCCTTCTAAAACATTATAATATCACTGGATATTCTTGTTATGCATAAGTGTCCAATCTTGGTTAATTCTTGGTCTTGGCTACTTCTTTTGACTATAAGCTCCCCATATATTGTTTGAAAAAGTATTTTCATTTATTGATTTGAATGTGTTGAAGTTACGTTGTTGCTGTGATGGTCCAGGAAATATGTAAGGGCAAAGAATTCTTGTGGGTGATATCTTTTATTGCACCGCCTGCATGGTTGGGACAGATGTAGACACACTTTTGGGTATCACAGTACCATCCCTCAGGTCTTCCTTAGGTCTGCAGGAAGGGAGTGGAGCAATGGGGAAAGGCTCCCTGCGTCATTCCTTGTTCCCTGGCTGAGGACTAGGTTATGGGAGGGGACTGAAGCAATGAGGTCCTGCCCCCCAAATGGGAATTCCCCTAGACCAGACCAGGAGGGGAGCATCCAGACATTCATTCTTGGGACTGACTGGGTCTCAGTCTTGGTCTCTTCCATGTTTCCTCTGGGAGAAATTCTTCTGGTAGAAACATAATGCCTGTACATCCTACAAATAGTGGAAACTTGGTCATAGTATTAGGGAGGAATATAAGAATGTTGTATGGACATACAGAGAGAAAATTGGGAAAGCCAAGGCACAATTTGAGATGTGGTTGGCAAGGGCTTTAAAAGGCAATAAAAAGGGATTATACATGTCAAAAGTAAGAGGAAGACCAGGAAAAACCATAAGTCATGTATGGAATGAAAGAGAGAATCTGGTTATAGATAATGCGGAGAAGGTTGAGGTATTTAAGGCTATTTTTACTTTAGTCTTCACAGATAGAGGCAGCTATTCTATGTTGAATGTAGTTGACAGAAAAGATAGGAGAAGAGACATTCAGTCTAGATTGGTGGCAGAACAAGTTAGGTATTGCTTAGAGAAGCCAGATGCTTTCCAGTTGCCATGCTTGGGTGGGATGCACTGTAGGGCTGAGTTTAGATGTGCAGGCACTTGTGATTTCTAGTACTGCAAAACCTCTTTGCAGCACTACAAACCACATACCGTGCACGTTAAATCATGTGCTATGCTCCAGATTTGCAGTGCTGGGGCAAAATTTGCTACTTGGATTTTCTGGTAGCAAAAACAACGCTCCCTGCCTGGCTGAGGGTGCAGCATGCCTCAAGAGGGGAGCTGGCAGCCCTGGGCTGGCTGCTCCCTGGGGTCTGCTTCTGCGCAGAGACTCTGCAGTGGAGCCCCCATGCTGAGGCATGTGGAGACAGGGAAGCAGCCAGCTTAGGGCTGCCTTCTCTCCTCTGCACAGTTCCCCAACCAGCCCAGGAGCGGCTGGCTGGGGCTTGGGGTGCTCCGCAGCGTGCGGAGGTTGCCTGTTCTCTTGTGTCCATGTGCTGCTCCCCAGCTGGCTGTGGCACAGGAATTACAGACCTGTCAGCCTGACCTCAGGCACTGTTCAACGGTTTCTTTAACAATTTGAATGATGGGATTCAACATACACTTAGCAAATGGAATGACTTGGCAGACTGCAGTAGTGCAGAGAAGGACCAGGGGATTACAGTGGACCCTAAACTGAATATGAGCAACAGTGTGCTCTTGTTGCAAAAAAGCCAATGGCATCTTAAGTTATATTTATGGTAGGGTCACTTTCGAATCATGGGAAATGATTCTTTCATTCTGCTTGACATTTTGAGGCCTCACTTGAAGTACTGTGTCCAGTTTTGGGCTCCATACTTGAAGAAGGATGTGGACAGTTTGGAAAGAATCCAGAACCGGGCAATAAAAATGATCAGTGGCCTGGAGAACAAGACTTATTAGGAAAGGCGGAAGGAACTAGAGCGGTGGTTTCCAAACTCTTGACAGATTGCACACCACCTATTTAAAATGATACAGCCTTAAGTATTGCCAGCAACTTCTTGTCATATAAAGTAATTATAATAAATCTGTTAACTTGTACCACTGACGGGTTGTCTGCAGACCACTGGTGATATGTGTACCACAGATTGGGAACAGCTGAACTAGTTATGCAGCTTGGAGAAGACCTGATTGATGAGGGTTTTGATGAAGAGTCTTCAAATACCTGAAGGGCAATTTATAGACAAGATGGAGCTGGGCTTTTTCTGTGGCCATAGGGGACAAGACTAAGAGGAGTGGCCTCAAGATGCAACAGAGGAAATTTAAACTGGAAATTAGGAGGCATTTCCTGATTTAAGTGGTGGTCAAGCATTGGAACAAGTTACTTGGAGAAATTGTGGAGTCTCCATCCCTGGAAATGTTCCAAAGCAAGTTGGACAGATAGTTGTCTGGGATGGTTTACTTGGGAAGGTCCTGCCTTGATCACAGGACTGGACTAGATGACTTTGTGAGGTCCCCTTCAGTCCTACTTTTCTATGATATTATGATCCTAGCTGGCAAGCATGTGGGACTCCCTTTCTAATTACCTGGTGGTCGCGTGCGCCAAGTTGGAAGAATATAACAGAATGTAATCTTGAAAGATTTTCTTCTTTATTTTTTTGGCACATTTGTTTGAGTTCTGTCACACAAAATAATGCACTCCATCCTTTCAGAGGATATAAAAACATATAGCAATTATTGCTTCAATTGATATATTTTCCTCAGTTACTCTGAAAGCTGTCAATGAACCCTTCTACTCATTTTGGGAGCTAATTGCAATATGATGTAGCATTCTTAGCAACTGTTTCCTGTGTGTGTTTTTTTTTTTTTTTTAAATAATTCAAGAAAATTAGCGCATATAATTGTACTGCTATACTGAAAGAATCATAACTGATAGATTTACCAGCTCTTACCTCTGTTTTATGGGTACAATAGAAATAATTAACATTAGAATATTTTTCCTCCTGTTTCTGACGTGGGGAAGAATTGTCAAAGATTGGTTTTGTGCTCGGCGACTATTTTTTCTCTTTTTCAGAGAGATCGTCTATGGCTGCTGCGTAGGGATGGAATTAGTCTGTTTCCCCTGTTGCTCATTCTGTAAGCTGTGTTTGAGGAGTCAGGAGAGAATTGTCTTCCCACTGCCCACCTTCACATATAATGTGCCTTTGCCCTTTGTTGTGTTTCTGTGTTCAGACGCATAAAATTATTTATAGAAACTAACGGCTCTCTTTTAGCTGGCGTTGCCTTATTAAATCTTTGATACTGGGGTGGAGATAGGCAAGCATATAGTATGAAACAAGCTATGCCTTGTAAAGAGAATCTTTCTCCAGTGGGAGAACAGAAAAATAGTGTTGCTGATGCTGAATGAAAGAATATCGTGAAGTCAAGTTGATGTTTTTTTACAAAGTTGGGCTTGGAAATTTACACTGGACAGAAATTGCTGTTTTCAGAGCCTACACAGCAGCAAGACATCGGGCTTTTGCTCCTGCAGTCCTTCTTTCTTTTCTGTACCATCCATGCTGTCATTCTCAAATTGTTTTCCTAAGATTTACATTGCTTTTAAAACTCCTGGTTTTGGGGAAGGCGGGAAGGGTATGGAGAGCTACGTTATTATGCTTTCAATTTTATGACTTCAGCCAGAGGTATTCAGTGTTAAATGTTTTATAATGGCAGTTTTGCATTATGTTTTTACATTGTATTTTATTCTACAGATCACTATTCATCCAATAACATGCCAGTAGTGGGATGATGATAAAATTAAAAAGAATACAATTAAAAACCTTTCCAGAAATCCTGGCCTGTAGATATATGATAGCAGTACTGCATACTGTTAACAATAAATCCAGGGCAGATCCAGGAAATTATAGAAGGCATTTCAGCAAATTACAGAGACAGAAGGTCCTACGCAACAAGGTCGAATTCACTAGGTGGATGCTTAGAGCAGCATCTGTTTCTGTTCCTGATTCCTGAATTGTAGGTAGAGACATAAATTTAGTTTATTCAGAACTGTTTAAACTATATCTAAAACAAATTAACTTTAGATTTGCTGGAAATATGTAGATTTTAAAAAGTACTGTATACAGCAAATATAGTTTTATTATAATGTTTTATATATAAATATATACAGGCTTTCTTCATCTCTGTGCTTTCTCTTTTCTCCTTTATTTTCATACATTTTTCTTTTTTATAGGATCAATTCCTGTCCTAATAATTGCTCAGGGCATGGGAAATGTACAACGAGCGTCTCCATTCCAAGCCGGGTATATTGTGAATGTGACAAGTATTGGAAAGGTGAAGCCTGTGATATTCCCTATTGTAAAGCTAACTGTGGCAGCCCAGATCATGGCTACTGTGATCTGACAGGCGAGAAGCTGTGTGTATGCAACGACAGCTGGCAAGGTAAGTGTTTGGTTTAAAAAAAAAAAAAGTTGGTGTACTAGAAGAGTCTTAATTTATCTCGTCGCACCTACTCTCCAAATTTACATCTTTATTAAGTTAATGCTTAATTTAAAAAATGTTTCTAAATGATGTTAGGTATTTTATGCGGAGCAACAATCTGCTCTTGGTATTTTTCTGTAGGTTCAGTTACTGATAATAGTCCTGCAAGAATTCTGAACAGGTTGAATACCGTTCAAGACAATTTCTCAGCTCCCTCCAGAGCCTAAATTTCTCTTTCTATTAATATTTTTAATGCTTTTGAAACCTCTGCTATTTCCTTTCTTAATTTCAGTTTATTGCTTTTTGACACGCTTGTTATCCCACAGAGTAAACATTTACTACTTGGTTTTATGTTATTACCTCCCCAGGATTTTTGCTGTAGTTAACTATTATGTTAAGTAGTTATTTTCTTTGCTTCCTTTTCTCCTGTATTACAAATCACTTTCTCTTGCGTCTATTCTTTTTCATTATTTTTTCTTCTTTCTTTTTCTAGATTCTTGCTGATTTACAGAAGTTTTTTGGATGAAGTATCCAAAAATAGTCATTGGGTAGACTTTTCAAAAATGTCCAAATAATTGGGTGATTTTATACTTTTGAGGACCGAGGCCATAGTATCTATCTGCTAACAAATTACTTTTTAATTGTTATTTAAGTTCCAAACAGAATTTACCTGATTAGGTAAACAGAATTTACCTAATCTAAACTTCTCATACCAGTTTAGCTAGGTTAGCTTCTTGCTTATTTAAATTGCCATTCTCCTCTCACACAAACTATTTAGATTTGCTTCATATAACTTAACAGGTTTGTCACTCTGGGCATCACAGGTCATTATTGCTTGTTACTTAAGTGACAGAAAGAAAGTACTAATTGTTATCCTTGGCTTTATTTAGCTGTTAGAGGTAATATACCTAGGAGAGCGTTTGAAGGATGAAATTCCTTGGTTCATTGATCAATAGAACTATAGTAAAAGTCAGCGCCCCCGTAAATCTCATGATGAAATTACAGTGGCAAAGGGACCGTTGAGGACTCGCTTCAAGAACATGAGTATCTTATGCGGAAGTTTTTTTTAGCAATGGTGACATCTTGTGGGTATTGTGGAAGAAGCATCCTGCAGATGAAACCTCCACCTGTAATAGTAAAGAAAAGGGCTCTGAGGAAAGGGGACAAGTACTTCATTGAAACCACAGTGACTGGCTTAAAAACTTGAAGTCTCATAAGTCTGATTAGGTAAAGGATAGATCTTGTAGAGGATAAAAGTCTATATGCTTTCCTGAACAAGGGCCTCAGTTATAAACATTGGCAAAATCAGCTGCCATCAGAGTGCTGTGGCAAAGGTGACAGTGCCACCTGGAGAAGGATATGCCAATTATATGCTAGTGCAATTTAGAAGAGATCTAATCTAATTATAATATGTCTAATAATATGTTTTGATGGCATCACTAAGAATTGAGGGGGCAGAAAGGTAGCCTAAAAATCACCTGTTCCCTTTCTCTCCTGTACAAGACAAAAGGAAGGACTGAACATTTGTCTAGGACAGTAATTCTCAACCAAGGTGCCATGGCATCTTGAGGTGCCTTGGGCTCCTTTCATGGCTGCCATGGGGTGCCCCACAATGTCTAAAAAGGTTGAGAACCACTGGTCTAGCACAATGGGGTGATATTGCATGAACTGACTTGAAGGTGTTTAGATCCCCAGTAATATAATTTGATGGGCGATATGATAGTTTAGGGCATTTGTCTATATATATTTATAGACAAATGTGTATATTTTTATATGTACAATATAAAACATGTTTGATACCTCAGCTTGCAACTCAGATTGCAAATTCCACTTGAAGGTGTTTGACTTCTCTGCGCTCTTTTGCCATTTCTGGAGAGAGGGACTAAGGGAATACTGAGAAATTCTTGAAGCTGGCCCTTAACTAAAAATGAGGATTGCTAAACTTTGATGATTTTTTCCTTCACTTGGGGTACCGCTGGATAATGAGATGGCTATCACCCTGAGAAAAATGGCATTGGAAGTCTGAACTCTGGGATGGAAGGAGGAGAACTTAGCAATGGATCGCTTGATCAGTGAATGTGATCATCTTCCAAAATGAACAGAAGGTTGAGAGAGGGTCATTCTTGCCGAGACGGGAAGCCTTGTGATCCCACAGAATGAGGCAGGAGAGAGGATCAAAAGAGTATGCTTTTGTAGAAGTGGGGTGTTTTTAAATATGGAGCCCGTTGAGGAGAAAGAAGAAAACTGGCTGCAGAGGAAAGAGGAGCAATTTTGGGTGCTGATAAATGTACTGCTCTCTGGTCCAACTCGGGGCTTCACAGAAGCATCATGAGTTAGGCTGACCCTTGTGTCCCAACAGATGTTTCTTGTTGGATCAGGAGGGTGGGTGATAGCGCTCCACTTTGTAGCTAATGTTTAGTTCTAGGAGCCATTAAAAAAAAATCTGGTTCAGCTTTTCACTTGTCCCTAAAGAGGTGAAGTAGAACTCCAAAGTAGCTACAAAGTTGAACCTTTATGAAACTGAGCTTATACTCCTGGTTCTGGGGGCATAGGACAGTTCTGGGGCATGAGGGGAAGGATAAAAGGAGAGCCCCATGCTCAGGTAGTATGCCTGAGAGGCAGTGTTCCCTCTAAGCTGTGTGGCTGCACAGGTGCTCCTGGCTGTGCGGTGTGAATGCACCTGCGCACGCTGCACAGCTTAGAGGGAACGCTGCTGAGATGCCAAAAAAGGCCCTGTAGCTGAAGTCTAATGCAAGAGAGATGAGATTTAAGAACATATTGATGCAATTTATTGGTCCCCAAACACAGCATTCTTGTAAAAGTTGAGCTGGAGGAACTCTACTGTGTGACGGATACACTTGCATTCATAAGAATGCGATATTTTGGACAAAAAAAGTGTATTGTATTTAATACATTTACTTTTGGAAACCCTGAGACAAGTTGGAAAAAAAATAAAGCAGCTCCACCGTGGTAAACATTCTAGTGACTTTTTGAGCTATATTTAATTGAATAATAACATTGTTATCTTTCAGCACAATATTTAGAATTGTCCAAGAGACGGAACTATTCATCATGTACTGTTACTGTTAGAAAATACTAATACGATAACAATGAAATATATCGATGTTGTCTTTTGATTTCAGTGCAAGAAACCAATTTTTATAAAACCTGTTCTCAGTACAATACTAATTATTATGGTAATCGCATGTTCAATTATGTATGTGTAGCAAAACTGTAGAAGTAAGAGAGAACTTGTACCCACAGGTTTCTCGTTCTTTCTGTAGCAAACAAGGAGTGTTCAAAATATTTAACGTTTGATTCATTCCTCTAATGTAAAATTAGTGTCTGAATAACATTTTTAAATGGCATTCTCTTTTTCAAATTTGCCTATTTGACTGGTTGGTAATTTTAGTAGTTTATTCACTGAAAAAACCCAACAGTCTACAGGTTTCACAGGGAAGATGAAGCTACAAAGTTTGTGCATGTTTGTTTTGCTTCATCCATTCTTCTTAGATACGGGGGTAGATTCTGAGATTCTTGCTCCCCTTGAGCAGTGTTTTACTTATTGTGTTCACTGAAATGGTGGTCAAAGTTTGAAGTCTATTTAAAGAGTAGGTTGTTACTTATGGTAAGAGTTAGGCTTGTGTGAAATGGAAAGTATTTACTTTGCTTTTGGCAATTTGGAGGGACAGTGACTCAAGTCGGTGATTCGAATCATTGTCCTGATTCAATTCAGCCGAATCCGAAGAAATTCAGTGCTAAGTGTTATTCGGCCATAGACTTATTCAGTGGGAACAGCTCGGGGAACAACCACGTGAGCCCCGGCTCGAGCCAGCAGCCCTAGAAGAAACTGCGGCTCATCTGGCTGCTCCCCCAGCTGTACCCCCTGCTGGGACGAGGCAGGTAGAGCTGGCAGCCCTGGGAAAAGCTGTGGGGATTGAATCAGGAGCTGGGTGGAATGACTGGGAGCTGGGGTAATGAACAGGAGCGTCCCTGCAGCTCCTGGTTCAGTCCCCCAGCTCCCCAGTCATTGCCCCCAGCCCCCGTGGCTTCTCCCAGGGCTGCTGGCTCAAGCTGCAGCTTGTCCAGCTGCTCCCTCGGTTGCCCTCCCCTGCTGGGGCGAGGCAGGCAGTGCTGGCAGCCTTCGGAGAAGCCAAGGGAGCTGGGGGGAATGATTGGGAGCTGGGGCCCTATTTGTTCCCCCAGCTCCTGGTTCAATTCCC
This sequence comes from Caiman crocodilus, assembly GCA_030014935.1. Lineage (NCBI taxonomy): Eukaryota > Metazoa > Chordata > Crocodylia > Alligatoridae > Caiman > Caiman crocodilus. The sequence continues at coordinate 16,931,112 of JAGPOW010002742.1, read as the reverse complement.
CAGCTCCCAGCTTGATTCCCAAGTTCAGTCCCCCAGCTCATTGATCATTCCCTGCAGACCCCATGGATTCTCCCAGGGTCGCCTCATCCCAGTTGGGGGAGCAGCTAGACAAGCCACAGCTTCTCCTGGAGCTGCCGGGGCTCATCCAGCTGCTCCCGCTCCCACTGCCACTGCCTAGTGCTTTCCTGTACACTCTGTGGCTGAATCTCTCTCCGAATCAATTCAGAGGCTTCTGATTTGATTTGGAGAGGTTAATGGGTCTCTCAATTCCATTCAGATTTCGAGAATCAGCTGCCAAATTGGGCCAAATCTCCAAATTGGATTTGGAGATTTGGCTGCTGAATTGGGCCAAATCTCCTCCAAATTGAATTGGCTACCAAAGCTTCTCACACTAATAAAACTAATAAAAATGTTAGTTATATTATCAACTCCTAGTCAACCAGTCTCAATTCATTACCATCTGTGCTACTTTAAGAGGTTGTAAGTCAGAAATCTTGTCTGGCTTTTTTACAACAGGTTTTGCAGGTTTTCCGTATGTATGCTGCACGTACTTTTCACTAAGCTACTATTTCAGAATACTTGCATATATGAGGTTTTTGTCTCTTTTATGTCAGGACCCCAGTGACAAGGATAGAAATGTGCGGGGGTGAGTATGCGTGTTAATGTAGATATAACACATGCACACATGACCCCAGCAAGGTGGGCGTCAAGATACTTTCTGAAGATCAGAGGGGGGTGTGTGTGTGGGTGGAGATTCCCTCTGGAGGCAGACAGTTCATTGATCATGAATTTCAAGAGGGCAAATTTCAGATGGTCCAGCTTCTCTCTGAGTTTTCATTATGGCTACTGCCCCTCCTTCTGGGCAATGTTTCACTTATATAGACTTTATGACCTCATTTACCTGGTCCAATGGAGGCCAGCAACTGTTAGTTGCCATCCAACCAATTTGAAATGCAGTACCGGCTGCCAGGTAGACGGGCATTGCTTAGAACAATAGGGAGCCTAAGCCCCCGACCCAGGTGCGTGGTGCCAGTTGTGTAGGCAGAGGGAGCAGGTTTCTCCCCTCCCTCAGGAATGCATCTAACTTAGGGTTACAACTCAGTGTCACGTGGAGAGATGGGGCAGAGGAGTGACCATGGTAACCAATTGTCATGTAGCAGAGTTTAGGAGAGAGACGGGGATGGTATTCGCCACAACCCCCACGTCTTTTGCTGCAGAGTTGCTGCTTAGCGAGTCAGTCCCCAGTATGTACCGATACATGGTACAGACTGAGGGCTTGTCCTTACTCTATTTCGTAAGACTTCTTTTTGGTCTAAGTGTGGTCAGCGTACTTCTAGTTTTGCTCATCTGGGTTGCGTAGAATATAGCGTGATCTGACGGGGTGGATGTTGAATGGTTCTGTAGGCAGTGCTTCTTAGCCAGCTGCCAGTCATGATGTAAATGCACCCCTTTGAATCAAATGGCCTGGTGGAAATTTGAAGAGCATACAAAGTTGGGTGGTGGTGTCAGCAAAGAGGAAGGTCAGAAATCATAATGTGTCTTTAAAGACAATTATATTATCCATATGGTAAATTATTTATAGTTCTGGTCATCAGTGGTCAGAAAAAATGAATTCAGACTAGAATCAGGTACAGAGGGGAACTGTGAAGTTTAGGAAGGGTGTGACGGGATGAGTAAGGCAAGGGGGAGGCAAAAAGGATAAACTTACCCCAGGAAATAAGAGAAACTGCAGCGAGCCAGGACAAGGCAAACACCATGCCCTGGCTGATCGGAGGAGTCATCTGGGGCTACGGCAGATGAAAGGCTGCCGAGGCAAACTCAAACAATGGTGTTCGAACCCGGGAGGGAGAAAACGGCATGGCAAAAAAAAAAGACCACACTGGCAAGCCGGAGAGGTAACAGCTGGGTCAGATGGGCAGCGAATAGGAGACTGCCACAGCAGACTCAGCTGGAAAGAGGCGGATTTAAGGGATGCTAAGGAAGTGTCCAGGGTCGGAGGAGAACAGAAAGACATCGAAGAGCAGGAGAGGGAGATGGAGAACAAACGGGATGAGAAGACCCAACCCTGGAGCCTAAGGAAAAGCTTCAACTTCTCAACTTAACTGGTGAGAGTCAGTGAAGAACTTGATCCGACGGGGAGAACTGACTAACCAGTGAATCCGGGATCGGGGGGTGAAGAGAACCGCTCCAGAGACCCGGGGATGGAAGGAGGTATGGACGGAATTGCTCCCTGGGAGGGTGGGCGAAAAAGGGTCGGTCTCAGTTCAGGAGGGCAACAGGGGAGCAAAAGAAAAATAGCTGCCTAGGGAATGGTGCAGGGAAGATCGGGCCAAGCAGCCAATTAGCCAAAGACTCAGGCAAGGGTCCTTCAAACGAGAGTAGGAATGTCAACCATGGAGGCATGTAAGAATGCCCAGAACACCAGGTGTGGTGAGGGCAGGGGGTGAGGATGGTGGAGCCCTACGAAGAGTATCTTGAGCTTAGGACCAATATGTGTAGTCTCCCAAGAGTGTCTAGACCTATCTCCCATAACATCAAAGGCATGGCGGCAGGAAGCTTTTCCAATGACGAGGCTCCCATTCCAATTGGGAGACTGCGTGGCTCCAAGTGGTGCGACATCAACCTCTTACAAAGGGGAAAAGAAGAACCTAACTTACAGGAGGACTGCATCCACATAAGTGCGGCTGTGCAGTATGTGGTGCTGTAGATTGGTCTGTGGTTTTGTTTCATTTTGTTTTGTTTTTTGAGCCCTGGAGATCCAAGGGTCAAAAAGCCCATGTAGGAAAAAAAGTGGGGCGGCATATGTGGGAACAGTGTGCGCAGCCCAAAACTGGAGCCTGGCAGGCCAGAGCCATGCTGTGGCTGCTGGCCAGGCTCCAAGCTCCAGAAGTGACATGGTTGCACCTTTCCTGGCTCCCAGGACCCTAGGTGAGGCGGCTGGGGTCAGCAACTGTGCTGACCCCAGCTTCTGCCCCATCCAAGGTAACCTGCTGTGTTGTGCCAGAGGGTGCAGGGCATGGGAATTCCCTGGGGACAGCTAGTGACGGTACCAGGTGTCCTGTTGCTAGTTGTCTCCTGGGGAATCAAATGTGTGTGCTCATCTGGATGTGGCCAAGGAGACGAAAAGCGACTGTCTTGTTTAGAATACCAAGGCAGAGAGGTGATGTGACTTATCTCTAGAAATGTACCTGGAGGTTTGTACAAGAGAGGGAGAAGGGCAAAGGATCACCATTGGGAAAATGTGTAGGCAAAGTTTTCTCTAAATATCAGAGAAGTGAAGTTGTGGAGGAGTCTTTGAATAGGGGTACTCTAGGCCAGAATCATAACTAGTGTTTTAGGATGGAGCTTGGTAAGTTGATGAGCAGGATTACATAACGATTTTTCCTGTGAATGCAGGGACTGGTTGTGTTGATCTTTGAGAGGTTCTTCCCAGTCCTATTCCTGAAGGTGCTGTGGGTAAGCAAGGGTATGTAAAGTTAGGTGCTGAATGGACTAATGCCTATGTGGCCTTATTTCAGAAGGTGCCCAGCTCTTAGGGACTGCCTTTTAGACTTTGCTGCATGTGGATGGTCAGAGTAGAAGTATATCACATAAACTTTTTGTTCAGTAAGGCCACATAGAGAGGGGGTGGAAACCTGCCCCCATCATCACCAGATATCCAGAAAGTTGCCTGTTCTGAGCTAACAAGGTGCCATCATTGCATCTACTATAATCCGTTTATCAAAATCATGCTGCTTCTTTAACTCATCACTGACTGCTTGAGCGGTCTTCAGCATCTGCAGAAGCATGTGGCCCTTATTTTTCTGAGAGGCAGATCCATTCATTCTTTTTCCTTATCAACAGCAGCTGCATGGCTTGCAGACTGTTGCCTTCTGAGTTCCTCATGATTATACCAACAGTACATTCATACCATCCATCAAAATAATTTCAGGCTGATGGAAAATCCAGCCCATAAGTATTTTCTCCCATTGTCAATTGATATAGATTAACATTTTAAGTTAAGTTCCCAAACCAATATTTATACCTTTTGATGTACGGTTTTCAGAAGAACTTTATCATTTTACAAATCCTGGGGAAGCCAGTAAGATTAGCAGATATATTTTGAAAATCAAGCCATTGTCGAAGTTGTTGGATTTACAGGCTTTCCACAAATAATTTTCAACCTTAGTTTTTGAAAGCAACATTTACATTACCATAATTCATACAGAATTTGTAGAAAAAAATTGTCCCAAAAGTGTGGATGGATTTGCCAGAGGCAATTGCCTTATTGGAATATTGTTTTTAGTTGTATATTCAGATGTAATGCAAAATGTTTAAAGAAATCTTCCACAGGAGTGGTTAGGGCATTGAGTAAAAATAAAGTAAAATTTAAGTATTAACTGATTAAAAGTGTACCCTCTGAAAACTTAGGGTGCTGACACAAGTGACATTTTGTCATGTAATCAGCCATTGAAAGCATTTTATAGCCATGCTCTTATTGAAGATTATGGCTGCAGAGTGCTTTTAAAAGGGCTCAATCCCCCAAGAGTCTGAACCCTCGTTGCATTACTGAAATGCTCCAAAGGTCAGCTTCATGCCCTACTGTGCCTTGGCTTTACCTGCCTCGCAGGGCATACCACTTCTTACCAGAGGTGATTTTGTCAGCTCGAAGAATCATGCACCTGTCTGGTCACATGTTCAGAAATAATTGATCCTCTTTCCCTTGGAATATGGTAAAATACTCTGAAATCACACTTATCCTTTGACAATATAATAAATCTTTTTGTTAGTTTTTATTAGTTTAAAAATGAGCAAATGTAAGAAATCAATAACCATGTTGAGATAGTCAGAGCTATAAAAAGAAATATGATTTTATGCTGCATCTGAAACCTAAGAATGAAGCTTCTACTCAGCTCAACAGGTTAGAAAGCAACTGCTGCCTCTGACCTTCCTGTCCGAGCTCCCCGCACGGTCTGTCAGCCCGTTTCACTCAATTTATTGGCTGAGGGCCTGAAGTCATTCCCTTTACCCAGGATCAAACTAAAGACAAACGCTTGCTCCCATGGCAAGGCTTAAGTAGAGATTCATATCTGGCCATTTACATACATTATCCACTGGATTCTTAGGGAGCCCATACTGTGCAAATAGCTTCCTGTCTTCCAAGGCTGTAGGTGTTTACCAGACCAAATGTATTTCCTGCTGCAGTTTTTACCAGGAACGTATTTGTATTCTTTCAGATATAAAGATTGCTAATCCAGGATCCTAAAGTTACTCTCTCACGTAATTTGCCCACTGTAAAACATGTCCTTCCCTAATAACCTGAATAGCCTAGTGTTCCTGCTACAAGATGCCTTTTTTTTTAGAAAATGCATATATTATTGTCTGGAAAGCCTGGCTTAAGTGCCTCAATTTAGGTCTTCAAGTGTCTATTTGATTGGCCATTAAATGTACTGACGTCGGATGCTAATTTTGAGCAATTACTTCTCTCCAGTGTGAATTGAGGAAGGATTTTTAAATTTATTGTTGCTTTGCTAAATGGTCTTGGCAAAAACATGATCAAGTAGCATAATTCCTACAGACCTAATAATGATAATGCTAAATACAGTTTTATGCTACCTATATATAGAGACTACATGTGGCATATCAATAAAGCTTAAGAAAACATGCATGACATTCGGCAAACACTTCAAAATATTGTTGATTTGTGATGGCGTTTGAAAGTGGGAGAGACTCAAGTCCCATGTGCTAGTTGCACTATCCCAAACCGTTGCTTGCCTGCCACACAAGTGTTGGTTACTTTGACCATATACCTTCAAGTTAGGGCTTATGGAGGAATCCTCTTACTTTGCTGCGTCTTATGCTGAATTTAAAAAGCAAAAGGACTTGCAATAAAGTTTAACACTTTATACATCCACAAAGAGTATGCAGTAGGCAAATCTGTTCAACCATTGCTCCAGTATCCTGAACAAGGTGAAAGGGATGGCCAGGCTGATAATTTATCCTTATCGAGGCTTACAGCTTTGAACTATGTTACCATCTGAGTATTTCTTGCTGTGGAAAGGGTTTAAGAGGACATGCTGCAAAAATTGATAATTAGGACAAACCACTTTCCTATTATTATGTCCAGCACATTCTTTCTAAGGAAAAGCATGCTCAGGGCTTTAACCTAAATGGAAAGGAAAGCGTCTTGCCAGAAAATCTCTGCACGTCAGCAGACTTCTGCTTTTTTTTCTTGGTTGGAGATTTGGTAGGTCCTTGCCACTGAATATGCAATTCCATGCACCTGTTCTTCCAGGATCCTGGGAGGGTTGTTATCCTGTCCCCAGTTTTCAGCACAGATTCTGAGTGCTTTGCTTCCAGATCAATATACTCATTCCCATTCACTATCTTGATGTTTCCTCCTTTTCTACACATCTTCCTTTCCTGAACACTCAAAGTATTTGTTTAATTTTTGTGTCACCCCTAATTCATTTTACAGTCTACTAGATCTACTCTGTACAGAAGCCCCACTTTTAAAAAAATTATTTACTCTATAATACTAAAGAACCTTTATTATTCATATTAATTTGTAAGGTCTAACTCAGTTTTGGATAGGTCTGATTCTTGTTTTAACCAGCAGGAGGCACTGCTGATATTTCTGGAACTCCCTTACAGTGGTTCAAGGTAGATACAAAACTAGAATCAGAGCAATAGTGTTGACGATTTTATGCTGTTATCAAATGTTTTGATATGTAGTATTTGTCTTCATTCCAGTTTCTTCTAAAGTAAGTTTCCCGTTGAATATAAAAGATCAGCATTTTGATAAAATATAACTTGATTAGCCTTTTATATTTACCTTCCAGATCGTTTCAAAGAAGCCCATTTTGTAAAAATCGCGGTCAGCTGCATGCCCGAAGGTGCATGAGGCACAGTATTTTCAGTAGCGATAAGAGAATATTAATGCTATTGTACAAAGCAATTGCATCACCAACCTAGTTGATGGTTTATAGTATATGGTCTAGAAAAATAAAAAAATGGAACTGAGCACGGAAGAGGGCTATGAAGCTTAATCAGGGAATAGGGAACCTGACTTAAAGGAGAAGACTAAAAAAATCTGGCTTGTTTGGCATACCAAGGCAGAAAGGCAATGTGGTTGGTTTCTAGAACGTTTATCTGCAGGTTCATACCAGGGAGTGAGAAGAGCAAAGGAGCACCGCGGGGTAAAAATGTAGGCTGTAAATTAGGCAAAATTTTATCTAACCGGCAGAGGAGTGAAGCTGTGGAAGAGCCTTTGAATGGGAATACTGTAGGCCAGAATTCTGACTGGCTTTAAGAGGAAGCCTGATAAATTCCTGCACAGAATTACACAAGCTTCTTGCCAGTACAGGAGACTAGTCTTTATGACCCAGAAGAAAGCCTCTTCTAGTTTCCTGTGGGTAGGTCTAAACATGCAGTTGAGGCACATGACTAAATTCTGGAGCTTATTGCTTCAGAGTTTATTGCTCCTGGGTGCAGTGTCTCCACATGCACCCAGGACTACAGCATGTTGAGTTGGGTTGGAGCAGCCCCAGCTGGCAAGGGGCCTGGGGGTCAACCTGCCAGCCTGGGACTGCTAGCCCCAGCTTAACATGCTGTGGAGAGGGTGGCTGGGGCGTGATGGTGCTTCAGTGTGGGGCTAGCTGGCAGGCAGCCAACCAGGCCACTGTTTACAGATGTGCTGCTGTGGAGCCAAAAACTCTCTGCCGAGTTGTTTTTTACAAGTAAAAAGTTTACAAGTACTATCTGGCTAAGTAGAAAATTAGTTTGCTCCAGCCGAATAGGGTCACACGTGTAGACACGTGACATTTTACTGCACAACTAATTCATAGGTTCATAGGTTGTGCAGTCGAAAGGGACCACAAAGCATCATTGTGTCTGACCCCCCGCCCCTGGCAGGAAAGAGGACTGAGGTCAGATGACCCCAGCCAGGTGACTATTTATTCCTACTATTTATATGAACAGTAGAGCTTAGAAGTCTATATTCAAGAAGTCAATTTTCATATTTTCCCTGAAGTCTCTAAGGAAAAGATTAGGGACCAAGAATAGCAAAGAACTTTTCTCATTAGTTGGAAATTGATGTTGGGATGTAGGCTACAGGAGCAGATTGTTACTTTGGCAGTTCATGAAACTCTTCAATAAATAGAAATTAGATTCTTTCTCTAGTGTTGTATATGTGAGTAAATTGGTATTTTAAACGTATGGGATTTTTTTCTGCCTTTGAGTTTAATGTAATTGATTTCCAATTCTGACTTAAAAGTAAGAGGAAAAAAATTCTCCTTTTTCATAGATCGAGCGATAAATTAAAAGGAAAAGAAATCTAATAGTAAATAAACAGAGAAAAATACAGGTTGCATTTAAAGTTAAAATAGGTATTTTCAAGTTCTTTTTTTCTAATGCTGAAGTGCTGCCTTTACACTACAATGCATGCATTTAAGGTTATTTGAAGGTTCTACTGCATAAATGTTCCTCCTCCCCCATAATACTTGTGTTTTGTAGTATTTACGGTATTTGGAGAAATTAAACCCAGACATACTGTTTGGACACAGTGAGCAGATCTACATGTGTTGCTATGGAGACATTGTTATTGTGCTGTGATTTAGTACTTTTGGAAAAGGAAGTACTAAAACAGGGTGCAGTAGGAGCCCATACAGTGCCATATGTGTTGTTGGTATAAATGGTTATTTTCAGAAGCTGCTTCGCTGTAGCGGCACATTATACTGGGGGAACATGGTGCTATGGTGAAGTAGCTGCTGGTCATGTATAGATGATAGGGGTTTGCAAAATGGGCCGTATTCGATTCGGATTTGGATTCGGCCTGAATTGAGGGACAGTGAGACAGTTTGTTGATTTGGATCACTGTTCCGATTCAATTTGGCTGAATTCGAATATGAAGATTTGATGCTGAGTCAGAGAACCAGTGATTCGGCCATAGACACAGCTTTAAATGTTTTTTCTACATACTTTGAGGTACCAGGTGAATGCTGTGATAGTGGGCGGATGGAGCGTCCCACAGGAGCATGGAGGGGTGGGGGCCCTCCACGTGCTCACTCTCTGGTGGACCTGAAAATGGACCGGAAGTGCTTCTGGTCCCCTTCCACATCCGCTGCCAAGCATGCTGGGGACCATCCCCTCTCTGTGCCGCGCCCTCCTCCTCCTCCCCCCTGCTCCTGTGGGACATTTTATCTGGCCCACCATTGCAGTGTTGATGCTGGGTACCTTGAGGTTGTAGAAAAAATGTTTAAAGCTGTTATCTATGTCTGAATCAATTCCGAGGTTCCAATTTAATTTGGAAAGATTAAAGAGTCTCCTGATTTCAGTTTGGATTCAGAGATTTGGTGGCCAAATTGGGCCAAATCTTAGTTGAATTGAATCTGCAACTGAAGCTTTGCACATCCCTAGTATGTGGCTGCAACCCCATGGGTGCTATATTGCTGTAGTGTGTTGCTACAGTGATGTAGTGCCATATGTAGATGCACCATAAAATACAGTCTGGGTAAGGAAGGAGTACAAACTCTTCTGCTTCTGTTCTTTAAATGACAGAGTAAAAATCCATAGAATTTTGGGGATTATTTTTTGTTTGTTTTTTCAGTTGTTACAACTTTTTTCTATTGCATAAATACACTGACACTGAAGATATTCATGGCTCTAGTGTTTCCCTGAAAAAGAAACAGCGAAATATAGTGGTTAAAAGGAAAATGATTATATGAGTTTCACCGTCACTGATCATAAGAATGATATTGTGAAGTTCAGTTCCTGTACTGTAAGTTTTGAGTGCTAACCTATTCATTTACCCTCTTCTGAATGTTCTGTATCTTGCACGATCATATCGCTGTTATACAATAAGAGATTTACATTGTGAAAACACTAACAGAATTGCTTTTTGTGATTAGTCTTCAGCCTGGGTCACAGTTTTATTTTCTTCCAAGATGTCAGACAAGTCTTTGTTTTGTTCAGTATTTGCCACTTGGTGTCACTGTTGACCACTCTATTTCTGTGTAAAAAATAGTAACTAATATATATAGCTCTTATTAGTGTTATCTGATGTTGGACCCCAAAGCATAACTTTAAGTATAAAAATTAGTCCATGATCAAAAAACATTTAAACAATTGTGTAACTTTAAGCATATGAGTAGTCCAGCTGACTTCTGGATTTAGGTAAAGCTTGTACTTGAATGGTTTGCTGAATTGTGGCCCAGATGAGGTTAAAACTCTATTTAGAATCCATATGTAAATGCTTCAATTATAATTTTCATTGGAAACTATTTTATAACCACTTATCTTTTCTGGCCACAAGTCAAAAGAAAGGATAATATATCAGTTTTCCAGCATTTAAAAAATGAAATATAATGTGGATACAAATAAACACCTATAATTAATAAGTAAAGCTGGCAGGTTTTTTTATATGCAGTGATCACTCCCTGGTTATTGTGTTTCTAATAATGTCTTTAAAAAAAAAAAAGTGGGCAAGGTTGAAGCTAGACTGAGACAGTACAGAGCTCTTGTCTCAATTGTATTACATAAAGTATTACATCTGTTTTCTTTTTTCCTTCGCTTTGTACATGTGCTAGGTGATAGTCCAACCCGCTCCTTAAAGCAGGCCCATCCCCAATTAGATAATCCTAGTTAAAGCTTTGTCTAGCTGGGTTTTGAAAAACTCCACGTATGGAGCTTCCACCACCTCTCCGGGTAACCTGTTCCAATGCTTCACCACCCTCTTAGTGAAAAGATTCTTCCTAATATCTAACCTAAACTTCCCCTGCAGCAACTTGAGACCACTGCTCCTTGTTCTGTCACCTGCTACCACTGAGAACAGTCCAGCTCTGTCCTCTTTTGAACCCCTCTCCAGGCAGTTGAAGGCTGCTATTAACTCCCCTCTTCTCTAGACTAAGCCCAGTTCCCTCAGTCTTTCCTCATCAGTTATGTCCCCCAGTTTCCTCAGCATTTTTGTTGCCCTTCCTGGACTCTCTCCAATTTGTTCACATCCTTTCTGTAGTGGGGGCCCAACACTGACCACAGAACTCCAGATGTGGCCTCACCAGTGCTGAATAGAGGGGAACTATAACTTACCTTGACCTACTGGCAACACACCTACCATGCAGCCCAGTATACCATTAGACTTCTTGGGAACAAGGGCACACTGCCAGCTCATATTCAGCTTATTGTCTACTGTAACCCCCAGTATCCTTTTCTGCAAAGCTGATGTGCAGCCAGTCAGCCCCCAGCCTGTACTGGTGCATGGGATTATTCCGTCCTAAGTGCAGGACTTTGCATTTATTCTTGTTGAAACTCCTGAGATTCCTTTTGGCCCAATCCTCCAATTTGTCTAGGTCACTCTGAATCCTAGCCCTATCTCCCAGCATATCTACTGCTGCCCCCTGCTCGGCATCATCTGCCTGCTGATGATGTACTCTCTTCCTGTCCTCTAGACCTGTTGAGGGTGTACTCTATGACATCTTCCTGGTCATTAATGAAGACAATGAACAAAACTGGTCCTTGGACCGACTCTTGGAGTACTCCACTTGATGCTGGCTACCAGCTAGACATGGAGCTATTGATTCTGTGAGTCCAGTGCTCCGGCCAGTTTTCTACCCACCTATCCATTCACGCAGCCCATACTTTCTCAGCTTGCCTGGGAGAAGGTTGTGGGAAATTAAAAGCCTTGCTAAAAATAAGGTATACCATATCCACTGGTCTCCCCACATCCATAGAGCCAGTCATCTCATCATAGAAGATCATCAGGTTGGTCAGACATGACTTGCCACTGGTGGATCCACGCTGACTTCCTAATCACCTTCTCCTCCAAGTGCTTAGAAATGGATGATTTTGCCAGGGACTGAGGTGAAGCTGTCTGGCCTGTAGTTCCCTGGATCCTTCTCCTCCCCATTCTTAAATATGGACACTGTTTGCCCTTTTCCGGTCATCCAAGACATCTCCTGATCGCTATAAGTTCTCAAAGGTGATGGCCAGCGGCTCTGTAATCACATCAGACAACCTTCTCAGCACCCTTGAGGGCATCCCATCTAGCCCCGTGGACTTGTACATGTCCAGTTTTTCTAAGGAGTCCCTACCTGTTCTTTCATCACTGAGGGCTGCTCACCTCCTCCCCAAACTGTGCTGCCCAGTGCAGTAGTCTTGCCTGTGAAGAGTGAGGTGAAAAAAGGCATTAAGAACATCAGCCTTTTTTTGCATCCTCTGTCACAAAGTTGCCCCCCTCAGTCAGTAGCGGGGGCACAGAAAGGGGACACTTCCCCTCATCTTTCTCTTGTTACTGATATACTTGTAGAAACCTTCCTTGTTACCCTTCACATCCCTGCTAGTTGCAGCTCCAGTTGTGCTTTGGCCTTCCTGCTTTCATCCCTGCGTGGTTGAGCAATGCTCTTATAGTTTTCCCTAATTATTTGTCCAAGCTTCCACTTCTTATAAGCTTTCTTTTTTGTGATTTTAGTTTACTGAAGAGTTCCCTGCCAAGCCAAGCTGGTTTCCTGCCATACTTGCTAGTTCCTGCATAGTGGGATGGTTTGTTCTTGCATTCTCAGTAAGCCTTCTTTAAAGTACAGCCAGCTCTCCTGGACTCCTCTCCCCTTCAGCCTGGCTTCCCAAGGGATCCTGACCATGATTTCCCCAAATGAGTCAAAGTCTGCTTTTCTGAAGTCTTGGGTCTTTACTCTGCTGCTTTCCATCCTTTCTTTCTTTAGGATCCTGAACTCAGTCCTATTTCATGGTCACTGCTGCCCAAGTTGCTATCCACTACTACATTCCCCACCAATTCCCTGTTTGTGAGCAGCAGGTCAAGAAGAGCATAGACCCTAGTTGGCTGCTATAGCATTTCCACCAGGAAGTTGATCCCAACGTTCTCCAAAACATTCCTGGATTGCCTGCGCACTGCTGTATGGCCCTCCCAGCAGATGTCAGAGTGATTGTAGTTCCCCATGAGAACCAGGGCCTGTGATCAGGAAATTTCTGCTAGTTGTTTGAAGAAAGCCTCATCTCTCACTTCATTCTGATCTGGTGGTCTATACCCCCATTACAGCATCCCCTTTGTTGCTTTTCACTTTGACCCTAACCCAGAGAGGCCTATCTCTAGCTTCATACTGGAACTCTGAGCAATCATGTGGCTCTTTTACATGAAGTGGAGTCTTTTCTTTTATTCTTTGTTGTCCTAACTCCCATGTTCAGGACTCCCCCACCCCTTTCAGTGCATACTTCCCAGTACGGTAAATCTTTACCTTGTATTTGTAGTGCTGTGCCTCTTGAGTAACTGTGTTTTTTTTTTTTAATCTTTGTTTATTTCTTTGTCTGTGAAAGAGTGTCACTGATGGTATCAGTGGGAATGAATGGCTCTGGAAGCAGAGTTTGTTACAGCAGTTAACTGAGCTCCCATTTTATGTTGTATTCACAGCAAAACTGCTTTACTTAAAAAATTATTATGAAACTAGTTGTGGATTACAAGTATACATTAAAGTAGATGATTAGACTCAGTGGGACATTTCTAATTAATTATAATAATTTTATGGCCCATCCAAATATAGGTGTAACAAGTTGATTGGATTTCTTTTAATATCATTGGAATTGTTTTGACAATTAAGTGGAAGACATGCAAGTACAAAAATAACTAAAGCAGAACAAGCTTTTAGCTTATTTAAATAAAGGTCATATCTATAGTTTTATCTTAACATTGGGTGAAAGGGTATGATTTAGATATCTGTAGTATCTGTAGTATTGATGCCATTTGGGTAAAAGTCTCATTCCATTTTGGCTTCAATTAACGAGTCAGACTAGAGATGATTGTAGTGCAAAGGCTGGTTGAGCAACAGAAGGCCATCCATGAGATGTCCTTTGTTGGGGAGATTGGGATCAGTGGCCCCCTTAACAAAACAGAGTGAGAGATCTTCAAGATATCCTCAAGCTGTTCCTTGAGGCCCCCGAGAGCCTCAGTACTGGCGATGCTCTCCTTTGCCAGGTGATCCCCATAGTGAAGGATCTTGAGAATGAAATGGAGAAGTTTTAGGGGATCGATGTTCCTGGCTAGGGCAAGCTGCTTTCATCAGAGGTGCGGGCACTGGTGAAGCAACTGAAGGAGGGCACATCAAAAAATGGATGGATCTGTTGTGGTCCAGTACGGTCCATATGCTGGTGGGCATGTGCTACCCGAGGGTGAAGGGAAGTATCTGCAGCAGCAGAATCCTCGATTACTGGATGGAGGTGTTTGTGACCAAAGTCAGGGAGGCAGAAGGGCAGAGGCAGGGGGATATGGAAAAGGGAGATCCAGTTTCCTGTGCCAACACTCCAACCACAAGCCAGTCTCCTCCACCACAGCCTCTACCAATGTGGGCCAAGGGTGTGGCTTCAATGTTGGGGTCCAGAGGCACCAAACCCCATCATCAGACAGGTAGTACGGAGGCCTCGGTGGCTGCCTATCTCGTCTAGCACATGGAGCTGCTGCTCTGCGAGCCCTTGGCTTATAGGGCAACCCGCAGCCAGGTGTGGCGGGATCTGGTCACAGTTGCCCGGGAACACTTGTCTTTTCTACCCACTAGTGTTCCGAGTGAGAGGATGTTCAGCATTTCTGGGGATGTTGTGACTCCCCACTGCACCTTCTTGGATCCTGGTTTGGTGGAGCAGCTGGTGTTCCTGAAGGTTAACCTCCTGCTCCTGGGGTTCCCCAAGCTCCACGTGTAGAATGAGTGAATGCCACCCTCCTCACTTCGCACCCGTTTGCTTTTTTAATTTGCTTTCGGAACCTTGAGGTGTATTTTCACAGAAAACCCTGCACCACACTGCCTGAAACATGGCAGACCTCATGTCCGCACGAGGGGCTACCATCCCTACTGTTTTCATTCCACTCTGCGTTAACACACACAAGTGATATGAGTTTTGCTTTCACCAGTTTGAGGGGCACTTTCACAGAGTCCCCTGTGCACATCTCTTTGAACCGTGGCAAACTTCATGCCCTCAGAAGGGGCTACCATCCCTGCTGTTTCCATCCAAATCTGAAAAAAAAAAAATGACAAAGTTATAGGTATTTTAGTGATTCCCACTTATAGTCTATGGCCGAATCTCCGGATCGGGGCAATGATTTGAATTGCTGAATCGAATCACTGTCCCTCCAATTCAGCCGAATCTGAATCTGACAATTCATTGGAGCAACGGTATGTACTGTACTAGTGTTTTTCCTGGTTAAAAAGATAGGTGTTATCAGATACATGGTCAGTCCCTTAAAAATTGGGCACTATTTCTCAAGACCTTCTTTTAATTAAATACCTCCTTTAGACTAATTTTAGCCTCCAGCTATGTGTTGCTTTGGGGACTGATTAAATTTCAGTGAGATAACATCTTAACATGGGGGAAAAAAATGCCTCATCTTGGATTTGAGCGCTGGCCTGTGGCTCGGCTCTAGCTTTGGCCCCAGGCTTGGTGGTGTAGAGGGTGCACGGCTGGGAGAACTGTGGAAGAGACCTCGGGATGTGCATGGGGGAAACTGCAGCCTGCCTCCACTCCTTGCCCTCCGCATGCTTGTGCCTACCTCCCACCTCTTGCTTCTCCCTGCAGTTTACCCCTTTCATGCAGCTGCCCAATGCCACCCTTACTTTCTGATCCAGCCTGGCCAGGAGCTGCTGTCATTTCTCCCTTTCTAGTTTGGGCTGAGGCTGGGCCAGGGCTGCTGCAGCTGGGTGCCCAGGAGCCAGTGTGGGGCTGCCACAGATGGTAAGGGGTTGGGTGAGTGCAGCGGGGTGTGTGGTGGTGGTGGTGGTGGTGGGGGAGACAGGCGATTGGTAGAAGACAGGCATGGGGAGGGGGGACAAGGTACAGGGGAGCAAGGGTGGGTGTCCCCCACCTCTGCTTTTCCCACCACAGCAGTTGGGGGATGAATTCCAGACAACCTTCCACTAATTAGATTCCACTAATTAGATTGTGTGGAAGGAAAATTGTAACAAATTTATAAACGTTCCATGTATAGAATTTAATTATTGGAGGATCATCTTAAATTTGAAGTAGTCTTGGAGTCAGATAAGTATAGTAGCATTAAACATTAAAATAATAATGAAAAGTCTCGCATTTAAGCATTTGTAAGCAAAAGAAATCTGCTGTAGTTGGTTCCAAAATACTTGTTTAAATACCACCAACAACAATTTTCTCTCTTTCAATAAACACCTACCACATGTTGAAATAAGGCTTTTTTTTCTTCACTAAAAAACCTGTTCTGAACATTAGATTTGTGTGTATGTTGCTTTTGGCAGCTCCGTAGAACAGTTTCTAAAATGTTTTATATTTGATACTTTTCTGTTTTTATAATGCACTCTATGCTGCATTTTCCTCTTAAAAATAAATGCAATATGGCATTGGCAAAGGATAAATTTTATTTCCCCAAATGCAGCATACTGTAATACATATTGTAATATAATGTCCTATGCTGTTATGTATTTTGAAATAAAATTACCTAGGTTAGACCAAATAAGTTTTATCCACAGGTATATACCTTTTGCTGCCCTTTTAGGGCCAAACAGCATCTGATCATTTGCTATAATATAATCTTCCTTTCAGTTTGTGACTCATAGTATGTTTTCTGAGGTTGAGTAAAGCAGCAAAATCTATCTTTATTATTTGAGCAAATGTAACATTTTTAATGTTCCTTTGTTATCGAAGTTTTGCCTCCAGCTGCTTGCTGTTAAGCATAAAAATTGACATAGTGTGTTTTGTCCAAATGAGGAACCCAGACTCAAACCTCCTTTATTCCTAAATCCTATTGATTTTACTATGTGTACAATTAAGATTATAAAATTGCAATTGTTTTAACACAGGTCCTGATTGCTCTTTGAATGTCCCTTCCACGGAGTCTTACTGGATTTTACCCAATGTGAAGCCGTTCAGTCCTTCTGTAGGTCGGGCCTCCCATAAGGCAGTTTTACATGGAAAATTTATGTGGGTAATTGGTGGATATACCTTTAACTACAGCTCATTCCAAATGGTGTTAAAGTAAGTGGTTTCCCTTTTGTTAGTCTGTTCTGTTATTCTTTATAAGTGGTAATGATCTTTGCTAGGTAAACAGTGTTTAATCCCATTGTTATCCTACCTTTGCATGGAAGTTTTATTATTTAGTTGAGCCCTGCCACCTTCTCAGGACCCAGCCTACTTCCCCCAGCTCCTGACCACCTGCAACAACCTGGTCCTGAGAGCCTGCTGCCCCTTCCCTTCCATAGCTCCTGCTGGACTGGCTAAGCCACAAGCAGCTGCTGCCGTGTAGTGCCAGCTGCAGGAGCCATGGGCCCAGGTGATAAAATCTCTTTGCAGGCTGGATTTGACCTGAAGGCTGTTGGTTGCTGAACACAATCTTAGTGCATAAAATAATTAAATAATGGGTTAGTAAATTAAGTAAACAAATATTGAAATGATTCATGACGTGGTTATTTTTTGTAACCGTACCTATTGCTGATTTGTGCTCCAAAATATTACATTTTTTTCAGTGTGACACAGTATTCGAACACTGATATATTGAAGTTTGCGATTATTTTATCTGGAAGGCTGTTAACAACATCGGAGCTAGTTCTACTTAAACTTATTCATTAGAGTAAGAATAACTAAGCTTAGTCTTATTTGAATGATATCAGTGATATACTTAAAATTTGTATTTTTTTTGTTCGGGTTCCAAGGGTGTTTTAAGAAACTGATAAATAAAAGATAAATTGCTTCCCTGAAGAACTTTCAATCTAAATGAAACAAAAGATGAGAGAGAGATATAATCAAAATGACTAAGTTCACTTTTATATGTGGGGAGCCTGCTCCGATGCGTTGGAAATCCAACACATCGGAGCAGACTCAATTAACCGGGTCTGCTGGAGCACATAAATTGCCGTGCTCTGCAAGTCTCACGCATCACATGCTTCAGTGGCGCAGCATGCCTCCGTGTTGAGAAAATGGCGGTAGTGCGCTTTGACCTAAAACACATTTGATGTGCTTTCGTTCAAAGCGCACTGCTGCCATTTTTCTCAGCATGACGACGCGCTTCGCTGTTGATGCACGTGACACTCAGGTGCTTTTAATTAGCATGGCTCACTAATTAAGTGCCCAGCACCACATCATGAGTACATAAAAAAAAAAATGCCTTAAGTTGCACATGGAAGAAGACATGCCAGGTATGGCTGTGTTTGTACAGGATGCTAATTGTATAAGAGAGAGTCTAATAATGAAAAAGTACTATTTTACTTGGAATATTCAAAAGCATTTCTAAGTTGTAAAATGAAAATAGTTGGACTGTAGGAATCTGGAAATATTTGTGGCAATAACAGAGTCTGATTTGAAGCCTTAAGTTGAAGTTTATATGGTACTTGACCCAAAGGGAGTTGTTGGTTGGACTCAAGGCCTTTGCATTGGACTAGGAGGGGAAAATAAAGGTAGGCACAGAAAAAATAAGTGAAATAAAATAAAACGAATAGACACAGGAAAATATAGCATATGTTGCGGGACAGTAGAACCTTAGTAGTTTAATACAGTTGCACAAGAGGATAGTAAATGGAGAGGTTAAATGCATGAAATATAGGGATTAAAATACTAAGAGAAGCAACATGAGCTTTTAGGACTAAACTGATATATTGGTGGTGAAATATCTGTTCAGAGCTGGAAGCAATTCTTTTAAAGCTGGTGGAATTCCACTTAAATGTTGATATGCGTTTCTGGCTCGGAGCAGAAATATTGTTTGCTGTTTTTAAATTAGAATGTTTGTGCGTTCTACTGATTGGAAATTGCCTTATTAATAATAAATGAGTTCTACCAATCATGAACCTACGTGTACAAAAAGCAACTTTGTTCCAGATGCCTGTTCCTGTTGGTGCAAATGTTTACATGTAATAAAGTAAGGATTATAATTCTCCAGATGAGGTGTCGAAAGCATTTCCTATTCTATTTTCACAGAAAGGAAGGAAGACTAATAAGAAACAAATACATTTTATCACATTACTTATCAAGATGTGTACCCTTACGGTAATGGGCCTGGATTTCTTGACATAAATGAAAACTATTTGCTCAAGATGAAGGGCTCTCTTGGCAAAATCAGTATATTAAGGGACTTTTGACTCCTAGTAAACAAAAAATATTTTAAATTTGTTTAAAATGTTAATCTCAAGCCATTTTACAAACTATGTTCCCAGTTGTCAAGAGATATCACAAATCATAATTAAAAGCAGGCCTTTAGCATACAGTGCAAAATAGAGCCATGTTCAGCAGAGAAGCTCAGATAAGCTATAGGGAAATCAAAGTGGTTTAAAGCAACCTTTGCCGGGAGGCCCTTCTGTATTTTTGCTAAGCACACCACAAGTGGTCCATTAAATCTGAGCACTTTTTTATACTGATACCTGATAAAATCCACATTGGGTAGAATAGCTTCCTTTTATAATTGTGCCTATCAGCTTTATACAGCTGTATATTGCATTCTCATGTAAATAGTAAAATGAGAAAAGGAATTCAGGTAAACTTTCTTCTTGGATAAAACCAGCAAAGAATTAAGGCCCCCTAACCATGTCTTAAAGACATCACTGTTGTGTTTAAACCATGCTGTATTAAGTTGGATGGGAGCCAAGAAGCAGAACGGTAACTGTTAATTAACATTCCTGCTTTATAAATATATATTTTTTCTGCATTTCCCAATTCTGTGCTAACTTATTGAAGTGCTCAACAAGTTGAGGTCCTTATCTATATTCTCAATTTATATTTGGAGCAAGTAAAGTTCAAAAGAATTATACTAAAAATGCAAATCTAGCATTTCACTGTAGACGCAATGTTTTCTTTTTCTTTCAGCTATAATTTGGAAAGCAGCATATGGAACGTAGTACCAGTTTCAAAAGGACCTCTTCAGAGATATGGACATACTCTTGCTTTATATCAGGTTTGGATCCTTTTACTGTCCTAGTCCATTCACTATTTACTGTACAGTGTTAATGAGCATCAATTATGGAAATGATAGCCTGAAAGTTACAGTGTAGTTATTCATCAACTTAAAACCATGAACATAACCTCATCTTTAGTTTCTATATACTCTTGTCCCTTGGTTCTCTCTGGCTGAGAAAAATTATTGTACCCTTTCTGGGGATAGATGATGACTTATTTTGTAAGCTGACCTGGAGCTTTGAGAGCAGAGACTGAGAGTGAAACAGTATACAATGGGAGCTGGCAGTTTGCTTGTTTTTTGTATTATTATTTTTAGGTAAGAAGTACTGTTGCAGAAAGCAAAAGGCAATCTAGTTAACAGATGATGCAGAGAAAACTGAAGTAAAAGCCTTTCTACTTCAGTCTAACAAATAGGGACAGCTACAGGGACAGGGAAGGAGTCGGACAGCTTTGAGTAATAGCAGAACAGGTTAGGGATTACTTAAAGGAGCTAGATGCTTTCAATTTGGCAGGGCCAAATCAGATATAGCTTAGAGTGCTGGAAGAATTCACGGAGGTAATTTTGGAGCCATTGGCTATCGTTTTTGAGAATTCATGAAGATTGCGTGAGGCCCCAGATGATTGGAAAAGGGCAAGTATAGCATCCTTCTGTAAGAAAGGGAAGGAAGATCCAGGGAATTAGATCTGTCAGCCTGACCTCAGTACCTGGAAAGACCATGGAGCTGGTCCTCATGGAATCAATTGTGAAGCAACTGAAGGAGAACAAGGTGATCAGGAACAACCAGCATGGATTCACCAAGAGCAAGTCATTCCTGACCAAAATGATTTCCTTTTATGATAAGGTGACAGCCTCTGAGCAGCAGGGTGAGGAACAATGGATGTGTTATATTTTGGCTTTAGCAAGGCTTTTGATATTGTCTCCCACAACATCCTCATTAGCAAGCTAAAGAAATACAGACAGATGAAAATACTGTAAGGTTGATGCATAACTGGTTGTGCTGGGCTCATGAGTAATCATCAATGGCTCTGTCTAGTTGGGTGGAGATACCAAGTGGGGTTCCCCAGGGGTCTATCATGGGTCAGGTACTGTTCAACATTTTTATTAATGATTTGCATTATGGGGTTGTATGTTTTCTTAGCAAATTTGTAGATGACCCCAAGTTGAGTAGAGCTACAGGCCCTCTGGTGGACAGGGCTAGGATTCAGAATGATCTGCATAGACTGGCAAAATGGCCCACAATCAATCAGCAGAGGTTCAACAAGGACAAATGCAAAGTACCACACTTGGAATGGAATAACTGCATGCACAAATACGGAATGATTGGCTAGGCTACTGCAGAGAAGAACATGGAATTTACAGTGAATCATAAGCTGAATATGAGCCAACAGTATGGTTTTGTTGCAGATAAAATAAAAAATTTCAATAGCATCCTGGGTTGTATTAACAGCGGTCTAACTTGCAAATCAAGGGAAATGATTCTTCAGCTATTTCAGCACTGGTGAAGCCTCATGAATAATCATCGACAGTGCTGTACAGTATGGATCCAGTTTTGGGCCCCACACTTCAAGAAGGATGTGGATGGATTGGAAAGAGTCCAGTGGAGAGTGGCAAAAATGATTAGAGGACTGGGAAACAAAACTTATGAGGAAAGGGTGAAGGAATTAAGAGTTATTTAGTCTGGAGAAGAGAAGACTTGAGGAGGGGACTAGATAACAGTCTTTCAATACCTGGAAGGTGATTACGGAGAGGATGGAGATGTAATATCAGTCTTGACAGATTTGGGTCAAACTAGTTTCTGAAACTTCTGTCCCAGGCCCCTTCCTGGTTCATGCTGAGGGACTGTGTTTGAACTTGATTTTCATCCCTGGGCTGGGCTGGGCTGTGCTGTCAGCTCCAGCAGAGAAGGGTTAGAGTGGTGTGGTGATGTTGGTGTTGGTGTTGTGATTTTGAACTGCAGATCCTTTTCCTGCTTCCCCCAAGGTCTCTGGGAAGTGAACACACAGTCCATGCTGGCTATGTGCCAGAGAGCTGTGCTCTCGCGCCTCCAGCTTCTAGCCTGAGCCACTGCAGGCATGTGGCTGTATTTCGTGAATCAAAAGTGTCGAGCTGTTTCTCAGTTTAATTTCTGCATCTTAGACTAAGCTGCAAAGGCTGAATTGATTCAGCCCTGGGCTTTTTAAGTGGCTGTACTTCACCCTGCAAATGGAAGCTCTGTCAGCTGAGGGGGCTCCCAGATGCAGGAGAGACCCTGCTATGGGTGCAGAATAAAGCTTGATAGCAAACAGCTGTAAAGTTAGTACACATTCTTGAGGTCTTACTTTATAGCTGGTTGGAGTTTTTTATGATTTGATAGCTAATTTGCATGTGCAGGTGGTCTTAAGACAATTATGCAATTAATTAACTGGTTAATTGTGCAATACATGTAATGTAGAAGGGGCATGAGGATGCTCAAGTATTGAACTGGTTGCCTAGAGAACTCGTGGAATTTGGGACCCTGGAAATTTTCAAGTGCAGGTCGGAGAGACAGTCTAGTCTGGTATGATCCTGTCTTGAGCAGGGGGTTTGACTAAAAGACCTTGTAAAGTGCCTTCCAGCCCTATTTTTGTAAGATTCTATGATTTTGATTTTTTTAATCTTACTCTACAAATATTTTCTTGAAGTGTTTCAGAATAATCTGAAAGTATTTTAAAGATCCTTTTACCAGAATTTAATTATTAAAGGATTTTTATGTAATTTTGACATTTGTTTCGCCTCAGTAGGGAAACAAGCTTTTCATTAACATTAATATAAGTTGCAGGAACCAAATTTCTTAGTACTTAGTATGTGACAATAATGCAGACAGGGGTAGCAGTATAAAGAGAATATTGAATAATATACTGTTTGCATTACTGGTCAATCAAATGTAGTAAATAGAGTGGCCCCAAAGAGAATTTTTACATAGGATGAGAGAATGCCGATTTCAACTGTATTAAAAATGTTTGGACTTTAAAAATCCGCTCTTAAATTGGTACACTTTCAGTGAAAGTTTGATGTTTGACCTTTGAGATTTTAAGGAATTGAACAATAGGAAAATAATTTATTTTGAGGAGTGAAAGAACATTATACAATGCCTAGAGGTGGCAGTTTTGAGCTGTGTACTACTCATTGTATAACGTTTTCTCTTTAGTTGAGAACAAAAATATCCACAGGAGAAGAAATTAGATTAAGTTTTTAACTTGAACTCCTGAGATCTTAAAGCCTAACTCAAGGCCGAAGTGAGAGCATGGAGTTCCTGTATCCTGATTGTGGTACAAAGTAAATTGAAACTATATAATTGACTCTGTAGAGAATGAAATAACTTACTGTACCCATTTCCCTTAGAAAGCTTCTTTAGTTAAAGTTGAAGTACTCTACTTTTTTATTCTGGAAGAAAAAGATCAGAAGACTCCCATTGATGTATAGTTACATCAAGTGCCTTAGACTTTTTTATGTGTTTATAGAAAAGAAGAGAAAGCATAAAAGCATTCTTGCTTTCAGTCCAAGCTAAAGTGTTACATAATATTATCTTCAATATCTTCTCAAACTGGCTATTGGAAAGGTGTTCACCTCTCTGGTTGGCCTTGGTTCTCCCAAATCTTGAATATTGCATATAATTCCTGGCACTTCAATACTAGAAGGATGTCAACAAATTTGGGAAAAATCCTTAGTAGAAAAAACCTCCAGCCTCCTAACTCCTAATTTTCCTGGTTTTCATTTTTGTTTTTGTTCTGCTTTTCTATATTTATGGACTAAATTTAAACAGGTTTGATAAATGATGAGTGAGGAGGTATTGTAGGATAAGGTTAGATGGAACAGACTCCTTTTGCATGTAACTGGAATAAAGTATATACGATTGATGATATAAAATCAATTTCCAGTGATCTGGTAGTTATATCACACAAAATAGCTGGAAAAATTGTTGGTAATTTCAAGTGAGCTAAAGGATGAATGGGAATTTAAGTTGAAGTCCTTAGAGAATGATCCAGCAGAACAAAGCTGAAGCCAAATTCACAGGATGATGTAAAAATGATTATAGTAGTGTTGCCTTTATTGCTTTTTATATGGATAAAGAACTTTAATATCTAAGCCAGTCAATCAGAAGCATAGTATTAAATTTAGGATATACCTTCCCACAGATTTTATGAATGTACCACCTAATTTTAATGCTTTTTTTTTAAAGGAAGGTAGCTGAGTGGATTCCTTTGTTCTAATGAGGTGGCAGTGATGTTGAGCCTGCCTAGCATCTTCAAATACTGCTTTAGCAGCCTCACTTATTCCTGACATTAAAAACTTAGTTGCTGTATTTGATATGAATTGGGCAAAAATATTGTACCAGCTGGTTTTACTGTGGTCCTTTTTTGTGTACTGATGTAGCATATTATAATTTACCCAAGAACTTCTCAAAGGTCTTTTCTTGCTATTGTCTTAACTTTTGTTATTAAGACATAACTACAGGTGATATGGTTTAATACTGTATGTCTTTCAGTTGCTTTCTGTGTATCCACAGCTAGCTTCTCTTTTTCAACTCACAAGATCTCAAAGTGATTGAGAACTACATAAAAGGGGTCAACCCCAGAGAGTGTTAGTGGACTGGTCTGTATCATCTTGGCGGAAGGTGGCCAGTGGTGTCTCTCAGGGTTTGGCTCTTGGCTCTGTGCTGTTTAACATCTTTATCAACAATTTAGATGAGGATGTGGAAAGTGCACTGGCCAAGTTTGCGGACGATACCAAATTATGAGGAAAAGCATAGAAGATAGGCTGTTGATTCAAGTGGACCTGGAAAAGCTGGAAAGGTTGGAAGTCATCCAGCCTCTGCTATTTCTACAAGTCATTTCCTCCAACCTTACCTGTCCTGTTGTGGAGAAGTTTTATTTAGTTTGTGCTTGTATAAACCCCAGACCTTGCAAGACACTGAATGATTAGGTCATCTCTAAAGGTGGAAGAAAAAAACAAGAGAATGAAATATAGATATTAGTGTTACCCATTCGTTAGATACATTGCCCCACTTATAGCAGCATCAATCAAGGTACATAGATGGTTATATAAAGACTTTTGTGTATTATGCCTGGGTGTTTTTTTGTTTGATGTATTGAGCTACCTAAAAATACGGTTTCTTTTTAATACAACTTATTGAGGTTGAGTCATGCAGTGATACTTTCCTAGTATGTCCCAGGAAAAGGCATTGAATCTATTTGTGGAAGATGCACACTATATATATATCTTTCTTTGTTTGGAAGTGAACGTGACAACGTATTGTTTTTATTAAATGGCAGTAACAAAATGCCCATTTGATATTCTGGAGTTTCAATGTTCTTTTAAAGTTATGTATGTAAATAAATGTTACCTGTCTCTAATTTTTGTGATGTAAAATTTTTTTATAAGGGTTGGTCATGAAAATGTCCTTTCCTACACAGATCCATTCAGTTAAGATTCACTGTGCAGCCTTCCCTCCCCTTTCAGGCTACTGTATCATGATAGCTTGATAGAGTCCAGTTCCATGGAGCATCGTGGTAGAAATATGCACTGGGTCTGTGCCTCAGTTCATTCCTTTGTCGGCCAAAAGATGCAAAAGCAGTGGAAACCATATGCGAGTCCTCAGCATGGGGGCAGCCACAATAAAAGCGGGTTGAAAAGTTTTTGACAAAACAAAGATTTGTCAGCAAATCCCAGTTAGTTGAGTCCAAAATATTCTTCTCAAAATATCTTGGGTCTGATGATTTTCCACCAAATCCAAGATGGGGTTCTAGGGCTACTCCAAGACTGGGGTCCTGATAGGTCCTAAAAATGGCTCTTGCCCCAAGACAGTCTGGCTGGCAGGCCTGTCCCTAAACCTGGGACCGGAGAGCCTCATTCAGGTGCTTAATTTAATTAACTTCTTCAATTCTTTCTCAGAATGCTTATTTCACTAGGCAGTTGTAAACGAGAGGTGAGAGGTGTAAACAGAGAGCCCCCTCTCTCGCATCCTCCCGGCTCAGCAGCTGGTGCCTTCTGGGTCTGGGGGGGCACCCGGGATCTCCCTGCGGTTGATCGCCAAGCCAAGGGGCATGGGGGGGGAAGGGCCCTACGTGCTCCCCGGCAGACCTGGAAGTGGGCCAGAAGTACTTTCAGTCCACTTCCAGATTTGCTGCTGAACACATAGAGGGACCCCCCCCTCCCCCATGCTCCCATGGGGCACTTCATGCACCTCAACATTGCAGTGCCTGGTACTGCGAGGTATATAGAAAAAACATTTCAAGCTGTGTCTGTGTCCAAATCAGTGTTGAATCTTCAGATTCTGATTTGGCCGAATCAAATTGGGGACAGCGATCTGAATCAATGAATCAAATCGCTGTCCCTGATTTGGGCCAAATCTGAATTGAATAGGGCCCATTTTGCACACCACAACTAGCTAGCCAGATCACAGGGCATGGATGGACCCAAGAATAGTCTAGAGGGGTCAAGGGAATAACGTGGGGCACCAGATTGGATCCCAATGAGTTAAGGCTTCCTTCTCAGGGCAGGACAGGACAGGGAGTACCTTCCCTCACCTCTCCCACATCCCAGTAGCACAACCACCCCCCACATGCTCCAATCCCAAATCCAAATGAATTTAGACTGGAGACCTTCTTTAATTTACTTTCTCTGTATTGCTTTTTAATTTGTTTTACTTTACCTTTCAGTATATGACTTCTTTCTTCATCTCACCATCCTATCGCCCATCCCCATTTCCTTTCCACTTATTTCATTACCCACCCCCATCCCATTAACTCTGTCTCCCCGCTTCATGTTCCTGCCCCAACCCATCTCTCATGCATCCTGACCTAGACCATGGATAGAAGCCTGTCCTGGCTCACCAGTCCCGTAGTAGCAACTCACATGTGTGGTTTGCAGTTGAGCCCCTGGTCACCAGCTGTCTAGTGGCATGTCACATCTGTGCAGGTTAGGTACAATCAAAGAAGATTTCTAGCCTTAAAGTGTGACTGCTCTAAACTCAAGTTAGCACTAACACTGATCAACATCTGAGTAGCTCAAAGTGCAATGTATAGCATGTCCCTTAACCACCAACCAATTATCAGAGGAAGAAATCAAGTTGGATTGGCATGTTTTGTTCAGGCAATGTCCCTCAGCCTGCAGATATTTATAAATGTACTGTTTGGTAATTTGTACCAATAACTTTGCAGGTATTAAGGTAAGGTGGACCTGGCTCTGGGTCCTCCTTTTTCCCCGTTTTAGAGATGGGCATTATGCTAGTGCTGGATAAGTCCCTAAGAGTCTTACCTCAGGCTAATTATCATCACATTATCACCAACAACTCTGAGACTCCTTCAGCTAGTTCTTTTAGCATTCTGGGTTGATGTCACTCTGTTGACTTTAACTTGATTAAATTCGTCAAAAGTTCTCTAAAATGTCCTTTTTTCTGATCTTGAGTGCTTTACCTCCTTTGTTTGTGTGAATGTCACTAACTGCTAGGTTACGATTATGTTGGCGTTTTGTGAAGACGATAAAGCAAAACAGACATTGAACAGCATTGTGTTTTGCATCCCCCATTAACAGCTTCTTTGTTGATCTACAAACTCATAGCTTCCATTATCCTCCTTTTCCATCTGACGTATTTGCAGAAGCCCTTGTAGGGGACTGCAACAATTTTTTGGAAGTAGTATCTGATTTTTTATTTTTGCTTTTCTAATTTTGTCTCTATTCCTTTACATACGTCCTTACTGACCTGCCTTTGGTCTCATTGCCTGTGTATGGCTCTCTTTTTAGTTAAGTCTTTGTGTAAACAGAACTGCTTCTGATTTTTCCTCTGCAGTGAGAATAGGGTTATACTGAGCTTCCGATCTTATGTCCCTTGGATCCTGTCTCTTGGATCTTTTGTCTTTAAATTTGTTTTTCTATGGGACACCATTAATTGAATGTGTGGTGAGGGGCCCTGGAGTCTGGGATCTTATAGTTAATGTGGGCTCCCAGCCATGGAGCACCCTATGTATTCCCACGACTGCCGCTGACCTCGCTCCCAGCCATACGGATGCCCAAGACTTCACTATAGCTGGGAGTCCTCAGCTGATGTGGGTTCCCAGCTGTGGGGTGTTCCAGGAATCCATGGTGCACCCCTGAGGCTCGGCACCCTGTCAGCTGAGGAGGCTCCCAGCCACGGGAGCTTTCTACTTGCTAGTGCAAGGGGAGCCTGAGATCATGATGGGAATAAGGCATGATGGGATATGATGTGCAGTCCCATGACCATACCTCCTGCCAAGTGTGATTGTGTGGATCATGCATCAGAATCCATCGCACTTTTACCTGCACCTCTAGAGGGGCCTGTATAGTCTACAGGATAATGTTGCTAGTTTTGTGCCTCATGAGTGCCAAAGTGATTGCTGAGAACGATCAATTCTGTCTTTATGAATTGGATGTTGTCCCCCGCTGCCATGGGTGGGGAAGTCAAGGGTATGTTTCTTAATTATGGAGGGACATGTATTCCTCGAAGTTAGGATGCTTTTTATTTTATCCAAGAAAAAAATAGCATTTTTCTCCAATGCTAAGTTACAAAAACTACTTTCTGTAGGTGTGTCGTTTAAATTGTTGTAATGAGAGCCCCAGATTTTGAAAGTGTTGCATAATTTAACTTCTACAAGAAGATGTCATTTAGTAGTTCTCAATCATCACAGTAGGAGACATGTAGGTGTACTGAACAATTTTTAATGCAGATGGACTTCAACTACACAGAAAATATTCTTTTACTTTTGTTTCTCCTAGTCCTTTCTCACTGTCACTTCATTTAAGATAGCCAAACAATGAAACAGACAGCTGAAGGCTATCATTCTGCCAGCTTTTAAGTGTCTGGCAACAATGCATGCTAATATTGAACTTCAGTATTGATTATAGGTCTTTCTTGCTTTACATAATAACTATTTAAAATTAAAGCTTTTCAAAAAGTGTATAATTTTACAGTAGAGTTTCTGAGTCTGTATAAAACAAAATCGGCCTGGAAAATTTTTTTTCATGGTCTGCCATTACATTTTGTTTTTCTGTTCTTAAGTTTTTCATATGATTTCAGTGATTTGATTTTGTTATATGTAGACACTTTTTAGGCCTGTCTCATTTTTATACTACGTGGTAATATGTTAGGTATTTCATGCCTTATTCTACTCTTACCCCTGCAGTTGTACCAGATTTGTTCAGACATTCACTCTCAAAAGTTCATGCAGTCTAAAATTTAGCTAAAATTTTCTTTTCATATTAACAATTGACTTAAATTTTTGACTTTTAGTCATAGGCAGTTTTTACATTGATAGCCTTCTTGTCTGTCGTAGATGCATGCAGCTGGTAAAAAAAAGTGTTCATTTACAGGTACAGCGCCCTTAGGCTAGAAGCAGAAATTACACAAACTGGTGTAAGTGATTGGAAACCAGTTCAAACTGGTAACACAATAGAAGTTCAGTGCACATAAAGCACTTTCAAAATGGCTGAAACCAGTTTAAGATAAACGTGGATGGATACAGTATCAGGCTTAACCGATTTAGGTGTAATTGGTTTATTGAAATTTTGTCCCAGATCCCCTCCAGATTCAAGTTAACTCGCAGTCCTCCAGCCTCCCAGGATACTTTGCATCTCTCCTGCAAACGCCCCCTTACAGGGTGGGTAGGTTAGCCATAGCCAGCTGAGTAGGGAGGCATGCTCTACCACCCCCTGGCTTCTGGCCTGGGCCTCTGCAAGCATGTGACTGTATTTCCAGAATCAAAAGTGAATGCCTGTTCACTTGCTTATTGGTTCGGTCTATTCAGCTTAGAGTAACCTGTGAAGATTGAATCGATTCAGCCTTGGGCTTTTTGAGCGTCTATACTCAGCCTTAAAGATTACAGCAACAGAATATTACAGTATATACAATAAAGTAAAGTGTTCAATAGCAGTAAATTAAACTTCTTATATTCCAGATTGTTGCTCAAGGTACTATCTGAAGTGAGTAACTGCTTAGATGGCTTTCACAATCTTTTTTTTTCTCCTTAGAAAACTTCTTTTAAACTTGTGGAAAACTTTGTTTCAGTTGCATCTGACAAGAAAGGCAGGGATGAAGATAAGGGAATAAAACAAGTTGCTTCCTGCAGGGTAGATGCTACCCTATGTCTTGTTTTCAGGTGTAGCCATTAGCTTTCCACATAGGCTTTTTATTTCATGGGTTGAATGGCTTTTATTTTACTGTCAGCTGATAACAGCACATCTCATATTAACCTCTCATTTCAAAGATATAAGGCACTTGGAAGTGTGGGAATAGGTTAATGATTTTTTAAAATTTTTATTTGAGCATTCCCTCATTCAATGGTAAACTGCTAACACTGCTTTTTTTTACATGTTACCTTGAATGTTTTGTCATAAAGACTGCTTATTTCACTATTGGACTAATTTGTTACAGCATACGTTACTGTAGTACCCAAACGGGGGGAAAAAATCCACATGTTGTTTTCTTCTGAATTGCACATTATTAGTTTTTTTGGGTTATTTCTGAATTAGAATATTATACAGGACCCAGAAAATGGTTTAAGGCAGCAGTGCCAAACATACAGCCTGCAGACTGGATCTGGGCTGCTGGTGTATCGTAAGGCTACCACAAAAGTGTGGGGGGAAGTTTTCCCGAACCCTAATGGATGTGCCCATCAGCATAGTGCTCACTCACCTTGCTCATCATCTGGTTGCTGCTTGCCCTACCTGAACTGGTCCTGCCACCATCCCTGCCAATGTCCTTGCCGCAGCCGCCACTGATTGATCCCGCCATCCCTGCCAGTCCCTATAATACTGCCCTGTGCCTTGGGCTAGATCTGGCCCATGAAGGAACCATATGGTTTGGATCAAGTCAGGGGCATAGGGCACGTTTGACACCCCTGGTTTAAGGAAACAAAAACACTAATATGCATTTAAATATTCTAGACTTTGTTATTGGAAATGCCAGTTTTTCTCACATAAAACTTGCATGGGTGTGGGCATTGTACGCCACGGCAGCAGCAGCTTGGCTGGGGCCTGCTGAATTCCCAGCAGATAAGACTGCCGTCCTTCCCCGTGACTTTGTAGTGTGGCACCCCTGCCCTGCTCTTGGAACCCATGTGCTCCCCCCTGCCCCTCCTCTCAGAACCTGACCCCGACCCCTTCTGGAGCCCCCCTGTTTTCCTACAGTGTTACACCTCTGCTGGGCCAACTCTGCATGTTACGCCCCTGTTGGGGCCATCCCAGAAGTCCCCTGATGCTGTAGTGTTTGTTCTGTTTACTTTACTCCATAGGTCTTGCTATATGCTACATTTTTACTTCCTAGAATATCTGATGCAGCTGATCTTGAGGCTTACCTAATCTCATCTCTTTATTTCATAATAGCAAATTAGGGTTGGAAAGGATCTCAAAATGTCATCTGGTCCAACCCCCTGCTTAAAGCAGGACCATGGCCAATTAGATCATCCCAGCCAAGGCTTTGTCTACCTGGACCTTAAAAACCTCTCAAGATGGAGATTCCACAGCCTCTCTGGGTAACCTGTTCCAGTGCTTCACTACCCTCCTAGTGAGATAAATTTAGTTTTTCTTAATATCTAACCTTCTTTGCTGCAAATTGAGTCAGTTGCTCCTTGTTCTGTCATCTGCCATCACTGAGAGCGGTCTAGTTCTGTCCTCTTTGCAACCTTCTCTTTGCTGTTGAAGGCTGCTATTATCCCCCTTGGTCTTCTCTTCTCCAGACTACATAAGCCTAGTTCCTTAAGCTTCTCCCCAGAAGTCATTTTCCCCAACCATTTCCATTGCCTGCTGCTAGGACTCTCCAATTTGTCCATATCCTTTCTGTAAGGGGGGGTGGGGGCAGCATAAAACCGGACACAGTACTGCAGATGTGGCAAACCATTTTGGGCTGTGTTCGACTAGCTCTTGGTTTTCCATGTCTTCAAACTTATTTCTTACCTTGGTGCCATCATGTTATATTTGACTGCCTTCACATCTCGCGCTTCTTGGAGTTGCTTCACGTGGAGCTTGGTGTTACAAATGCCACTATGACATCTGTTTCAGAAACTCTTGCACTGAGTTGTTATACTGGCCCATCTTTATTTAGCAGGACAAAGTCGGTCATAATCTTTTCAGTGCTTCTTGAGATCAAATATTGAGAACATGTTTATGGCTGGTTTGGCATTTTATGGTACCATAAATTGGGTTCACGGATTAATCGCATGATAAATTTAATGTGTAAATGAGGCCAGAGAGTGTAGAATTTTAAAAGTTGACTTAAAATCCCTAAAGATCCTGATCCATGGAGCATTCAGTACAAAAAACCTGCTCGTGTTTTAATTTTTTGGGTTACCCATCAAATGTTCAGATACCTTTGGGAGAAACTCTTATTGGAATCCACTCTTAACCTTTCTGGATAAAGTGAGATATGAGTCTAAATAATAATAATGAAAGTGCTAGAAAAATGTTACCTAGAATCCTTTTAAGAAGAACGCTTACTCATCCAGTCAGCCGATCTTTTATTCGCTCACAAAAGTCCATTGATAATCTCAGTTTTCTAAAAAAATATATACAGAATTTTTAATAAACAAATTTAAATGTATATGTTAGGAGGATGGATATATAAAGCCCACCCTATTTGAATCTTGAACCAATTGGCAAGGTAATAACACTGTTCTGCCATGTAGGTTTTCCTTGAAAACGTAATAGTTATGATGGGGCATACTAATAAGTGGTCAGTGGAGGATTAATTTTGAAGGCCTTTTTCCCTTATGTTTACTTCAGTCCCAGATTTAGCTGTTTTTTCACTTATTCATTTATTCAACATAACTGACTATAGAGCCTCATTTGCTGAAACGACCACTTGTAAGGTTTTTTCCTTGCCATCAAAATACACTGCAGTCTGTAAGCACTTGAAATGTGTATTCTAGTTTAAAAGGCTGGTGTGAAGGTGTTGCAAGGCATGTGTTAGGCTACTCTCCTCCAGACTTCTCCTTACTCGCCATCAATCCAAAACCTTACTCACCCTCCCAATCCAGCAGCATGTCGATCCACATGCTTTGTGACCATCTTGAGGCCTGAGGAGGCCATTGGACTCAACCCTCTGAAATTCAGTGGGTTCTTAAAAGAAACCATTACATCCAAGCTATTTACAGCCCCATCATGTTCTAGAGTGCTGTTTGATGTCAGGACTGGAATGGCTGGTAGGAAGGCCAAAGGCCTGGAAAAGGTGCAGGATTCTAGTCAGCAGTGTGGTGGCAGGAGTGCCATGTGCCTCTTTTACAAAAAAATTCTAGGCCATAGACTGGAGAGAACAGCATCAAGCCATTTGTCTCTGCCAACCTGAGCTGTGATTTGGAGGACAGCAGCTAAGCAGTTTAGAAGAGGCAAGGAGAAGCCTGATTTTCCTGCCCCTCCGGTGTTAACATGGGTGAGACCAACATTGGTACAATGGTTTTTGCTCTTTTCTTCAGCAGTAACATTTGACACACAACATTTTGAAAGCCAGTTTAGTGCTGAAATAAAAATCATTGTGCATTTTGAACAGTTTCACAATTGTTATAACATCAGTTTTCATGCAGCCGCGAAATGTGATTTTTTTAGATTTTTTTTCCTTTTTTTTTTTTATTTAAAGTATACTGTCCAGTGTTTACTGTATGGGGGGGTGGGGGGGCGTAGAATGAAGATTATCTACAAGGAAGAAAATGTGTGACCATCTTTTACAAAATGTATTTTTCCATGTAATCTATTCCCACCTCAATTTGTTGTTATTGTTATTATTATTGATTACTATTGTTATTATTCATAATATTCACTAACATTTTAACAAAGCCTTCTAAAGTGCTGTGTTTTGTATAAATTGAATGGTGTGTAGTGAAAGCTTGAAATGTTAATTAGCAAATAATGGTTAATTATATGTAATAAATACTTTCATTAAACATGTTTATATTTATGATGTGGATTTGTGTCTAATATAAAGCTACTCAGTTTACTTTCATAAACCATGTATACTGCAGCTAACTTTCATCCTTCATTAACTAGAGTTAAGGCTGCCTAAGTACATTTCACATAAAAATAGTTTTTTTGTACATGTGCACGTACGTTATAATTAGCCCAGCATTTACCACAACCTAAATACAGGCATGCTTGCACATTTGAGGGGAAGGTTTCTTTAAAAGACATGTAGTAAGGAAATGAGATATGTAGTGGGATTGCCGAGAGCACCGTGATACATGGACATTAATGGGTGGACATGCGTTGAAAAAGGTAGTGGACATGAAGAAGGCACAATGAAGTCTGAAAGGAGGAGAACTCCAAGGTAGGCGAGAAAGCAAGAAAGGATTT
>JAGPOW010002742.1:16874109-16890882 GCA_030014935.1 Caiman crocodilus | reverse complement strand
GGAAACAAGGTCTCCCCCAAATCCTTCTGGTCCCCCCTAGTGAGTTTATAGACAGTCACCAGGTCCCCCCTCAGCCTTCTCTTGTGAAGGCTGAACAGGGTCAGGTCCTGTAACCTCTCGTTGTAGTGTCTGCCCTGCTGTCCCCGGATCATGCGGGTGTCCCTCCTCTGGACCCTCTCAATGTTGTCCACATCCCTCTTGAATTGGGGTGCCCAGAACTAGACACAGTACTCCAGCTGTGGCCTGACCAGTGTCGCGTAGAGGAGGAGGATCACCTCCTTGGCCCTACTTGAGATGCACCTGTGGATGCACAATAAGGTCCGGTTAGTCCTGCTGACCGTGAGCTTGCATTGTTGGCCCATGTTCATCTTGGAGTCAATGATGACTCCAAGATCCCTTTCTGCCTTTGTGCTCTCAAGAAGGGAGTTTCCTATCTTATAAAAGCGTGCTGCCGGTTGCTGCTGCCCAAGTGCAGCACCCTGCACTTGTCCATATTGAAATGCATCCTGTTTTCGTTAGCCCACCGTTGCAACCTATCCAGGTCTTTCTGCAGTCTCTCCCTCCCTGCTAACGTGCCCACCTCTCCCCATATTTTGGTATCATCAGCAAATTTGAACAGATTGCTTTTCACCCCATCGTCCAAATCACTGATAAAGAAATTGAACAGCGTGGGCCCAAGGACCAAGCCCTGGGGGACTCCGCTGCCCACTTCCCCCCAGGTCAAATATGACCCATTCACCACCACCCTCTGAGTATGACCCTTCAACCAATTTGCAATCCATCCGACCATGTAGGTATCGATGCCACAGTCACCTAGTTTTTTAATGAGGATGGGGTGGGAGACAGCGTCAAAGGCCTTGCTGAAGTCCAGAAAGACTACATTCACGATGACACCTGCATCCAATGCTTTTGTGACCTGATCGTAAAAGGCAATCAGGTTGGTCTGACATGACCTGCCCTTAATGAAATCATGCTTTTTGCCCTTGAGCATCATCCCCGATGCCAGCCCATCACAGATGTGATTCTTGATGATCTTCTGAAAGAGTTTCCCCAGGATTGAGGTAAGACTGACAGGCCTATAGTTGCCCGGGTCCTCCCTCCCTCCCTTTTTTAAAGATGGGGACTATATTGGCTATCTTCCAATCGTCTGGCATCTGGCCCGAGCACCACGAGCATTCGTAAAGAGGTGCCAAGGGCCCTGCAATAACCCCTGCTAGCTCCCTCAACATCCAGGGGTGGAGACCATCTGGACCTGCTGATTTGAACATGTCCAGCCCCTCTAGTAGCACTCTAACCCAGTCCTCCTCAACCTTAGGTCTTGAGGCATTCCCCTCGAGTCCATCTTGAATCACGGTGGGGCAGTCCCGGTCCCTGCGCAAGAAAACGGAGGTGAAGAATCTATTAAAGAGGTCTGCCTTCTCTGGTGCAACCACCAGATTGCCCAGTGTATCTTGCAGGGGTCCCACATTTTCTGGCGCCTTTTTCATCCTCCCTATATATTTGAAAAAGGACTTTTTATTATCTTTGATCGTGGACTGTAGTTCTAGCTCTATGTATGCCTTAGCTTTCCTAACAGCCCCCCGACAGGCCCGAGCAGTGGAGGTATACTCCTCTTTGGAGATCGCCCCCCCCCTTTCCCTTTCCACTGGGTGTATGCTGCCTTTTTGGCAACCAGCCATTCCCAG
This sequence comes from Caiman crocodilus, assembly GCA_030014935.1. NCBI lineage: Eukaryota > Metazoa > Chordata > Crocodylia > Alligatoridae > Caiman > Caiman crocodilus. The sequence continues at coordinate 16,889,197 of JAGPOW010002742.1, read as the reverse complement.
ACATCCTTGGTGAGCCAGGGAGGCTTTTGGGCACTCTTGCCCCCCTTGTATTTAGTTGGGATCATCACCTTTTGGGACCTGAATATCGTCTCCTTAAGGAACGACCACTCATCTTGGGCACTGAGTTCCCCTGCCCTTGAGAACCCCAGTGCCTCTTCCACCAATCTCAACTCCTTGAAGTTGGCCCTCTTGAAGTCTAGGGCTACCACCTTACTGCAGGTCCTTGTCACCCTGCGCTGGATGATGAATTCTAGCAAGCGATGATCGCTATCACCCAAGTGGTCAAGGACCTGGAGCCCCGTTACCAGATCATTGCCTGTGGCCAGGACCAGGTCCAACAGGGCATTTCTTCTGGTGGGACTGGGCACCTTCTGGGTTAAGTGGAGGTCCTGTTATCTCGGCCAGGAACCTCCTGAATCGGTCCGACCTGGCTGACTGTTTCTCCCAGCAGATGTCCGGGTAATTTTAGATCACCCGTGACCACTACATCCCTTGCCTTAAGTGCCTCTGCAAGCTGGCCTGAAAATTCCCGGTCCAGCTCCTCCCCTTGGTTTGGGAGTCTGTAGTAGACCCCCACCGTTACATTCCTCTCCCCGTGACCCCCTTGTATCTTGACCCAAAGCACTTGAGCCTGCCCCTCCTCCAACCCCGTTTTGCTGGCAGAGGATGTGAATTGCTTGTTGACATAGAGCACCACACCCCCTCCCTTCTTCCCTTCTCTATCCTGCCTGTAGAGCCTATCACTGTACCCTTTTCTCTCTCTGCCTTCTATTAATTTTTTACTGCTCTACAATCAGACATGCTGTTTTTTTCTGATGGGTAATTAAGTTTTCTAAAAGAATCAGGTAAATAGAATTTAGTTCATTAGACCATCTTGCCCGACCGATCTCAATGATCCCACCATGTTTGTTGATATCTGTGTTAAGCTGTATTAATGATCAGCCATGAGATTTTGGTGCCTACGGTGATCTTTAACTAATGTGCTGCTGGTTTCAGTGCACTTTGCATTTGGAAACTGAAAATCTAAGTATTGACTGTGACTTCTTAGCTGGTGCTCCCTTGGCTTCTCAGTTGGGTGTGCAGCTCTTTATAGAAATAAGTTGATCTAAAATGTACACGTGTGCATGCACTTGCTTCCTCTGGGCATTTATAAACATAATTTTTTTGTCCTGCAATGTGCCAGAGATCCTCCACTTTGGAATATGCTTGATTAATTGAGCCTGCTCCATACATGAGCTAAGGTGAACTGTACTGTGCCATGTGCAGTTGTATCAGCGATGAAATGCACGTCAATGCACAGAAAATGCTGGCGGTGCACTTTGGAATTAAAGCATCTCCGAGGTGTTTTAGCTCAAACGTGTGCTGTTGCCATTTTCTGTGCTGATGCACATTTCACCGCTTACACAACTGGAAGCGTTGAAGTGCCAGGTGCTTTTCAGAGCACCTGGTGCTGCAGCACTTGCATGTGTAAAAATTCCCTCTATGTCCCTCTCTCCCCCTTCGAAACATGTTCTGTTTCTCTCTGCTTGAACATCCCCCCTCAAGGGAAAATAAGAGTGTGGCTATATCTGAGGAGAAAAAAGCCTAGTAGTTCCTATTTCAAATAGAATAAATTGAAGAAAAAAATCATGATGATGTTTTCAGTTGGATTTTCACTATGGGGGACTGTGAATGAAGTCCAGAAGTGCTGTGATTGCCTTTGGAACCACTGCAGGAGCAAAGGAGCTTCATATTGTCCTTTCTTGCTATTCTTAGAATTATGGCTTTTGGGGAACCTATAAATCTTAGATGGGGAATTATGTGGATGGTTTTACTAACTTGGACCATAAAGCTTTTCTGGGTTAGTCCACAGGGAAATTTATTTCACTTTAGGTTAGTGATACCTCATAAACTTTCTAAGAATCTCAATGTGAGTCTCAAGGTGAATATAATATTAGTGTTTTGCTTTAGTGGGAGGCTTGAAAAAGCTCCATATGTTTTAGGAAATTTCTGAACAAGCCTGTTCTGGAATTATTTTAAGAGGACAGAGACTTGTTTAGGTCAATTACAGATTACATTCTGCTTTCTAGATTGAACTGATTCTTCTTCTTTTGGCTTCAAAACTGGTCAGCAGCGCTTTTGTCTCTAGATGAGATCTTCTGTCTGCTGGTAAAAAATGTGATACTGTAATAAATACTGCGTTTAGTTGATCAGAAAATAAGGTTTTCCCATTTCACGTGGGGCAAACAGCCCCTTGCCTTGCAATCAAGTACAAGGCAGTGGGGTAGCAGGCAGCTGCTGTGGCTGTGGCCCCACCCAAGGGTTGGGAGCAGAGCCAAGGTCAGGTCCAGGACCAGATCTGCCACCTGTCCCCACCCTCTCCCCACCCCGTTGCCTCTGCATGCCCTGCCTCTCCTCCCACACAGCCTCCTGTCTCTTCCCTCTGTCACATCTCCCTCTCTCCTCCCTTTGCTGCACTCCTTACTTTTGCTCTGCACTGGTGGGCTGCATCCCTGCTGTAGCCCAGGGCACAGAGCCTGGCTCTAACTCGCCCTATAGAAGCAGCATGGATCCAGCACTGGTGTTCCAGCCCAGCTCCATAGCAGCTGCCCTGGCTCCCCACTGCTGACAGTATGGTGCCGTGCTGGAACAGTGCCATCTCCATGCTACTGCTACAGGGCTGGGCTTGAGCTATGCTCCATGACCTGGGCTGCAGGAGGGACAGAGCCTGTTAGCACAGAGCAAAGGTAAGGAAGCCTGGAGGGGCAGATGGGGGACAGAGACTTTGGGTGGGGGATGGGGGGCAAGGAGGTGGGGAACTGAGGCTGTGGGTAGCAGAAGTGACATCGGGAGGGAAGGAGGGAGGAACAGGGGAAGGGGGAATTGGGGCAGCCTGAAGGGGTGGGGGAAAGGCACAATAGGAGGGTAAGTGGGGGCAGGCAGCAGGGGACAAGCTCATTGCCTGTCCCCCTACTGCCTCCCTGACTCTCTGCCCCTCCACCTGCCACATTATGCCCTACCCCCATTGCCTGCAGTAGGGGGGTGAATTTAAGATGATCCTCCATACATTGGAAATTATAATTTATAAATTTTCGATTCGAATCTAACTATTGGGAGGTCATCTTTAATGATCCACATTCTAGGTTATTATTTAAAAAACAATATCTGGGAATTTTTTGGGTTTATTTTCAAAACCTAAAAATTGGGATGAAATTGGGATAAAAGGAAGAAAAGGAAAAAAGTTGTTTAAATTGGGGAAAAATTGGTGGGGAGGGATGGAGGAAATAAAGCTGGGACTAGGGAAGTGGCGGCAGGAGGGGCATGGCACAGTCTGTTGGTTGCTCCTGAGGCTGCGGCAGGGAGCAAAGCGGGGGGAGCTGTAGTGGGTGTGGGGCAGAGGGGCACAGCTCTTGCTGCTACGCACCCCCCAGGAGGGCTGCCGGCTGGGGCTGTGCTGGGCTCTTCCTGGGGAGTGTGTGGCCCTGGATCTGTGCATGGGATGAAAGCAGGCTGCTGCTGCAGGCTGGGGCCGGTGGCAGCAGTGGGATCATCCTGGTGCTTGGCAGCCTGCTGTTGCTGCAGCTTGCTGCTGCTGCCTGCTGGGGCTGGTGGTGGCACAAGGCTCTTCCTGGTGCTTGGGGCAGATGGCAGCCTGCTTTTGTCTTGTGTGCCGATCCAGGGGAATGTGCCCTCAGAAGGGCTGTGGGTTGGGAGGCTGTGCTGGGCTCTTCCTGGGGGGGGTGCCCCCAATCTGAGTGCGGGACAAGAGCAGGTCACTGCCTGCCCTGCGCTCCAGGAACAGTCTGGTGCTGTCACCAGCCTCAGCCTGCAGGGAGCAGGCGGGGCTCTCCCGCCTGCCCTCCCCTACTGGGGCTCCCAGCGCCTGGGGCAGGGCCAAAGCCAGAGCTGCCAGGGTGCATCTCAGACCGGCCCACCCCAGGAGTGATTCCTGTGGCCTGTCCTGCTCCGCCCAGGGTCAGAGTCAGGAGCCCCATGCCCCAAGGCAGCAGCTCCAGCCTCCCTCCCTCGGCCCTCGTGTGGCCACTGCTCCCCCTGCCCCTGGCTCCTCATGCGGCCACTGCCACTGCCACCCCCCATCCCCGTGTCTGGCTGGACAGCTGTGCCTCAGGTAACTGGCACGGCAGCACTATTAGCTTACCGGCACCACCCATTTTTCAGTTCTAATCCTTGTTAATTGGCCTGAGTGGGGAATGGGCCATTCCCACATGTGTGGGTTAACAGGGACTGGAACTGAAAAATGGGTGTAAATTAGGAAAAACTGAATGACTTAAAAAAAAATCAGGGAATTTATCAGTGAAAATCAGTAAAAACTGAGAACATGGAACACTAGTCACGTTACTTTTAGGGTCATTGTGAATTCAGGTTAATATGGTACATCTAATTCCCAGCAGTTAAAACACTTGTGGAGGAAAGCAATGAGAATTAGATACCCAATATCTAATGAAGACTTTCTCTTTATCGCTTCACTTGTACGTTTTACAAGCTAAGCTAAGGTCAAAAGATTTATTTTATTGTTAAGTGAAATGCATTATTTGAAAAAAAAAAAAAAATCCATCCTCTGTTTGAAACTCCTTTTTTGAACTTTTTCTTTTTTTCTCTTAAAATAGAGGTAGATTCTAATGATGCCATTGACCCTACCTTGGGATGACTTAATAATTGTTATCAGCAGTGGTGATTATTGAATACTTTTAGAATTTTCCTTCCTAATTTATTCATAAAAAATGAATTACTATTTTTTTTCTAAGGTCTGGGTTTGGTCTGTGTTGCTTTTCTCCCTTGTGCTGACTAAATGTGAATCAGCTTTGGGTGTGATTCATTTAATGAGTACAAGGATTTAACTATGCTTTTTTATACTGGATCAGTCTTTTGGAAATGACAGCGGCAAAGCTGCATCTGAAAATGCCTGATTCTGTTTGACAGTGATGGTTCATATAGGGGAGCATGCAACCTTGTCCATGTGTTTAATACTTGACAGACTTAATTAACTTAAGTTACTGCAGTTACTGCAGTATGTTATCTAGCCATTTGAAGGCAAAATGTTTCAGCTGGGGGAACTCTCTGAAAAACTGTCAAAACTTCTGACAGATGATATCAAATTCTTTGTTAGGAATCAAATTAGGAGAGGCAGCTAAGTGGAAACTCAGATAACAGAAATGATTTCCTTATTTTTGGCTTTCTGTCTGATGGCTGCTCAAAACAATTTTCCACACTCTTCATTTGATTTATAAGATTTACATCCTGGAAATAAAAAGACTTGCCTCTTTGTCTATTTTTCAGAGAGTTCATAGTATACTAAAACAGGATTTTGAATTTAAACATTATTGAGTTATTTGTCAGGCTAATTTGGGTTTAAACTGTTTAGTTTTCTGGGTTGTGGATGGCTGATTTGGTCAATTTAAGAGGTAATATGTAGACATAGTGAGGTCTTTTGGAGGAGGATTACATAAATAACACCCTTAACAATGATTTTGATTTGCCTGTGAATTCTCAGTGTGTTGATGGGTGAAGAGGACTTAGCAGCAGTACAACCCTAAGACAAACATACAAAAAACCAGGACAAAACAAAAAACATCTCTCTATAGCATTGGTGCATAAAAAATGTTTTCTGGTTCAAACTGAAATACTCTAGGGTGCTGCTGCTTTTGTGCGGAATAACTCAACATTCAAGAGATGGGGTAAATGTGTGCTAGAGAAGAAAATTACATATCTACATAGCAGTTTTCAAAGTCAAAGTTCAAGAAGCTTAAGAAAATATAGGAAGACAAGGCAAATAGAAACAGATTATAAATGTTTTCTCTGACTTTCCTAGTTTTGTTTCTGAAGACAGTCTCTAGGTCAGGGGCAGGCAAAATAAGGGCTACTAAAAATTTTAGAAAATGAATTTGTCTGCCCTGGCTGCCTGTCAAAGATGACAAAGCACCAGGAGCAGTAGGTTCCAGGGGAGCCAGCGGCAGGACCCAGTAGCAAGGTCTGCCTGGTCCCACCCCACCCCTAGTCCGCTCACCCTCAGCTGGAAGCCTATGCCTAGCAGGGGCTTCTAGTCTGGGACCCTGGGGCTGTTACTGCCTCTCTGCCAGAGAGGGTAATTCAGGTAAGAAAGGAAGGGGGAGGCAGGGGAGGATCATGAGTGATCACCCAAGTCCCTCAGGGCTGGGCCAGGCTGGCTCCTAGGGTCCTGCTGCTGCAGCCAGGAACCACGTGGTGCTGGAGCAGGGGTGAAAGGCAGAAACGAAGGGTGGGTAAATGGTGACAGGCGGCAGGGGGCAAGTGGGAGTGAGTGGGTGCACGGGAACACTGACAGCTGGGTGGGAGTGGAAGGTCCATACTGGTGCCCCGGGGCCAGTGCCGGCCCAGGGTGGGGCGACAGGAGCGCATGGCCCAGGCTGGCTTCCCCTTCTCTCTGCTGGCGGAGCCCAGCCTTGCTGCATAGAGCCACAGCCGGCCTGGGCCCCGCGCTCCTGCTGTCCTGCTCTGGCCCCTGCTGGTGCTGGCCTCAGGGCACCAGTGTGAGCCCCGTGGTCCTCCCCTCCTGTGTGCCCACTCACTACCACTTGCTCCTCTGCCACCAGCAGCCACCGTTTACTCGCTTTCCTGCCTGCTGCTGTTACACTCCACGCAAACCTATATGCACCCACCCATACCCCCCATACGCCTTCACAATATCCAAGAGTAAGACTTCATTTTAAGCTATTATACAATCACCTCTATGTACACTATACAAATGCATGTAAATCAGGACAAAAATATTTTTTGAAATCAAATTAATGAATGTTGTAGTAGTTGGTTTTTAGAATATAATTTGGTATTTTTCTGGTTCTGAGATGGAAAACCCCCTTGCTGAAAGGAGTACTTAGGGGTGGGGGCAGTGTAAGGGCAGGGACTTCTGGTGGCAAAGGTCAGGGGTTAGGGGCAGGGCTTCTGGTCCCAAGATGGTGACCAGGGGGTGTCGTGGGGCCGGGCTACCCATGTGGCCCATAACAGCTTACCAGAATTCAGTAAGCAGACTTCCATCTGAAATAATTGCCTGCTTCTGCCCTAGGGCACATATACATGTGCCCATTGCCTGCTCCAACATGTGCTAATTAGCACGTTTGTGCATACTCAATTAACTGAGTCTGCTGGATCATGCTTTGTGCGTATTCAGTGTCCCTGCACTTCAAAAGGGTGCAGGGGTGCTTTTGCTAAAGCTTGTTGAATGAGCTTTAGTTAAAGTTCCCCCTCTGCTATTCTGAAGCGTGGGGCACTAAACACATGAGATGATGTGGGCACTTTAATTAGAGCAGCTCCCAAGAGCCACTCTAATTAAGATTTCCCCCTTACCCTGGAGCACATATACAGATGCCCTAGAGGTCTTTCCTGAGCATCAGACAGGTATTCATAAAGGTGGATTCTTTTTTTGTTATATAAGAAATAACTTATCTGCACCATTCTTTGTTAATTTAAAAAAAAAAGGGGGGGGGCCTTGCGGTTTTAACTGGCCGGTTTAACATTTTAATTATTATTTAAATGAGTGAAATAAGACTGCAAAATAGAAACAACTTGCAACGTATTTTATTGTATATGTACACTAATGTAAAGCAGGAGTTTATTTTTTCCTCTGGGAGGTTTATATGCCAATCTGTTGCATATATTATGTGATTGGTAATTGAAAAGGATTAGAAGACAGGAATATGTGTGTGTGTATTTATATTAGGTTATATAAATTACATTACAGCTATAATATATGGATCCTAATTTGCATGAAGTATATGTATATGTATTTCCTGTCCTTGGGGGTTGGGTGGCCCAGTCTACAGCAAGGGGGGCCCACTGTTCATGTGATGTGAGGCTCCCAGTCACCCAGAGGTTGAACAGCTGTTCTGGATGCAATAGGCATGCCCATATATGTTTTGTTTTTGTTTCAATGATACCCAACAAGTCGGTTGGGAATAAGATACCAGTTACGTTGTATTATGGTTAAAATGTGTATTTTTCAAATGTCAGCACTAACTGTGAGTGAAGAAAGTCAGTACAGCCTAAACCATACCTTCAACCCATACATCACAATACACCCCAGTTGCATAGGAATGCAATTTCTGACATCCATTCCATGATTGCCTTTGTCTGAAAACTTTGTACTGAAATTGGAACAGCATTTAAGGATGCTTTAAAGGATGTTGCTTTACAGCCAAACAGGCGAAAAGTGGAGGCTAAAAGGAAGCAAATCAGTCAGATAATCTTTTACCTCATTTTATGTAGGCAGGTTAAGATTAAAATGTAGTCTTCAAGTAAAGTAAGGGTCTGTACATGTCTGTATGTGGTAACTGAGGTCATATAAATTATAATGGCAAACATTTTTTTTAATATCTTAGTAAACCTGTGCTATATTTAAGGACATGCTTGCCACAAACTTCAGATATTAGGCTGAAACTTTCACAATGTGTATTGTGCATTTAAACTGATTTTTTTTTTTTTTTCAATACAGTTGAGTGTCCTTTTGAAAATCTCATAGGCCCCTTCGAAACCCCCCATATTCAAGGCTTTTTCAACAACAGCGTTCTTCACCCAGGCTGCTGAGGTGACTTTCTATATCGTCAGCAGTATAAACCAAGAGAAAATTAAACTTATTTCAGAACCACGTCCAAGGCAAAATATAATGTTTTTAGACTGGTCTATATATCTCATCCTGACTCTCTTTTTTGACAGCATGAATGTTGGTGACCTGGGATGCCCTTTTCAGTACACAAATGCAGCTGTATTGAATGCATAGTTTTAACAGAGTGCAGACCGGGTCTGCTGTTGCTAGCAAGGAGAAATGGGTTTTGCTCTGAGGTGCAGAACTGATATACAGTGCAGTTAAGGGCAGATCACTTTAACCTCTCGGGCCTCTTATGTTAACATTGTTCAAATTTAATAAAACAGTTCAGGAGTGTGGAGTTAAACAAGATGAGAGCAGTAAATGTGAAGGATTTCTATTCAGCGCTTGTTCTACGAAAAGTGGATATGGATATGAACATGAGTATGCTTTTGTACAAAATTGTTAAAAGATTTTTCCTTTTGTGGTCATTAAATAAGTAAGAAGTATTGGTTGGAAATTCAGGTGGACTGGCCTTAATTTAATAATAGTCTCTTACAATTAGCCAGTAAAGCCCAATTGTCTACTTCTATCTATTGCATGTCTTTAGAACTTCATTATGTCTGTTGACATACAAATGTATTGTGTCCATTCTGCGTTGTGGTCCTTGAACAAAAATACCAAAAATTATACTGCATTATAACTTATCCTTCTGAGAAGTAAGAAACAGTATCATTCAGAACACTTATTGGCTTAAAAACGAGCTAAGGCTTTCAGTAATATTGTTTAGATTGTGTAGCCCCACACTAAGTGTTAAGCTGAAAGTTAAGCTAGATCAGACAAAACTATTTTTACTTGCATCTAATATATTATGTTAAAATTATTACTAATATCCTACTAAAAATTTATCAATTTTTAAAAAGATTATACAGCTCAGCAAAATAAGGTGCTTAAATCTGATTATTTTTATTAAAGTTTAGTTGTGCTAGGTAATATGAAATAATCAGTGGATCTTGGTAAAGGGGAATGAGCAAAAGGAGTTTTTTGATAACACTTTCTTAATATTAAATTAAAATTTATATTGTTGAAATGCTTCAGAAATTGCTAGGTATGATGACAAATATAGCTGAAGCCAATGTGAAGTGTATTTATATTTAATTACCCAGGTCTTTTCAACATCCAGAGTTAAGTTAAATCTTATGACATTTGAAAACCATTGTGGTTACCAGACTTTTATTGAATTTAAAGTTGTTATATTAACAATAGTATTTTTTAGTTTTAAACTATATTTACCTGTTTGAACTGAACATGCACACATAGTAAATGTAGTTGAAATGATATAGTAAATGTTGCCCTTTTCTTTTTCTTTAATTGGCACAGTCACCTTGAAATATCCAAGCTGACTAATTTTAGAACTTTTCATATTCATGTTCATATCAGTTCATTCAAAAAGTATATATAACTTTAAATATGCCCTAAGGCCACAAATTTCACTAATGTTTTTTCTTCTTAAAGTTAATAATTCATTTAAATTGTTAGGGATTGATTTGTTCACTTTTTAAAATTTACTAAGTGTACTCAAATCCAAGTTGCGCCCCGCCCCCCCATTCAATATTAGGAAAAAATCCGAGAGGCTTACAGTCAAATAAAAGTGTGGGAGGGGAGTGGTTACTGGTTATTACTCTGCTGAGCCACCATGCCCTGGTTGCAGCTGTTTACTTTCCCATCCTAGGTCTGGCTTAAGTTAGGGCTCTGCTTCGGGGCATGCAGCACAGAACAAATGCTGCATCCAGTTTCTGCCCAACCATGCGGCATAGCTGTAATGGCAGCAGCTCTAAGCAGGAGGCTAAATGGTGGTGGTGGGGATAGTTGCTAGAGGGTCTATGCACCATGGAGAAGCCCAGGCATGGAAGGGTGGGAAAGCAGGAGGGGGGTCAGGTGGCAGGGTCAAGGTGCAAGAGGTTTGTAGGCACGGAGGGGAGGGCAGGCACTAGGAGCGCAAGAGGTTGAGGGGCAGGTACCAGGGATACAGGCAGCATGGGCAGGGTAGGCTCAGGGCAGATGGGCAGAAGGTTTAAGTGGTAGAGGGGACAGGTGGCAAGGGGCAGAAATCACATGACTTGACGCCCCATACCTCCTGCCTCTCTCCCCCACACTGCCTGCTTTTTGTCCTGCTGCAGTGGTGGGGTGGAAGAATTTAAAATGACCCCCAAAATAGATGCTTTACATGGAAAATTATTGTTAAAAAGTTTTATATACTTGAAATCCAATTATTGGGGTGGTCATTTTCAATTCTAAATTGCCTTGGGTTCAGGTTGGTACAGGTTAGTATAGTAAACTAATTTACTCCACAGCAAGATAGTACTTGCAAATACAAGCAGAGTTATTTTACTTCTCAGCAGTGCACGTGTAGATGCTGCCTCAGCTGGTTGGGGCATGAGTGTGCTTCAGTGTGGGGACAACCTGCCAGCCAGCCAGGCCCACATTGAAGTATCTCCCTGCTCTAGCCAGCCACTCCACAGCACGTTTTGCTGGCGGGAGCAGCCCTGGGCTGGAAGGCGACCCCTCTGGGTCCCTTGCCAGTTGTCGCTACTCCAATCAAGCTCAATATGCTGCGATCCCGGGCACATGGGACGACATGGAGCCTGGGAGCAGTAAACTCCAGGGCAGTAAGCACTGGAGTTAATTCCTGCACATTAATATGCATATGTAGACCCTCCTTGTATATGGTCTTAGTGAAGTTTATATCTCTGGATTAATTAACATACTGTAGATGTTCAACTTTTCAGTGAATATGGTTTTGTGCAACTTAATACTTTAGTGTGAAACTATATTGATTAGTACATATATAATGGCTGCTTATGTGTGGTTTGAAGGACAAAAGCTATTCATGCTTTAGTTCACAATGGTTTCCACGGGATTGTTCATGCTAAGTAATCATTATTCTGAGTAGCATGTTTCTTCAGGATGATGACCTTATGTTGTAAAATATATTTGTCTTTTATGTGCGTTTTCCAGGATCTAATTCTTGGCTTGTGCCAGAAACAAAAGGAGCGATTGTACAAGGTGGATATGGTCATACTAGTGTGTCTGATGAAATGACAAAATCCATTTATGTTCATGGTGGATACAAAGCACTACCTGGCAATAAATATGGATTGGTGGATGACCTTTACAGATATGAGGTTAATACTAGGACATGGTAAGTGAACTGAGAATACATGAAACTGAGATCAAAATAAAACAGAACCATTTTTGTTGATTTAATGCATGCACAGTGGTGAATATTTAAAAATTTTGTTATGGTAATATTTATATTAATATAGTGATTATTTTACAATATTCAGTGCTTTCTTTTTAAAAAGATGGGCAGGAAGCTTCAGCAGGAGGCTCCTGTCCAGTGTATGGAGCTCTGGCTCCAGCTCCCTCTGCCAACCTGGCTTAATGAGCAGCCCCTGCTGGTGGGTGGAGCGGGTAGAAGGTGGCCAGGAACTGGCGCTGGATCTCCATGCGCTGGGCAGGAGCATCTCACTGAAGCTTCTGCCCTCCCAGAGCGGCGTGGTGCAGCTCAGTGCAGTGCAACGCAGCAAGAGCCGCAGCTGGAGTCGAGGGGAGCAGAACAGCCCTGCCAGCCCCAGCCAGGATGCACAGCTTCTGGTGGGGCTATTCCCAGTGCAGCTGCAGCCGGCTTGGTACTGCTGTGCTCCCCTTGCCTCGAGCGGCCACTCCTCCCAGTGCTGCCTCCTGTTGTGCTGCTCTGGGTGGGCGTGGGGGAGTGGGAAGCTTCAGCCTGGCTGTTCCCGTAGGAGGTGAGGGGGGTAGAAGAACATCCAGCTGGCCACAGCCACGCTGGGAACAGCCCCACCAGAAAGCTGCGTGCTAGCTGGGGCTGGAAGGAGTGCAGTTGCAGGCTGTTTGGGTGGCAGCCCCATGTCGAACATTGCAGGGCCAGCTGTGGCCTGGATTCAGCCGGTTGGTGGGCTGTATTTTACCCAGCCATGACCTGCACAAAGCTTCTGTGACTGGTATGTGCAGTACATCCCTGTGAAGACTGGTACGTGCCTTTACCAAGCACCTTGTAATCAAGAACCCTCTTGGGTCGATGATCCATGTGGCAAGGCTCTCTTTCAGGTGCCTTCATTTAGGGCAGAGCTATCAACCTTCCCCATGGTAGTGTGTTGTATGCTGTGCCTTCAGGCCACACGCCGTGCCACTCGTGCGCTTTGATCCCTTCCCTCTCTGCCACACGAACCGCACTGGTGGCATGCCCCTTGCTGCATGGGCAACTCGCAGCCCCTGGCCCGTTTGTTCCCTGCCAGGCCCTCTTGCAATCCCGGCATCTCTGGTTTCTGCTTTAAGTTCTTTTCTCAGAATTCTCAAAATCAGACAAATATAATTGGTTTTGGTGTTGTTCGTAGGTAGTCTCAGTTATTAATATTCTGTCTGAAAGCTTGATGATTCTGTTTGTCAGTTCCTTGTTTCTCAAGTTTAATTTATGAATCCTGCTTATGTGTTTTATACACAAGCTGACCTTTAAATTTTTTCCACCTCAAAGCTGTTTCGAGATCAAGATCTGTGTCTCGGAACATTTTATTCCTTCAGCTTAATATTTGCCTTGGGCATTAGTGGCTTCACTTTAAGCATACAAGGTTTGCTTTTGGGTCAGCTTGTTGGAAATGTTAAGGAATGTGTAAGTTTGATTTGACTGCATAGTCTTTATTTTAAATGCCACTAGCTTACAGCAATTGGCAACATTAACAAATGGGATTTTTTTTCCTTTTTTTCCCCTCTATTTATCTATTTTTAAAACAGCAGTACCAAAATACTATCCTATTATGCTCATCAGTTGCTTAAGGCTTTCTGCTAGGTCCCTGACAGCCATTAAAGTAAAGGTGGAGTGAGATCTGATGTGGGTTCCCAACAGTTGCACTGGCTGCCATGCCATACTTGCATGGCAGGAGATGTGATTGTAGGATCTTGCATCAGATCCCATTGTACTATATTGCCCATGCAGGGCAAGCCCAACCCCAGGCACTCCCTGTGCTGCCAAGGGAGCACACCAGTGTGCTTTTGCTGCTGGAGCCCCATTAGGTGATGGGAGTTCCCAGCCGGGCTGCAAGCCCTGATCCATCTGACTGGGCTCTGAGCTGTGGGGGAGGCATGATGTGATTTTTGTTGGGGAACCCCAGTCAGCTGAGGGGGGCTTCCAGCCTCTGGAGCACATGAGAGACTTACAAGACTGCTGTGTGCTTCAGAGGCTGGGCACTGGCCACACATTCAATTAAAAGGCTTGATAAGAACCACAAAGCTATTACATATAAGGGGCAAGACAAGTCTCTCACTGGGATTGTAGAGGCAGCAGCAGGGCACCAGACTACCAAGCGTAGACCCTGAGATGGTGCAGAGGCACTTAGAAGGACTGGATGCGTTTCCGTCGGCAGGCCCGGATGAGCTCCATCCGAGGGTACTGAAGGCAATGGCTGTTGTCATTGCGCAGGCACTGGCGGGAATATTTGAACACTCATGGTGCACGAGGCAGGTCCTGGAGGACTGGAAAAAGGCCAATGTGGTCCTCATTTTCAAGAAGGGGAGGAAGGAGGACCCAGGCAACTATAGGCCAGTCAGTCTCACCTCCATCCTAGGCAAAGTCTTTGAAAAAATTTATCAAGGCTCATATTTGCGAAAGCCCAGCAGGAAAAATTATGCTGAAGGGAAACCAGCACGGATTTGTAGCAGGTAGATCATGCCTGACTAATCTAGTCTCTTTTTTATGACCAGGTTACAAAACTCCTGGATGCAGGAGTAGGGGTTGTTGTCGTATACTTAGACTTCAGGAAGGCCTTCGGTACGGTATGCCACCCCATGCTGGTGAACAAGTTAAGAGGCTGCGACTTGGATGACTGCACAGTGTGGTGGATGGCTAGAGGGTCGTACTTAGAGAGTTGTAGTGGATGGGTCAGTATTGACCTGGAAGGGTGTGGGCAGTGGAGTCCTGCAGGGCTCGGTCCTTGGACCGTTACTCTTCAATGTCTTCATCAGTGACTTGGATGAGGGAGTGAAGTGTACTCTGTCCAAGTTTGTGGATGACACAAAACTGTGGGGAGAAGTGGACACGCAGGAGGGCAGGGAACAACTACAGACAGACTTGGACAAGTTGGATATATGGGCACAAAACAACAGAATGCAGGAAAGCTAATGAGACTTTATCATGCATCAGCAGATGCATGACAAACAGAACCAAGGAGGTGATACTTCCCCTCTATCGGGTGCTGGTCAGACCGCAGTTGGAGTACTGTGTGCAATTCTGTGCACCGCACTTCAAGAGGAATGTGGATAACATGGAGAGGGTCCAGAGAAGGGCCACTCGTATAGTTAAGGGCTTGCAGGTCAAGCCCTATGAGGAAGTCTAGGGCACCTGGACCTCTTCAGCCTCCTCAAGAGAAGGTTGAGAGGTGACCTTGTGGCTGCCTATAAGTTCATCATGGGGGCACAGAAGGGAATTGGTGAGGTTTTACTCACCAAGGCGCCCCTGGG
>JAGPOW010002742.1:16817255-16860670 GCA_030014935.1 Caiman crocodilus | reverse complement strand
AAGGCGTGGCAGGAGAGAAGGTGGGCAGCTGCCCCAGGAGCAGGTGTGCGGGCCACATTTTAGCCCGGCCCCGAGTGGCCACCTGTTACAGAACCCCTCTACAAAAAGGACGTAGACAAATGAGAGTCTAGTGGAGGGTAGCACAAATAGTTAGGGGACTGGGGCACATGACTTCTGAGGAGAGGCTGAGGGAATGGGACTTATGTAGTTTGGAGAAGAGAAGACTGAGAGGGGATTGAATAGCAGCGTTTAACTAACTGAAGGGTGGTTTTGAAGAGGCTGGAGCTAGACTGTTCTCAGCGGTGACAGGTGACAGAACAAGGAGCAATGGTCTCAAGTTGCAGCAAGGGAAGTTTAGGATGGACAGTAGGAAAAACTTTCGTACTAAGAGGGTAGCAAAAGATTGGAGCAGGTTACCTAGAAAGCAGTGTTCTTAAAAATCCTTGGAGGTTTTTAAGATCCAGTTAGACAAAACCTTTGCTGGGATGATGTAGTTGGGGCTGGTCTTGTTTTGAGCAGGGGCTTGAACTAGATGACCTCCTGAGGTCCCTTCCAATCCTGATTTTCTATGATTCTGTGGTAATACTTTTAGAAAATACTGCACAACCATTGGTTTTGGTCAAACATATCCACAATAATCAAAAAAGGTAATTCTACAGTCTGCCTGCCCTAGTTCTAATGCCTTGGTTCCAAAAAAAAGGATAAATTTTCCAGGCAGTTTCTGTAACCTAGAATTAGAAGAGTTTTTTTTCAGATAAGTCAGTTGCTAAACTAATAATTTTATCCTATAGCGTTTCATCTTTTTATTGAAGTAGAAACATATTCATTATAATATAAACAACTCTATCACCTCAGAAATGATCAGAATAAATTATGCTCACTGCATACCACCTATGCTTAAATCAAGTGGTTGGGTGCATTTTGTGTAAGTTCCGAGCTGTAACTTTTCTCAGTGTCTATTATAAAAAGACTTTTCATGTATTATAAAAATAAACTATTAATACATTATTTTCTAGGACTATCATGAAAGAGAGTGGTTTTGCAAGGTATCTTCATTCAGCTGTTCTCATCAGTGGAGCTATGCTCATTTTTGGAGGAAACACCCACAATGACACTTCTTTGAGTAATGGCGCAAAGTGCTTTTCTGCTGACTTTCTGGCATATGACATAGGTAAGCACTGTACCTAAGATTTTTTTGATCAGTTGAGGTTTAAATTTCACAGACTTGATTTATGAAGCAGAATGACTATCTTTGTTAAGAATCTCAACAACAAAAACGTTTGAAAAATGGAATTTAAAAGTTTTTCTTATCATGTGTAATGGAACTCATTTTTTTTTTTTTGCAGTGTCACTTCTGTCACTTTAGCTTGTCCTTGTTTAAAGTACAAGCTAAAGATTAGGTAAAATGGAAAGAAAGAGGTTGTTTTCTCTTGATGACATAATCAGTCCTCTCACTCCTCCACTACCTCTTCCTGCCCACCCTGAAAATGTTGCAAATCACAATATAGTATCTTTTTCATCTTAAGATCTTTGTTTAGACATTTTCTTAAGTTACTCTTTTCCAATAGTTATTACATTAGCATTTAAATGTAACCTGACAATCAGGGAATTTAGGTGGTATTGAAAATTATTTGTTAAGATAGTGTTCACTTTCTTGCCATGTTAAAAGTCCATAAAAATAAGAAATGAAAGATGTCCTCATAATTTTAAATATTACATCTTGTTTCAAATAATGTTTAAAAATGGCTTTGAAAGTTTTGGAAGTGTTGTGGCCAAGTTAAATGTTGCAGGCAGTATTAGCATTACTACTATATCCAACCTCTCCTCCATACTAAAGCCCTTCCATAACACAAGTATGTTTCAAAATGTACCTTTTGGGAAGTTTTGTTTGTGTACATCTTTATTTAAGATTACACAGAAAACATTATTTTTAGTGGGCGTTTAATATTCAAAATGCTAACAGACTGTTTGTGATGCATTTAAATTGCAAGAAAAATCTTAAATTGCTGGAAAAAAGTATTTTGTTCTGTTAAAAAAAAAAAAGTTAAACTAAGGACCCAGTCATGCTGAACACCTTTAATTTCTTGTTTTTCAATGGCAATTGATATCTCTTTCATATTCATCGGATGCTGGTTTTTTTCTATATGAAAGCCTATGTACTGCAGCGTGTTAAAGTATTTTCTTAACTAGATCAGCTGCTTGTTTCTTGAGGTGCACAGTTTTTTTCAGAAGACTCACAAGCCAAACCAGATTAATGAAAAGGAACTGTTCTTCTTGGGCAATGTTTTCTCTTTGTGTTTAAGATTTCAGAAATTTCCTTTTCAGTAGGACATTCAGGCTTTAATTTTTGTGGAAATGACCATAAAAAGAAGTCAAATTATTGAGTAAATCTACTATCACAATTGTTTCAATTGTAGCACTTTTAGAGCTGGAAAGGGTGGAATTTATACATGTTTTATTACATAATTAGAATGAACATAAGTGAAATTATAGTAGTCACTATTTTCAACAAAAAAGTAAGATATTAGACCTTAACTTTTCGTGTAGTGTGATGGATTTATGCTGCACTGCTGTCACATTCTGGACCATCGAGCCAGTTTAACTAGTATGGCAAAGACCATCCTAGGCTGCATATAAACAGTAGGGGAGGTTAGGGGGAAGTTAGCTCACATTAAAAATGGCTGGGTTCAAACCTTACATTTAGATCCTTAGTTAGGTTGATTTGAATGTGATCTGTACAGAAGTTTCAGGAAGACTAGATCAATGCAAAAATGCCTGACCGGATCCAAGTTAACTCCACCTCCAAGGCAGTCTAACTTAGATCAGGTTGGCCATTTGTGTGGAATCAGTGACTGAAATTATGGCTGAAAGTATAATCTCAATAACACGAATCTCTAATTTTACAGTTTCAATTCGTAGTTCAGGATCTCGAGGCTTGTTACACCTTACGCTGTGTGCTGCACAAATTTTGAATATTGTTGGTGCTAGCTTGGAAATTGGAGCAGTCTCACCCTTAGTCTAGAAATCTTCTCTGACTGTCTTCCACGTGCGCAGCCGTGACTTGCCACTAGAGGCCTGGTGAGCAGGGGCGGGACTAGGGGCTGTAGATGTGAGTTGCCACTAGAGAGCTGGTGAGCCAGGATGAGTGTCTACCCCTGCTCTACAGCCAGGGGTGTGAGAGTCCTGGGATATTGGAGGACTTCAATTTAGGTGACACGCCTGTGGGGAATGGCCGCACCTTAATGGAACAGAAACTGGGTAGTGTGGACCAGAGAGAATCCTACCCTGGAGTGGCTTCACTTTGAGTGCTTAAAGTGCTCTACTTAATGAGCGCTTAAAGCCACTTGACAGTGTTAATGTGTGAACAGTCCTGAGGTTAAAAGCTCAAGGAGCTTCCCAAAATTACTGTGTAAGAAGGCCCTCAGTGGGTGCTATAATGTGCTGCTTCTAGCACCATGAGGGGCTTGTTCTCTGATTGGCCTCAAAGGAAACTCAGGATTTCTGAGTGTTTGAAAGATTTATATATTGCAGAAAGTTGAACTGGGAAACAGTTTGAGTATAAAGCCTCATTTTCAAGGAAAATGTCCTTGACTGTATGGTTCTTTTACTCAGGTTAAACAGTGTCTATTAATCCATTTGCAGGAGAGGTTGGTATTGATTAGTTTTAAGTGTTTCCCTTCTCCTGGTAGAAAGGATGAAAGCTTAATTTTTGCATGTAAAATCCTGTCTTGTATTTGCTGCACTTACTTACACTGTGCTTTATTAGCTTTCATTTTTTCTATTAGAGGACTAATGAGGTTTTAAGGTTCTGAACTGTATCCTGGCTCAGCTCATCTTTTGCTTTGAGAAGGTTGTGATAATCTTTGATTTATGACAAAAGTAACCGTTCTGTTCTGAGTAATTTGCCAGGACCTGGCCTAGAAGTAGACCTAAAAATGTAAAGCAAACAAATGTTTCTTTGAAATAGTTGCATGTAAGTTGTCAGGCTCATGTCAGATTTAGGTTTGGCAGGATTTTGAGCAGTGATACATTTTAATTCACTGTTAAAGTACTTGTCCAAATTGTCCCCGAGTTCAAAACAGAAGGTTAAATGTGTGTGCACCTATGTCAAACATAACATTCATATTTTTCATACAGTGCTTTAAGAATGGCAACTGAAATACAAGGGTGTTTCAAGCTGAACCTCGAGTATTCAGGAGTGAAAATAGGACTGTGTGTGCTTATTACAGCAAGAAAGCTGGCATGTGACTATGCAATTTCTAGGGTTAGATGAGAAAAAAGGTTCTGACTCTCCTGACCATTATCCTCAAACTTGGTGAGGTTTTAAGCCTTTTAATAGACAAGCAGGTTGCATCTCAAATGGAGTGTGAGGAAGAACAGTATTTTGCTTAACCACAGTTGTCAGAGCTGCTTGATATTGATTAGTAGTCAAAGTTGTCTAGAAGACATTCTTTACTGGTTAGCCTAGAGAAGTGGATAGTGGCTTGGCTGGAGAAAGTTGGAGGGAATGCACTGCTAAGGAGTTTAAAAATGTACTAGTATGCTGTTCAAAATGTATATCAAGGTAAATTTGGTAGCTATTTTCCTATCCAATGTGCACTTGATCACCCTACCTCTTTCCCAGTAACTGATGCTTATAGGTAGGGACCTACCAAAATCGAGAAGGCAGATGGCTAACTTCCTAGGCAGAACGTGGGGGCAGCCACCCATTTTCCTGGACTTAACATGGCCGGGTCTCCCCTCTCCCTCCCCCCCTTACTGGCTAAGGGGCCCTGGTGGCCCTGCCTCCATATTGCTGATTGGTGAGAAGGGTGTCCATCATGCAGCTCCACCCCTCGCTACTGATTGGTGGAGAGGGGTGGCACTGCGTAACAGGCAGCCCTCAGCCAGTCAGCAGTGAGGGGTGAGGGCTGCAGCCATCTTGGCTGCTCCCCTTTGTTCCAGCAGCCCCACTCTTCCCCCTGGGGACCGTGTAGCCAGGCTGCAGTGGCTTTGGGGACTTCCACTGGGGAGCCAGTATTTTATTTTTAGTAATTTTTTGTGCATTTTGTGGACGTTGTCTGATGTCACGGACAAAGCCCGATTGTGTGATTTCCATGCAATTGTGAATTGAGTAGGTCCCTACTTACAGGCTTTGGTATCTGAAGCAGATTTGTGTATGGGGCTCAGAATGGTCTGGTAAGTCCTGGTGAATAGGAAGTATGAGTCTTATACCAGTAAAGGATAAATCTGTTAGGAAATCCACGCTAGTACTATACCACAGGACCAATCTGTTAGGTTTAAGAAATATGCCCATGAAGTATATAATAAAACTCAGTGTGCTTTTCTGTTAGGTTCAGGAACATCTTCTTCTCATTTATGTCTGTGTGCAGAAGGTAGGAACTTGTTAATTAAAGTTGCAGAAAAATGTTGGTGGAGGACTGGGAATTATACAAGAATTATTGGCTGGCTTTGAGGACCAGTTACAGAAATAGGATGAAATTTAATAACATAAATTGCAAGATCATGCTCTTAGGGATATATAAGAAATGTTGGTATAAGTTGGAGGCTTATGATATGGAAAAGACAGAGGTCTAGAAAAACTTAGTTGCATTACTTAATCATAAGATGCTTGTGAGCCATCAATGTGATGTAGCCATGAAAAAAGCCAAGGTAATCCCAGGATGTACCAAAGAAGGTATTCTCATAAAGATCAGGAAATACTACAACCATTGCACAAAGCCCTTTTAGACCTCGTTTGGAACGGAACACAATTCTCTGGTTAATCGCGTTGAAGAAAGATGACTTCAGAATGAAACAGGTGCAGAGAAGAGTAGCTAGGATGATCAGGGGAATGGAAAGCCGGTTTTATGAAAGCCGGTTTTATGAAAAGACACTAAAAGAACTTGGCTTATTTAGTCTAGCAAAATGTAGCCTGAGAGGAAACATGATTGTTGTGTATAAATACATTATTAAGGTAAATATCACTGAAGGAGGAAAGGTACTTAAGTTGGAGGACAATGTCGGCAAAATAATAACTGGGTAAAAACTGTACGTCAGAGGTGTAAAATTGTGGAACAGTCTTCCGGTATTGAGGGCATACGTTCTAGCTAGTTTCCAGAGAGAGCTGGATGAGTTTCTGATGGGGATTATATGACATGGTTACCTACAACAGCAGGGGAATGGACACAGTAATCCCGGAGGTCTCTTTCAGTCCTGTGTTCATAATAACCTTGCTATTTGCTCTAAAAAAAAAAGGTACCACCCACATTTACAACTACTGTTTTAAAAGTTTAGGGTTATAGAAAGCCTGCTGTTTCAGTTGGCCATATCAGATAATCATATTTTTTTCATATGCCCATCTTATACAAGACTTCCATGAAGTTGTTATGCTCCATCTGGAAACCACTTAGCTTTTTTGCCACTATTGTGCACATGGAAAAGCTGTTCTAGAAGGTAACACCTCTCGATTAGAACAGGGATCAGCAACACACAGCTTGTGGGCTGGATCCAGTCGGCAGAAACTTCGGGGCTTTCCCCATGCCTCTGCTGGGGCTGGGCAGTGGGGAACTGTGCCTACACCATAGCTGCAGGCCAGAGCTGTATTGGCAGGGAAAAGCTTCCAAGAACACCATCATGGTGGTGGTGGCAATGGCAGCTGCACTGGAACGATGGCCTGTCTTGGACCTAAACCAGGTTTGTTTCAGCTCACAGCTCTACAGGAAGGAAAATAGTTGCCTACAACATTCTTCTAATTTCCAGTCCAATTTTAATCCTGGCAAGTTTCTACAAATCGTTCTTTAGCTTGGTGTCTATGTACTTATGCAGAGGAAATACAGATTTAGAGGTAACACTTCTAGATGAAATCCAATGTCATCCTTAAAAATAGCCTTGCCCACCACTTCCATGGAAATTTATGAATAAATGTACATAATTTGCAATAGTATCGGAGAACTAACAAATCTAGATCCTGTCAGAGCAAAGCAAATGGGGGAAGATGACTTGCAGATATGATCTGCTAATATTTTGCTAATAGCTCCTAAATATTGTAAATGGATCCATGTCACAATGGTAGGAAGTTTGGATTGGATGCACACAGGGTCTGTCCTAGGTCCACTGCTGTTTAGCATGCTTTTCTGTGTCAGCGCTCAAGGCACTAGAGGCAGGTGACAAAAAATGAGAACATTGACAGGGTTTGGAAAGTAGGTCATATGAGAGAGATTGAGGGATTTAGCTGTGCTCAGCTTGCAGAAAAGGTGCTTAAGAAGCGACATGATAGTCTTCAAATACCTGATGGGCTGTCATAAAGAGGAGGGAAAACATCTTTTATTTCTTGTTGCATAGTACAGGGCATAGACCCAGTGGATTGAAGTTGTATCCAAGTAGTTTTGGATTAGATAGCAGGAAAAAAACTTCACTTCTAGACTAGTGAGGCAGTGGAATAGGCTGCCTGGGGAACACCATCATTGAAAATGTTCAAGAGGTTGGACAGGCATTGGTCAAGGATGATCTAGGTGTACCTATGCCTATGATTTGCTGTTGCTATTTTAAGTGCTTTTGGGCTTTTCTGGTTGCAGCATGAGGTAGGGAATAAATTTTTCCCCACCTCCTGATATATGTTGGTGTTTTTTTAAGCCTTCTTCAGAAGCATTGTGTGCCAGCTGCAGCAAAACCTGGGGATCTTGACTCAGGTGTACTGGTGCTTCTGCTGGATCTTAAACCTAGAGGTTCCTGGCTAGAGGGTCTTGTCCCTCTGCTTAGGGTCAGACCAATTGCCGTATTTGGGATCAGGAAGGAATTTTACCCCATGTCAGATGGTATGGACTAGGTTTTTTTGCCTTCCTGTGTAGCTAGCAGTGTAGCCCTCTTCCTGGGATTTCTCAAGCCTATTTTAACAAACTTTGCGGCACTATGATGTTGGCCACCATGGTCCTCCCTGCTTTGTGTGGTAGATTAAGGTGTTAAGTCTTGTATTGTTTCAGAGCTGCCTGTGTAGTTTTGCTAGGAAGTTAGACAGTGGATTTGTAGAGGATGGTTTAGATTGGGGTGATCCTGTCTCAAGATAGAGCTTGGATGTCTTAAGCATACTCATGGCAACTCACTCCACATTTCCACACAGTCTCACCCAGGGATCTCAGATTCATGTTGAATAGGAGACTCAACAAGATGGTGACTAGACTACTGCAAAGCTTTGGTCATCGGGGGGGGGGACCCAGGGTCTTCCTGAGCAGAACCAGTTAGGAATGGTCTAGTGAATCACATAGATATTTTATCAGCACCACTGAAACACCTGATAGGAGCAGGGTACAGTTTCCCCTGTTGATATCTGTGAATATCATTGACCAAAGCCACAGGCATAGTCTATCTACAGTATCTGGAATGAAGGCCCGACTGACAGGGGTGTGTAGCAGGGAGGTGGTGGCTGGTCTCACCAGCCAGAGGCTAAGCACACTGCTGGGGTGGTGGGAGGCAGGCATAGCAGGGCTGTGGCTTGCCCAAAGGGATACACAGGGCCTGCAGTGCCCTCAGGTTCCTGTGTTGTGTGCCCTAGGGCAAAAAATGGCTGCTGGCTTTTATAGCCTGCAGACAGGAGCTGCCAGTGAGGCAGACCAGCCCTGGAGTAGGAGAGGCTCCCAGCCACTACCCCGGGGGGTAGCCTCATGCTGGCCCACTCGTGGCTGGGCAGACCCAGTAGCAAACTTGGTCGCATCTTCACATGCGCTAGTGTGCGTTAACTAGTTAAGCTTAAATTTGCTACCTGCGTTTGCACGTAGTAAATTTAAACATGATTAAGGGAATTTACTGCACAGTAAACGCACATATTAACACGTGTTCACTTACTGCGGTGAATTAGGCAAGCACGCAACAATGTGACTCGTGTAAATGCACTCACTGTCTCTGTGGCGAAGGGTAGTGTGCTGTTTTCTGGCTCAACCAGGCCATTGACAGAGTGATGATCAGGGTGAGCAGGAATATCTTCCAGGGAGGTCTGGGATCTATAGCGCAATCCTACTCAACAAATGAACTTAGGCATCCAGGCTGTTCCCTTCCGTACTAGAATTGTTTTTGTCTTCAATTTATTGTGTTACACATCATAACATTTTTTTTGTGATGTGCAGCTGGTCTTGCACAGCATTTTGTATTGCACACGTGTAACCTCAGCAAAAGGGGCCTCACAACAACTTGAGGACAAGATATATTTTACATATTGGCATGCATTTTTATTTGCACTATTAAAATAAATATGTCAACCAAATAATTCATTTGAACCAATTATTTTCAATGGTCATATTTATTATTGATAATTAGCTATGCAAATATAGGAATGTGTTCGAGTGTAATAATATTGGAAACATTACATCTCAGGAGATTTTCATTCTAGTCTGTGAAAATATACTGGCACTGTCTTTTTAAAATCGTCATGCTGTATTATTTCTGTTTTTCTAGATAATTACAGGAGTTAACATAGCATCTGCATTTTCTTACAAGTCACATTTGTCATGCATTATTAAACTGATAAAGTAAAAATGAAACAGATGTAATAATTATTCCTGTATTTAGAAATTTGTGTAAAGATTAATTAGATACAAACTTAATCTTCTGTTCCATTCATTTGGCCAAATTAAATGCACACCATGTCACAGTACACATTAGACATGAAAATATTTCTCTTCAGGAAACTAGAACAAACACTAAATCATTGTTTTACTGAAATTTAGCTCATTATAGAATGGATAGATTTAGAGCTTTGTTTGTTTTCCTGACGTGTATCAGGAGTCTCAGTTGCAAAACCTGACTATCATTTACTGCAGGTTCCCCCCTAGAAAAGGGGTTGTCCAGAAAGAAGCTGAGCTTTCAAGATGAAACCTGTACTGTTTTCTGGAACACTTTCAATTACACCTGTTATCACACGTGACCATAAATACACGTGTTTTTGACTTCATTGTCAACAAAACCTACTATTGTATTTGTGTGCGATTGTGTTTTAAGGACATTTTCAGGAAGGTTAGATATTTATTGCACATAAACCTACTGGTGAAGGCTAACGGTAAGGAGCACCAGTAAAATTTTTTTTTGGCTGGTACCGATAACCGATTATTAACCACCCATATTGGCTGCTGCTGATCCGATATGCAGCCTGGCAGCTTGGAGACCAGCATCAGGCTGGCAAGTGTCTGGGGGAAAAGGGGAATGGGGGCAGGGGGAGGCAGATCAAGGCCCCTATGGTGAGGGAGAGAGTGGGCCTGGGGCAGGGGCAGCCAGGGCGGGATGGGGAGCAGGACAGAGCCATGGGTGTTTTGTCTGGAGGGGAGGGGGTTGTTCCTGGCTGCTGCATGCACCCCCAGGGGGAGAATGGGAGGCATGTACCCCCAGGATTTGTGTGCGGGGTGGGGGTGGGCTGCCCACTACGGGCTCAGGGCCAGAGGCTGCACCAGTCTCTTCCTGGTGGCGGGGGCTGGACCAGGGGTACACTTGGGGTGTGTGGAGGTGGGGCGGGTGGCAGCAGTGCTGGGAGGGGCTATGGTGAATTTTGGGGTGCCTGCATCCCCTCCCTAGCACCACCACTGCCTGTCCTGAGTGAAGCCCTGGCCCAGCCCCTGCTCCCCCCCCAAGAGTAGGGTTGGCACTGGCCCTGAGCCCGCAGCAGGCAGCCCACTCTTGCCCCATGCACAAATCTGGGGGGCACATGCTCCCCATGCCTCCCCTGTGGGTACGCACAGTGGCAGGGAGCTGCTCCCTTCTTCCCCCTGCGGCTCGGTCCTATGGCCCACCCTGCCCCAGCCAGGCAGCCCCAACCCCAGCTGTACTCCCTCCCTCATTGTGGGAGGCCTCAGTTTCCCCCTCCCCCTCCACGCTCCTTTCCCCCACAGATTTACTGGCCACATACTGGTCTCCAAGCTGCCGGACTGCATTCCTGGCTGCACGCGTTCTGGAGCTGCGTGCATGCACACAGCATTTATTGGTGATATTATTGGCTACATTGGCCAAAAAGAACCAATTGCCGATAAGGTCAATTTTCCTTTTATCAGTGCCGATCCGATATGGACTGACGTATCGGTGCACCTCTAGCTAAAGGCTCAGAAATCTGAAAATGTTAGGCAAGTAAAGCGATTAGGGATATAAAGTAGCACGCTGGTTTTCTATCTGGCTATTGATTATGCTACTAGCATAAAGAGCAATAAAAGTACTAATTGTTAATAATTAATAATACATGGTTTAGCATGGATTAGGCTATATAAATGAGGACATTCCTATATTTTTGACTGGCCCTGGTATTTTATTCAGGCTAGGTAAGGTGTACGTTTTGTGCTTGGTTGCTTATTGTACTGGAGGTGGAGGACTGTGTAGTCAAGTTAGTAGTAGTGCTGACAGCTGCTTGTGGCAGGCAGAAAGAGCAATCTTGCTGCTTTTTAACATCATCCTGAGGTCACTCCAAGTGGGTGCTAGTTTACAGCTGGTTTTCTGATTCTGGGTGTTCCTTGTCTACTCCTACTTGTCTGTCTTCACAATTTGCTTCAGTTCCAAGATAAAGGAGGTAGGACTGTACAGCTGCACCCACACATGTGTGAACATTTGTTTTCCCCTGGTGCACACTTTGTGCTGCTGCTCGTTGTCCCTGGGGAACTCCCATGCCATGAACCCTCTGGTGCACAGCAGGTTACCCTGAGTGGGGTAGCAGAGGCTGGCCAGCACTGGGCTGGCCCCAGCAGTCTTATTTGCAGTTCTGGCACTGCAGCAGCATCAGCTATCCTGTCATGCGGAGCTTGGTCAGCAGCAACAGTGTGTCTCCGGTTTTGAGTGGCTCACGCTGCCCCCACGTGCTCTGCTCCGCTTTTTTAAAATTTTTTTTTCTTTTTTTGACCCTTGGATAACCAGGGTTCAACCTGCCCCCTCCCCCTGCCTTGTGCTGCTCCTTTGCATTGCGCAGAACAACTGAACATGCAGTATAAGGCGCCGCAGATGCATATCTCACGGCTGCACTTGTCTGGATGCGGTCTGCGAAGGTCCCACCCACACGAGCCACAGCCGTACAGAATGCAAATGAGAATGCTCTACAAACTGGTACCCTTGAGCTCCAAGACTATAGCATATTGGACAGGAATCTCCCAACCAGAACAAGAAACCTAATAGGTACGTATGGAAAATCACATACGCGTGTACCTACTGAACATGCATGTATAAGGGAGGCAGTTACAGTACAAGACAGTCTGGTTATTTGTGTGTTCAATTTTTGAGTCTGTACGTGTAATGACATCGAATGAATGCAAGCAAAGTATTCAGCGGTGTGCCTATATTGTCAGGCCCAGTATATAGAATTGATAGTGTGGATTTATCTTCCAGAAAAAAGGTTGCTCCTGAAATTTTTCTCCTCTTCTCCTAGCTCTCCAGTAGCATTACATTTAAAAAAAAAAAAAAAATCACGTACCCTGAAGAAATTAAGATTCAAAGGGCAGAATCCAGAGTATCACCACTGACTTTTAAATTTTAAAGGCACTGGGATAACAAGGTAATCAGTTAGGATACATATTTAATCATACTGAATAAGAAGCAGAGCCCCCTTTGTTACTGCTGCTTGTTCATGTTTGTGAAAAATTGATACATTTCTTTGTACTGATGGCCATAAACTTTCAATGGGCACTTCAGTCTGCCTGGAGTTTTGGGACAAAACCAATCTGTCAGTCATTGACAGCAGGAGATTTCCCACCTTTTTAAAATGTATTAATCTTTTTAGCCAGAGAGGCAGGCTTAACCCAATGTCCTCAATGCGTTGTTTTTTTTTTTTGAGGAAAAGTATCATACTTTATTTCATGTACATATACCAACAATTTAGCTTCAGTCTCAGGAATGGGCACAAGCAAACAAGGAGTTTGTTTGAAATATTTTTAATGGAGTTATTTATAGAGGCTGGTCTTCAGAGTGTTTCTCCCAAGAATGTTTCTTTTGGGTATACAAAGTAAACTAAGCAAAACAGTTAAGTTTTTGTAGCATACTATTCTCAACATATTAAAAGATAAGGAATTTTCAGTTTCCCCAGCACTGAGTTCTTCTTTAAGATGCAATTGAATTCTGGTCCTTATAGCAATAACTAGGTGAAGCCAGTTCTGAAGATAACGTCCTGTTTTCTATTTCTTAAAGTAGGCCCCTTCATGGGTACTATTTCCAACCCAAACCAGGTTTTTTAATGTATTTCTAATTATCATTTGTATTTTTAATTCAGTAAATACTGAAGTTAAATATCCAAGTCTAATCTCCCACCTTCTACTACATTACTTCTGCTGAAGTTTTATCCTATGTCATTTTGATACGTTGCATAACTAGCCATCAATAGAAATAGTTCAAAATAACAATTCTTAATGCAAAAGTCTCTTTAGAGAGACAATTTATCATGATTCATTCTTAATGACCAACTAATGTTGTGTAATGCTGTTAAGCTTTCTTCTAAGATGTTTTGTTTCCTTATTTTGCTAGAATCTGCTTGCACTAACTTGTTTTTTCAATGTAATGTGGTATAGGGTCTTAGATATACCTAGAGAGGGGGAGTTGAACAGTAGAAATTAGGGGTAAAATGACGTTACAGAGTAGTAGATGGGTAAACAAATATCTCAATTGCTACCTGACGTAACTATGCTGGCAGTGCCTCAGTGTTGACTTAGTTTCTTCCATTTGGGATGGTGGTGCAGCTATGCCAGCAGAAGACCTCCTCTTGGACTAGGAGCCACTCTGACAGCATAGCTATAATGGCATAAGCATAGCGGCGGAGACTCCATTGTGTAGACGAGTTCCAATAGCAAGTGACTAGAATAGATGAGAGTGGGTGATGCTGAACTTGTTCGTTAGGGCTAGGGACATAAACCAGTAAAGTGATCAGGAAGCATATATGTAACCAAATACGTACACTGAACTTCTGTCGTTTTACATAAGTTCAGTGCTTTCAAAATGGCCAAAACTAGTTTAAGATAAACCTGGATGGATGTAGTATCAGACTTCACTGATTTAGATTAAATTGGTTTATTGAACTTCTGGCCCTCCAGATTCAAGTTAACTCACAATCGCCCAGCACCTCCTCTGCAAACCCTACTTCACAGGGTGGTTGGGCTAGTCTTGGCCCAACCTGTCTGCCCCAGCCGAGCAGAGAGCTGGTGTGTAGCATCCTCCCTGGCTTCTGGCCTGGGTCACTGCAGGCATGTGGCTACATTTCTGGAATCAAAAATGAATGTCTGTTCACTTGCTTATCAGTTCAGTGTATACAGGTAAGACTAACCTGCAAAGATTGAATTGACTCAGCCTTGGGCTTTTTGATGGACTGTATTTAGCCAAGATGAAGTAGCACGTAGAAGATGAGAAACCAGAAAATATAATGAAAACTGAGAAGTAAAAAGTTGATGATTCCTTTTCCTCCTCTCCTATCTTTCAGCTGATTGGGTCCTAGCCCCAAGTTTAATATCCACATTAGGATGCTGTGGAGATGTAGGCATTTTGTGAAAGATGCTACAGTGTTATGTAGAGTTATGGAAAGCACAGATGCTGCAATACGCACAATGCTCAGTCTACTCCTTTTCCTGTCTTGCCATCTTTGTTAGCCAAAGCAAGATATAACACCAATACTAAGAACTGGTCTTGGGGAAAGCCAGCCTTCCTTAAGCCAGTAATTCACACCATCTGACCTACCAGGTCCTGGGGAAGATGATCCTTTCACTTTGTTCCTTTTTTGTCCATTCAAAGGCCATGTCCACTGTGGTCCTAAACTGCTTACAGTTTTACCACCATCACTTCCTGAACTGAATATTAGGAAAGTTTTATTTGCCTGTCAAATCTTTCTAGCATAAAAATGTTAGTGTGCAAAACCAATTTCTAATTAGTACTGAAAAAAAATCTTAGAAAAAGAGTAAGCAACTTTTTCTTAACCACTCTAAATACTAATGTAGGCATTGATGGTTCATTTACCAGAAGAGGAAAACATGTTCTTCAGATTTTTTTTCGTGTGTGCAAATCTCTGCTGTGCTTGTTTTAAAAAAATCAATCAATCCTATCTTCATATTTGAAGTACCAAGGTACTCTTGATAAACACTACTGTAACAGCAAGCGAGATAAAAGTTAGGTCACTGTTTTGAACTGTTAATTAACTACTTTGGTTGGCTTTACTACCCACAGGCTTTATTTAAACAAGCACTTACATGTGGGTTGGTACCATGCTGCATATATGGTTGTAATAGCATGCTCAATCCAATGGTATTTTGTAACTGTTGTAGCTTCAGTCTTCTGAATACGTTGCGTTTATTAAAGTCACATTTCTATAGGTAATAATGGGAATCTGTTTTATTTGTGATAAATTAGCCATGACCAGTTTTTAGAGGATTGATTGTAAAGAAAAGGAAAAATTTGAGCAGAAAAGCATTGCTGTAGGACATAGAAGTTCATAGTGGGTTGAGTTCTGCAGTGAACCTTTCTGTAAAAGATTCATGGAAAAGGAAGGCGTATTATGGTGTAAAAAAAACTGATTCAAGAATAGAGGACAATGTGTGTTCCAAAAAGGTGAGTTTTCATGTTGGAATAAGAAGGAGAGTGCCACAGGGATTACTTTATGGATCCTTTGAATTATTTTGAGTAGCAAATAAATTGCATAGAATTACATACTGTTTGCAGATATTTCACGAACAGTAAAAGAGAGGCTAAATTTGTCAATAAATTATTCGTGACAAATTAGCTATTTGACTGTTGTTGGTGAATAGTAACATTTCAGTGTTGGCTAGTGTCCTTTTTTCAAAAAGCTAATATACGTGTAGAAATTTGGAATAGACATTCTCAAGAACTACACACGCATACAAGCAAATAGAGACAGTTTAACCCTTCCTGGCCTCTGGTAGGTTTCTGCTGTCGCCTGCGGCAGAAGGTGAAGGGAGATGCAGTCAGGGAAACCTCTTTAGTTGCAGGCGTTATATAGAAAAGCCATAGACTGTGCTGTGCTGCTACCTTACAAGGTCTGGAAGAGGAAGCCAGCCGGTACAAGACCTGTAGAGCTGTTGCAATTTTGGGTGGCAGTTGGGTGACCTATATGACTTTTTGCTATTTAACTGAGGAGATACTTAAAATGTTAAGTTATGCTGAGGGCTGAGACCAACCAAAAAGTCAAGAGTCAGTGTGGTAAACCTCAGAAGGTCAGACATGTCCGGCCGTACAATCTAACTCCTTGCCTTAAAATATATCTTGTTCAGCTGTGGTCACATGAAGACAACCTCCACTGCAAACATAAACAATAAGCAAATGCTCATTTAGACTAATTGACCTCCTGGTAAACCATGAATCTTTTCCATTTGGTGTGGCTCGTCAGATCAGTGGTTTATTCCACCGGGCTCCATCATTGCCCACAAAATCTCACCTCTTGTGGAGGGGGCAGAGATCTTAGGGATGTAGGTTGTAGCCGTGTTGGTCTGAGGATATTTAAGTTGGTGTAATAAAAGATATCGGATTCACCCAAAGAACCTTGTCTGTCATAGAATGATGTGACACTTCTCACCCCATTTTTCCTCACTGATCATCTTCCTCACTATCGAGGCTAAATTTTAGACAGACACATGGCTGGGATGGCTTAGTCAGACGTGATATTGCCTAGATCAGGGGACTGAACTAGATAACCTCATGAGGTGCCTTCCAGCCCTACTTTCCTGTGAGCCCAAAACAGACAGCATGCCAGTACAATATAGTTATTTCAGTATTTTAATGCTTCTAAATTTGTGCTCATGTGGTGTCAGAGACGTAGAGTGAGTAACTGAATTGTAGAAAGCTGAGCAGGGAACATACGGAGTTTTTGGCATTGGCAGATCTTATAGAGATACTTTTAGTTTTGGTCCAAGACCCATCAACCTTATCTAACTGTAGCTCCCAAAACCTTTTATCTGGATGTTCAGGGGTGAAACTACTGTGAACTTCCAACCCCAAGCAGGCAGGCAGGGAATGAG
Source organism: Caiman crocodilus (assembly GCA_030014935.1). Classification (NCBI taxonomy): domain Eukaryota; kingdom Metazoa; phylum Chordata; order Crocodylia; family Alligatoridae; genus Caiman; species Caiman crocodilus. The sequence goes on along the minus strand of JAGPOW010002742.1, from coordinate 16,843,733 downwards.
AAGAGCCTTGTTTTTTCTCTTACTATAGTATCATTTCCACTAGTTCTTGGGGTGATGCACCCATCTACTGCCACCTCCTAACTGTCTCTAAAAGGAAAGTGGTAATTTATCTCTAAGACCCTGAACGTGATAGGGCTAGTCACAGGCTGAAAGTTAAAGGCATGCTTAAGTACTTTGCTGGATTTGGGCCAGACTGCTTAACACGTTGCAGGATCAAGTTGTACTGAAGTCAAATTAATGTGGACGTTTAATTTATATTAATGTACATGTTTTTGTAGATAAATTAAACTTTTCTATGTTTTGGCTTTTGTCGCACTTTCTTATGTTGCTAAAATATTGTCTGTATGTGTGGTCTAAAGTTGTATGCATCTTAGAATTTTTTTTCAAAATCAGATTTATTGTATGTTTAGGGAATAAAATACTTGTGCTTTTACTTTTATTGGTTCATGACTGTTAAAATCCAAGAGCTGCCTATCCTGGGAGATAGGAAGGCACTAATTTTTGGGATGATCCTTACCTTTTTCAGTAAATCATTTGAAGGCAGATGGCAACTTAAACATTCAGTCCAATGTACAGCAGTCAGTTGAATTGCTCTATGTTCTGTCCTACCTACTTGCTTCTAGGATAGAAGTAGTAGGTATCAGCTACTGTGTATAACCTGCTGTCTCCTATACCCATATTCAAGATTCAGGTAGATCCTGCACAGCCCCACAGTAGGATAACAGGTTTGTATGGCTGCATATGTACATGATGGATTAACTATGCACATACTCCACAGTTAACATATAAGGTACTTATCCAACTGTACATATTATCTTTTGATTGCATAAATACAGGAAAATATCTATTTAGATATTTTTGCAAAGTGCATGCAGGTTTTCTTAATTTTTGTCAGTGTCAAAACAGTTTTTGTAACAGTACTGTAATAATGAGAAAATCAACAGATATTTAACATTTGGCTATTTTATTTCAATGATCGTTTTCTATCATTTGATTGAGTATGAATAGTTTTCATGGTGCTTATTTTCATTTTTAGCCACTTACTAATGTATAACAAGGAATCCTTGTACGCTCCAAGTAAAACTTATTTGCCAACGTATCTTAATATCTGTAAAAATAAATCAGGAGCATATTATTGTTAACTTAAGCTATTACTTCATAGAATCATTGCTGAGTCTAATAACAAATAAAACCTGTAAAACCCATAAAGATCTGACATATAAGTCAGGAATAGTTTAAAGGTCTTTAATAGCTGTCGTAAAGTGCATAATAAAATGTATAAGGAATAGAATACAGTAAAACCAGACAGAAACTTTGAAGGTCTCTCTTCTGTATGCGAAGTGCAAAAGATGTTCTTTATGAGAAAATGTAGCTATTTGGTACAAATGATGATAAAATAACATGTAAAGACTCATTATGTAACCTTATATAGGCATATAGTGTTCTTTTAACGTTTATAAAACTTTGTAACACACAAAATTCAGGGTATTCTAATCTTTTACTATGTCTAAGGGCAGCAAGATGGTATAGGGAATTGTGTGTATGTGTGTGTGTACATGTATGTGCATTTCAGCAAAAGTAGCAATGCTGGCTCAGCTCCAGTTATAAATTAAAGCTGACCCAAGACTGCTGTGAGTTTTACTGGCTGCCAGCGGCTCCAAGGTTGTATAAGAGTTAAAGGAAGACCTGCCATTAGAATTGTTCCCAAGCCATACTTCAAATGTTAGCTTCAGGAAGGAGGAGTGGTATGGGAGCCATTATGCTATCTTTGAACTGCTGAAAGGTTTCCCTACATTTGGTTGATTCTCCTGGGACTTGCCTTGCTGCTATGCTATGTTATAAAGCTGTTCTAATGCCAGGGAAAAGTCTGGTTCCAGATCATAACAGAGTTTTTCTTTTATTATAATGTTTTAAACCTTACCAAAAATAGGAAGAGAGAGAGAGACTTTTGGGCTGGGGACAGACATTCAAAAAGCCTGAGTCTGAATTGATTCAATCTTTGCAGGTTAGTCTAACCTGGCTGGGCTGAACCAGTTTGCAACTGCGCAGACATTTTCCCTGGACTGAGGAAATTCAGGAACATGCCTGCAGTGACTCAGCCTAGAAGCCAGGGGGTGCTAGATCAGCCCTCCCATCCCTTGTAAAGTGCTGAGTGGTGGGGGGCATGGCCAGGCCCTGACAGGACACTCTGATTAGGGAAGGGTGTAAACCCCCACCCTGATTTGCACCATCCCAGGCTTTTCCCCGCTGGCTGCTCAAGGGGCAGGAGTGTTTCGAGCTGCCACTCTGAGGCAAGGGAGTGTGTGCAGTGTATGCATCTGTTGATGATATGAAGCTTTTCGGTCTCCTTCTCCCTGCTTCCTTATGCTGTCTACAACAAACTGACAGGCAAGCAAGCCAGTAGGGAGCTGATATGTGTTTATCACCTTGTCACAAAACAATAGTCTCTGTCCATTAGTTCAAACTCTTCTTAAACAGCTTATCAGCTGACCTGTTGATTAGCTCCAAATGCCCCTAAGCAGTCACTGTTCTGTCTGCCTGTCCCAGTGACCATTTTCAAACTGGTTTATGTTTACTGACCATCTGTTCTGTTACAGGTTTAAGCCAATTTTTGATCACTTAAACTGGTTTATGTGTAATGGCTGTCCCTAACCCTAATAAGCTAAAAAGTACCTGAAGCTAAAAAGTACCATTTGTCTTTGTGTTCAATAGGAGAGAGAGAGAAAACAAAATCGTAGTTTTTGGAAACAATTGAAACTTGTGCTGCGATAAGAAGCTGTCATATGTTTAAATCTAGGTATCTGACACCAACTGTATTAGTCCTGTTGTGCTTGTTTGTGGCTCTGCCATGAGCCCAGAGAAAGGGAAAACATTTTGTTAGGCTGCCTTGAACAAAGCAGAAAGTAAATCACTGCTGTTTCAATCTCATACCCCCTTCTGCACTCACCCGGTCTCATAGAGGAAGGTATCTGGGCCAGATCCACATCTACTACAGCATCCTTTCCACAGCTGTGCTAGCCAGCAGATCTAAGGATTGGAGCACAAGTTCAAGCCACACTGCTCCACGCCCCATCCTCTTTATCCAGTTGTGTGAGATGAGGAAGTTTGTATCATCCCAATGAATTTTGCTTTTTTCCCTGTACTGCTTGATATTTGTGGCTGGTATTCAGGATCAAACAAGTCACCTCATGCTGCCATATGAGATGGGTCAAAATTTGGCCGTGTGTGTTTGTAGAATTTTCTGCTTTACTGTCTGTATGTAGGATATAAATCAAATGTATAAACTGTTACCTGGTCAATGCTGTATGTAGTACTAGCATTACTCCCGATTCACAAGGAATTAATATTTTCTATAGATGGACTTTTTTCATAATATCCATTCATTAAGGTATTTTCTGAAATTGAGGGAACATAAGGGAATTGCTCACACAAACTAACCTGGAAATTGTATGCATGGATAGGTTATATTACATAGCAGTAATGAAGTTGAGGGGGGATGATCGGTTTTGTTTTCCTGAAGTGTATCTTGGCTTTCACAAGTTTGGTAAATGCATTGAGGGACATATTAAGCAGAGAAAATAATGCATATTTCAGAACTCTATCCCAGACTGCCATCAGATTTGAACTCTGTTGGTCTACTGAAATCATTTTGGTTGGATTTGGGCATCATATGCTTGGGACTATGAAGAGCTCTTACATATTTTTCCACCTCTATGTCTGCATTCACAAATTGACTCGCAAAGGATTTTGAGATTTGTTTTTTTCACTGGGTGAAAAAAATACAGCTTTGCTAGTTGGCCAACTTAAGCTAATATCCTAGTGAAGAGAAGGCAAGTAGTATTCTTCCTACAGATTAGCAAATTGAAATAAAGTCTGTGAGGGAGCACAGTCTTTAAGTTGGCATGCTAATTTATTTGAAAACTTCAAACTGCTTTGTCTTCACAAAGAGCTTGCATTAACTCCAGTTAAGAATAGCTTCTTTTTTTATTTCTGCCTAGACACGACCAGAGAGCTCTATCAAAATTTCATATCTGCTGTATTTGTGCTCTGATCAATGTTTATAAAGTAAAATGGATTAAGTCTTATCAGGACCTGAATGGGAAGCTTGCAAAGATAATGAAGTGGCCCAGAGAATAGCGCTGGTGGTTTGGTGATTTAGCAGAGACAGTGAGCTTGCTTTTCGGTCAAGAGAAACCTTAAAACAGAGTCTGTGACTACTTGTGATGAATTTTAAAAAGCAGTTGCAGTGGTGTCACTTGCGGTGTACTAGCCAAATTCTGACATTAGTAACTATATTCGATATGCCTTAATTATTCATTGTAGTTTCAGTTGAAAAAATGTTTCTCTGGGTGTTGTAAATGCCACTTTCTAAGGTTTATGGGAATGTGGGAAATATTTAGACACTCCCAGTAAGTGTGTGTGGATGGATGGATACAAGTAATGTTCCTAGAGCAGGTCAAGGTGCCCCATGTTCTTCTCCAGCTATGGATACATTTCAGGGCTGTCTCTGTAAAGAGTTTTGGGATCTGTCCTAAAAAAAAAAAAAAGAAAAAAGATATTGTTTATAAATGCAAGATGTGTCTTTAAAATACATCTTGGCAAGCCTTGTTAGGATGTGGATTCTGCTGGCAAGGACCCAAAGATTGTATTCATGTTAAATCTAATGCTTTACAGTTTTAACTCTGAAATGGATTTTTTCCTCTTTTAACTAGTATACATATTTAAAAACTCTTTCCTATCTGGAAAGTTCTAGGTTTAACTGCCTCCTGAATCTGACTTTGACTTCACTTGCAATCTACATATTGTTTACGTTTGTTACTAAAAGTTATAAGTTTTCTTGTAGAAAATTGGCATTTCCAAAATGATATGTCCTAATTTCAGTCTTTGAGAGCACAACATTGTGCTTTATGAAACACTGTATTTAGTAAAAGGTATATGTTTTTTCTTCTGAATCACAGCAACAAAAATCTTTAATTACAAATGGATTATCAGTGTGCCGTCCCAAGGAGAATGTAGAGCAGCAGCTGCAATGGATTAAATTTTATGTATTCTTGAGCACTTAAGTCATAAATGTAGCTCTGGCACAGCTCTAGTAGCAATTAGCTGTTTATCACTGTAGTATTAGAAAAGCAAAATTGTAATAGTATAATGCACTAATTGCTTCATTTAGTAGTCAAACTCAAGCTTGTTTGTGTTTTAATGCTGCTTGGGGATTCGTTGTTGTGTACGTAGGCTCTGTTTGTGGATGTTACACCTGTAGATAAAATTTATTTCATGCTGTTTCAAACAGGTCTGGCTTTATGTTTTGCTGAGAGTAGGGACTTTTTTATTATCAGAATAAAGAAAAAAGATTTATTCTATGTGGAATAAACTGGAAAATAAGTTTGCTAGTTTTGCGTCAAACTTTAACAGTATTTGATTTGCTTTCAATCCAGAGTCCTAAAATACAAAAGGGTCTGTGGCATCCATGGTGCATATTGTGAACAAGCTGTACACTTCTTTGTTCACTGAAAAGAGCCAAAAATATTTGTAACTTTTAATGAGATGAAATCCAGGCTATAATCTTATTGGGAACGAAATTTTGTTTGATTGTGGAGGAGAGAGTAATATGACTAGCTGTGAGTGCTAGCCTTGTTCTGCTCTTGAGCGCCCCAAAACAATTCTGGCAGAAGGTAATATGTGTATGTATGTGTGGCCATCTGGCTGCTTTATTTAAATTTCTGATTAAAATTGAAAGTCAAACTTCCAAGTTAATTGGGTCTCTGGCAACCAACCATCCTGAAATGGCCCTTGAAAAAACAATCTGAGCAAAATTTCTCATCTTCCAACTGCACATTTTTGTTGCCATCTATCTTTATGAAATTACTTCCATGCTTCCATTGCACACGAATGTGGCCAATACAACACATAAAGAAGTGGTGCTTTCTATGCTACCTTTTAGCTCCCTTCCCATCCACAAAGTTAGAATGTGGCCAAGAAGAGGGAGGGTAACTGCGGCATACTGCTCTGCTTCCTCACGTGACTCAGGAGTACCCGGGCAGAAGAGAGGCATAGATTTCAAAAGACATGTTTTCTACCTTCCTGAAAAGAAGTCATATTTTCTGAGAGATGGACTGTGAGAAAGTAATTGTTAAATATAATAGCATTAAAGGGGATATAAAATAAAGACATGGCTTCCATTATGATGCTCTTAAAGAGAGGAAGTACTATTTTTGACACATTATTTCTTCATATGAAAAGACTGTCTAAAGGCTGGGCTTAAATACTGAGGAATTAAGAACTGTAGAAATATCTATGATAGATGATGGTGGAGAAAAATGAAAACTTTTTTTCTCTTGCATAGAGAGATAATTGGGACAAAACAATAAGATTGGGACAGAACAGCATAAGATTGATAAATACAGCGTAATTCTGATTATAGCACTTTGTTTTGCCATCTCTTTCTCTTATTTTTAATAAAAAAATAAATTTGAATTTTTAAATTTGAAATTTGAGTGTGTGGATTGGAAAATAGTTGTGAAAATTAGTGAAGATTCTGAGCAATGGTTGGAATGTGCATCTCACCGTGTCCATAAGAATTAGAAATGTTGAGAAGGAACTTGCAAAATGACCATTGCATCAGCTGTATTAAAAATAAATTAAGTATGGTGGCCTCCAGTGATCATCTGACTTTCAGCTTTGAAAATAATTTATGTGTAATTCAGTTGTCTGGTCACATTCTTCTGAGCTAAATACAGACAGTCAAACTGTCTGAATGATTCAGTCTTTGCAGGTTAGTCTAAACTGTGTGGATTGAATCAATAAGCAAGTGAACAGACAAAACATTCACTTTTGGTTCCAGAAATGTAGCCACATGCCTGCAGTGGCCTGGGCCAAGACCCCAGGGGTTGCTAGACAGCCGGCGCAGACAGCTTGAGCAAGGCTAGCCTACCCACTCTGCAAGGCGGGAGCTTGCGGGGAAGGTGCAGTCCTCGGATGCTGGGGGACTGCGAGTTTAACTTGAATCTGGAAGGGATCTGGGACAAGTTCAATAAACTGATTTAACCAAAATCAGTTAAATCTGATGCTACATCCACCCAGGCTCATTTTAAACTGGTTCTGGACATTTTGAAAGTGGTTTCTATGCACTGAACTTCTGTTGTGTTACATATTTGAATTGGTTTCCAGTCACTTGTACTGGTTTATGTGTAAATTCTGTCCCTAGCCAGGAGGTCACATCTAGTCCAACCCCCTGTTCATAGCAGGACCACCCCCAACTAGATCACCCTAGCAAAACAAAGCCTTGGTTGAATCTTAAAAACCTGCAAGGATGAAGGTTCCACCACGTCTCTGGGTAACCTGTTCCAGTGCTTTACTACCCTCTTTGCAAGAGAGTGTTTCCTAATATTTAGCCTAAACTTCCCTTGCTGCAACTTGAGACCATTGCTCCTTGTTCTGTCACCTGCTACCACTGAGAACAGTTGAGTTTCATCCTCTTTGTTACCTCCAGTCAGGAAGGCTGTTATTAAATCCGTTCTCTATTTTCTCTTTTCCAGACTAAGTAGCCCTGTTTTCTCAGCCTCTCCTCGTAAGTCATGTGCCCCAGCTCCCTAAACATTTTTGTTGCTCTCCGCCTTCTTTTAATAACTGTTGTTTCTGGGTTCTAATTCCAAATTTCCTTGCAGACTCCATGATGAATGGATTTTGATATCAAAGATGACATTTTTAGAGCACCCTACAGAAAGCATCAGACGTCACAAAATTCAGTAACAGTCATTGCTTGCTTTTCAACAGGGTTGTGAGAGGAAGAGGCGATAGCATAGCACCACTGCCTCCCCTTTTTTTATACAGTAGTCTGTTGATTAGAGTGAAAGACCCAGGTGTGCCACAAATTAACTTTGCTTTCCCCGAGAGTTGCGCTGATCCCCTTACCATGCCCAATCTACTGCTCTGCTTTCTGTTCCCTTCCCAATCTGAGACTATGCTGTCTGCTCCCTCCCCAGTCTGCCACATTATACTTAGAGGCTACTTGTGCCACCCATGCTCCTGGTTGGCTATTCCTGCTTTAAGGCATTACAAATGGTTGTCCCCTCTAAATGACTGGGTAATGGAGCTCCTTCACTTCTTTTTTTTTTACATATCCTTTAAGAACAGTAGACCTCATGTATATGTATTACAGAAGACTATGAGTACGTGAGGTTACATGCTGAGTCTATGGCAAATGTAACTGTTCCTAAATCTCCAAAAGAATATATTATCTGTACAGTTGCATGGATACGCACAACACTTTGCAGGCAGAGAAAAATTGATACTCCCTGCCCTGAGTTTAACAGCTAAATTATTCTTGATATAGGAGGGATAAACAAAAGGTAGAAGAAGCGTTGACAGCAGTGAAAAAATCCTATTATTTGTCCATTTTATTAATAGTGTATGGGTTTTTGTAGTAAAGTTTATATTAAATTCAGAGAGTTGTAGAATTTTGGTATGTTTAAATATTCAGGCACTGCCATGTATAAGAAAAAAATGATGTTGTATAAAAACAAATGATATGAAATCCTTTACCAAGCAAATAGTCACTTGGTTAGCTCCCTGCATTTCACATGAAGTAATCTGCACTTCACAGAGTAGTTCTGATCAGGAATTTAGAGCTCAGCAAAAGTATTTTTCTAGCACAATGCTCTGTTCAATGTTCAGTAGTCATCGAGAAGGCTAGAAGAGATAAGAGGAAAGGCTATTTGTAACGTGGGTTTTTTGTTTTTTTTATCCTGTACTTTATTGAAAAGACCTGCCAGTTTGACAAATAACATGAGCAAGCTAGGAATTATTATATCTCCAGCCTGCAAGGGTTTCTTATCTTAAAACCAGCTTTTAATATGTTTTTATGGTTTTCTTTCAGTGTTAAATCCTACCTTTTGTTAAAAGTATATAAATACAAAAATCATTTGGAGTGTTTTTTTCTAGATCAAGTGAAAATATACTGTGTGTGTTTTATTTTAAATGTTTTTCTTCTGTCACCAAATACATACATCTTCCATATGCTTAAACAAGCTGCTCCTGCTCACATGCACTGAATTATAGCAAAAGGAACTTGAATTTACAGTACAGTGTAAAGATATTGCTTGGATGCTGTAACGATAAAATATGTGTGCCTTGTATAGCTTAAATGGCAAAATGTTCCTGAAATAGAAACTGAATTCATAATTGTTCATCACTTTTATTTTCCAGTAAATAATGTAACTCTGTCTGAAGCTCTTGTGTAATTCAAATTCAACCAGCACATCTAGTGCATGTGTTGCACTGTGATGTAAGATACGTATATCTTTGTACTTGATATCATGCTCACCTTGATCTAGCACTTGTGATGAGAAGTAATTAATTGCTGCCCTAATTTTGTGATCTTTGTTGAAATTGTTGTTTCAAGAACAGCTACTGGATGGCATCTCTCTAGAATACTTTGGTTTTCACCTCTCTAGCTGGGTAGTGAAAGGTGTGGAAACATTAATGAGATACATTAATAAACAAAAGATGATTATGGGGAAAGAGAAATTTGGGGATGCACTGATCCATACCAGACACTGAACAAAAACTTGTTTTATTTCTTTCTGTTCAGGGTGGTAGACTGATTCTGAGTCATTGCCAGATGTTGCAGTTACTGGCATTTAGATGTCTGTATGTTAGATACTGCGTTTACTTTGGCAGTAATAGAATATGCTTTCAATACCTACCTCTGTTTCAGAAAGAGAGACTAATTGATTTATCTGTCACAGACATGCTGACTCACTGTTGATTCTTATGTTCCTCAGTAAAAAACTTGACCTCCTTTAACAGTTCCCCTGTCCTCTTTTTAAGGGTTTCCTTGGCCTAAAGACAGGTTTCTTGGATTCTGTGGTCTCTGGCTATAATTGCCGTTGTTTCCGGTCAGAAACAGTTAATTTAGATCAGTGCTTTGAGACAACATTTTTTCAGTTTGATTTCTATATAGCACACTTTTAAATAGACTCGGTTATTAGTGTAGTAATATAAAGCAGCAACAGAAAAAGCTGGTCTGGGTGCAATTCCCTACATTGTCCTCTTGCTGTAGCTACCAGAGTCTCCGATTCCCCTCCCTCTCCCAGTCTCTGCTCCCTGTCCTCAGCCCTGGGTATGGGGAGACATGGTATACATGTGGGGCTGAGGGAACACGTGGCTGGGGGCGCTCCCGCCACAGTGCTTCATGCCCCCCAGACTGGCAGTGCATGGTGGGAGTGAGCATGTGCCCCTGAATCTGCATGGGGCGGGCTGGGCTGGGCTGTGCTCTGGACAGGTGGCAGAAGGCACTGGGAGCGGGGGCTATGCCCCAGCAGCAGTGCATGTTTGTGGGTACTTGCACCTGGATTAGGGAGGGGTTGGTGGCAGGGGCTATGGGGAATTTTACGGTGGCTGCAGTCCCCCCATAGCCCCTGCTCCATCGTGCTCTTTGGGATGGGCCAAGCCAGGGCTGCGCTCCGGGCTGGGGAGGGGAGGGTTAGCCACCTGGAGTGTGGCCTTGGCTCCTTCCACCCCATGGAACATAGCCTCCCAGAGCGCCGCCTGGCTCAGCCTACCTCGTGCAGATCTGGGGGCACATGCCCGCTCCCATGCCCTCCTGGACTGGTGGAGCACAGTGGCGGAAGCCCTCTCACCAAGTCCCACAACCCCCTGCCCTGGCTGGCCAGCTTGTCCCAATCCCTTTCCCTCCCCGCTCCACCCACAACAATAGACTTGCCAGCTGGAGGCAGCTGTGTCCAGCATGGTGAGGACTGCTACCTGTTTAGTGTATGGCCAAATCTCTGAAGTGGCGCCGAAACTTTGGATCTGAATTGGCTGAATCAAATCGCGACAGTGATTCGAATCTCCTCAAATTGAATCATTGTCCCTCTGAATTGGTCAAATCTGAATCCAAAGCGAATACTTGCTGCTTCGCATAGCCCTAATATATAGGCTTCTGTTGATTTTAATAGGAGCTGTCATAACATTTCAGTTTAGAGAATTTGGCTCTCGTTAAAGGTTTATTTAAACTGGAAAAGTATCACTTGGCTCATTTTGACTGTAAGTGTGAGTAAACCACATAATCTACCTGTGTGTAAACATGCACATGCGCACGCACACACACTTATGCACACACTTTTTCCAGAAAATACATTTACATCAAGTTTTTTTGATTTAAGAGACTAATGTACAACTGCACTTTATCTGGTGCTAGATTGCCCTCCACAGTCCTATGTACATATTCCCATAAACTCTTTAAGTATAAATTCTTTAGTTAATAATTACCTGAGAATCTTATGACAATGAAAGTGTCCCTTCCTTGGATCTTGACTTTCTTCATCTGCGTTTGATCTTTAAAATGTATACACTTTTGAAGGTATATTTTTTTTCATTAATGCTTGCAAAATGTTTAGAACAATTCCAGGCATTAAAAATATTAAAAATATTTTAATAGTTTTAAAAAACCTAAATATCATCCTATGTCCCTCCTTCGTTTGTTAGGTTTTCTCAGTCTCACAACACACTTTTCCTTTTTAGGTATGATTATTTAAGAGCCTTTTACCTGAATGATCATACCAAATCCATTTATCCTTGATAAAATACATTTTCAATGGTATTATACATCTCATCTTTTTAACTTTACATTAAAAATATGAAGCATGTCTGCAACATTATAAGTGCTTTGCATTGCAAATCTAATTTACATATGGGTCCAAAGATGACCTTAATTACGTAGTCCAAAAAATTAATTCCCTGAACAGTTGTTAAAGCTCTTAAAAATAGGTCAGCATGGCTTCATGTTAAATAGTTGGCCCCTTGTGTGCTTTTTGCCCTCCAACCCATGATAATACAATATTTCTCTCTGATGATTGCACTTGTGGCATATTCATACTACTGAACAGATATTTTTCTCATTTGGATTCCCTTAGCTTTAGATTTTAAATTCTCAAAAATAACACACTTTAGATATTCTGTATGAAAGAAAAGATCACGAAGAAGGTGAGTATTACTAAAGATAAGCATATTGTCCTGAGATTAGTAGGGGCAGAGTATCAGAAATTTTACGTCCATTACTGTGCCTTATGAATATGTATCAATCAATAGTACCACTGGCATCAAGAATTAGGAATACAAGTTATACCTTTTAAACAATGATCCATTTGATGGGACACACCAAATTTTACATTCCATTGGGAGCATGGAGTGACTTTTGCTTTGAAGTTCCTCCAATTTTCCTTTGACATTTGAAGTAGTAATTATCAGGAGGAGTAAAAATATATATTTAATGGGGTATTTCAGTGCATTTAAATTCTTACAGGATACAAATATATCTTAGAGCAGAAGAAATATTTGTTTTTCAAGAGGGAAGCATAAATTAGCATTGGAAATTGTGCTTGAAAAATACATGTTTCAAAATGTTGTTCTTCCTTAAATATAGCCCACATGCTTTTGACTTAATTTGGGTATTTACATATGTAATATATTTTCCTAAAGTCTCTTGAAACTGTTATAGGAACTTACATGCTTTCCTTTTGTCTTTCAGCTTGTGATGAATGGAAAATTTTACCTAAACCTAATCTGCATCGAGATGTGAACAGATTTGGGCATACTGCCGTTGTCAGTAATGGGTAAATGAAGCATGTTTTAAACTGCTATGACTGTTTTTGCTGGAAGAAAAACTATGATGAAAGTTAATTTTACATAAAGCACAGTTCCGTGATGTACAATTGATGTTATTTATTAGCATGAATATTAGTCCTCAAGAACAGCTTTATATATGCAGGTCATTTGTGCAATAAATATTTTTTATGAAGTAGTTGAGGAGCATTGCAGCAAAGTCCGTGACCACAGGGGTGGCCATGACACCCCCTGGTGGGTGTGTGGCCCCTGCCTGGCTCAGGTTCTAATGTAGCCCTTCCTTGTTCACTTGCCTGCCACGCTTTAGTCTTATTGAAAGTTATAAGAGGGAGGCTGCCTGTTGGCTCTGAGTGAGCCTGAGCCTTGTATTGACCTCCACTGTGCCCCTCCTGGGTCCCTGCAGTCACAGTCCTGTGCTCCCCCCCAGGTTAGTAGACACTCTCAGCCTGTTGGTTCCTCTGCTGGGCACTGTGGCAATGTGGGAACTCCCTGACTAGCCACAGTGCTAGACTCACCTGCCCTTGGGCACACTGCCCTCCTTTTTTTGCCTGCCATGCCTTGTTGTCTCATTGTTTCTTAATAAGGCGGGAGGCTGCCCTTTGGATGCCCTGTTCTCCTGGGCCTAAATATGCAGCTTCAACCATCCCTATACTGCATCCCAAGCCTTGCAAATGTTCCTAAGATCTGAGCTCTGCTGTGGCCTGAGGCCAGGCTCAACTTATCCCAGTGTTAGGCCTCTCACTTTCTGCCCTATTACGGGCCAGACTCTCCACACCTACTCTGGGCTCTTGGACCCCTGGTTCTGCACACAGCTCCTCTGGCAGTCACCTCAAACCCTCTAGTTCGAGTTTAACGTAAAGCAAAGGCTACTTTCCTGTAAAACGTCTTCTTTCTCTGGCCAGGGAACTTACCTCTGTTCCTAGGCCTGCAGAATGGTTTAGGTAAATCCCAGTCCCTTCAGGAGCCCAGCTGCTGCTCTGCTGTCATGTGCTTCTGACTTCACAGCTGTCAGGGCAAGAGTATCTGGCTTATGTAGCTCCAGCCTGAGTCCTCTTCGGGTCAGGCGAGTCTCCTAGGCTGCTAGCTCCTGTAAAGGAGCAGGCACCCCCTCAGTCCTCTGCTACAAGCATGTTTAGGTGAACACTTAAATCAACCGTGTGGTGGAACTTTTCCCACTGGAGTCAGTTACAGTGCGTTTGAAATTGAACATCAAGTATAGTCATCACCTGGATATAACATGCAGTCTCTCTTTCAGTCAATAACACATTGTAGACTGCTGATTTTTTTTTTTAAAGTTAAACAGTTCTCAGAGGAATTTTCTTTATTGGGTGAAAGATAAGGTTTGCATGAAAAGTCAACGTGTACCAAGAGCTACTAGTGTCGGACTAGAATAACTGTTCCGTAACCCTTTTACAAAATGCGTCTGTCACAGCCCCTTTGTAGAGATGCTCTTAGTGGAAGGAAGCCTAGTGTGACTATTTATGCAGGTATCCTTGTAGCTGAGGGAGAGATATCTTGCATCTGTGCAAATAGCTTTGGCACCTGGTAGATCCCCTAAGATTTGGAGGGTGCAGCTGCCAATCTCCTTATTTGTTCCCCACAGTTTTTGGGGTGTTGTACACACAGGGCGTACAGTGTGAATTAAAAACAAGTGGGAATCTGATCAGGGGATAAGGCACAACGCTGCATTTATTGGAACATAAAACCTGCAACATAAAAAGAATAAACAGTAAGGTTATCTGCTTTACTCATTCCCATGCATATTCATTCATTCATTCATTCATTCATACAAAAGAAACGAGCACTCACACACACAGATAGACAGACAGTCTTGCAAAGGTTAAGGTGTTACCAAGTGCTAAAGTCGCTTAGGTCAGTCTTGTGGCCAGCCAGACTAACCATGAGGGCTGGAGTCAGGCCTGGTTGAACGTGCCCAAAACTCCTTCTTGCAGGTGGAAAAGATCCAGAGCCTTGCCTCTCTGTTTATTTTTTATAGTGATAGCTGTCCATACAAGCCTGTGGGTTCTGCTGAGTCAGACGTGAAGGTCATCCGCCTTGTCCTGTTGTCAGGCTGGGATTAGTAGGACATGAGTTTCTGGCTTTGTAGTCGGCAGTCTTCAGGCAGGGTTGTTGCTTGCTGTCTTCAGCCATCAGGGTGAAGCACGATCTAGTATTTGGATTACCAAATACACATTAACTTCTTAACTTCCTTAACTTCTGACTCGACGTTGCTGCAGCCTTTAACCGTTAAACCACAGAGGGCTATTTTCACCTGCTGCAAGAGGAGTCGTCTTCCTTCACGTTGTCACATACATACATCATTCATTCTTTCATTACCTCTTTTCACATAAGTTAGACATACTGCAAATCTTACGTAAGCGTTTTCCTTATTCTAAATTTACGTTCTAAAATCACGAGACCAATAGGTCAAGTATATTTATGCTAAGTAATAGGAAATTTAAAATAGATGGTTAATTCCAGAACACTAATAATGACTGATTAAAATATTATAAAATGTAAGTTATAACAAGATTAACTTATCTTAATGGGTTACTATTTCATTATATAAAAAGAAAAACAGAAGCAATTAAAGCAATTATAGTTACTGCAATACTACAGGGGTAAACATCATACCTCTGATGGAAGAATTTGTAAGAAACCTTTAAGAAACTGTCTTCTGTTGGCTCTTAGTTGTGGGTTTCACCGTAGGTGGGTATGATTTATAGCGCCTGTTGGTACCATAAACGATGACTCCTTAATGCCAATAATTGTATATCGCCTCTTCTCTGTTATGTTTTAATAATCTTAATATGTAAATATACTTGGGGCTTTTACAGATTTTCTGTGCATAAATATTGTATGACTTTTTCAAAGCGATGCAAGGATACATAGTAAACATTAATAATAATAATAATAATAATAGTTCTTTACCATAAATAACAGCAATAGCTTGCATAGCTCAGCAAACAGAGCACTCAGACTTCACTGATAAAGTCTGTGCAGATTGTTTCATTAGTAGAGGACTGCTTATAAATAAAAATATACTTATTGCCAGGTTTCATAAATTATGGTAAGTGGAATTAAAAAGGTTCATGTTCTTATCTAAACTGTGTTTGATGCTTTAGGAATTCCTATTTACCAAGAATTGCATTTAAGTGGCAAAAACATCCTATTCTATCTTCAGATCTTGTTATATGAATTTGTGATGCATCTCAGAGCCCTTTGCTTCCTATAGCTCCACCAAACTCCCTTCCATTTTGAGGGTACATGATGCCAGAGTAGTATGGATTGATTTTAATTCCAAGTCTGCTTAATTTTAAATGAGAAAGGAAGAAAGCGATGCTTTCAAAACCAAGTTGTCTTTTCTGATTGTTGCTTTCATTGAATCAGATAGTCATTGTCGTCTGAGAAAAATACTCACCTGTTAGCTTCTTTTACTTGCTCTTGGGATCTTCTGTCTAAGAGAAATTTCTCTGTTCCTGTAGGCCATCCAGTCATATTGTTCTGATTACTTCATTCCCAAGAACAGTACTGTTCCTTGAGCAATCTCTCTTCCTTCTTCCCATTCATTTTCTGTGCCACTCTAATATATATCTTTAATTTGACTGAGCCTAAGCATACTCTATTAAGTTTCAGTTAGGGGT
The DNA here is from genome assembly GCA_030014935.1 of Caiman crocodilus. NCBI lineage: Eukaryota > Metazoa > Chordata > Crocodylia > Alligatoridae > Caiman > Caiman crocodilus. The sequence continues at coordinate 16,827,465 of JAGPOW010002742.1, read as the reverse complement.
GACATAAAACCCCCCCAGTGAACCATTAGATTTACAAGGAAATAATTGACACGGTTTTAGAGAGATGTGAATGATATTTGTGTGTGCTATAGAAAACAAGGTGAAGTAACTAATAACATTTTACTTCTAAAGTAGTTATATTCCTTTGCTTTTCTTATAGGTCCATGTATATATTTGGGGGGTTTTCAAGTGTTCTTTTGAATGACATCCTTGTGTACAAGCCTCCAAACTGTGAAGCATTTAAAGATGAAGACCTATGTAAAAACGCCGGTCCAGGGATTAGATGTCTGTGGAACAAAAACCATTGTGAACCCTGGGAATATGGGCAAGCTAATAATGTCCTTAGAGCAAAATGCCCCAAAAAATCAGGTGAGTAAGAGACTTATCTCCTGTTTGTGTCTTGCAGTGAATTATTCTTCTACAGTGTTACAAATAAGTATAAGAATGAGAATGGTAACTATGAAAATGAGCACAGAGAGGTGGCAGCATAGTTATTAGTGTATGGTAGCTGAAGAAAAGCACTTGAATGAGGAATGCCAACAGATAGAAAATAGGGCTGTGTGAAGCTTTGGTAGCTGATTCAGTTTGGACCAGATTTGGCCTGATTTGGGGACTGAATCTCTGAATGCAAATTGAATTGGAAGCCTCCAAATCAATTTGAAGATGCAGGCGATCCCTGCTCGCTGCTGCAGGGAGCTGGACCCGGGCTCTGTGCTGGTAAGTGGGGGATGGGAGGCTGGAGGAGGGGGGAGGGAACCACAGGGGGACTCTTACTCGACCCCATCCCCCGCCTGCTGGCCCAGCACCCTCATGGCTGCCTTGCCTGGCCCCAGTGTCCCGGCACTTTAAATGCCCTCCACCCCAAAAAGCCCTGCACTAACCAGCTGCAACAGCAGCTAACAGGGCCTCTGGGGGCTTGTGACAGAGCCCCATGGTGTGGTGTGGGGCAGTGGGAATCGCCTCTCTACCTGGCATCTGCTTGGCAGCTGTCACATTGTGTGGGTGCAGTGATGCTTAGCAGGGCACTGTGCACTATTCTGAAGCTGGGGCAGCTTCAGCAGTTACCTGGAGCCCAACAGCACTCAGCCCGAACAGCCCCAGCTCCCGGACAGCGTGCAGAGTCCAGCGGCACCCTGCTGAGCTGCACTGCAACCTCCCAGTGCAACAGCTGTTGCTCAGGTGCCGGGTGGGGAGGGCTGATCCCTGCTGCCCCATGCTGTGTGTGTGTGGGAAGGGAGGGTTCTGCCATGAGCCCTCAGATACCCCAGTCGTCGCTGCTGCAGCCGGTGAGTGCAGAGATTTTTTTTTTTTTTTGCTATTTTTTTTTTTAAAGTGCTGGAACTCTGGTGCCAGGCGAGGCAGCCATGGCAGGGGGTGGAGTGTATGTGGCTGGAGCCCTGCTTGCCACCACCATGCCCGTGCCATCGACACTGCCTGTTCGATTCAGAGGAGATTCGGCAGCTGAATCCTGAATCTGAATTGACCAGATCAAATTGGGACAGTGATTTGAATCACCGAATCACTATTTAAACAGTGATTTGAATCACTATTCCCTCCGAATCATCCAAACCCAAATCAAATACTTGCCGCTTCGCACAGGCGTAATAGAAAGTCACTAGACGATTCGAGGAGAAAAGGTACCTTGGTTGGAGAAAGAAGAGGAAAATGACCTTATCAATACCTTTTTGGGTAGAATTCAGGAGAGAGGATTAAAAAACTTTGAGTTTAGACAGGATAAATTTATAGCAATTAATATGAAAAAAAGTGGGGACTGAAAAAAAGTTTAATAAAGGAGGAAATGAGTACAATCTGAGTTGGAAGATATTAATGGTTGAAAAATGGTAATGGAAATTAGAGACTATCGTGTAGACAAAATGAGAGGCATGTGCGCACGACACTTTAAAGTGGGCTGAATGCTTTTGCACCGCTGTAATGGTGTTAGTGTTTGTATGCCTTAGTGGCGTATTGCGCATTAATTCCAGCCGCTGTAAGAAATTCGGTGGTGTAATGCATCTTAAATGACTTGAGAGTGCAGCAAACTAAAACTCCTCTGAGGAGTTTTAGTTTGCTACCCCTACAGCTGCGGAGTGAAGGAGTGGACTCCGTGCAGCTCAGGGGCTTAGCAGGAAGCCCTGCAGGCAGTCTGGCAGCAGCCCAGGAAAGCAGGCTCTGCCCAAAGTGATGAGCCTTATCTTTTTCCCCCTCACCCAACCTTTGGAGTCTGCCTGCCTGCCAGCCTGTCTGAGCTTTGTGCAGGGCCCAGTGCTTCCCTCTGTGGCTCTGGTGCCCCCTGGGACTGCATGAGCTGGGTACCTGTGGCCTGGTACTGCCAGGGCAGGGGGCTGCCGCTGCCATGGAAGGAAGCACCGACTGCCCTGTCCCCCCTCGCAGCCCAGGGACCACTCCGCCTGGTGGCAGATCACCCTATCACTCCCCACCAGAGAGGCAGGTAAGTCAGCGGAGTGTGTGCATGACACAGGGGTTTAATCAGCCCTAAATGGAAGCGGTGTTTTTTAAAACCCATTTTTGTAATTTAGGGCCCCCATTTCATCTTCACACACAAGAAGCATGAACACGAGTCATAGGTTACTCTGAAATGACAAGTCTAGCAGATGAGGATAGCAACAAAATAAAACTTGGGGAACATAACCAATATGGAGATTATTTTCTTTTGCAGAACGTACTGCCTCCTCCTCCCTTCCCTTCCAAAGAACAACCCTTATAAATAGATTGTTAATCACATTTTGTTAGATTGATATTATTATCAGTATTCATAGTCTTACTGTCTAGCCTGGTACATTATTATAACAATTCTATGTGAAACACTGCAATGTATTGCTTACAAAACTATAATAGTGATTTAGAAAATGCTAAGAGTACACAGACTCTCTTAATAGTGTTGTCACTTGTGTTCTGGTGAAAATTTGACCACTGAAGAAATATGAAGTGAAGGCATAGTATCAGGTTCACAGAACCATGGCTAGAAGGATAAGTTACAGATCAATGAATGAAATGGAAAAATACTCAAACTGACTGGTAAAAATAAGTAGAGAAAGCCAAATTATACTACCCTAAATCCAAAGTAACTCCACTTATTTTAGTACAATTATTTTGGGTTTGCATTGATGAAATAAGGAAAGAATTTGGCCCAGTCTGTTTTAAAGTGTATTCTCCTCCACCATGTACTACACTGAGTGTTTAAAAAAAAATTTCAAATTCTTCCGAGTCAGAGAAGCCATAAGAGCAGCCAGAGCACAGATGGACAACACAAGTGTTTCCCAGCGTGACGGTTAGCAGCAAGGTAATTTCTGTATGCACAGGTAATAGATAGGAAGCGTCGTTGACTGAGGGAGCTCGCAGATCTAAAAGGAGAATTGTGTAGTGGGATACATTACATTCACAGCTGGAAAAATACTGAAACAAATGAGGCCTTTTCAGATTTCATAATGAAGTATGCCAAAATGTGGGCCATAGTTTTTATCTGGTGAATACCTCTTTCGCATCATGATAACCACATTGATTTAAATAGTGAGTTATTATAAATTATTATTGCACGTAACTTCTGAATAGCTCAATTGTCACAAGTTAAGCTGTTTCTAAGACAGCTCTTTCTTGTAGTTAATGTGAACACAGGTATGCAGCACGGCACTAGATAGCCAGTATGATACTCATTCTGCACATCTTCCTGTGCAGAACAGTACAAAACAGTTCACTCAATATTTTTTGTAAAGCATGTGTATAAACTACGTAGTGCTAAACTGCTGAACTACTTTAAATGTTTGTTTAGCCATCACCAAATTAGCTATGCCTTTAATATATATTGTGACCTACTTTGCCATTCAATCAATTTTCTCCTGAATTGTCTCCCAATAGAATATAAAGTTGCAAATAGAGTATGATATGATGACTGCTGGGAAAAAAAATATTGGATTACATGCAAAAATGTTGACTATGTAAAACTGTTCTGAAGAACTTTTCTTGTACATTTCATATCTTGGTGGAAATCATTTCATAAGGGATATAGAGACTTCTCTTCTTTATTAAAAAATATGAACATTTAAGAGCAGCAAAAACTATAGAAATTAATCATCATAAATAGTTAAGTTTCGGATGGAAATTGATTCCATGGCAGTTACATGGGCTTTAGGAGGAGTTATTTATTCAGTGTGTGGCTGGAAGGCACCGGGGAGGGCATCTTCACTGCCAGGTGTAGTTTGACTATGCTTAACTTGCATCAGCAGCTTTGAATTCCACTCCGAGTTGGCAGTGGCTGCCTCGTGCCCAGTAGCAGAGTGGCTAGCATTTTCATCCAGGAACAGGAAGTGCTGCGTTCTGGGCTGCAATGATTTGAGCCCTCTTCCCAGACAAGTGTCCTTACCATCAACTTTTGGAGTAGGTTTGAGATGGGCACTCTCTATTCTGTCGAAGGCAGGCAAATGGAATCCACGCGTGTATTTGTTATGGAGCTGTAAAGAAAGCATGGAAGGAGTCTGACTCTGCAGCTCGCCGTTTGTGGCACTCCCCCGGGCAGAGGCATCTTTGGTTCCAATCCGCACTGCTAAAATGCGTTCAGTTTTGTAACCGATGACTGTCTAACATAAAATGCACAGAAAGACCTGGCAGCAGGAGTTAGAAACCAGGACGCTGCCCCCCCCCCCCATTCCCACCCCAAACTTTCTTATTGAGCTGCAGAGTTATATTCATTGTTAACTCTCCTTCTGACCCCTGAGTCTTGCCCTCTTGACTGCCCAGGAGACCACCTTCAACAGTGGGAAGGGAGGGTGATCCCACCCAGAGCTGGATGACTCGGGGAAATGGGAGATGGACTTTTAAGTTTCATTAGGGTTTTGAAGGTTTTAGAGCAGTGGCTCTCAACCTTTTTTTGTACCAGGAACCATTTGTAAACATTAATGGCCAGTCCTGATCCTGTGCCCCTAACTCCCAACCTGATGCCCCCCATCCCCAGGCCCCAGTGTGTAGGGTGGGAGGAGGGGTGCCCAAGCAGCCCCTTGCAGACTGAAACGCTGCCAGCCCTCAGGGGAAAAGCCAGAGTTTCCCACATTTTTCTCCTTTAATGGAGACTCTATTTTTGAAGTTTTTTGGTCTGTTTTAAAATTTTCCTTGAAATCCTTTCCTATATTCTTGCGACCCGCTTTTGGATTGCAACCAATGGGTTGAGAAACCCTGGTTTAGAATACTGGCCAAGAGCTATAAACGAGAGGCTGTTGAGCAGAAAGGGGCATCCCTATTACCACAACAACGTGCCTGTCTTCACAGATAAAACAAAGTGAACGGAGCGGCTGATGTGCAATGCGTGTCAGGTGCTATGTTCCTGACAGGTGCCCCCGTGCTTTGTTCCTTGTTGTTATCTCTGGGCTTTCTGAATTGCCGTTTGGAGGATGCTACCTCTCCCCATTCTTTGTCCACAGAGCTTGGCTACTTAAATTCGAATTCATCTTAATCACCTCTTAACATATCTCCACTGAGTCTTAATGGCTACTTAAATTTGAATTAATCTTAATCACCTCTTAACGTATCTCCACTGAGTCCACCTTAGACATCTAACTTGATCAAACTGATTTACCACCACGGTGCAAGGTACCATGTGAAGATTAAAGGAGTTCCTGTTATGGCCACTGCCACTTCATTTCTGTCAGGTCCTTCCAGTTTATGGTGGGATGACATCCTCGGAAACCACGCTTTCACAGGGTCTTTGATAGTATGCAGTGCAAGTCCTATCAGAAAAGGTTGACGCAGTCAAAATGATCTTACAAAAAGAAATTCCTGAGGCTTTGTAGAAGAGCGATACTATAAAGAGCAGCTCGTTCCTAGCTGTGAAACATTACCAATTGGCCATGCCCTCAAAACGAAGGAGTCCATACTGCACAGAAATTGCACATAGGTGGTGGTGTGGATAGACGGAAGATGACACTACATTTGCTAAATTACTTGCTGGTAAAAGATATTTCCCATTCTTTTTTGTCCTTTTGTCACAGGGCACTAAGATGTGCCTGCTCCTTGAAGGGCAGAAACTGCCAGCGAGAAGGCCCTAGGAGCCAGGCAGAAACCCCACAGGTGCAGGTGGCAGCCGGCTAAAGAGGGAATTGGCCTGCACCTGCACCCAGGCAGCTGACCGGGAGAAGACAGGGCCCTGGGCACACAAAAGCCCCCAGGCTGGGGCTAGAGGGGGTCAGTTCTGAGGCAGCAGCCAGAGGGGAAGGACTTCATACATAAAACCTCCACAGGGATGCTTGGCTGCCTGTCCGGCTGTGGGTAAGACTAAAGGGCTGTAGGAGCTTCTAAAGTACCTGGGACCAGGAGGCACACATTGCCGAGGGAGAAACTGGTGCAGTGTAGCTTCCAGTGTCATTAGCATTATTATTGTTAGCCCAAGGGCTCATATTTCTGGTGGTGTTCAATCTGGTGGACTGGGATGATGCTTTTGAGGAGGAGGAGGAGGCCTCACTAGGGGCACACTACCATACAGACCCCCAACGCCAGAGGGCACAGTGACAGGAGGTGAGAGGACCCCAGTGCCAGAGAGCGCAGCAACAGGACTGCAAAGAGCCCAGCACCATAGTTCATAGTTGGTAGGGTTGGAAGGGACCTGAGCAGATCTGCAAGTCTGGCCCCCTGCCATGGCAGGAGAAAATACTGGGGTCAAATGACCCCAGCAAAGGGTTCGTCTAGGGTGCAGACAGACCTGCACAGAGCTCAGCTCCAGGGAAGGCACGTAGACAGGGGCCGAGGGCCCACTGGCGACAGGAAGCCAAGCTAGACTAAGAGGGACAACATTTGACAAGGCGTGGGGCATGATAAAGGGATGTTTTTGGAGCCACGCATCTGGCCCCTGAGGCTCAAGGTGTCTCAAGAGGGACAGACTTGGAGTAAGTCCTGGCAAGGGATCCAAAGGCAGCCGGATCTAGTGAGGCTCAGCAGGACCGTGACCACACAATCTCATGGGCAGCCTCCCAACTTATTATTTCAAACAATAAGATGTGGCAGGCGAGACCAGAAGGTGCCTGCAGGGCACAGCTAGCACAGTTGCAGGGCCATTACAGGACATCACGGCTGTTTCTAGGGACCCCACCCCATGACACCTTTTAACAGCAGAGAGAAGATGCATTTAAGCATGAGAGTCTGTGTAGAAAAAAACTTGTATTAAATATTTAATATGACCTTTATCCTTTAAGGGGTTTTTTTTTCCTATGTGAAAGAGTAGGTCTTTTTACTTGAGATTAACAATATTCTCCTCATGTGTGCCCTTGGGGCCCATTTCCCCATTCCACTGACATCTAATCTTACAGTGGGCATTGTCTGGATTTTCTTCTTTCCCCTAGAGAGCTCTGCGCTTCATGGGTTTCGTTCCCATTCCCGGATGGCCTGGTGTGGGAGCTCTCCCCTTTGGCTATTCAGCGTGTGCTTGTGTTTTACAACGATGAAGGCGGAGATGTGGCCTTACATATTTGAAAATTAATAAAAAGATCATCTATCTAAATTAAATGCTTTAATAAACCAACAGAGTTTCTTCACATCTTGTGAAGAAACAGGATACTGTGTATCCTATTAAAATGTTCTTTTGAATTTTCTGTGGAAGTCAAACAACAAGCTTTTGATCAAAGGCAGTGCCACTTAAGTCTTGTTCTCTCTTAAAAATGCAAGGTGGATAAACTGCTGAGAGAAATTCAAGTTCCTCGAGTTTGAAAAGCTTTTGCTGAATGGCAGAGTTTTTAAAATATGGAATGGGATAAAAAGTTAAAGATCACATTTGCTTTTGGATAATTCACTTTGGAAGCAAAGGAGAATTGGTCAGTGGTCAAGTATTCAGTCCGATTTGCAAAACAAAAAAGAAAAGGAGTCGTCTTCAGTAAATGACACAAAAGGATGTATATCAGAATAATATGTATTAGAATAATAGGTGGTGGTTATTTAACATTTATAATAGTTTAGCTAAGAAGGACATATAAATAAAATCATATTAGGGATATACTTCATATTGAACATTTCATGAATGTACATTGCAAATGTAAGAAACAGACTCACTTAAATTTGACAGGTTCACTGCTGTACCCTTGTGTGTGTGTGATCCTTCAAAAGCATGTCAATTTACTAAACAATACTGATCAACACTGGTCATATAAAATTAACGTAGTATTTATTTTTCTGTCTGCTAGAAATAGGACCTTTTTCACTTCTTATGATCCCTGCTTGCACAATAACCTACCACTTTTTTTCAAAAATTCACTTAGTTTTTTTTTTAATTTATTTTTTTAATACATTAACAAGAAACAGAATAAAAGACTAGTAACATTTTGTTTGATGTGCCTACTGTTCTAAAATTGGCCTATGTGTTACTAAGCAAGTAGTGTTTCTTGACCTAGTGAGGTCTTAAGAAGCTTCAAATAATTTAAACAGTGTGTAATAACATTAATTGAATATTGTTGATTTCCTATTAAGTAACTTTCTCATTTCAAATTGAAGGTCATGTTTACGAAGAAAAATGACAGCTGTTATCCCAAGTAGTTGTTAAAAAGTGGCAACTTTCTTCTTCCTCTTCATGTTTCATTTTGTCGCCTGTTTGTATTACAGCTGCTGCTGATGATAGATGTTACAAATATGCAGACTGTGCTAGCTGTTCTGCCAATACAAATGGGTGCCAGTGGTGTGATGACAAGAAGTGCATTTCAGCAAACAGTAACTGCAGTATGGTGAGCATTTGCCAGTAGCTGAATACATAGTTAATATTTTTTCTTTATAACCATTAGCTTATTATTTAATGCCATTTTATAAAAGGTCACATTACATTTTCAGGCATTTGAAATATAAAATAAATCACACTTTCATACGTTGTAGAGTTGATATATAAATGCAAAAAATCTGAAAACTGACACTTGTGGTTACATATATTTGATTTCTGCCATCCTTCAACTGAATAACTTCGTATGCTACCCCTAACCTTGCCAAGACATTTTAGGCTCTTATTTGATAAATATAAAGGTGACAATCATAGTGATAATGGCTAGGATTTTTAAAGGAGCCTCGGGGGAGAAACACCTGTGTCCTATTGTATTTTTGTGGGGGAGGTGGAGGGTCTGTCTCTAAGAAGCTGTTTTTAAAAATGCCAGCCAGATAACACAGCAGTTTTAGCATTATAGCTTGTTGTTTACAGCAGAAATCATATACAATCATGGTATGTGATAATTTAACATGGAACAGTTTTTATGATCTATCTATCTATCTATCTATCTATCTATCTATCTGTCTATCACAGTGTCTTGGTGTTTTTCACGGACTGATAAGCATTATTACTTCAGGAAAAATAAAGCACAGTGTTGTTGCATGATTGCTTGGGGAACAAGACCTAGTCTCTTGATTATTTAACTGTATTTGTTCCTTTATCTTTTTTCTTAAAAGGCATCTGTATGATGTATGGGTACTCATTTACTGAAAGATGTCCTCTAAACTAAAAAAAGACATAAAAATCCATAAACTTATCACATTGTAGTATGTTACAGAACACATTTAAAACTTTATTAGTGTATGTTAACTATCATAGCTGTATAGAGATTGAAGCAATGGTAGGACCTAGCACATAGTAGCTACATAGAACGTATTTGGTGTTTGTTGGTGCAATCTAGAACATGCAGTCAGTCACGTAGTTTCTTCGCTTGGGATAAAGGTGGGGTTTGGTATGGAGCTGTGGGCTGGTAAAACATTATTAGACAATGGTTTAGAGTGTAATGTACAAATGCTAGGGTGGGGAAAAAGTTAAAGGCATTAAAAGCCTTGGTCAGTTGGTGGCACATGAAAGAGGTTTTCAGTTGGTCTCTTCTGACTTGCTTTTGGTTGGTGGTCTCATGAAGCTGTCTTCATATTAGTGATGGCCTATGACGTGTTCAATGTAGCTATCTCAACACCATTGGATGGTATTGAGTAACATGAGGTGCCTCATCAGTTTTGCATAGTGGCAGGGTACTCTAGGTTCACAGGACACTCTAATTGCTGAAGTCCCATGCTTCAAGTGCTCCAGCAATCAGTGACTGCACCATCATATCATTCCCCTTCTCCCTGTGGGTATTGGCTAGTGATCTGTATTTGATCAGCTCTTGCTCCTGGGCTTCGGGGAAAGATTGCCACCACTTCTCAAAGAGGATGGTCATGCCGATCATCAGGACCTTTTTGTTGTTCTCATCCACTGCCACAATGTGTG
>JAGPOW010002742.1:16793266-16817155 GCA_030014935.1 Caiman crocodilus | reverse complement strand
GCACCTGGCTGTTGTAGCCTAGCATGGCATGATTCACAGCTATTGTCCTATCACTGAGATAGCTGTCACCAGCTGATGATGATAATATTGTGGCAGAGTTGCCACACTCCTATGCTAGCCTTACAGCCACATAGGACATGGGGCAGGTCTCGTCCATGTAACTGCACCTCTTGTCTTGGTTTCTGTAACAGATGGTACTGTTGAGCAGGAGGCAGTTGAGATGGATGCAGTGGATGAAGTGTCAGTCTGCAAAGTTCATGAAGTGGCTGCTAGCGTCCCAGTTTCAGATGACTCTGAAGACTTCGTCCTGGCTGGGTTTTGCCTTCAGGTTGTCAGTGTAGTTGACCTGCATTGCATCCTCCAGGAGCCTCTCCAAGCAGGTTCTGATGCAATGGGGTGATGGTGATGTGGGTGGCTGATAGGGCTGGAAGCCCCATCTCCTGCTGCTCCTTGTACCATGTCCAGAAGCACTTCCTGATGCACTTCCTGAGGTGCTGTGTAGCATCATGTACTTGGCTACAAAGTGAGGCAGAGTCCTTGCCATGTTGCCCTAACTTTCCCTCTAGTCATTTGCTCAGGAACATGATTGGGTCCTTGTTGGATGGCAGCCTGGTGATCCTCTTGGCGGTTGGTGATGCTGCTTGCCAGGTTGTCAGGGCAGGTCAGGAGGTAGGAGGCATGGGTGACTACTGAGAGGCACAGAGTTCTCCCATGTGAGGCATGTTGGCACTCCCCTGCCAGGAGAGGATGTGCAGGATCTTGTTGCTGGTCTGTAGTGGCAGGTTCATTTACCATTTGAAGAGCTGCTTGATTTCACCACCCGCTTTCTTGAGAAGCATCTTGAGGACTACACTTGATCTTAACCAAAAAGGCCAAGAGAGTTGGCTGACAAGAGTCAAGAGCAGCAGCATTTGAAATTGCAAGACTTTTTGGAATCTTGACTGTCAATTGGAGATTGAAGAAGACGAACGTATTTATGATAAATATTAAAATCTTAACAATTTTATGTCTGTCTCCTGAGTGCTACTATTTGTGTAAACCTTTATTTTTTATGCATCTTTCCTTCCCTAATTTCATAGGCTTTTAAAATAAGAATACATTCGAGGAGAGGGTTGAGGGAGGAAAACATTAATGCCTGCTGAGTTTTTAATTTGCCTGCTACTGAAGCCTCCTATTACTCCACTTTTCACCATACAGCCAAACACTATTAACAGCATAGTGCAAGGTTATGTTATCAGTAAAAGTAATTTTCAGGATGTTTAAAATGTGCAATTTATGATTGCTTTACAGAACTACTAACATATAGCAGTGATTTTACAATACAGTAAAAGTGCATTGAGATGCTCTAAAAACAGATGTATGTCAGAGTTGTGAGCATATATTTACTTCCCTTGAGATTATGAAGTGCCTTAAGACTGCACAAAACATTTATTTTAAAAAATGCAAATCTCTGGCTGTTTAAAAAAAAAAAAAAAGAGGGAAAGGAAAAATAGCAAAGTCAGGAGCCTGTGTGATTACGTAAGGCTCTTGCTCGAAGTTCTGAGGGTAGAAATAAGTAGCTGGAAATAAAGGGTGGAACAAAGCAGCTTCGTTTTAAGGCTTGTTTGAAGGATGACAGAATAATAATGGTATTTTATACTTTTCAACCGTTAGTCTTCAAAGAAGAGAGCATAATTTTCAAATTATATTTCAAATGGCAAAATTGAGATGCTGAGATAACGAGTTATCTCATTGCTGAGCACTCCCTTACAGAACTGTGAATAAGATCTAGGCCAGCATCTCTCAACCTGTGGGTCACAAGAATATATGAAAGAGCCTTCACCAAACTTGAAGTGGATCAGCAAACTTTAAAAATGGATTCTCCTTTACAGGAGAAATAGGTGGGAAACCATGGGGTTTCCCTTGCAGGCTGGCTGAGTTTGTCTGTGAGGGGTTGCTTGGGGGCCCCCCCATGTTTCACATCTGCCCTGCCCCAGCCACTTACCCCCTTCCCCACACACTGAGGGTGTGTGTGTGTGTGTGTGTGTGTGTGTGTGTGTGGTGCGGGGGCAGTGGGTCAGGACTGGCCATTGATGTTTATAAATGGGTTGTGGTACAGAAAAGGTGGAGAACCACTGATCTAGCCATCACAATACTGTAGGGCTCCTATTTGCATGCAGGGAGGCTGCTCCGATGCACTATAATTCCAGCGTGTCGGAGCAGACTTGGTTAATCGAGTCTGCTGGAGCGTGGTAATTACGGTGCTCCAGCATCACGTGCATCAGTGTCCTTGCACTGAAAAATGGTGGCACAGTACTTTAAACTAAAGCTAGTTTGACAAGCTTTAGTTCAAAGTGTCCCTCCACCATTTTTCAGTGTGGGGAGGCTGATACATGTGAACTTTGGGTGCTTTTAATTAGCGCAGTTCTCAGAGCTGTGCTAATTAAAGCACCCCTGCTTCCCAGAGCATGTTTATAAACACCCTCAGTTACTAGGTAGCATTGCCTACAAAATTAGTCAAAAGGCATAAATGGCACAATAGTAACTTTGAAAAAATGTGACTCTGCCTAATAGCTTTGAATCATCTGGCAATCCTTTTGCTGACAGCAGTGGTCTCTGATGGTACAGTGCTTCTATTTAGGGTACAAACAGATGTTGTTTGTGTTGCAGCATCAGCTGTTCCAACACGGCTGATCCAACTGATCAGTAGAAACAGACATGGCTGGAGCTGTTATCCCACAGGATTGGGCCTTTGCCACCCCTGAGTCTTCAGGGGCCTGATCCTGTGGGACAGTGGCCCTGGGTACCATCCTCCAAACACGAGGTATACTTCTGCAAGTGGGGGAACCCCCCCTCCGTCCTTGTTTGCAGACTCAGGCACTATGAATCCACCTGCAGGAGATTCCCAGCATGCATGTTTCCTGCTGCTATGCCCTGACCCAAGAAGTGCAAGCGAGGGAATCCCCATAGCAGTTCCCCCACTTGCAGACACAGGTATCCTCCCTGAAGTACAGGGTTTATCCCCGTGAAGTAGAGGGTTCTTCCTCCCATTCCCATTTTATTTAGTGTAGGAAAAAGAAAAACTAACCTCAGAATATTAACTGATAAAGGCTTAAGTACAGGGTCTTAGAACAAGAATAGACTGACCTCTGCCTTCCTAAATAGAACCATAGTACCCATAGCGTATCGGTACTATACTTGATATATATTGATGATATATATTACTGCATCTTTGACAGAAACCAACTATTTGGGGAAGGTCTTAAACCTTGATAAGCAGGTCTGCTATGTTTGGTTATTGCTGGGTCATAAGCAGGGATATGGGTTTTCTGTTTCCTAGGAAAAACAGAAAAAATGTGGAGTCCCCCTTCACCCAAGAAAACTTGGATTTTTCATTTTAACAGAGAAAATGCAGATTTTGTGCTTTTTGCAGAGAGCTCTCTGCAGGCTGGCAGAGTTCCAGCTTGCAAGGGGCTGGGGGAGTGGAGGGCGGTGATTAGGCAGGGGGCACCATGTGCCTATGTATGCACGTAGCCGCCAGGAGCCCAGCTCCTGCAGGTGGGACCTGATGCAGCAGGGCAGGGTGGGGCCAGGTGGGAAAGCTTGCCGCTGCTGGGAGCCCCACATCACCCTGGCAAGGCGCCCCTGCCCATGCCATAGCAACGGAGGTGGTGGCATCAGGGGTGTGATGCTGATGAGGGGTGGGCAGGGGGGGTGTCACTGGGGCAGGGCGGAGCTTGCAGCGGCAAGGAGCTTCCCTGGTGGGGAGTGAGGGGCACCGGCAGTGCTTGGCGGGCTGTGGCTTGGGAGTGAGGGGTCTGGAGTTGCATGCTGTGAGCAAAGGGGGCAAGGGTAGTTCTGATTTTTTCCATGGTAAAAAACCCCAAATCAAATACCAAAATTCATAGATATTTAGAATTGATTATAGATATTGAGGCACTGTTAGGCTTTCAAATTGTTTAAAATTGTAAATATATCAATAAAACTTTGTGTCCAGTTGATACCTATATATATATAATGGTGTTTCATTTTAATTGTGTTTTTTGGGGTTTTTATCATAGAAGTTGCTATTTTTTTTTATCAGAGGAAACCAGGATCTCTGATCAAATGGGATTTAGCAAATCAATAATCTGAACCATTCCGTTCCTGCTTTTTCTCCCCCCCTTCCCCAAGTCATGAACAGGGAAGATGTGAGATAATTGGAATAAAAGACATACTTGGTCTCAGGTTTTTAGGAGGAGAGAAAAACTAGTCTTTGCAGTTACCATTTGGTAAATGTAGTTTTGACTTGTCGAGAAATAATGGAACAGATATTGAAAACGGTGATCTTTTAAGCACCACCAAGGTATTCTTCGTTCCTTTGTTCCAGTCATACATTGTGCTCTGACTGTCCATTGTGTTGTCTGGGGCTTCAGCATATAGTTTTTCAGATCCTGACTGCACTACTCTTTTATGTTGTCTAGTCACTTCCTGAACAGTCTGCCTCTTGATCTCCTGGTCTGCTGCCTTATATCAGGTCGCAGAGAGTGGTTTTCAGCAAGCAATCGTCCTTTATGCGGCAGAGATGTCCAAGCAGTGGGCATTTCGCCCTTGTTGTAACAATAATTTTCACCCTGATTCTTTTTCTGATCATCTAATTTATGATGGAATCCAGCTGGCTGTAAGTGGCGATCTGTAATGTTTCATTTCTGAGGCCAGCCATCTGTAATATTCATATCTGAGGCCAGTTGCCTTTGTATAATGGTCTTCTTGAAGGGTCTGTGCGTCTTGCACATAGAGCAGGGTAGAGAAAGCATAAATTTTCCACAGTCTGATTTTTGTTTCTATAACTATTCCTTTGTCTTTTCATATCAGCTTTGAGTCATCTCAGGCCCCTTTTAGGAACTGTAATCTCACTATATCTTTAGAGCCATCATTTCCAGATAGACAAAGCAGACAAATGCTTATTGTCTATCTTGATGCTGCCTGCATTAATGCCTGCCCGGTTCTTTTCTTTTCCATAAGACCGTTTTTCCCTTGACCTGACTTCAGAACATCCATCAGCTGAATTTGCCATATTAAATCAAATGACGTTCTGAACCTGGTACGGCTGTTGAAAACATTCCTCCCTGAACTTGCCCATGATTGGCATCAGACACAGGATTTGTCATACCATCACTGAAAACTGGCATGCTCTTCAGATGGCTGTTCTTTTGTCTACACGTTGAATCTTTTGAATCTTTAACTTTGGTGGGTCATCAAGATCGTCTTGTTGTTTACACAGTCCTGCAGATGCTCACTTCTCCTAGGTGTTGCCATTATGATGCGACATTCCTTACTTTTCAAGGATTATTTCTTCTGTCCAGATATTGTTGAAAAATGCACATAGTTGCCACATCAGACCATTAGCTCCCGATAGGATTATCTCTTGGTATGAAATGAACTCCTACATTCTTTGGGTTCTTTTCAGCCTTTTAGTACTCTCCCAACCCCTACCAACAAGGAATTATCCTGGTTGTCCACATCCTGGTCAGACATTGATACATTTTCCAGACTTTTGAGCACCCCTTTGTCTTTCAGTCCATATAGAAAGCCCAGATAATAGTTGATCCACCTTTTTGAGAGGTTATTTTCTTCTAAAAGCAGTCTTGTCCTTGATGGTACAGCATTTAGGCTGTCGCATCTTCCTGATTATTCTAAGTTGAATGCCTCCTTTTCATTTGGACTCTTCTAGGAATTTCTCAGTGCTTTGGCAATTCTCTTTGAGCCAGTTCTTCTTGTCTATTTTATCTGCTCTCTTTTTTTTGGAGAACTTCTTTCATGCCTGTATGTGAGCATTCGATTCTGTCATGTTGTCTTTGACTTTCCTCTTTCCACTGACAAATGTCTTCCAATATTAATGGCATTCTAATTGCCTTCTTGCTTAGTAGTACAGGAGTGACCAAGATATGGCCCATGGGCTGGATCTGGCCCATTGAGCTGTGTCATCTGGACTGCAGGGCTCCCAATGGGTCTGAAAATCTGGCAGCAGGGGAGTGGTTGCAGGGAAGTTGTGACAATGCTGCCACTGATTGTCTTGTCTCCAAATTTCCAGACCTGTGGTGAGCCCTGTGGGCCAGATAACATATCAGCAGGTGTTGGCTCAACCCTCTGTGGACCTACCTCATGCCACTCTTTTTTTGTCTCAGCAGGCAGATGAGTGGAGCACCACTTAGTATATCCATGGTAAGCAGTGTAGCAGGCTTGCTTAACCTCTTGTCCATTTTTCTGTTTGTTCTCGGGTAAATCCTGTAAGCTCTTGGCTGAACCCTGTCTTTTATGCTTTCTTCTTGCCTTACACTTTTCTAGTGTTCCCATATTGTATGACAGGCCTTGCAGCTTATTCTTCTCCCATAATTGCTTAAATTGATGCCAAATGTTGCATAGAACCAAGGTGGTAATCTGCTGAGACATCAGCTTCAAGGAAACTCTGGCGCTAATATGTTTCATCTGCTTATTATTTATTTATCATGACAAAGTCGGTTGTGTTCTTGTCAATGCCATTTGGAGTTTCTGAAGTCCATTTCCTTTTAAGTTTGTGCTTGAACTTGGAATTGCTTATGCGGAGGTTCTAAAATCTCACAAAGGATAGCAAGCAGCACCTGTTTGTCTAATTCATTTCTAGCACCATATCCAAAATTCTCCGTGATATCTTGCCATCCAGTGTTATCACTGATTTAGAGATTCCAGTCGCTATTCCCTACAAAAATGCCATCTTTTTTCTTGCATTTACGCATTTGTAAAGTCATAGAATTGCTCAGTTGCCTCTTTTTCACTGTCTGTTATAAGAGTGTAGGTAGACCTTGATAATGATGAGAGTAAAAGGTTAACCTCTGATCCTCAAGTTGACTGATGTCTAGTCAATCAGCACTTTTCGGGCCCTTTAGCATCATGCTAACACCTCTTTTGTGCTTCCTGTTAACAGCAGAGGATTATGACCCTACCGTCTGAAATCTTTCCTTATCTCTCCCAGTCTAAAATCTGAGAAGCCTAGAATATTTTGGCGGTGGTACCTTTCTAATGCATTCATTAGCAGGGATGTGTTACCAATCTGAAAAAGAGTCATCTTCCAGTCTAAATTCTAATAGTCAGGGGTTCCTTTGTGGTTGTCAACAACCTTTTCTTCTCTGTTGCATTTTTCAGTGTCAGAAGCTGACATGAGAGCCTGAGGAGTTGCACAGAGCCATGTTTTGCCCAGCTAAGTTCCCCTCCACCTCGTGTATATTGTGGTCTTTGTGCTCATAGATATATTTTAACTATATCCTAACTGTAGGTCAAGCAGCTATGGTTTATCAGTGAAAGGCTGCCTAACTTGTTACAATGCAACATGCTATCATGCCCCACATCTGCACCATGTCTGATCTTATTATAAGAAGCAACATAGCTGCTTGGGTGGTATATCCTGTAATTCATAGTATCATAACCTACTAACTGTGAGGATGGTTAGTACTAACTAGCACAGATGTACCTAGAGATGTTGTAGAACCTCCATTACTGGAAATTTTTAAGTGCAGCAACACAAACAAATGTTTGGGATGGTTTAAATACGGATGATGTCTTGATCAAGAGTTTGGACTACATGATTTCCAGAGGTCTCTTTTCGCCTTATTTTTCTGTGATTCTTTTTATTCACTGCAAAGCTCTTTGCTTACATGCCTAGGGGCTTGAGGGGCAGTTTTTTTAACCACTTTAAAATTTATTGGAGGAAGTGGTCTAGACTGTAGACCCAGGAAATTCAGTTTCTTGCAGTGTGTACGATGACGTATTATTTGCCTACATGTAAAAGGGAGTCAGAGGGCTCCTGGTACTTTGAGGCTGCTGTAGTGGGCTGAGCCAGCTCTGGGAGGGCTAGCAGCTAGGAAGCAGACTAACTTCTACTAAGCTTGCTGCCAGCAAGCAGGCAGGGAAGTATGCTGTGCAGGCATCTAAGCAGCTTAAAAGTACAGCGACACATGGCTGAGCTAAGACACAGTAAGAAAAGGCAGATTGGTCATCAAGACTAAAAGAAAACCCATGTGGGTAGCTGGGGAGCCATTCAACTAGAACTGGCAGGTCTTGGGAGATGCATAAGACCAGTGTCTGAGACTAGGCAGGTGGTCTGGCCCTGTGGGTTGCAGGGACAGGTGCTCCTGACCCAGATGGTCACAAGAGACCAGCTGCCCTGAGCTCTGCAAGTAAGGAGATTATAATTTGTAGGAAAGCCAAACCGAGTATGGAGATAGGTTTAGTTACAGTCAGGGGGGCTTGTATCTTTAACCAGCTATTTGTTTTTGGGTATTTGTTCATGTTTTGACCAGTGGACCGGGAGTGGTTAGAAGGGGTGACAAGGGGGCCACTTGGAGCGTGTGCAGTTTTTTCTCTGCAAGGGGCTGGGTTCAAGAAGACAGGCAGGTGGAAGCCTGCAGTGTTAAAGCCTGCATGAGGCCCAAGAGGGGCAGAAACCAGGCCCAAGAGTCTGAAGCCTGAAAGGGACAAAAACCAAAGCCAGGGGTCTGAAGTCTGAGATGGGCAGAAACCAGGGACAGAGGCTAATGTCTGAGAAGGACAGAAGCCAGGGCAAAGAGCCTGAAGCCCAAGGGAGGCAGGAACCAGGGCTAAGGCCCCAGAGCCCAAGAAGGTTAGACAGAGTATGGGTCTCAGGAGATGATGTCCAGAACAGTGGGTTTTGGGCTACAGATGCGGCTAGAGGAATGGGGAGGAAGCTGGGAAGGCTGAGGCCTCAACAAGGGAGTGGAGGTCTGGAGGGGCCTGACAGCACAGTAATTAAACAGTAATATCTGTGAGGCATGGACATAGCCGTAGGTGCAACAAGAGGTAATGAATAGTCCTGGAAGCCTTGGCAAGCCAGGAGGACACACTTAGCACTTGAGGGGCTGGATTGGGACCAGCAAAGACCAAGACAGACCAGATGGTCGAAGGACATGCAAGGGCTTGCACTGGGGATGCGAGGGCAGACACCTGTTTTACAAATTAACTAGTTGCATTAAGACATGGCAGGAGAGAGGAAAGGGACATCTGCATGCAGAGAGCCAGAGCGTATGAGGAATTATGTGGCCACTGGGGGCATTGCAGCTGCCCCTGGAGACTCAAACTTGCTATACTATGTTATGGATCTGTCTTGCCCTAAGAATTGGGATGGACAGCCATCGCTCCGTATGGCCCAACTGGTTCTTTGGCGTATCTCTGCACAAACTGCTGACAAAACTTGGTGGCAGGTATTTGGAAACTATGTTTGGCTTGGCAAGGATAGAGAGAGCACCTTGCAGTTGCAAGAATTACTGTAGGAAACGTAGTAACACATGGACCAGACTGATGCTGATTTTCATGGTAGACTCATGCAGATGGCAACTTATGGCACAGATTGACCAACACAGGGCAGTAGGACTGTATGCTGATGGAAATATGAGATGGACAGCTGTGGGCCCACAACCTTTGTATGATGAAAATTATATTTCTGCAGCTGAGTGAGAAGCTTGCCCTGGCTCTTTAGTGGTAGGACACCCAGATAAGAGAGACAGCGGGTCAGAAACATGTTGATATTTCCCTGGAAACTGGCATCCCAAAACTATTATAGATTTGTTGATGATCAATTTGGCAGTGGCATGATAGCTATGGCTGTTTGCAAAATAATTGATGCTGTGCTGACCCTTGTTTTGGAAAAATTGAAAATATATCTGAAACAATTTCAAGGCTTGAACAGATGGAGTTCCTGCGCTGTGCTGGTGTGATTGACATGCATATACCCATTCTTTGCTCGCCATCTGGAGCAAGTGAGTGCATTAGCAAAATTCTACTCTTTTACTATGCAGGCCTTTGTGGATCATGTTTGTATATGCATGTCCCATGTTTTAAAGACAGTCTAGGTATCTGGTTTTTTTTCAACATGAGCAAACTGCTAGTCATTTCTTCTTGGACTCCTTCCCTTTTTCTCCTTCTCTTCTCCAAATTCATATTCTTCTTCCATGGTTTATTGGTCAGGTCAGTATCCTCTTCCAGCTGAATTTCTGACCTTCTGAAGAAATCTTTATACACTTGCACACTTCTGTGAGTTATTCATCCCTGGAACTCTGTTTAGGGACCTCAGTCTCGAATGCTTTTGACTATATGGTGGTCTTCTAGGCATTTTTTACCATCAGTGAGTCTGTTAACTCTTGCACTTGATCTTGACAAAAGAGGGAAGCTTAAGGTACACTTGCTGTCTTTTAAATTTATTCTTCGAAAGACCTGCATTGACTTAAATAGCCTTTGGATCAGGCAAGGAAATGTGTAGCTGTAAATAAGAATAATTAATTTTTATCTCAAAACAATGCCATTCTTTTGGCTGATTTTGTCACAAAGCAGCAGACGTCTGCATGTTCTGAGACTTTGTAAAGGAATAGAGTTGAAGAAATGCTTCTCCAAAAAATCCCTGCCCCACACTTTTTTTAGGAGGAAAATAGACATGTGGTAGGTCCAGGTCACGGGAGACAGTAGAAATAGTAATCATGCCAAATACTTCTTAAGTTCCTGCATCCTTTAAAAGGTGTCATCCTGTTTTGATATCCAAATATAAAAGAATGCATTTTACCTGTACTCAGGCAGAAGACATTGTAGTTATTTAAAGAACCCTTTTTGCATCTTATGACAGATAGAATGATAACTGACTTGCAAGTGCTGTCTAGTTAGACTAGAGGTAGAGGAAAGCTTGCTTGTCCAAGGACTATTAAAGACTACCTGGGAATTTTAGCGGGTGAAAAATCTTGTCATGCTCCAAGAATAGAGCAGTTTTCCACAAAAATCGGCTTCTGTAGAGCGAAAGTACCTGAATGTCTTTGGTATTTGGGATAATATTGGGGCAAATTACTTTTAGCTCTGGCTATAGCTGAAGAATGTTTTACTTCTGCAATCGTAGTTTTATCTGAAGAGTGCTATTACTTCCTATGAATGTAAGCTGCCAGTTTTCAACTTTTTTTCCCGCTTGTCTGCCATTTTTAACTCATGTATTTTGGGAGAGAAGGAAGGATGAGAAGTTAGTCAGCCAGAAGAGCTTAAGTGTAGTAGTGCTGTATCCTTAGCTGAAGTGTAGTTGGGTTTATAGGCTAAAAACCCCCCAAAATAAAACGATATCCTTCATAACAACAAAGGTCTTGCCTGACTGAGATGTTGAGTCTTCCTCTGATTTTTTTTTTTTTTTGTGTGTGTGTGGGGCCCTTGCACCTTGTTTTTATTTTTGCTTTGGAAAGAGAGAGAGGTAGTTAGCTATGTTAGTCTCAAGTTAGGCAGGAGGCAGGTTACAGTTAGACTTTATAGATTAACTAAATCAGAGAAAATTTAGTTACTCTATATGGTTCAACTCTACCTACATTGATCTAGAAAGAAAAAGATATTGTGATTCAATGTAAAACTATGATTGGAGGTTATGATTTTGGGTCTAGCAAGGAAGCACTTCCTTACATTCAGGTTCTGAACACACATCCATCCTGGCTCCAGGGATGAGCCAGTGCTGAAATGAGGCTCTGATGAAGGACACTAAAATCCAGTTCCTTATAAAACAGCTTCTCAGGGCAGAATCAGAGTTGGTATTGGTGTGATTGGCTTTCTAGTAGTTCAGCTTGAGCCCTTTTACTTTCTCCCTCTGCAGTTGTTCAGCTGGTGAAATATAGCATCCTGCATTCTGAGATTCCTCTTTGAGAAGTTTAGGTCTTCATTTTTGCTTTGATTAACTCAAGGATGCACCAAAATTTGCATGTTCCTCTTGACAAACTGACTGTCCATTGATTAATGGGCTTTACTGGGCGGTCTTATACTGTTGAATGCCAGAAGTCACTGAGCATATGAAAGCAGAGGAGGCCAGGGGTCATAACAGATGCATGGCAACAGTATTCCATAGTGGTTGGACAGGGGCTTGTGTGAAGGGATTGGAAATAATGCACTGGTCACATGTCTCCTGACGTCTGTGGAGTTTCTACAAACTTTAGGGACAAAATAATATATTTCCTATGGCACTTGAATGGGAAAAGCATCTTTGAGCCAAACTGTAGCCCATCTGTTGAGTCATTTACATTGATGGTCTCTACTCATGGTTCTTCATATCTACAAATGCTTCATGCCGTAAGGGTTAGCTGGAGATAGAAATGGGAGCAGGTATAACCGGTGTATTTCTGCACACACTTAACATTCCACTTCTGTAAGTTATCTTGGAGTTTTGCAAACTAGAGATGCGAGTGAGAAGTGTCCTTGTTGTAGCTGTGATTAATCCAGTTCTCACAGTCCCAAAAGTGGGTACAGCTGCTTCTCGAACTCTTTCTGTAGCAGTGAACGTCCACATTTATACAATTATTCTCTATGGTCTTGTTGAGAAAGTAGACTCAAGTAAAGCAAAAAGCTGTGAATAAAAAAAAAAATGGATTAAGCGCTGCCAGATGACCTAAGAAATTGGAAGAAACAATGGTGTGATGAACAGCATTGTACTTAATTTGGGAATGGGGATTTCTAGAGGTAACAAGTGGAATTTTTTCTTTAAATAGCACCTTTAATAATGTCTTGGAGGAATTAAAAAAAAAAGACTTTTTATTCTATGTATGCACAGTACTTAGCACAATGAGGACCTGGTTCACAGCTGGTTCCTGACCAACAGCAATGCAAACAGTGTTAAATAACACCAAGCAGAGGAAGAAGTTGTCTAAGCTGGTTAAAAGAAACATAAATAAGTTCATAATTATCAAACTGAGCCAAGGAAATTTTAAGCCTAAATAATTACTATTGGTAGAATTAGGCTGAGGCGTCCGGTAGTTACCCAAGAGAAATGGTGGAAACGCTGTTGCTTAGAACGTTTGAAAGTAGACTGGAAAGATAGCGAAGAATGTCTTATTATCCCAAACAGTTCTGCAGTAGACTGAAAATGAGTTGGACAATTTTTCAGAAATTGCTACTATTCTAAGATAAAATAGCATTAGGGCCCTCATGCTGCAGAGCATGACACAGGGGCAGATGACTGTGTAGATGGTCATTGCAGCTCCTGGGGGGTGGAAATCTGCCCATATGTTATTGGTATCAAGACCAGCGTTTAAGACCGTAACTATATCAGATGTAAGTGAGAAAATTCAAATGTTTAGATGGTTTACTCATACCCTGGTCATGAATATTACAAATGTCCCACAGCAGCTTGTGAACTTCAGTAACAGATGTGCCGTCATATTTTTGAATTTCACTGGTTTTGTTAGCTCAAGTTATAACCTCAATATTGTGTTAATATGAATAACCTATTGAATTTACATTTACATTGAGCTAATGAGATTTTCAGAGAAGGAATGTTTTTATTGGATTTAAGGGAAATAAGGGTTG
Source organism: Caiman crocodilus (assembly GCA_030014935.1). NCBI lineage: Eukaryota > Metazoa > Chordata > Crocodylia > Alligatoridae > Caiman > Caiman crocodilus. The sequence goes on along the minus strand of JAGPOW010002742.1, from coordinate 16,803,835 downwards.
GGACTAGGGGAATACAATAGAGAACATTATTAAAGTATAGTCACTAGTAGTTTAAATTTCCTTTTAAACATTGTTAAGTAGCCTTGGCTTACCTGTGCTAAACTAACAGCATTATTAGAAAATGATGATACAAATTGCTTAGTTTCTTCAGAACAATGCATGTTGTGAATAATATTACTGCCAAAAATTGTTTCCTAAAACATCTATATGGTTCAGGATTTTGACATTGTGATAAGGATGCGTTAACAAGGAGTATTAGGAAGGGCTATTGTAAGTGAGCAGATGGCACGTACTTGAAATTTAAAATTCATTGTAAAGTGTCTCTTGGGCGGCTTTGTCAAGATGTATAATGACTGAGCTAAACCAAATGCAAATTGGCACTAAAAGTTCTGTGAAATGTCTGTGTGCATACTGTAGAAGCAGCCATTCTGACACTTTGCAGTATTTCTTTGCAGCTGTCTCAGCTCCTTGCATCAGAACAACTTACCTGTGTTTGTTTCTGTTTACCTTGGAGTGGCCTTAGAGGATTCTCTGCTGTAGACCAGAAAAATAATGGGCTACTTTCATAGTCTATTTACTAACAGACATCTGGTCCAATAAGAGCACCGAACAAGTCCCTAAACAGTAGTTGGTTCTCTCCAGCATTAATGAAGCTGATTCTGTACGTGATTGAAATCTCATTTTAACAAGTACCTTCTAATTTACAAGTGGATTGTTTTTCTTAATGACGAGCAGTAGGTCAATGCATTAGCATTACCATTGTAACACTAAACTACTACATTAGCCTATTGTCACATCTCCCCTTTTAACATGCTTTTTGTTTTTCTAGGATGCCAGGACAATATTAGGGAGTTAGATACCCCCCCAAAATAAAGTCTAACGTTGCATATAGCTTAATGATATGCACATGCTGCAAAAATATTATCTGTACGTGGGGCTACTCGAGGTTTAGTATGGAGACCTGGACAGCAGTATATTCAATATGCTGACACCTAGCTCTAGGTTTCAATCACACAACTCCAGCTGGAACAGTGGAATAAATTAGCCAGTGCCTATTTTAGAGGTAGCTGAGAGGGACTCAGAGAAGACTAAGAAAACATCGGTGTGCTAGGGAAAGCAGCCTAAAGAGACGGGGTGGAAACTTCTGTCAGCACTGCTCACTGTGGCAATGGGACTAATGCTTGTAAAACAGATATTCAGGCTGTCACATCCCGAGTTGCTGAGGGCACCTATACGTATGCAGTGAGGCTGCTCTGATGTGCTGTTGTTAATCAAGTCTGCTGAAGTGTGGTAATTACTGCACTCCAGCATCTCTTGTATTAGCATCTCTGCACTGAAAAATGGTGGTGGGGGTGCTTTAACTAAAGCTTGTTCAACGTGTGTTACTTAAACCACCCCTACCGCCATTTTTTCAGCACGGGGACGCTGATACACGAGATGCTCCCAGTGCTTTAATTAGAGCGGCTCTCAGAGCTGCTGTAATTAAAGCACCTGCCCCCCCAGCTCCTGGAGCAAATGTATAACTGCCCTGAGGTAGCAGCTGTAGCAAAAAGTAATTCCCCACCCCATCAGAGCCTGACAAGTGAAAATGCCATCTTTTCAGTGTAAACCTTGCCACAATTACCACTTCCTTTGTCCCTCTGAGACTTCTGTAATTAGCTCTACATGATTCGAAAGTTGAAGTTAGTGTAAAGGCTACAGCCTGTTGCCTGTTAAGCAGAATCGTGAATTGAGAAGACTTTAGACTGGAATTCTTTGGTCTTTGCCAGCTTCCCTTCTAAACGGAATTGAGACTGTTTGTAACCTCCAAAGCCCTCAATGGTTTCGGACCCAGCTGTCTGTGACTTTGCTCTCGTCCCTATAATATTCTTACATTGTTGAGATTAAAGCAGACCCCTGAGTTGGCTCCCTCGAGATGGGGAGAGGAAGTTATTAGCTCAGCCCTTCTACCCATGAGGATGGGAGTGAGAAGCCCACATATATACATATTCAAAAACATTGGGTTTGAAATAAATATGTCTGAATTAAGTCAATGGGTACCCATCCAATTATGATGCATTTTATGGTTTTTGAAACTGCTGCAAGTTTTCGCACAGTTTATAAATGCACATTGAAGTACACTTTTGTAACTACTTGTAGAAATTACAAACTATGCATTTTGTTTTGCAAATAGATATTTATATAGCTATATCTATATCACACGTTGTCAGCTGGGGGTACGCATACCCCTAGGGGTACTTGGAAAGGAGATAGGGCGTATGTGGGGATGGGCAGGGGTGGAGTGTGCCCCGGAGCATTCCCACGCATTGCTTCTTACTTGGGGGAGGGGTGTGCTGGGTGCCACCAGCTCCACATGGCATACTGAAGTGCGTCCTGGCCCCAGCTCACTTTCCTGATTGGCTGCTGGGCTGCTTTTTTCAGCCAATAGCTGACAGTGAGTAGCCACTGTGACCACCCCCTGCCTGCAGAGCCATGAGGGCAGCAAGGCCCAAAGGGTCTGAATGGCAGGGGAAGAGTGTGTTTTTGTGCCCACTCCCAGGAGCAGGGTGGGGGGCTTGCATGTAGTGGCTGCTGCTGCCACCCACCACCCCATGCCACTGCCTCCCACGAGCAGGGCCGGGTGGGGTGAGGGCAGTGGTGCCCCTATGTCGACAAAAGTGGGGCATGGGGGCTTGCATGTAGTGGCCGCCACTGCCACCCACCACCCCATGCTGCTGCTTCCCAGGAGCTGGGCCTGGGGAGAGGGCAAGGGCAGCAGTGCCCCTCTGTAGGCCGCACAGGAATTGCCCGGCTAGCCAAATGCAGGGAGGAGTGGGGGGCTTGCATGCAGCAGCCACCACCACTGCCACCCACCACCCCATGCCACCAACATGCACCACTTTACCACGGCCGGTTGTGCATGTGACTCCATGGGCTGCTGACGGGCAGTGCGGCTGTCAGCAAAGATAGGGAAGGCGCCAACAAGCTTATAGTAGAATGGGTTAGGGATTACTCAGAGAAGCTAGGTGCTGTCAAGATAGCAGGACAAGACGGGATGCACCCTAGGCTGGGTCCGCACAAGCAGGGGCGTGCCTTTGCAGCAGCGCAAATAGTAATGGCACAGACATGTTGCTACTTTGTGCCTCAATGCATGTACCTGCCTGTGTGCTTTATAGCAGGGCACGTTGCCCTGGTGCTGCACATGCTGCAGGGGGTGGGTGGCTGGGGCACCGGGTGCCCATTCTAGTTGAACACCAGCTTAATGACTAAGAGATGCCATAGATCTAGCACTGCAGGAACTGAACCCAGATTTGGGAGCTGGAAGAGAGTGTATAGTGTGATATTGTGTAGATTGACACAATGGATTTAGTTAACACTTTTTTAGATGGTTGCTGTCAGACTTGAGTGATCATACTAACTCTTTTAAAATAATGGATCTGCTGGTGGCTCACACGTTTAGCATCTTCCGTAATCCAGTACCGCAGGAGGAAGGTGGGGACAGAATCCAGCAGCTTAGGACAATTCTAGTCCTTCCCTTCTCCCTTCTGTGAACAACAGGATGGCCCCTCTCTCCTTGCAAAACCAGGCCTGGGGAGGGATAGAAGACCCTTGCCCATGGGAAGAAATGGGGTTTAACTCATTTAGTTAAAGGAAAGCTTATGGGCACACGATGGGCCAAATGCACGTGGCCCAACATAACAATCTGATGTTTGTGCAGTTCGGGTGAGCTCTGTCAGAGACGTGTGACACAGTCACTTCTGCCAATTTGGTCTTTGTAGGGAAGGGTACAGACATCTTAAGGAGCAAGAATGACCATAGCTGTTATTACTCAGGCACTAAATCTGCTGATGAAGTTGCATTAGTGTTACTGGTTGTCTCTTCCACTCTGCAACAAAGAAGATCTGGGAAGCAGTAAACTGTGCTGCTTTTGGCTTGCAGGCATGGTAGTTATTCACCTCCTTCCCCCCTGCCGCCCGAAAGCAACACACTACTTGCTAGATATGGTTTGTATGTGCATGACCCATAAGAATTTACCAATCGCTTTATTCATTTGTTTTTAGATAACGTGTTTGCAGTTGTATATAGTAAGTGCTAGGGAGAGTCAAAGAATACTTCAGCTACTTAGGGAACATTTATCATTTTATCCTAGGTGAACAGGCAGATCTCTCTGGTATGAGTGTGTTACAGACTACAGATTATATACCACATACCAACAGGAAAGCAAACTGGGAGGGAAACTGATTTGCCAAAGTTCAGATCAGCATGGAAGATAGAGCCATGGTTTCTTCCATTGTCTGGAGTTGTACTTGAACTGGGTCTTGGGTTTGGCTCTGACCTAAATGGTGTGTGTGTGTGTACACACCTACATAGGTGTATATATGTAATATGCTGTAAAAAATTGCCATTCTACAGTAATTCAATAAAGGGGAGAATCTTTTTTCCTTTCTCCCATTTTATTCTCTTATGCTGTCCTTTCCTGTTCTTGCGTCTCTAAAATTTCTGAAGTATGTGACGTCTACATTTGTTATTCCAACCTATAGTGACTATATGAGCTGAATTTCCTCACTTATTGAATACACGGGTAGGATTTACCATTATGGGGGACTATACCTTGAGTTAGATGAGGCAGGAGTTAAGATGATCTATTTTGAGTCAGATTCTGGGGGGTATACACTGGAATTGAAAGGGAGTTTGTTATGGAGTTGTCTCTTTTTGACAGGGTATTGTGCTGCTGCTTTTAAGTGCGACTTTATTTTTACGGATTGCATTCACACAAAGTGAACAAGGCAGCCTTAAAATGGACATTAATGACATGTATGCATGTAGTACATTAAATAAGATATCAGTACTTGCATCTTGCTTTAAAATCACTCTACAGGAAAAGTTATGTTAAAAGCACCTTTCTTAGAAAGCAATACCTCCCTGGCCAAAGAAACTGCAAAAAACCTGCCTTCAGAGTTTATTGCTTTTCTTAGGGGTGTAGGTTGTAGCCATGTTGGTCTAAGGACATAGGCAGACAAGCTTCTTTGGGTAAATTGCTATCTTGTATTAGACCAACTAAATAATTGGAAAACATTTTTCTTAGCAAGCTTTTGGGTTTAAAAACCTGGTGAAGGGTTTTTAAATGCAAAAGCTAGCTAAGCAAAATTTTTCCAACTATTTAGTTGGTTTAATACGAGATATCAGGTTTACCCAAAGAAGCTTGACTTGCTTTTCTTATTCACTTGTTCCCTTAAGGAGAGGAAGTTCTTTTATTTTGGCTTATGTTAATTCCTACCCAGATGGTAACCTCTAGGTCCTTTAACTCTGAAACTTTGTATCTTACCTACAAGTTAGTTTCTAAAACAAGAAAATTCCTGAAATTCATAACAATGCTGAAGGTTTGTTCCTCTTTTACAAATTGTGCTCTCTTGGATCTAGTTCCTGTTTTCCTCGCCTCGCTGAATTCAGGTGAAGTTATAAAGTCCTTTAATTTTGCTTCTCCAGTCAGTCAAACACCTTAGATTTTGACTAGTATTTCAGATTTCATTTGGCAGGTTTTCTGGATTATCCGTCTGTAACTGTTGGAGTGAAATACATGGCTACTTTGATCCTGATCTCTTAACAATTTAACAAGTAATATGCTCTCTGTCTGTTTTGTTTTTATAGTCGGTCAAAAACTACACCAAATGTCATGTGAGAAATGAACAGATCTGTAACAAGTTGACAAGCTGTAAAAGTTGTTCTCTGAATCTGAACTGCCAGTGGGATCCACGGCAGCAAGAATGCCAGGCCTTACCAGGTACAAGCTTTGACATTTGAATTCTGCTTTTTATTATTGGCTTTAAAACTGGGCTAAAAGTGACCCACAGAGTTGGAGGCCGGCTCGAGCAGAACGGTCTGTTGGGGTAGGGCAGGGCTATCCCACTTCTGAGTGGCTGGGGGTCACATGGCCTCTCCGGCCACACACTGTGCCATGTGTTGCGCGGGACGCTCCTGCCAGCCCCTGTCCCCCTTCCCCAACCACACACCAGGTCCCTGGCTTCAGGCTCCTTCAGGGGTGGGGAGGAGCAGAGGAAGCTGGGCAGGGAGCAGGAGCCTGGAGCCCTGGCCAGCAGCAGCAGGGGGGAGTTGCATCTTGGCTTAGAGCCTGGGGGCTGCAGTGTAAGCCCTAAGGTGCCAGACGCGGTCTGCTACTTAGACAGCCCAGCACTAGGACATAGGCCGGTTTTTATAGCCAGCAATGCACAATAGAAGAGAAAAAGCCTTGAATTTCATGCAGCCACTTTTGACTGCCCACCACCTACTGACCATGCATCCATTTACACCTGGGGTGACTGCATCCAGCCTTGTTCTGTTACCATGTTTCAGCCTTTAGAGCTGGGGGAAATCCCCCCAAATCATTTTCCATGAATATTTACACAGAAATAAAAATCGGGTTTCCTTTGATATTATTTATTCCTGCTACAGCTGAGTTTGCACAACAGTTGCTAGGTATGGTTGAACTACAGAGTTAGCATACTTGTGATACTTTTAGTTTGGCTTGCACAAGTAACTGCAAGAGGAGACTTGGCCACATAAGGCATTTTTACGCATGCTCTGGGAGGGTGCGGGGGAGGCGCTTTAGTTGGAGCAGCTCCAAACTCTGGCACAAACTGTTCTGGAGTTTGTGTCACCTTAACAGCACATGTAGATGCACCCAGCGTCTTCGCTGCTGCTGTTATCATATTAATTAGATTAAAACAAATGTGGGTATGTCTTTCTGGGATGCAGTCATTTTTCTGTAGAGATGTGCCCTGAGATCTGCTTTCCAGGGACAATTTGGTCATTGAATTTACTTGCAAGAATTTTGTGAAGACAGTGAATGTGAAGATGCTAATATAGTACATCCCCAGAGAACAAATTTAGGCCTTCTAAACCCAAGTATTTATGCTGTAATTTAAATTCTAAGCATTATGCAGATCTACTCAGGGAACAGAAACAATGCCTTAGTGTCCAATGTGTTCAGACAAAGCTAATGAACACAATTTTCTAATACCAGACACGCTACTAAGTAATCTACAGGCAATTGTTTGTGCAGAAACCATTCAGTAAATAATTTAAAATTAATGAATACATTTTTAGAAAATCATGAAATGTTTGTGGACACTGTGAAGAGACTAATAAATTACATTGATTGCTATGGATTATTTGCTTATCTTTAATAGTTATCTGCATGTGACTAACACTCAACATATATTAATGCTAGGATTAAGAGCATAATTTGCACTGCTTTAATTTATCAGAAATTTGCGTTCTAGACTCTTGGTATTATGGATATTTGCACATGTGCTTGCGCTTCAGGGCTGGGCACTTTTAAAAGCACCTGGCACTGCGACACGTACATTTGTATAAACGGCAAAATGCACATCAGCGCTGGGAAAATGGCAGGAGTGTGCTTTTGAACTAAAACACACTGAAGGTGTTTTAGTCCAAAAGTGCAGTGCTGCCATCTCTGTTTATACAAATGTATGTGATGCAGCACCAGGTGCATCAGGTTGCATGCTCCGCAGCCTTAAATGAATCTGTTCCAATGTGCCAGATCTCCAGCACATTGGAACAAACAAGTGTATATGTATAAACGCCCCATTTGTTTAGTAGTCATGCTGGTTTAAAGTGATTATAATAATTAGATGAAATGTAACAAAATAAAACATTCACATTTGTATGTTATGGCTCTCATAACTTTGCCCTCATATTTTAAAGTGGGATTTAGGTAAGATCTAATCTGCTTTGTTTTCTTGAAGTATCTATCCCCCTGGCACCTAGCTATATTTAAGGCCCCTGGCAGACATTATGCTTAAAACATGACTAACCAGTTAATCTCATCTGAAGTTGTGACCCAGCTACGCATTCAGTTAATTAACTGTGTGATAAAAGGAGGAAGATACCACCAAGTTATTCCACCAAAAAAAGTGGAATAACTTTGGTTCATTTATATCATGCCACTAACTGAATGTGTGGTCAGAGACACCCAAGCAGCTGGGAACTTCATCAGCTGATTGGGGCTCCCAGCCTGGGGAGCACATCAGATTATGGGGATCCCACACTGGGGGTGCTCCATGTGGCCTTGCAGCTGGGAGTCCAGAGCTGATGCCCGCTCCGAGCCGCAAGGCCACCCCAGGCATCCCTGTGGCTGAGTCCTGTCAGCTCATGTGGGCTCACAGCCACAGGGGTGCCCCAGGTGTCCCATTGCCGGGAGGCCGTAGCTGGGAACCCATGTCCGCTGACAGGACTTTCTGCCTATATATACCTTGTTGTAATACTAGTTACTTTGTCTATTAACAAGAAAATATATTATTTTACATAAACTGACATTTTCCAAGCAAGTTAAAAAGTGTGTTGGGTTTTTTTTTTTTAAATTTGATGAGATTGCATACATGAATTATGATAACAAGTAAAATAGAGTTATGCTTGCTGTGGCTTGGAGAAAAAATGCCAATATGCATTTCTCTTATTTTCTTTTACATAATTGTATTTAATAATGTGAATTCTGTCCTAGCTCATCTGTGTGGGGAAGGATGGAGTCACATTGGAGATGCCTGCCTCCGCATAAATTCTAGTCGTGAAAGCTATGACAATGCCAAACTTTATTGTTACAATTTAAGTGGGAATCTTGCCTCATTAACAACATCAAAAGAAGTGGAATTTGTTCTGGATGAAATACAGAAGTATACACTTCAGGTAACCTGAGTAACTTTAATTCATATTCATGTTTTGAAACAAGTGACATGGAACCTATTTTAATAGCTTGTTTATAGTATCAGTGTTCAATCTTTGGTCCATGGACCAGATGTGGCTCGGGGATGGATGTCATCTGACCTGTGTTGCTCTCCATGGATCCCGAAACTTGATGCGCGGGAGTGGAGGCAATTTACACTACCACTGCTCCCTCAATGTCAAATTTACAAGCCCTATGAACCAAGTTACACGAGGCTTGCGTGTCAGGCTAGGAATGCAAGTGTAATCTGGCATGAGGCCTGATCTGGTGCCTGGGGCCAGGACTGCAGCCAGGGTCCAATCTGGCATGTGGGGTCGAGACTACGCACCAGGCTGGCCCTGCATGCTGGATTTGGTCCACAGATTGTTCCTTCACCACTCGCCCCCTTTTCCAGACCATTTTTGAATAAGTTAAACATTGCTTGTCCCAGCACAGATCTCTTGGGGACCCTGATGTTTTTCTAATTTCCTTCCTGAAAACTGACTATTTATACTTACTCTTTGTTTTCTGTCCTTAAGTGAATTTCTAATCCCCTTTTCTGTAGTCCCATGACTATCTAATTTCATTAAGCGCAAAGGAAGAAATGGTTGAGTATGTGAAAATGGAAGTTAGCTTAGGTGACACTTGGGCGTATATACACAACATGCTTACTGCACATTAGCTTAATAACACTGTGCGGTACTGTCACAGCAAAAGCCATGCTAATAGCCTACTGTGCAGTGTTATTAGGCCAATGTGCAGTAAGCATCAGTAAATAACCATGCGCTGGTGCTACTGTGCTTTAGGTATGCACATGTAGTTTGTATTTTATTAAGGAAGTACTAACTAAATGCTCAGTATTTAAGATGCATTCATGAACATGTGGACATGCTCAGTAACCATGAAATGATAAGAGCTCAAGATCCTAAGAGGAGGAAGGAAGGAGAGCAGCAGAATAAGGAGAATGGAATTAAGAAAAGCAGACTTTAAGAAACACATGGCACTGGTGTGAAGAGTCCCCTGGGAAGCAAATCTGAGGGGTAAGGAGACCAGGAGAGCTGGCTGTACTATGAGGAAGCCCCTTTAAGGGTGCAGGAGTAAGTTGTCCTGATGCAATTGGAGAATGGGAAATGCAGCAATAGACCTTCCTGGTTAGAGAGATGTCTCTTCAGTGAGCTGAAACTCAAAAAGGAATCCTCCAAAAAGTGGAGACTTGACTATAGTAGGATGGAAGAGTATCACATTGGCATGCAGGGAGAAAATTAGGAGGGCAGCTACCACATATGAATGTAAAGACTGATATCTTCAGCTGCCCTCCTGATTAGGCGAATTAGACGGCAGCTACCAGTTCAGTTGTCAGCAAAAATAAGGAAGGAGCGAAAGAGCTTATAGTCAAATGGGTTGGGGATTACTCAGAGAACCTAGATGCTTTCAAGTTAGCAGGACCAGATGGGATGCAGCCTAGGCCAGGTCCACACAAGCAGGGCCATGCCTTTGCAGCAGTACAAATGTGCCGCTACTTTGTGCCTCAATGCATGTCCCTGCCCGTGCTTTACAGTGCAGCACATTGCTTCGGTGCTCCATGTGCTGCAGGGGTTGGTGGCTGGGGCACAGGGTGCCTCAGCATGGGATTGCTAGCCCCTGCTGCCTCCCTGCCTGGCTGGGGGGCAGTGTGCCTTGAGACAGGGGAGCAGGCAGCCTTGGGCTGGCTCCATGTGCTTCAGCTTGGAGACTCCATGTGCTGCAGTGTGGGGGCTCTGCGCTGGAGACAGGGGAGCAACCAGCTCAAGGATGCCTGCTTCCCCATCTTGAGGCACCCTGTGCCCTGGCCAGGGAGGACGCAGCTGGCTGGAGTGCAGAGTGCCTCAGCA
>JAGPOW010002742.1:16778597-16793166 GCA_030014935.1 Caiman crocodilus | reverse complement strand
TTTTTTTCCAGGTTGGTTTTTTGTTTTCTACTAGGAAATCCCAGTAGCAAATTTTGCCCAAGCACTGAAAATTAGCAGTGCTGCGTACTGAGTAATGTGCATCTCGTGAAGTTTGTGGCACTGCAAAGAGGTTTGCAGTGCCATGGACTACGCGTGCCTGTACATCTGGATCTAGCCCTAGGATACTGAAGAACTTGGCTGGTGCAATTTCAGAGCCATTAGTTATCTTCTATGAGAACTTGTGGTTGGGTGAGGTCCTAGATGAATGGAAAAGGGTAAATTATAGTTCCCATCTTTAAGACAGATACATGAAAAGCAAGTTGTGCCTGACCAACTTGATTTCCTTCTATGATAAGGTGGCAGGTTCTGTGGATGAAGGGAGAGCAGTGGATGTGATAAACCTTGAATTGAGCAATGCTTTTGACACTGTCTCCCACAACATTTTTTAACAAGTTAAGGAAATATGGACTAGGCAAAAGTACTGCAAGGTGGATACGTAACTGTTTGGATCATCATGCTCAATGAGTAGTCAATAGTGGCTCGATGTTTAGTTGAGAGGAGGTATCAAGTGGGGTTCCCCTGGGATCTGTCCTGGGTCTGGTACCATTCAACATTTTCATCAATGATTTGGAGGATGGGATTGAATATATGCTGAGCAAATTTGCAGGTGATACCAAATTGGGTAGAGCTACAGACACTCTGAAGGGCAGGGCTAGGATTCTGAATGATCTGGATAGACTGGTCTGCAATCAATGAAGAGAAATGCACCTGGAAATGGAATACTTACATGCACAAATGCTGACTGAGGAATGGTTGGCTGGACTGTAATGGTGCAGAGAATGACCTGGGGCTTACAGTGGACCATAAACTGAATATGAGACTGTGTGCTCTTGTTGCCAAAAAGCAAACAAAGGAAATGAAGAAGGCAATAGCATACTGGGTTGTATTAGTAAGAGTGCTACTTGAAAGTCAAAGTACGTGATTCTTCTGCTCTATTTAGCACTGGTGAGGTCTCATCTGGAGTACTTTGTCCAGTTTTGGACCCCACATTTCAAGAAGGATGTGCACAGATTGAAATAATGCACTGGAGAGTGACCAAAATGATTAGGGGCTTGGGAGACGAGACTGCAGGTGGGGCAGACTGAAAGAACTAGGGTTATGTAGTCTGAAGAAGAGAAGGCTCTGGGGGATTTGACAGCAATTTTCAAGTACCTGAAGGCAGCTATAGGGAAGATGTCAGGCATTCTCAAGAGTACAGTGTCAAGAACTTACTTCAAATAATAAATTAGCATTGCTGATGGCCCCAACTGGGGCAAGATTGAATAGGTGTTGGTACAGGAACCACTGTCTTCAGGTGTCCTGATTTCTGGTCAATACCAGTACTTTTACTACCAATAAATATAGTAGTTGATGATTTTTTAAATGTATGAGGATAATATGTCCTTTTTGGAATTGTTAGAGCTGCCTGCTGCCTTTCATGTTCTTGACAATGAGATGCATTTGTCCTGACTACCGACGTAGGTGTAACAGCCTTCACAAAGCTTGTTTGAAGCATCTGGGAAGCCCCAGAGTGATTTTGGGTGCTTCTCTGTGGGGTTTCATAGAGTTCTGCGTGTAGGTTCAGTGTGTGCAGGCAAGGTTATCAGGAGCAGCCAGCATCGATTCACCAAGAGCAAGTCATGTCTGACCAAAGAGTGACATGTAAGGCAACGATTTCTGTATATCTGGATGAACTTAAATCCAGTTGTTTTTCTCTTGTAGCCAGTCTTTCTAACACAAGTGGAATAGATTGCTCTTTGAGATTGGGGTTGGGTGAGACCTTTTTTGGAGAAAAAATTGGGAGAACACAAACGGATAGCAGCAATCTGGAGGAAGTTGCCAGAAGAAATGAATAGTTGCTTAATAGCACGTGCCTATTCTGTGCAAAATAGTGCTGCGTGTAAGGTTTTCTACAGAACTTTGGCTGCTGCTGAATGGTCAAACTGTGGCTGTAGTAGTAGAGTAAGTCTGTTCATCTGTCTTTATTAACTCAAATGTGCCAGTTTGTTGCTGTTACACTTATTTAAGCCCTTGTCTCCTTGAAATTAATGTGCTATAATCTGCTTTATTTAAGAGGCTGTGCATGGGACCATTTGTACAATGAAATTAATAAAAAATGTGCATTTATTAAGACTGCAGTAACATTGGGAGCCCACAATGTTAGTGCTTAAATACACTAGCAGTTTATCTGCTGTGAGTGGTCACTCAATCTACTGTTTTATTGAAGCCTTTAAAGCCCTACATATTACTATATGTATCCTCTTGCAAAGATACCTAGAGTTTTGATCTGCATTGGTTCTTGAAATTGGGCTCATCTGATGTGAGGCCACCCACTGATTGCTTTTAGGAGGTGGGGATACCACGTGAGAAAGCAGATGGGATGAGGTTGGTTGCAGACTGTGTGCTGATTTTTTATTTGCAGTACCCTTTAATTTGGGTAGGAATTAATTATTATTTAGGAGTGCTGACCTGTTGATCCTTGGTAGTGTAGTCTAACTGTTGATTACTTTGCTGTTTTTAACATTAAATTTATGAACATAAAACAAATAGATTTCTGGCATGTGGGGCTAAGGTGTGGGTGAGTGGGACATATCCCTTCTTATGTGCCTTTTCTACAAGCTGCACATGCCTAGCTCCTTCAGCTCCTTTTCATGTGACTTGCCTTCTAAGCCCTTGATGATTTTTGTTGCCCACCTCTGGACTCTCCCTAACTTGTGTGTGTATGTTTTATATATTAAATTTTTATATATATAAAAAAGCTTATATATACAAGATTAAAATCTTAGAGCAGTAGTGATAATCCATGCAAATATAGGGCTTCTTATAAACAGACAAGACATTAAAATAGTAATAATAATATAAAGTTTCTGAGATTTACAATGCGCTTGCCTTTGGTTGCACAACAAAATTAGTTTCACAGCAGCTTATGATTTTACAGACAAGCAGATAAGATAATTATGAATAATAATTAAAATGTATATCAAGGTAGTAGCTCCTTTGCAAAGTTGCTATGATGCAAATGAATGATGTTTTCTACTAAGAAAATAGCAATGTACTCTTTCCTCTTGCAAATATTTGTGTACTATTTAGAGGTGCGTCAATGCATCGGTCTTGTATCAGTTCAGCACAGATATGAGGAAAATTGAGAGTATCGGCAAGCAGCTTTTTTTTGTCTGATATGGCTGATAATGTGGCCCATTTTAAATGCCTGGTTCATGTGTGCAGCCACAGCACAGCAGACAGGCAGCCAAGAGCACAGCCAGGCAGCATGGAGAGCAGCTGGGTCCAGCTGGTCAGTCTGTTGTGGGGGAAGGGGGATGTGTGAAGCAGAGGGAGCCACCCCCCTACTCCTCGTGCCCCCGGGGTGAGCCACAGCTCCGTCCCATGCCCTGCCCCAGCCCTACTCTCTCCCTCACCATGCAGGCCTAAATCTGCCCCCCCACATCCCTCCCCACTTCCCCCGCAACAGACTTACCAGCTGGATGCTGCTCTCCATGCTGCAGGGCTGCATACTGGAATCAGATTGGTATCAGCTGACATGGCTGATTTTAAAAATTGGCTATCGTTACTGGCCCAAAAAGTCTCTATTGGTGCACCCCTAGTAGTATTAATTTTGAATGAAATAATTTGAAGTTATATATATTATAAGTTAAAATATTTATACTGAGTGCATCTACACATGCAGTTAATGCAACACAATGAACTCTGGAGCAGTTCTTGCCAGGGTCAATTGCTCCTGGGCGTAGCATCTACATATACTCCCAGAACAGCAGCAGTTTGAACCCGTGTGCAATTTACACCCTTAGTCACCATTTATACGTGCATTTTGGCACAGTAAAGTACTCTGCTGTAAGAGAGTACTGTCCCCAACAATATCCTATGGTGGACTTAATTTGTTTACTGTGCCCTAATACTGGCACGTGTACATGGTGATGCTTTACAGAGCTACTTAACTCCACAGTATAGTACACATGCAGATGCACCCACTATGTTCTTAATATGCAAATACAGGTTTTGCTGTTGAGCAGGGTAGTGTAAGCTGATTTATTTCCCCATGGTAGGACCTATGCTTTCTCTGACTGGCTAAAAAAGTGAAGAATTTTCCCTGTTAATAAATGAACAAACAGACAAGCTAACTACCCTTTTTTGATGCATGACAGATAGATCCAAGGAAGTGATACTTCCCCTCTCTGTGGCATTGGTCAGACTGCAGTTGGAGTATGGCATCCAGTTTTGAGTGCTGTACTTCAAGAAGGATATTGATAGACTTAACAGGTTCCAGAGGAGAGCCATTCAAGGGCTTACAGGACAAGCCCTATGAGGAGAGACTGAGAGACCTGGACCTCTTCAGCCTCTGCAGGACAAGGCCGAGAGGTGGTCTTGTGGCCGCCTACAGATTCTTTGGGGGAATGTAGAAAGTGATGTAAGGGTGGCCAAAATTTGGAATGGGCTCCCAAGGGAGGTGGTGCTCTCCCCTACCCTGGGGGTCTTTAAGAGAAGGCTGGATAGACATCTGTCTGGGGTCATCTGACTCCAGCGCTCTTTCCTGCCCAGGGCAGGGGGTCAGACTCAATGATCTGTTGAGGTTCCTTCCAACCCTAGCATCTACAATTCTATGAAAGAAAGAAACACCTCTTCTGATTTGTACCTACTGCAACCTTGACACTAGGAGTGTACAAAACGGCTGTTTCATTTCGGTTTCAGATTTGGCATTTTGGAGGGACAGTGTTTTGTTTCATTCTTTCATAAGGCTATGTGAAGTGGCTGTTTTTTGTTTCAGTTCGTATTTGGAGGGACAGTGATTTATTCTGATGTTTCAGCTCACTGTCCCATCTCGTTTCAGCTGAAACTGTTTTGGAATTTCAGTGCTGTTTTGGTGTTTTGGCCATAGGCTATATGGGGGATCACAAAACTACCTATAACTTTGTCATTTCTTGCCTGATTTGGATGAAACTTGCAGGGAGTTGCCAAAATGCCCGAATCTGAAATGAAATGAAATGGCCGCAGAATTTCGCACGACCCTACTTGACGCTCATTGCCCATTTTTGACAAAAGATAATGTCATACTTAAAGATTAAACAAAATTACGAAAACAAGAAGAGGTGTTTTAGCAATGACTCCTTGAATTTTTTTGCTAAGCTTTATTTCTTGATTGTTATTTAAATAGCAAATGGATGGACCCTACAATCTAGGAAAATAGTTTGATAGACTGTTGATTTATCAGTTAGTTGACTGGCTTTATTAGTTAGCTGACTGTAATAACAATGAAAAATGGCTGTTTTTTTCCTTCAGAATGCTAGGCTTTTGTTAAATTTCAAAGCTGAAAACTTCTGCAAGGTGACATCTTATCAAGCACATCTTTATTTAAATAAATTACATCCTGAGTCATTGCAGTTACATAAATTTGAAATAATCCACATGTGGCATGTAATGAAGGTAGACAAATATAGACATGTTAAAGGGATATCTTGGTTTAATGGTCATTGACTTATCAGACTCTCCTAATGAAATGTTGCATTGATTTATGCTGTGTCCACTTTTTTTTTAAAGTAATATTTCTTTCATTCCCATCTGTCCCTCCAGTTATATTTACTCTGTATAAAGTACCCTAAATATACCATCAGGTACCACAGAAACTCTGAGATTTTGCTTGATTTTTTTTTTTTCTTTTGTCTTTCTCCTTCTCTGATTGCTATTATACTGATGTAGGGAGTGAGATTTCATTTTAGATGACTTATGTTACAGACAGTGTTGTAGGGTTCAGAAGTGTAGTCAGAGTAGCTGAAAGGGGAGGCATGCCTTAATCTAAAATATCTATTCTTGGGTTTGATTTTTACTGTTAATATCAAAGCCTTTAAAAGTGATATACTCATGTGAAACAAAAGCTTTTAGGATTATTGATGCAACAGAATATTTAGAAATAAGAATAAAGATCTATTTTTCTTTCTGCTTTATTTTATACTTTTGTGTTGAGGAAAGCTCAAGTTTCTTTAACAGTTGTGAGTTACTGTACAGGTTTCCCTCGATTTTATTCAGGTTCTTCATATGCAAATTTGATCTCTTGCAATGAAAATATTTAGACCCATAATTCATTATATATGAGTTAAACTTTCACTTATTCGATCAGCATAAATTCTGCCCCCCCCCCCCCAAGCAGGTAAATTTGTGGGGGGATGGGAAAGAGTTGTGGCCCCACTCGCCCCAGCTGCAGCAGTCCCTGGAGTGGCTGGTGCCAGCTGCCTGCAGCTGCTCCTCCTGTGCCTGGGCTTACTCCTGGGCCGCGCCATGCTGTGGTGCAGGCAGCTGGTGTCAGCTGCTCCCAGGGCCACTCCAACATGGGCTGGGGTGAGTGTGGACAAGTGGAGCCCTGGGCGGTGTGGGGTGTAGCACTCACCCTGACCTCAGCCGCCTGCACCAGGGCATGGTGCAGCCCAGCAGCAGAGGTGAGTGGGGACAGGTGGAACATGGTACAGCCTCGGTGCTGGTGCTGGCTGTAGCTGGGGCCAGGGTGAGTGCTGCTCTGTTCCAGGGCTGCACAAGGTGGAAAACAGAGGAAGTGGCACCCCTCCCCCAGCTCCTTCCCTAGTCCCAGCCTCCCTCCCTTCTTCCCTCACCACCATGAGGACCTGTCCCTTTTTGTTACATTGTAAAGTGGGTTTGATTTATGTGAATTCGATTTATGTGCCGTTCTTTGGGATTGCATGTACAGAAAAAATCTAGGGAAACCTATATAGACAACAGAAAAAAATATCAGAATCCAATATAAAAGAAGTAATTTGTTAACTTCTTTATTATGTATGAAAAAGGATGTAGAATAATTTGCCTAATGAAAGGGATTTCTAACATGTGGTCCATGGACTTTATCTAGGCCATGGAGCCACTCCATCTGGCCAGCAACCTACTGGTGGGCCAGAGAGTTTGGAGGGATGGCCAGCAAGTTAAGTGGGCATGGCGTACTGCAGAATCTGGGTGTCATGCCAGGATGTGGGAGACTAGGTCTGGGGCTACTCAGAGATTAAGGCACTGACTAGGGCCAGGATAGGTGAGTAGAATCTGAGAACAAAGTGGGTGAGAAAGCCAAGAGGTCAATCTAAGAGCGGGGTCTAGGAACCAGCTGAGTCAAGAAGCCAGGAGATGTTTGCAAGTGGGAGCTGAGAAGCGAAGAGTTCAAGCAGAGATTGTCCAGACACTTCCTGTTCTAACTCAGGGGTTTGTATGGGCAAAGCAGAGGGTCAAGTGACCCTAGCCCACCACTCTGGTGACGGAGTGGGCAGAGAGTAAGTTTTTGCTAGGGGTTTCAGTCCGGCCATGATCAATCTAGGTGTTCAGCCATAGAGAGGCAGACTGAGATGAGAGGCAGTGTTGGTCAGGGTGAGGTTCCAGGTTTGAGGCTGTGGCCTGATAATGGGGGCCTGGGTTACCAGTGCACATAGCTCTGTGCAGCAGGGTGTGAATCAAGGGCTGTGCCACACAGCCCGTTGCTTACCTGTGACTGCCTGGCCTACTACTGTTTGCATGCTCCTGCCACAGCAAATGGCTACCCTGCCACTGTCCTGCCTCTATAAAATGTTGTCAATATAAGCTCAAGAGATCCTAGGTAGAGGGCTATGCCCCCTGCTACAGAGAAAGGCAAGAACCCGTGTAGTCCATACCAGTCTGGCCATGGGGTAAAATTCCTGCTTGACTCTAAATACAGTGGTCAGTCTGACCCTGAGTGGAGGGGCGAGACCCTTTAGCCAGGAACCTCCGGCTTTGCTCCTAGCAGGAGAATCCCCACAGTGAGAGCTGCTCTAATGAAAGCACCTGGAGCATCGGGTGTATCAGCATCCCCATGCTGAAAAATGGCAGCGGGGCCACTTTAACTAAAGCTTATTAAGCATGCTTTAGTTCAGGCACCCTCATTGCCATTTTTCAGTGCAGGGATGCTGATGTGCATGATGCTGGAGTCTGCTGGAGTGTGGTAGTTATCAAGCTACAGCAGACTCAATTAATTGTGAATTAATTAATTTAATTAATTTTTGTGAATGGGCTGGCCACATGGGGGGTGCACCAAGGGGATACCCTTGTGATATGTGGCCCCCTGGTGCTTTGGCTTCTGCTTGCCCAGAATTCGGGCACCCCTAGTATAGAGGAATAATGTATCATACAACGTGTTGCAAAATACAGGGGGAAAAGAGAAAACAAGTGTACTTTTCTTCCTGTAAGCACTTTAGTTATAGAAATTTCCAGTGTAACTACAGTAAAGGTACCAGATATTAGGACTGTGCAAAGCTTCTGTCCCTCATTTGATTCGGCAGAGATTTCGCCCAGTTCAGTGGCCAAATGAATCCGAAATAATTCAGAGGACCCTGTAATCTTTCCCAATTGATTTGGAAAGATTTGGCACCTGCTCCCCCCCCCTTGCTCCTGTGGGACTTTCCATCTGCCCTACCATTGCAGCATTCATGAGTTGTGCCTAGTACCTCAAGATGCATAGAAAAAACATTTAAAGCTGTATCTATGTCCTAATCGCTTATTCTCCAAATTGGCATTGAATCTTCAGATTCGGATTTGGCCGAATTAAATCGGGGACAGTGATCCGAATCAACGAATCGAATCACTGCTTCCAATTTGGGCCATATCAAAATGTCAATCGAATGTGGCCTCTTTCACACACCCCTTCCAGATGCATTATTTTCAAATTGTCTGTGCTTTTAAAACCTGTTTAAAAGTCTACCTGCCATTCAGTTAGTGAGAACGTATAGCCGTATTCCCCCTCTCTAGTTCCAGGTATCCTGAAGAAATGCATTCTTTTGTCAGGTAGCACAAGGTTTCTAATCTAAATTTTATTGAGATTTTACATCATGTTTATGCAGACAGCTCCCTTTTATTGGTTACTCTGTGTTTTCTTCACTTTCTAATGGTACTGCCTTGTTATGCCTTCCATTTGAATGCTCAGTCAATTCTTTCAGCTTTTTCTCTGTTTATTGTTGATTCTGCTGCCTTGACTGTCCTCCAATTCACTGCCAGAATGACCGTTTTCCTGTATCCTCCAGTAATGGATGGGCAGTCTTTGGATGCCTAAAAACAGAAACCTTAAATCCAGAAAAATTAAACTCAGTATGGTTCTGTACATTTTGCTTGAAAATCTATATAATTATTTGTGTAAAGTAATATAAGAAAACCCACAGGGCTCTTGAAATGAATTCCAACAGGAATAATTATTCATCTTCTCTTAGACGGAAGCTGAGAAAATCTTATTTTGTCTAGTCCTCCAGAACTTACATAATTGATTGCAAAAATAAAATAAAACAAAATAAGATAAAATAATGGGAGACGAATGGAGCAATCTATGATACTGGCTGCATCTACACATGCAGTTAACACAACACAATAAACTCCGGTGTTGTTTGAGGCAGCGTACGCTGCTCCCAGGCTCAGTGTCTACATTTGCATCCAGGACAGCCAGGGTGGAGCATCCCTGGGCTGGCAGGGGGAACAGAGGGACAGCCCGAGGCTCTGGGTGGTGGTGTTGGGTGGCTGGAAGGGCTGGCAGGAGCCGGGGGTCTGGCCCTGAGCTGGCTGCCCTGGCCAGGTGCAATTTGCATGTGGTGGTTACAGTCTGCGAGTGTGTTTGATCCCACTTAATGGCTCGGTTGTAAGAGAGTACCGTCAGAGCAGTACTATCATATGGCAAAGTTAATTTACTGTGCACTCATACCAGTGCACATGTAGACTGTGATGGTTTACTGGGGAGCTAATTAGTTTAGTCTGCAGTAAGGTGAATGTGTAGATGCATGCATTGGCTGCATCCATATGAGTGTGGACATTTTTTTTCCCCGGGAAGAAGAAGCAGACGTGTGCCTTGTGCCACTACTACCTGTCCCTAGGAAACGCCTGTGCCATGTGCCCTCTGGGTTAACCTGGGTGGGATAGGAGAAGCTGGGGCCAGTGCTGGATTCAGCAGCCATACCTGGGGTCCTGGTGGCCTCCTGGAGATGCAGCAGTGGCAATTTTGCTGCCTGAAGCCTGGCCAGCAGCTGGAGTGTGGCTCCAGCCAGCCAGTCTCCAGTTTAGGGCAACACACGCTGCCCTGCGTGCACTGCTCTGCTTTTTTGAATTATTTATTTATTTATTCATTTATTTATTTGCAGGTGTTTTGACCCCAGGGGTCACCCCCTGCCCCCCGTGCTGCTACCTTGCAGTGCGGAGAACAGCTGTGTGTGGTATGTGGCACTGCAGACGTATCTGCGATGCCACATACCACGCAGCCACTGTGACTTGGAACATCATCTAAAACCATTGTTGTGTGTCAAATAATTGCAGTTGTGAAGTCTAATTTATATTGTGAGCTTCTTGAAGAAAAGATTCTTCTGTGTTTTCTCAGTGTCACTCACTGGGTAATGAGATATTTCATTTGTATTATTTATCTCTCATGTTAAGAATTAATGCACAGTTAAAAGAACAATTTGCATCTTCTTTCACACAATTGTATAAATGCTAATTACTCTAATTGGAAGGAAATTGAAGTATGAAAATATGGAATAAGCAAAGAATGCTTTTCCCTAGATTGTGTATTGTTTCAGCATCTTATTCACTCCTATAATATAGCTAGAGTATTATCAGGTTAAATTTTGCTTTGTGGAATAAGCCAATGGAAATAACTAATTGGAGTATTCAGTCCAAATTAGTCTGTTTAGTATGCAATATATAATTCAGTCACTGAATTATATCCTGATTTTCTGTTGGAAAGAGAAAGAGCTCTCTTCAGCAAATTGTCTTTGTACTTAACAGTTTTTGAAGCATTATACCTTACCCATCAATACGGATTTCTCCCTTAAAAGGTTTTTTGACAACCTGCTATCAGTTGTGCAGAAGATTATACTAAAAACTGAAGAAACCTTGACCAATTGCATTTCAAGTACAGACTGAATATAGCTTGCTAACAGGTCCTCTGAGTTTGAAAGAAAGGAATCTAGAAAGAAACAGATGAGAGGAGAAACAGTCTAAAGAATGGTTCCATGCCTCAGATGATTTTGTGTGATAGAGCTAAGGATTATTTAAAGTTATGTTTGACAGTGCTAGTGAGTGTTTTGCAAAGTCACAGCAAAATCGTAAAATTAGGCCAGAAAGTTTATATTGTGGTTTTCTGGTTTGTTTGATTTATCAAAGACTCTTGCTTTTACACTTTTTATAAAAAGAAACATTTTTTTTCTTAATTTCTAAAATTTTTCACCTGTGTCCAAAGCATTTATAATGTTTGGTCAGAAAAAATGTGTTTCATTAGGAAATAATTAGCTGCTGTGGTACTTTTAGCAAGAAAGATCATTATTTGGAAGGCATTCATTTGATAGTCTTCTGCCAGGATTTGGTTAAAACAGGCCTTCCTTTTCAGAACATGCTGACCACCTACATTCTGAAAATTGGTGCCTGAAATATTGGGTATTCCACAAACTTCACAATTTAAAAAAAAAAAAAAAATTGGTCTGTTCCTTTAAGTAGCTACAGGAAAATGCAGTAAAATTCATAGTCCCCTTTCAGCAGTGTCACAAAGAAAAAGATATATAAAATACTCTCTCTGGAAAAGAACATTACTATGTCACTAAAATAATTCCTAAGGCCTATAAAGGATAACGAACAGTAATGTGTGGTCTCAAAACTAGTCTTTACTTTGGAGAATTTGTGTGTATGAGACAATGCACAGATAAAATTGCACCCTTTAACTCTTTCTGATTTTGCAAGCGTAAAATAAATATCCAACAGTGTTGATGGTAAGCCATGTTATTTTAAATAATAATGCTGCCATAAAATTGCATAGATCTAAGTAAAATGACTTTATATAGATGAAGTTGAGAGTCTCAGTAAAAGGATTCAAGTTGTGCTGTCAGAGTAAATGGTGAATAGTATTATATGCATGAAAATGGTAGTTTTTCAGTGCTTATGGATATTATGGACATTAGTGAAAGGTAATATCGGTCTGTCATTTAGTCAAACAGATACAGAAGTGCTTGGGTGAATACTGTTCCCAAACTTTGAATAGTTGTTATTTTAATTACTGAAACTTTTAAACGCTTCATAGATTTTCCTTTATGGGCCTAGGCAAATTGTTTTTAATTAAAACACCCCTTTCCCCCTTAATTTAGCTGCTTCTGTTCAGACACTAGTATCTCAAAAATTGGTTGTGTATGTTGTCTACCCATGGGGAGTTGCATGATATTAATATAAACTGATCTGAATAATCTTATATAATCGCCCTTTTGTCACAAATGTAGTCTCTGTATTGCAGTGCAGCACAGTGGCTCTTCAAATGGTCGTCCATATGTAAGCCACTTTGGTATGCATGAAATATTGAATCATTTTCGAATAGTAGTGTCTATCAGGACATCTACCTGCATGTTTTCCAGTGCAGCCCATAGCAAAGAACATAAAGGGCAGAGTAGTCACGACTAGTGAACTTAGCAGTTCTTCCTTACTACCTGGAGCTGTAGCCTGAAAACCCTACAATGTCTATATCTGTTGCAATCATTCCCATCCTTCTGTGTTAGTTGTATTTGGTGTCCTAGTTAAACTTGCATTCCAATTTGTAAGACTGATGGCAAAAATAAAAAAAGGGAGGACAAAATGTAAGCAGGAAGAAGACTCAGAATAGCATCCCTCCCATACAATGCATTTAAAATTTCCAGGATTAAGATACTCTCCTTTCTACAGATATTCCCATCATTGATAAGAACTGAACATTTCTTCTGATTTAGTAAACAAATAAATAACCCTAGTACTCTGAGGCCAGGTACAGACACTACACTTTCACTGGTACAAGTAATCGGAAACCAGTTTATACCTGTAACAGAACACAAGTTCGGCATACAAAACTAGGCTATACACGTAACAGAACAGAAGTTTGGCGTGCAAAGGCTGATTTAAAAATGGTGAAACTTGATCTTCAAAGGGTGAATGTGTGCTCTGTTCACTACTCATCTGAACTAATCTGCTTACAGAAAACTGTGTAACCTAGATTGATTCTGCCTCAAGCTATTTGAATACCTGTTCCTAGCCTATATATACTATGTCCCAAAACCCCCAAAAGTGAGGAGACCCCTCTTGAAGCTATTTCTCAGAGAGATATCTATAGAGGCTTATGTAGTTCTTGTAGGGTAGGATGCTCAACCGGAGCCCCTTATTATGTCTCTCCACCCCTTAGAACCAAAAGCCATGGGACCAAGCACTCTTCCCCTTGGTGCCCCCCCTTTCCCCCGCCCCCAAGCTGTTCAGACCCTACAGACTTTGGTAATTTGGAGGCTTTCAAAGTTTATTGAACTTCCGGTTAGAAAACAAGGGGCGTGTCTACACAGGTCCCTATGATGCCATCATATAGTACTTCCTTTAGGCACATGGTTATTTTTACCTGTTACCTCACCATAGTGATGCGCTATAGTGAGGAGCATGTGGCTATGGTGATGTAGCTGCGGTGTCATGGTTTGTGCCTTCCGATGCTGTCTCCATAGCGTGTTCCTATGACAATGCAGTGTCTCATGTAGATGTGCCCAAGGGAAAGCAAATAAGTGAAAATACCCCAGTCACAGATCACCCACTCCCTGGAGACCCCAGAATATGGGTGTCCCCTTCTCCCCCCACCCTTTTGCTCACTGTGAGGCTGGGTGCTCGCTCCCACCTCCTGCTGTCAGAGCCACAGCACTTGAAACAATTGTACATTGAGTTCATTTGGTATCAAAAAAGTCTCATTCTTTGTCTACAGAGTCAGTAAGGACTCCCTTGATCCACTCCTTGGAGGAGGAAAAAGAAAAGATAAGGTAGACCTTGCTGACATCTTAAAATGGACTTCAGCACAGCTCCCTGAAGTTTCCTTCTGATGCCAGCATTAAAGCACTTGGCCTAATCATGGCAATTTTAGTTGACACAAT
Organism: Caiman crocodilus; assembly: GCA_030014935.1. Taxonomy (NCBI): domain Eukaryota; kingdom Metazoa; phylum Chordata; order Crocodylia; family Alligatoridae; genus Caiman; species Caiman crocodilus. The sequence continues at coordinate 16,779,229 of JAGPOW010002742.1, read as the reverse complement.
GCTTCAGGAGAAACCCTACAGACCTCTGTCCATCTTGTTTGTTTCTTCCCAGTGAAATGGCAATGCCAATACATAAAAGTTTGTTGGGATCAGCTAGGGACTTATGGCTCACCTTCCTTCCAAGGACATGAGCACTTTTACAATCATCCGGTGCCTGATCCTTGCTAATAGATGATGTCCATCCAACTATAAGCAGGAAGGACCACCCAAGTCAATTGTATGGACCAACAATTTGAAAAAGTTTAACCTCTTCAGATGAAAGACAGATTTCTTAGCCATCTTTCACAGATCCACGTATGAAACTACAAGGCTTCCTGACTATATACGATTCCTGATTTTGGATTGATCATAAGTATTCATGAAAATCACAAAGTGGAGCTCAGGTTCTTTGTAGTAGAGAAGAATCCACTTCAGTTTTCAGGAGGCCTGGAACCAGAGACTCGTGGACCAGTGGCTTTGGTGGTATTGGATAAAGAGTAGTCCATACAGTTGTTCTGCTAACCTTCAGAGACTCTTCTCACAAGAAATGTGAAGAAATTTAGTAGATACTTATTTGCAGTCTGTAGTAGAGGAATAAGTGCCCACGGGTTTCTATGGCAGGAATTTTTACTCTCATTTTTAATTTACTTAAA
>JAGPOW010002742.1:16756232-16768431 GCA_030014935.1 Caiman crocodilus | reverse complement strand
TTAGCAAAGGACTCATGTTTTAATAAGTTGGGATTGGGGTGTGGGGGGAATTGGTTATGCTTTCCAGGGTGGCTGAGAGGTGGGAATGGTGAGGGAAGCTGCTTTTTTGGGGAGCTACTACCCCTGCACTGGGAAGGAAGCCCCAGCACACTAGGACCCAATCTGGCCCCTTACCTTGTTTCCCTGCCACCCTTTCTAGATCCTATTCCTGCACCTGTCTGTGCCCTGCTACCTGGTTAGCTACCATGCGCTCTGCAGGCTCTTTGTATGGGGTTGCACTGTGGTGGTGGGAAGATCATACCCCTGGTGATGTGAAGGGGAGTTGGCCTGGTGCCAGAACTGCTCCCTGAGCCTGTAGAGTTCAGGGGTTAGAAAGTTTGTCCACAGAGAACAGGAGGGTAGGGAAGGGGCACTGTATCCTGGGAAGTTGGAGGACTGCAACTTGGGTGTCTCATCTGCGGGGAGTGGCCACACATTAATGGAACATGAGCTGGGTACGACAGATCAGAGAGAAACCTGCCCAGAAAACTGGAGTGGCATAACCTTGGAGTGCCTAAAGTGTGCTTAAAACTAGTTCCAGTTGTTAATGTGTGGACAATTCATGGGTTAAAAGTCCCAGAAGCTGCCTAAAATTAATGTGCAACAAGACCATTTATGTTACGGGTGGGTTTTTTTGCTCTCACTTCTATTAGAAGTCTGTTCCAGAACCTCACGCCTCTGAGAGTTATAAATCTTATAATTTCTAATCTAAACTTTTCATAGCAAGTGTTTACCTTTTTTTTCCTTGTGCTAGTGTTTTCCATATCATAAATAGCTCTTCTCACATTTCATTCCCCTGACGATGCTAATGGGCCCTCTCTGTACTTGTTCTAGTTTGAATTAATCTTTGAGCATCACTGACCAGAAGCATGCACAATATTCCAGATGAGTTTTCACCGGTTCAGTGTACAAAAGCATTAATACTTTTCTGTTTCTAAAGGAAATACCTCTTCTGATCCATCCGTGGCGTTTGCTCATTTCATGATTTCACCACAGTGCTGGCTTAGTCATCTGGTGATTGGCTGATGCACTTCCCTCCTCTGCTTTTCCAAATAATGAGCTTCTATTTTTATGGCAGAAATTCTCATTATTAATCCCAAAATATAAGACCTTGCTCTTGCAGTTTTTAGTTGCATCCCATTTCTGTTATTTTAGTCCTCAAGATTACTCAGTTTTCACTGCATGAAACTCTAGTTGCCCTCTATATTGACAATGCCTCCCAGCTGTTTCTCATCTTCAAACGTCTCCTTGCTATATAGATTCGGGTTAGTTTTTGAAGTCAGTATCGTTAATTTTATTCCGTTGCCCATTGATAATCTTTATTCTTTTTAGTTGATTTATGGCACTTTATCCCTACCCTTCCTGACTTGTAAAATGTAACTTCCATTGCCGATCAGTTCTTTTCTCCACTCCTGAGAGGTTCCTTGTTTATTTTTTACATCTTTTTTAAAGTGCATTTTCATGCAGTAATGTCCTTTTCCTTACGTTTTTCCCTCTTGCTTGGGATGCAAATTTTCACCTCTCTGTTAATGGAAAAAACCTGCTTCAGACTCAGGTACTTGAATTCTTCAGTCCATTTGAAAAACTGGACTGGTTTCCTTAATTTCTTACAACGTCTTTTTAACATTTGAAAATCTTATTTAGATATCTACTTTTGTTTCCACTTCAATTTAATTTCAGCTGAATCACTCTGTAATCACTCAATCCAAGATTATTATTCTACAACTAGTGATTAAAAATAGATTATCTAGTAGACTCAAAATTACACTGACATATTTTTATAATGACTACTTTTTTCCTAGTGATGGGAACTGACACTTAATTTTTAACTTAACTGGCACTTGTCCTTAATTTTTATATTAGCCATTTTTTTTTCTTTCTCTCTTTTGGTTTTCCAGGGGAAAAATAATTCAAAGGCTCCTGCTCACATAATATTTTTATTCACTAAAATGTAATTAAAATTATTTACTACTAGCAGAAAATTCTAAAATTGAATGAGCACTTCCGTAACATTTATAACGTTGCTGGTATAAGGCTTTCCATTGACAGGGACTTTTATCATTACAGTGATTTATAGAAGTCATAACAACCACAAAACTCAGTGTATGGATTCACTTTCCTGATTCCAAAACATGATGCCATTTAATTTTGCAATGTCATGTTTATGTACTTAATTCTTCATTCACTTTGTGCAGTTGTGTGTTGTTGGATGCTACACAAGTGAGCCATTGTTTTAATTGGCCTATTATTAACGTAGCTTGAAAAAATGAATGCATGTATTTGGGGAGCTGTAGGTTGGCAGTGCTGTTTTTATAAGACATCAAAATGTTTTGTAAGGTTTTTTTTTTAAATTTTTATTAAATAATTTTAAAGGCAATTAATATTCTGAATAGGAGCATGAAGATATCCAAAAGTGAATGAAAGCCTTCAGCCATCTGTTTCATTAAATTGTTGTACAAATTGGGTACCCTTTTACTTATCAAAAAAGTGGTTTACATCAGGCAGTTTAGAAGTAGAAATGGGTTAGGATGCACAAGCATTTTTCATGGTATTATATAGGTTATAGTCAGAACCTGTTCTGTTGTTTTCAGTTACTCTTTGCAAAATTGACCAAATGATTGTAATGATGAGCATTGCCTCAACGTATTTATCAGTAAAGTTAACTCACAGGAAAACAAGACCCTAACGTACCAATTTCACTTTAGCATCCCCTGAATGCTACTTACACGCAATCCTGTTCCACCTGGCCAGAGCCCTTGGAAAACCGCTAGTATATTGATGCTTGTAACATTTGCACATCATGGCCTTTAACTAAGTTTAAAAAAGCAGCAGGATGAGGAGCATCTACCCACCTTGTGTTCACAGTTTTTCAGGGTTTTGAACATGGTGGTGGAATAAGATTGCCCATAGGTGCCACAGAAGTGAAATAGAATTTGAGCATAAAGCTCTTCGGTTCCAGCACAGTATTAAATTAAAATCCAACGTTTAGAAATCTGTGCTGTATGTTGTCTTAGATTTTTATATTTTCCTTTCAGTAACCCGGGAATTAAGATTGTTTTTTTTAAAAACAATCTCAATTATTCTTATTTATATGCATTCTTGCTTTGAATATGTGGTGCTTGTAGAAACCTACAAGGTTTTCTAGGAAGTTACTAATGACATATAATGATAGCTATGATGATAGTCATATAATGATAGCTGTGATGGAGAAGTAGATCTAAAAGGGACCTCAGGAAGCTGTTTTAATCCAACACCCTGCTTTGAGACAAAAAAGACAAATAGGCTGTTGCTGATTGATAACAAAAAAAGTGTTACTACTGCGTGTAAGAACATGTGTTGGGGTGGCTTTGGTCTGTTCATGGCTGTTACTTCCTGGGGATTTCAGCATTTCAGAACACACGTTTTGTACTTTTTCTAAACTGGATTTACCACATTTTAGGGAGCTAGATTTGGAAGAAGTGATAATTTAAGTTTTATAAAGACTGCATGGAAAAGAATTTAAGGCAGTGGATCAGATCCAGAAAGAATTTAGGTGCAGATTTGACTTTCCTTTCCAAGTAAAGGAAAGCCAACTTTTGGGAGACGAGATAGTAAGGCACAACTTCATTCCAAAGGAGTGCAGCCGTGATTTGTAGTTTCGGAATCACAGTTTTTAAACAGATGTGTTAGACGGCCACTTGGCTGGACAGGGCTGATCCTGCCCTGGGCAGGTCACTGGACTTCATGTGGTTCTTCCAGTCAAACCTTCCTGCTATCCTATTCCATGGTTTTTGTCAAGACCTGTTAGGATTAGGCAATTTTAGATGAAAATTCCAAATGTCAGAACTCCACATCCTTGGCTCATTTAATGTCAAATTAATTTGGCGGTTTGAATGATCTGTCATTTGGGGTGCTTGCAGACATAAGGCCCCTCTCCCCCTGGTGCTTTACTTTAAGCTCAGCTCATTCCTGCGCCGAGCCCTGCACATGCCCAGAAGAAGCAGCACGTTACTTCAACCCGGCTCTGCAGCGTCTATAAAGATTGGGAACTTCAGGGCTGCATTTTTGGTGCTTTTTGTCTAATAGCTGATTGAATCAGCTTTACTGACAGTGCCAAAAAGCCCCGCTGAAGCACCCGATCTTTACAGCCGCTGCAGAGCCCCATTGAAGTAAGGCACCGCTTTTTCTGGCAAAGTGCGTTTTGTTTGTTTGTTTTTTTAACGTCTGCAAGTAGTGTTAATCTGGATCGTCAGCATGAGTTTGTTTGGAGTTTGAAATTTCCCACTCAGCAAAAGTCCTCATGTTTCAAATAGTCATTCCATCAGCAGGGCTACTCATTGGAATAAAATTAAGTGCCTGTGTAAAGCACTGCTGGATCTGGAGAAAAAGAAGTTCATTCCTCTGTTGGGTATTGATAGCAATAATTGAAATTTGACTTTCTGCTTTGTCCTCCTTTCGTAGCCTCAAGACTTCCCCTTTTTGCCTGTGGTATAATCCTCATGTGGTTTCCATGACTATTTGGTTGAATGATACATGGGACAATCACTTACTGTAGAGAAACATACTACCGATAACACAAAATATATGTGGATTTAGCATAAGAATTAGAGTGGGTTTTGTGCATGCACAACTTGTAGTACTCAGTTTTCTGTATACTTATTTTATTTTTGTTTTTGTTTTATTGCTATAACCTTTTTTGGTAGCAGCATTCATTTACCTGCCTCTCAAAATCATAATTTGGTTCCAAACAAATCATGGAAGCATTCTTACTAGCATATTTTGGGAATGGTAATAGTCTGTGAAAAGGAGAAATTTTAATGGGAACTGCATCTTGAGCTGAAGCAGAAATGCAGTACAGTTGATTTAAAACCCCCCCCCCAAAACTTGTGTTATTTTTATGCTATCTGAAATACAGCTCAAAACTGCTCTGGATTGAGGACCTGTGGGCAGTGTTTGGAGCAGCCTGGATGTGGATGGTGCAACGATCCCAGTAATACAGGAAAAGGGCAGTGTCTGGAAGGATCTTCCAGAGGACCAGTGAAGCCTGCTGGGGTACACTCTCATGAAATGGTCCTTGAAACGAATCTGTGCTCAAAAGAGAAGAATTATGAATGGTCTTTCATCCATTGTCCAGGTAAAACCTACAGATTTGTTTTATTCTTTTTTTTTTTCTTTATTTGAAGGCATGCCTGTAAGAATGCAAATGAACTGGAAGGAATAAGTTAGTGATGAGTAGCTGATTATCTCTGATATAAAAATGTCACACCAGAAGGTATCAAATGTGACTTTTTAAAAATAATCAAGCTTTGCCTGTGTTCTAATTTTATAAACTTTCATGAAAAAACAAATAAATGCAACAAAAATTGACATTTGGAAATAATTCTACATACGCTAATTTAGCAATTGAAATTTGGTTCCCATTTGCCAAGGCACATTTTTTTCCAAAAAGCATTCTGAGAAAAGATTGAGACATGATTATACAGGCCCATGTAAAAGGAAATTGTAATGCAGCCCCCTTAATTTACTATTGAGGATCCTAATAAATGTGTAATTATGATTGTGTGTGTGTACTATTCAAGTTATTCTGCTGTTACACTAAGCTTCATAGTATCTATGAAGCATCTAAATGTGGCAAGATTTATTCATATAAATGGTCGGTCTGTCTGTCTGTCGGTCATGTTTGTGGTATCAATACCTTATAGGAACAGAACTCTGTAATATCGAGCTGGATATGTTTCTAGGTTAAAATGAACAATAAATATCTTTTAAATATATATGTAAGTCTGTTTAATATATTTTATAAAAATGGAAAGCAACCAGGCACAGTAAAAACTTGCATTGAGATGTTAGCTGGCGTGCAAAGATAGATGCCCCGTAGAAGCCCACTCTGCAAGTTAACTGCACAGATATCTGGTTACAAAATTTACAGCTGCTGAAGCAAGAGAACGTTATAAACTCAAGAGGTTTAATAGCTTCAGAGCCAAGCCTGGCATTGGTTGTTAAAGCACTTGGTTTCTCAATTCCAAGTGAGCTCTTAAAACCCGTTAACTCTACAGTGAGAATCCATTTAATTTATCTAGCTATGGTGTTAGTCTTTAGAGTGTATAAATGATAAGCTCAAATTACAAAAAAAGGATCTTTGAAATAGATTTTTCCAGTGGATAGTAATTTTCTATTTCCCTCTATTCTTCCCCCTTTCATTTTTTTTTTTTTTTTGATCCGTTTCTCTTGCCTTATTTTCTTCAGTACCTGTTATTAGGGGAGGGCTCTTGAATACAAGGTGTGTTTGGAGCTGGACTCTGTGAACATTCATACAAGGGGCTTATCACTATCTATTTCTTTCAGATCAATCCAGAATCAGGGGTTCAGCCACTAAGGAACACAGTGTCTCTGACTATCCAAAAATGTTACCTTAAGTAAAGTATAATGGGTACTTCTGTCTATGTCTGCTTATTCCATTATTGTAGTTGCTTTGTTTTAAAGATGCCTTTGAGTGTAGAGAGGTAATGTTATTTTCCTCGTCTAGAAGCTGGACGCAGAAATGATGACTTACTAAAGACCATGATCAGAGGCAGGTGCTTTGCCCAGCCTTAGCCAAAAGGTCATCCTTATAATTGGCTTCTGGTAACTGGTCCAACTCCCACTGTGGGCAGTTGTGTCTTGGGCGAGCTGTGTTTTATCATTTGGTCTCAATTTAGAACGCTCATTAGAGGAGGGCAGATTTGGGGCAATGAGTTCCTGGCGCTCTGTTGGCTGGTGTTCACTGGAGGGGAATGTATGTTGAATCAGTAATTTAGAAGACACATTTATCCTGCTACTAATCTTATCAAATAGAAGAGAAGAATCCAATACATTCTGTTTTTAGAACTGAAGTGCAGGAACTTTCCATTAGATTAGGCCGTAACCCAGAGATGGGCAAAATACAGCCCATGGGCCAGATCCAGCTCACCAAGCGACTGTATCCAGTCTGTAGGTGCTGAGTGAGTGGAAGGTGACCAGAGCAGTGCAACAGGGGCAGGAGGAGGAGGAGGAGACGGTGGAGGTAGGGTGAACTAACTAGTACCCAGACAGACCTGCCAGGAAGCTGCATCTGGTAGCCAGGGCCGGGGCTATTGATGGGCATAAGTGGGTGTGGCTTCCCCTGAGTGGGGGCAGGTGGGGTTCGGTCCCGTGCAGAGTGTCACGGGGACAGCTGTGGGCCAGATGGGTTGGAGAGCATCGGGGTGGCTTGTAGCGCACAGGCAAATTCTGCTGCATGTGCCCCTGCCCGGCTCCCAGGACCTACTGCATGGGCAGCCCCCCGCCCCACATGAGCACACACCTCCTATACCCACCCACACAATATACAAGAGTAAGACATTATTTTGAGCTATTATGCAATTGCCGCTATATACACTATTAAAAAAAAACAACATAAATCCAGACAAAAATGATGTTTCGAAATAAAATTAAAGTTAATGGTCGAGATCTTTTTTTTAAAAGAATCTGATTTGTTTCTATAATCTGTAATTTGTTAAAATGAGATCTTCTGAAAGATTTTATGTATACCGCCTTCAACAGTTCACCAAAGCTTGTTAAATGGCTCACCAGCCAAAATAATTGCCTACTCCTGCCCTAACCCTTAGGTTTTTATGTTGTTACTCAAACTGTTATCCCCCTTCATACTAGCACTTCTAACATCTTCTTCATTTAAAAGGCAGTTTTTGTTTTTTCAGGCACTATTTCACCTGTAGAAGATGGCACTCTCCGTGTAGATTGAAGAAGTGTATGTTTAGGTGGTGCTGGTATTTTGTGGATATGGCTTTACACAACTTCTCACAGAGGTCTTAGCTGTTGAAAAGGGGAGAGGATATGCTTTATTTTTCAGACGCCACTGATGAGGGCTCTCAGAAAAGAGGAAACGTTTCCTATCCAGTCTTTGGGATCTGTTTGTATAATGGCTGTGATCTTTCCCAAAGACCAACAGCATTCAGGAATTGACTGTTTTGGAGACAGCTCAACTAGTTGAGTGTTGAGGTTCCCATGTGCTCTCACATGTAAAGAGGGTACCTATCAATACCACTAGCTTTCCCTCCTTCCCTTGTACTGTTTCTGATGAGTCCTGACTTAAGGGGTCCAGTATGCTAGAAGAGTGTTTTTTGTCCTTTTGTTGCTCAGTCAGCACTACTTTTCCCATGAGTTTGCCTAAGGAAAAGCGGGTTGGCATTTAGTTTGCACGATTGGTAGACTCTAGTGCAGGTTTCTTGAGAACCTGTAGTACTATTGTGTGCTTTTAAGTGCTGTGGGCAGTGGCAAGACTAATGGTTCTTGTTTCACGTGCAAAGATAAACAGAGTTAGGAGTCATTTCAGATGATCCTCTTGTCACTTAGAGTTTTCAGGGCCAAACCGGTTCAAAGAAACTGGGATGGGCCATAGTTTGTTTTATTAGTAGATGCCATTGATATTTCGTTGTTATCCTCTAGCACAGTAGAATGTGAGCTCTTCATAATTGGTGGCATTTAGGGAAAGCAATTAAAGTTAATCATCTGGCTGACTATATGACTGGTTTTTAAAGTAACTTGATAGAGTTTATGGCAAAGGAGGAGGCACCTTTTAAAGATAGGGACCGATTTAGTCCATGAAAGCAAGTCAAAAGTTGTTCTCTTGTTCCTTAAACCATCAAATCACCATATACTCAAAATTTCTAAGGTGTTGAGAATTTACATTTTGTCACTGTTTTAACTTGGTGTCATGTTATTTTATATACATACACAAATTAGTCTCTTAAGTCTGAAACATTCAGAATGGTTGTGGTCACTTAGTAACAGCTTAATTCTCAGAACCGAAATGGTAATGGCCGTTTCAATTTTTGTATTCCAGCTTGCCAGTGTAATGGACACAGCACCTGCATTAATGGCAACGTTTGTGATCAATGTAAAAATCTGACAACAGGAAAACAATGTGAAACATGCATGCCAGGATATTATGGGGATCCAACAAATGGAGGACAGTGTACGGGTATGTATCTTATCAGGGAAAAAGAAATTCTTCTTTTTAAGAGAGACCATCATCCTTGTAAAATTATTTGTTATCAATTGCTAAAATATTCATTTGGCAGACTAAATGGCCAGAGCAACTAAACTAGAGATTTGGAGTTCAGATTCAGCTTTCTTAGTGATCCTTCACATTCAGAAATACTATGAAAGAATTATAGTATTATATATAAGCACTTAAGGGCTAGGCTGTGGCTTTAACACTCCTGGCAGGAGAGGAATGCTGGGCAGTGATAGTAACACCTGCAAGTGCCATGCCTAAGAATGGTAGCACATCTGAGGACAGATGAGGGGTATACCCTTACCTACCTTTTCATAGTGTCACCTGCCAGTGTGACTGCTGAAATACTGCTGTCCTTCTGTGCCTGGAGTCTGATAGGGCCTGGCACCTATAGAGCATCTTAGCGTGTAGTGTGGCAAGTGCCTTGTGCTCTGCCCCCTTTCTTGTGCACCTATGAAGGACTGAGTCAAATTTAATCTCACTAAATTTGCTTTAACTTGAAGAAGGCTTTCAACATTGAAAGATAATCATCTCGCAACATTTTCATTCTAAAAAGTAAAATAAAACTGCTATTTTTTTTTTAGAAAGTGAATTCTTTCTCCGAATAGCGGCAATTTAAAAATGCCAGCTTGCTCAACAAATCCGCTGTCTGCATGTGTTCAGAGTCATATCAGTTGGTCTTAGTGCTTTCTACCTTTGTTGTCACTCAGGAGCCAGCACAGCTGAGAACACGAGTGAGCAGGACTCTCCTCCCTCCTGTGAATAAGTAATGAATCTGTTTACTGTGTTCCAGTCTGTTGCATCTGGTCTTATCCTGTTGAAAGCAGTAGGGCTCCAGAGGTGTCAGCGAGATTATAATTTGAAGAGAGCAATGAATGCAGAAGAGCAACAAAAGGCTTCTCTGCAGAACCTCTAGCTTCAGTGATGATGATGTACAGGAAAGAAAGAATCTGATTTTTCAAAGCTTTATCTGCTGGGTTGTCTGCCTGGGAGAAAGATATGTTTAAACTGAAGCTGTGTGACATGGTCACCACAGGGCAAAAAGCATGCAGTTTTAAAAATCAGCGTATTTAGAAATACAGGTGTATTTTTAGAGCTTCTGAAACTATCCTTATGCCACTAAAATTGCTGTTTAGATTGCTAACTCCTTGGGTTAAAGGAACCACATCATCTTCTGTTTTGTACAGTACCAAAATCATTATTGGCTTTACATTGTACAAGTTCATTCATAGATACAGAAGACAATAAATGTAGAAACACAGTCTCTTTCCCTGATCTGAGGGATATATGATTTAATTCTGGCCTGCATGGTGCGATGGTGGTTTGGCATAAAATTGGTTGTGTTGCTGGTTTGGCTTGGCCCTTGTAATTCACTGGTGGTTTCCCCACTTATGCAGTGCAACCTTTCCATAATTTTGTTTTGAGACTTTATAGGTAATGTGCTACAAATGCTTGCTGGTTTGGTAACAAGTCAGTTTGAAAATACACAGTAATAGCTGATTAAAATCCATGAACAAGCTCTTACTGTCTTACTAATGTTTGGTTTGAACAGAAGAGCCTAGTCTGATAAAGGTTACAAGTAACCCTATTTTATTGAGTCTATTCAGTTCTGTAATTACGTTGGAGGGTTCATCTTCAGAATGAGATGATTTATTCCAAATGGCATTTGTATATTATATTGTTTTGTACATTATGTTGCCCTGGCCCTGTTTTCTCCCTTGCACTAGTGATTTTGAAGCCTGTAATATCTCCTCCTATATTTAAAATATGGAGATACTTTTAACCTCAGCAGTAGTTAAAACAGAGGAAGGAGGCTCAGTCTGGCAGCTGGAAATATATATAAATGTACAGGTGACATTTATGCCCTGTAGCCATGACAATTATTTTAGAGGACTCTTACTCCTCAAGGGATATTAACTCTCTGAAGGGCTCACCTCTGCCTCAGCAGATTAACAGGTTACACGAAACTGCACATCTGGTAAACCCAAGCACAGTGTGCTGAAAATATGTGCAAGGGGATGGAAAGATTAATGTCTACCCTTATTGACAGTTGCACATTTTCCTTGTGCTTTATGAAGCTTTAAATAATTCTTAATAGTTCTCTTATTTCCTGAAGTTGACAAAATGCTCTTTTGCTGTCTACAGCACCTTTATGGCAAAGTGATGTATTAAAGTAGCTTTTATTCTTTAGGGATACATTAGCTATCTAACCAAATAAGCATTCCATCACCTTTAGTGAATTATGTTTAATGCAATAATGGCTAAAATCAATTTATAAGACCTATAAAATTATCAATTTGATCACGTGTTTCTCTAGCCTGAGTTACATATTATGAAGGGAGTTCTTTTTTTATTGGTAGACATGATTTTAAAAAGGGCTATATAGGATTTGAAATGCTTTAAAATTAAGATGATCATTATTGTGAGACTTTCTATACGTTTTTGGTTGGAGTACTATATTTTCAAGATTATACCCTGCTGCAGCCTTTGCGTGTGGTGATATTTTTCAGCATTATACATTTCTAAATTTCCTCTGGCATCGTGAATGTATTGCCCTTTGTGCCTGTTATATTGGTTGCCAAATTGGGGCCCATTGATCCTTAGGTGATCTGTGGAGAGAAGGCAGGTCACTGGTGATGATGACAGAATAGCGCCAACAGGGATTGGGAATCCCATAGTGGCAGGCAGTATGCTGAGAAAAGACGCATCCCTTCTCCAGAAGAAACAACAAACTAAAGAGAAAATGGAAAATGAGTGACGAGAAGAACAGCATGATGGTTTACAAGCCTCCTTTCCAAACCATGGTTTTTGATTGCTGGTGCATTTGCTTGTTTCTTTAAGTTTTTTAATTTTTTGGGTGGGAGACAGTTATCAGAAATGAGAGGCGAGGAAAATGAAGAGTACTTCAAGAAGGGAAGAGACAAAATATTTATCACACTACTCCAAAATGTATCTGTATTATTTTAATATGTTCCCTTTAATCAATTTTGGAAAGTGCAGTAGGGCTGTTATGTGATCTTCAACTGGAAAGGATGTGGAGTAGTAAGAGGTTGCTCAAGATGATCACAAACAGGTGGGAAATTGGTATACATGGGGGTAGAGGGGAAAACGGAGACCCTATCTCCTGGTGTATTCATGACATACAGT
>JAGPOW010002742.1:16679815-16727571 GCA_030014935.1 Caiman crocodilus | reverse complement strand
ATAAAACAAAATCCAGTATTGTTGAGCATCTGGACAGTGCCTCCAATACTTCATTGTCAGTCATTTCTTCATCTGAGTTAATATTACGACATCTGAGTTAACGTTTTTATCTAGGGCTAAAAACAGGGCTGTGAAATAGGAGAGAGACGTTTTCAGGAATGGCATAGAGACACCAAATTGGAGAAGAAAGGATAGTTTGAATAGTTGGAACATCAAGACCATTAAAAAGGAGAGGGGGTTGTTAACACCTGTGGAGTGGAGAGAGATGAGTAAGGAAGTCATTTGAAATGCTGCTGCCCCACCGAGGCAGCTAGTGTGAAATTTTGGGTGAACCAGGAATCAAAGGGGGGAGAACACATGACTGCATCACTGCAATCCCCACCCCTCTCCGGATCCACCCCTGTTGACATTCAAGCAAGTCCAGTAGGCTTAGCAGATGACGCGCATGAAGTTGGACAAGGAATTTTGCACATAGCAGAATTTACACCTATTTTTGGTTTATATGGACTTATATATTATGGACTTCAGAGGAGCACTTTGTGTACACAACCTCACATTCAGCCTTCACAGCACCATCCAGTACCTTACTGGGAACCCATTAAAATCCCTTCTGGGGTTCAGGGGTTTACATTAAGGTGAGTGTGTTTGTAGGGGGAGGGGGCAGGCTGGGGCTGAAGGAAGGTGTGTTGTTCATTACAGTGGAATAAAGCCCAAAGAGTGCCGTCAATATTGGGGATCCCTTGAGCTGCATCCTGCACCAGTGCATTCGTCACACCATCTCTATCATGAAGTGCTTTGAATCGAATTTGAAAGAAGACACAGGCATTGGCAGCAAATGAATGAAAAGTGATGAGGGAGGATGGGAACAATGAAAATGCAAGTGCAGTTACAGGCCTTTCTAACATGATGTTTCCAAATAAATACAGCAGGTAAATTAACTGTCCTGAAGAGCAGTGTCTAGCTCTTGGATTGGCTCTTTTCTTTTGGGTCTCAGATCAAAAGTGAATCTTCCAAAGGGGACAGTGCAGAAGCCTTGTAAATGAAGACAGGGGTTTTCAGAGTCTTTCTAATCTGTGAAATGTATGGCAAAATTAGTGCAGAAAGTTATGGTGCAGAACGTTACAATTCAAACTGTTTTGAGATCTTATGTTGCTTGCTTCCTGAGCAGTACTATAAATAGTTTAAGAAATCAATGCCTTTTAAAAGTAGGACCGCACTAATTATATATAAAAGCAACAGCTCTGGTGTAATACATGGACTGGATCGTGACCACCCATCATTTATGTGTACATAAAGAATAAAATGAAAAATGACATCTTTGTAGCTTTGTGCAGAGAGATTTGGCCATGTGAGAGAAGTGAGGGCATTGTGTATAGAGAACTCTTGCACAAGGATTGCGTTAATACATCCCTTATTAGAGCAAGTTGTAAAGGTATAACAGTAGCAGTAGTTTAAACTGAATGTACAGATGAATAGACCCTTCTAAAGTAAAGAGTCAACTGTGGACTGTTTCGTAATATAGTCTACAGAATAAGTAATGTTAAATCTTACACATTTTAGTAATTCTTCCTACTATGAAGTCAAAGGATTACTTCAATGAGCAATCACTGCAATTCCAAGCTTTACAATATACTTTGATGTCCTTCAGTAAACCCAGATATGTTAGAAAGGCAACGATTCTGTTGTATGACAGGACTACTGCCTTGCATATTCCAAATATTAACGATGTAGTACAAACCAATATATAATAGTGCTGGCATATCTTTTATTTATCGTTTATCAGAAATCTGTATTGAAGTTGTGCCTGCAGTGTATTGTAAAAAAATTACTCGTGTGCAGCCTCTGGTTTAATAATCTCTAAATACTGAAAATTAAGTTAAAATAACATTTGTAGTGTGCTCCTTTTGAGAGCAAATTCCCTCTTGCAGTTATACTTTGGGGGAGGGAGGATAAGCAATAAATGTATTTTAAATTCAATTGTCTAAAATGCGTACTTCACGGAAATGGTGGTTATTCTGTTGTTGTCAGCATTGGCAAGTGCATTTATATGCTGAGCTAGCGGCTCAGAAACAGTCACACCGTGGACTTATTATTTAATACATTTTATGGAGTTGTAATTTTACAGCATGAATTTACTCTACTAGATGATATTTATTCAAATAATCTTTCTGTTCTACTTGTGATCTATATGTTGTATGCAGAAATGTGATCTGAGGTATTTGCTTTCATGCCACTTACAAAAGGAATAGAAATTTTTAAGGCCACTTATTCTTATTTTTTGTTTAAAGATGTATTTAATTACAGCCAAAACACAAACATCTTTAAGAATACAAAATTGCCAAAAGCATTTACTGTATTTGAATCGGGCTTTTTATTGTACTGACCCTACTGAAATCTGTTTCTTGAATTCTCCTTCTGTTTAATGATTGGTAAAAGTGTATGTAATGTAGTTAAATATTTATGATAACCACTTAAGCTAACAAGCATATGCATAATGTAAATTTAGATTTGACATAAGGAGTGTAATTTTCATTCACGGTCAGGGATAGCACAATAATATGCACAGCTTTCACTGCATGCTTGTCTGCAAGAAAATTGTTGGAGTATTTCAGGTTAGCTATATAGTACATCAAAGTTTAGTAATGGAGGAAATAAGAATCCATTAGACCAGATGCGAGCAATTATTTCAGGCAGAGGGCCACTTACTGAGTTTTGGCAAGCTGTCATGGGCTGCGTGGGTAGCCCCGCCCCTGGTCACCATCTTGGGCCCGGAAGTCCCGCCCCTTTGCCACAAGAAGCCCCTCCCTTTGCCCCCAGAAATACTCCTTTCAGCAGGGAGTTTGCCATCTCAGAACCAGAAACACACCAAATTATATTCCAAAAATCAAACATCTACAACATTCATTAATTTGATTTAAAAAAATATTTTGTACTGATTGACATGTGTTTGGGTAGTGTACATAGAGGCGGTTGCACAGTAACTTTAAAATGAAGTCTTACTCTTGTATACTTGGGGATGTGGGGGCTATCGGGGTGGGTAAAGGTTTGTGGGTGTGTGGGTATGTGGGGGAGGGTGCAAACCTGCAAGCCAACAGTCCCAGCTGGTGTTAAATGATTATGCAGTACTCCCAGCAGCCAATCAGGATGCTCGCTGCTCCTAAATGGGGGCAGAGTTAATTGGCTGAGGCTACAGCAGGTGTGGCTGCTGATGTGCTTGTCCCAGGCTAACCCGTCTGCTTACAGCACCTGAAAGTCTTGGCCCGTCAAAATGTGCAAGCACGGTTCAGTTCCCTTATTGATGTGCGCAGATCCACTCCTTCTGCCTAGCTGATGTAACTGCTGTTCGATTCTCTCTCCGCGTCCTCTGAGGATAGCAAGCAGCTCCTGCAGGCATGGAGCACCCTCTGGAGCAACCGGCAGATGTTGGAAGCTTACAACACCTCCCAGATGTGCTCAGCCCCTGGCAGGATCAAACCTTTTGAGCCTCTTTCTTTAGAAGTTCCAATCGGGGAAGGCTGCCACGTGAGCGTGGTAGCACGCTTCAGCTGCAAAACTAGGAAGACCTGACTTCTTATGAAAGGCTTCGGTCCATCTAAATGCCCAATTGTGTTAGACATTCAGAGGGTTTAATTAGGCCAAAAAATGGCATGTTCAATTTCTCAGTCTTCAAAACTTAGACTGGAAAAGGGCTAACCTGATTTTACAAATGCTTGTACATGTTTGCAGCACATCCTCTGGGCTGGGGAAGCCCAGATACTTGCCCCAGCCCTGGGGCTGTGCTGTGCACACCCCAACCCAACCTGGATGGGGCTATTTTCAGCCCCCTTCCCTCCGTCCACCAGGCAATCCCCCTTCTCTTCACACTGACCTCCTCCGCTGATCCCACCAACCTCTCCCCTGACCCTGCGTTTTTCACATTGGGCTCCCTGCACTGCTCCAGCAGCAGTGAATAGATGCACGTGCTGCCCGCAGCAGCGACAAACTGCTGTGTATACGATTCACAGTCTAGGTTTCGACTGTTTAAAGTAAGCTGCCTAGATCTAGATGGGGCATGGCAAACACTTGCTTGCCATCCTAAGAGAAAAGCTGTTCCAGACCAAATACAGCCCGTTGTAAAACTAGCTCTTGTTAGCTTCAAATAAACCAGATCCTTTCAACTGCTCCTGCACCAGGTTCCTTTTCCATGGCAGCGGTGTCCCGCGCTCTTCTTACCTAACGTTCTTCTACATGATAACAGACAACCAAGGGTTTTCTCCCTTTGTTGCTCCATCAGGTTCAGCCTTATTAGTATTTCCATTTTTGTGGTGGTACACTTTTAGGTCAGAAATGTAAAGGAAGATATTTGGAGAACTAATACTTTTAGCAACAAAGTGAAATAAGAAGCAAGAGCTGTGCTCCTGTCTCTTAAATTCTACATGTCTTTATCCAGTCAGCATTAATTCTGGGGACAGAAGCAAGTGATTAACTTCAGCAGGGGCAATATTGTCCTTGCATTCAGAGATTAAAGGGATGTAGTCAACAATAGCTTTATATATAGTGGCGAGTGCTAATGCAAAAGGGAGAGGGAGAATTATAGTTATAGCTTGCTTGTTGGACCACCACTAACTAGCTGTTGTGGAAGGGACACACAAGAACAAATATTTTATCCTGACACTGGATAAACCTGCAATGTCTTTTCTTCCAGACCAGAGCATTCTGTCATTTCAGACCACTATAAATGATAAAAGTCCTATACACTACAAAAGTAAGCTTCTCCCTCCAGTCCAACATCCTGCAACATTTCTATCATCTTGCCATTTTCAGCCAAGAGATTTTTTTTTTTTTTTATATTATGCTTTTCACAGCTTTTATTTATAGCTTGTACATAGAAATCCAGGATTCTTACATAGATACTCAAGAGTTGAGGACTTCATTCATTTCTGAGAAAAATGAAAATTTTAATGGTGTGCCCAAATCCTTTTTCTCCTTTTCCAGATTTACTATTGCAGGTGTTTTCTTTCCTCTCTCGAAGGAAGCTACAATGAAGGAATCTTACATTCTAGTGATCAGTGATGACTATTCATTTGATAACAGAATACTGACTTTTAGGTTTGTCAAAGCATCTGGATATTTCTCTCCTGATTATCTGCAGATACAGATTATTAACCTTGGTGGTTGTGTCTTTAGTGTATCCATACTTCGAACCTAAGATGATCAGGACTCATCCTTAGCTGTTAATGCAGAAGGCATTTTAGACATTTTTTGTGCACTTACAAGTGACACGTCTGTCTTCCAGTAGCATGATGTGGGTGAATAATTTTTCAGTTTCATAGTTTTGTTTCTAAGAGGCAGACGCTTTATGTATGAACAGAATGTTCTTATTTGGTATCAGGCTTCTTTAAAATGTACACACTTAAAACCATGAATCGTGTCACTTACTGGGAGAGTTCATTTATAGGATGTTGACACATTTGGCTAGAATTCTGTAAAATGAAAGGCATTCACCCAGAATTACACGCTACTCTCTTACGGTCGTAATTTATGCGAATGTTTAGATTTACTGTTTGTATAATAGAGCTCATGGTCAAAAATGTGTCACAGAAAATTGTGACTATTGCATTCCCTGTCAGGAAAACATTTTCCAACCAATTTTAGCAATTGTCTCCTTAAGAAAATATCCAAGCATGGGCACTAAGATTTTCAGTGTTTCATGCTTTTTAAAATGTGTATTGGGAGCCTTCAGGCCAATTCTTCTTCCTGTTGCCTAAGAATAGGATTCTGAAATCCACTCCAAGAAGCTGACATTTATTTTGTGCTTTAAACATAGCCATATAATTTAGGAACTTTCAGTTCCATGTAGTTTATGAAATAGGAAATGGCAGACATGTTTTTACCTGCTGGGCATAAGGGGGAGATGATAGACTATCAACCCCTGCAGTATCCCAGAAGTGTGATTATCTCATTGGAAAAACATCCTCTAGAATTAGCTTACTGCTGTTATATAAAACCTGTGTTGTGTGGGATGTACGGTTTTAGTGCTGGAAGACAACTTCTGGCTGCATCAGGTGACTCAGTTGGTTTCCAAAGATTCATTTGCTCCTTTAGGATGCTGAACTCAAGTGCACGTTACACTGGGGGGGAGGGGGAGAATGCGTGTGTCATTTGTATTTGAAGTAAACCTACCTAGTAACAGTAACAGGCCCTCTAGAAACTGAATATATGCTAGTTGTGAGATTTTCAGTAACTGCCTGCATTACATGTAGGGAATGACACGAGGGAAGACTTGCAATTCCTGAAAGCGTTGTGCTTAAAGTACTGATGATGATATGTAGCTGCAGATAAGCAGGAGAGAAATCTCCAGGTGTCTCCTACACACGTGAGAGACACCCAGTGCCCGGCACTTTAATTAGCGAGCTGCGCTAATTAAAAGCACCTGTGCATGATGTGTATTGGTGTTGCTGCATGTCCCCACGCTGAAGAAATGGTGGCGGGATGCTTTGAACTAAAGCTCGTCGGACGTGGTTTATTTCAAAGCGCCCTGCCACCATTTTGTCAGTGCGGAGATGCGTGGTGATGCTGGTACACGTGACGAGCGAGGCTGCCGGAGCTCATTGGTTTCTGTGCTCCGGTGGTCTTGATCAATCGAGTCTGCTCCCCGCATGTATATAGGAGCCCATAGACTCTTGGTGAAATCCTCAGGGAACCCCACTTGGACTCGATAGCTTGTCAAACAAGTGTGCGCTCAGGCAAAACCGAAGGCTCTCTGTGTAATCATGTTATCGGCACTTATAGTACATGGATATTTCTGCTTTCACAGAAAGGCTGCAAAAAGTTTGGTTCCTTGTTCTCTGTTAGCTATTTGACGTCATTAAGAACAGCATTTTCAGCTGTTTTTCTTCCTTATGTTGCTTTTGCGCCACGAGCCAGCAGATTTGCTGTGGGTCTGTTTCCTCTTCTACTGTCAGCCTTCCTGGGTCTGCTTCCTCCTTTCCCTCAGATCGGCTTCATTCACACCAGTGACTGGAAGCAGCATTTTCTCAAGCCGTACCAGAACTCATTGCTGCCACGATGGCATTGAGGCTCTGCCTCAGAATAAGATTTCCCTGTTTGTGCTTCATATGTGGTGAGGGAATAAATTGGCCCAGAAAATCAAAGTGACGATGAGTGCCTTTACCCGTGCTCTGGGAGGAGGGTGGCTCTGAAGGGGAGGAGCAGCTGCTGGCTTGGGGCAGCAACGAGGAGCTGCAGCACCTGTGGGCCTGCTGCTCAGGGCGAGTGCAGGGTCTCAGCAGCTCCTGCCTGCCAGCCCTGGCCCAGGCACTCTCGGCACTGTGCCCCAACCCACATCGGCCCCAGCGCAGGTGCCTGGCTCTCCTGGCCAGCTTGTGCCCACTCCCATTCCCCCACCAGTGGCAGGGCCCATCTGGAAGCATTTTGCCTGGTGGCTGATGAGCAGGAACCCCAGCAGGCCCCATGGGCCTGCTGCAACCGTCAAGGGGCACAGCTCCTGCCTTCTCCCTTCCCAGCACTGGACCTACCTGCAACAGCTGCCCCGGAGGTAGAGTACCTACCCTCCTCCCCAGAGCAGCTGGGGCCCTGGCCATGTCAGCGTGGCCCCCACACTCGGGGTGGTTACATGCAGGGCTGAGACCAGGCGCAGCCTCTAAGGACCCTCTCTCTTCCCCCTGGTGCTCCTGTGAGATGTTTCCGTGTTTTCCTGATGTTGAATGGGTTTGTGCAAGGAGGTGGGGAGTGGGGGCTAGATGAATGGTGGTGGGGTGGTGGAGGGTTACATGCGAGGTGCGGGTGAACATTGCATTGCTGGTGTTGGGGACGTTTTGCACGAGGAAAGGAGGAGAAAGTTGCTTTTGTTTTCAGTACAGCTACACTGCTGTAGCCGTCCTGGCAGTGAGCAGAGATGGCGCTCCATGGGTGGGCAACCTGGTGCAGGTGGTGAGAAGGCCAGTGCCCTACTCAGGGGGTGGGTTTGCACATGAATGATGTGCACCTGGTGGCTGGGAGCCATGGCAGTGCTGGTAGCTGTGGGAGTGCCGTGGCAGTAAGTGGGGAGCTCCCACAGACACTGTCAGCAAAAGTGTGGGGGGGTTGGCAAGTGCCAGCCAGGGTATGATGACCCCCCGCAGGTGGGTGGTGATGGGTTTGCATACTCGGGCTCCAGCATGCCATGTTGGAGAGGGTGGTCCTTGCCTGCGACTGTTCCTGGCTAGCTGGCTCTGCTGTGGCTGTTGCTGGATGTGCCACAGTACATGGCAAGCTTCCTTCATCCACTGGGGTTCAAAGACCTTGCAGTCTTGCACTGCTTCCTCCAGGCAGGTGGCGAGGCTGTGCCAGTGCCCCTTCAGCTGGCCTAATGCTTACTTGACAGTAGCAAGCAGCTAGCAAGGGCCTCATTGTAGTGCTGCTGGTGAGCATCCAGGGGCCCCAGGAAGGGGTGCATCAGCCAAGGGAAGAAGGGGTGTGTAGCATCCACCATGATTACTGGTAGGACGTGGACATCCCCCATGATCAGGTCCTGGATACCTGGGGTAAAGGTGTGTGCCTCCAACAGTCCTGGGAGTGGTGAGTGGTGCTGCTGTGCAGCCAAAGCCCACTGGCCCAGAGGTTCAGGCAGGTCTGCTGCAGTGTCTATACCACAGCTCACGTGGTTATGTGGTCCCCATCCAGGTCTGGCAGGCCCACAGCCATGGGACTGCAGGTCCGAGGGGCCAGAAGCTGTTGCAGGTAGCAGCACGTCTCAGCTGGGCCTGAGGAGCTCTTGAGTGCAGGTAGCCCTAAGCTGCTTGCCAGCACACCTTTTATACTGTTGGGGCCAGCCTCCAACTCCCTCTGGCTGAAGAACTAGGAGAAGCTGGGAAAGGGCATTTTGCCCAACATGGCACAATTTGTCCTGCAGCAAAATGTATGTTCAGGCACGTGCACTGACGCACAGATCCCCAGCACAAATTTGTGCCACTGCTATGTGCGCTGCAAGCGCACATGCCTACATGTGTGGCCACTCCCACGATCACTACTAATAGCAGTGGTAACTTTTGAGATTCTGTAACTGCTGTATTTAATAATTGCTTACTATACAATTGAGCATTTAAGCTTTGAGTTGCAGTAAATTAGTCTGTAAACATACTTTATATTAAATGCTCATTATTTCTTTTGCATTTGTCAAAAGTAGACAAGTGGAAAAAAATAAACAGAGCTGCTCAGAGATAATGAAGGATAATCGTTGTTTCTACTGCAATATACTATAATAGCATGCCACGGTTGCTGTTTGATTTGCGTGTTAACACTTAAGGGCATTTATTTCAGGAGCATCAGAAAGTGGTATTAATGTGTTTTAGCATTTGAATTATTCACTGTGTACACATGTATAGTTCTAGCAGCAATTCAGTTTTATAATTTTTTGTTTTTTCTGTAACTAGCAGAGAGATATTCATAAATCTGAAATTAAGTACATTTTCAGTTTTGAAATATTAAAGCAAATTTTTTCCATAAAGAGGTTTTTAATAATGCCAAATTGATTAGTGCATGATGCAGTGTATTTCAACTGATTTTGAGTTATTACCTGGGGAACAGTTGAATCATGAAGAACTTGAGCAGAGAGAATATTAATTGCTGCTTATTTTGTACATCAAAAAATCAGCTCTTGGGCTCAGCAGTCAACACTGGCACTTTGGGCTGGGCCCAGAAAACAATTTCTCATAATCTCCTTCTGTGGAGATTCAACACTATATCGAGTAGCTTTTGTGCTTTGGACAAAATCTTTGAGATTCCTCTCTCTTTTTCCCCAAATCTTCTGTTCATTGCCAGCTCTCCTCTACTTCAAAAGAAATGCAATCTAGCAGCTTGTGCAGGGGTCACTTCATTGTTGTCATGGTTGAAATGTGCGCACAGTCAGATTTACGTATGATATTTATAAGTCCGATGGCTCCCATTGTGTATTGTCAGCCCCAGTTTGAGTCTGTGACCTTCAGCACTGTGTTAATAAGACCTCTAGCCCTTGATTTGAAGGAGGAAAAACTCAAGGGTGATGCAGTATATAGTTAGTCAGGAGGTTACTTGCTTCCCCAGAGAGTGTTTTAGCAGGGTTTTAACTTGGGAACTTCCACCACTACAGCTTAGAGCTACTTTGCTCTAAAGCAGGGTTGTCCAACTACTGATCTGAAGGCTGCATGTAGCCTCCAAGCGCCTAGCATGCAGCCACTGGGCTCCTAGCATGACTACCACTGCCTGCCCTACCCCCCTTCCACTGTTGCTTCTGCTCTGGCAGCCACGTTCTTTGGGCACCACCACCCTCCTCCAGCTTCTGCTTCCTGTCCCCTCTCCTGAGGGGACGGCAGTGCAGTGGGATGGGCCTAGGGTGATCAAGATGTGTGTGCGGCAGGGACCCAGGATGCCCATGTCACGCACATGGTGGGGGAGAACTGGACTGCTTGTGCTATGTGAGAGAAGGGTAGGAGCTAGGCTGCTGCATGTCTGATGGGTGCATGCCCAAAAGGGGAGGGAGGTGGTGCAGATACAGCGGGGGGAGCAGGGCTGCTTGTGCTGGGCTGTGGGGTGGCTGGCAATATGTCACACCTGGCTAGGAAGAGAGGTGGAACTGGGCTGCCTGCATAGCAGTTGTGGCTAGGAGGGGAGTGGGTAGCTGGGCTGCTCAGCTTTCCAATCTGTTGAAATCCTTTTGAATTGTGCTCACATTCTCCAGTGTGTTCACAGTCCTTACCAGTTTCATGTCCTCTGCAAACTTATTCAAGAAGCTTTCTACGCTAACATTCACATAATTATAAATGGGAATGACAGCCTTCTCACAGTTGCTGCTGAGCTAGTGCATAACCAGGTAGAAAAGGTAGACAGTTATAAGTCAGCAGGACTGGACTTCACCCGAGAGTGCTGAAGGAGCTGGCTGAGGTCATTGTGGGACCCCTGGTGAATCTTTATTAAAAATCGTGGCACTCGGGGGAGATCCCTGAGGATTGGAAGAGGGCCAACACTGTGCCCAACCTCAAAAAGGGAAAGAGGGTCAGGACCCAGGCAACTATAGGTCAATCAGCCTAACTTCTGTCCCGGGGAAAATCCTAGAAAAACTCATTAGGAGCCTATGTGCAATACATTCATAGAGCACGCTTCGTTGGGGGCAGGTCTTGTCTTACCAATCTCATCTCCTTCTGTGACCAGTCATCTCACCAGCTGGACATGGGAGAGGAGGTTGATGTTGTATACCTAGACTTCCAAAAGGCCTTTCATTTAGTATCCCATGGTATCCTCATGGGAAAAATGGAAAATTGTGGGCTCAACTGCGCGCCAGTTCAGTGGGCAGAAAACTGGCTGTGAGGTGGGACCCAGAGAGTTCTTACGAATGGATCTGTGTCGTCCTGGCGAGAAGTGGCCAGTGGTGTCCCTCAGGGGTCCGCGCTTGTTCTGGTGCTTTTCAACATCTTTATCAGTGATTTGGTTATGGGGATGAAGAGCTCACTGACCAAGTTTGCAGGTGACATCAAGTTATGGGGGAGCGTGATCCCACCTGCGATAGGCTGCAGATACAGGTGGACCTGGACAGGTTGGAGAATTGGGCAAATCGGAACCAGATGAAGTTCAACACTCGGAAGTGTAAAATGCTCCATGTGGGAGCAAACAATCCCCAACATACCTACAGGCTTGGTGGCAACAACTTGACTTGGACCACAGCTGAAAGGGGCTTAGGGGTAATAATTGACCATCGCATAAACATGAGCCATCAGTGCGATGCTGTAGCCAGCAGGGCAAACACCACTCTGGCATTCATCAATCAAGGCATCTCGTGTAAAACCAAGGAAGTGATTCTTCCACTGTACTCAGCACTAGTGAGAGTGCAGCTGGAGCATTGCATCCAGTTCTGGGCACTGCACTTCAGCAAGGATGTGGAAAAACTTGAGAGGGGGTCCAGAGAAGAGCCACCCCTATGATCACAGACTTGCAAGGCAGACCATATGAAGAGAGGACTGAGAGGGGGACTTGGTAGCAGCTTATCACTAAATCAGGGGAATACATGAAGAGCTCGGTGAACAACTATTCACCAGGGCACATTTGGGGAAAACCTGGAGCAATTGATACAAACTCTTGGAAGGCTGCTTCAGGCACAATTCCAGGAAAAACTCCTTCATAATGAGGCTGTCTGGATTGTGGAACAAACTCCCTCCGGAGGTGGTGCAATCACTTACTCTGGAAACCTTCAAGAGGAGACTAGACAGTCACCTTGCTGGGGCCACTTGACCCTCAGTTGTCTTTCCTGCCTAGTGTAGGCAGGCTGGACCCAATGATCTTGTGAGGTCCCTTCCAGCCTCTTCCAATCTATTAATCTATGAATCGAAAGATGGTAAACAACACCAGGTCCAAGACAGACTCCTGTGGGACTCCACTTGAAACCTGCCGTTTTGACGTGGACCCGTTAATAATTACCCTTTGCTTGTGACTATTGAGCCATTTATTATGCACCTTGTAGTAGTTTTATCCAAGTTTGTATGACATAATTTGTTTTTCATAACTCCATGCTGACTGCCGTTCCTCCTCCAGATGCTTGCAAATTGCCTTCCTGAGGATATGCTCCAGTAACTTACCAGGAATTGAGGTGCAGCTAACCCATCTGTTGTTCCCTGGGTACTGTTTTCACCTTTTTAAAAGAAGGACACTATATTGGCCCTTTTCCAGTCTTCTGGTACCTGGCCCATCTCCCACAACTTCATGAAGATCATTGCCAAGGGCTCTGAGATCTCCGCCAATTCCTTCAGTACTCTGGGATGAAGTTCATCTGCCCTGCTGACTTGAATTCATTTAGACCCAAAACAAGCTCTCTTACTATCTCTTTCATATCACCTCCCTCAACTTGCCCCCTTCCTTATCCAGATAATCCTTGAAAGGTGTTTGGCTGCAGCTTGAGGTTTTTTATTTTGTTTTTGGTTTTTTTTGTGATGACTGAGGCAATGTAGCTGTTGAATAGATCTGCCTTCTTTGCATCTTTGGTTAGGAGTTCTCTTCTGGCTTGTTAACAGAGGACCCACAACTTTCCTGGTCCATCTTTTCTAGCCAGCAGTTACAGAAACTCTTGTTGTTGCCTTAACCTCCTTTGCCATTCTTGACTTCTTTACTTTTAATTTCTTGATTTTTTTTGTTGCTGCAGGTTCTTGCAGTTTCCTGGTATGCTTCCTTGGTGACCTGCCCACTCTTCCATTGCCTGTATGCTTTTCTTTTGCATTTGAGACATTTCAGAAGCTCCTTGCGCAGACGCAGCCACATCGGTTTATTTCCATTCTCTTGTGATTCAGTTGTTTTGGGACAATTTCTTGTTGGGCTTCTAATAAAGTAACACTTAGAAGCTCCCAGCCCTACTTGGGTGCCTTTATCCTTCAATCTGTCCTCTTATGACACCATACTTATTGGTTTCCTTAAGCTAGATGAAATCTGCCTTTTTGAAATCAACCGTTCTAATTTTGCTGAAAGGAGTCCCCTGTGGTTCAGTGGTAGAATCTTTGTCTACCACAGAAGAGACCTAGGTTCACTTTCCGGACACTTATACAACTACAGCCATGGAAGCACCCAGCATCTGGACTCGGGCTGGTCTTTGGATTCTATCTCAGTGGCCTAAAGGGAGGATGGAAGGTCTGGGCAGCATCCAGTCCTCCAAGAAATTCCTGCTTAGGCATATGAATCGAAGGTGTGGTCCTCATGCATACAGGAGGATCGATGGTTGCCACTCAGTTTTGCTGACCTCATGCATTCCTTATCTCGGGATCTAAAATTCTATCATATCTTAATTACTTCCTCCCACGTTATCCATCACTTTCACATCCTCCACCAGTTCTTCCCTGTTGGTCAGGACAAGATCCAAGATGAATGACTCCCCAGCTTGTATCCTTCACTTTCTGGAACAGAAATTTGTGCTTTGTGAAAGTTTGGAACCAGTTGCTCTGCGTCTGTTAGTGCAACCACTAACATTTTGCCGTTTGGCTGGCATTAGATAATCATTGAGATAATGAAATTCAATTTATTGATGGAATACTGACAATTACTTACACCTGCATTTTATTTAATTATATGCTACAATGGAGCTAGTGGAAGAGGGGTTAGAAACTCCCCAGCCCCTTGCTAAAAGCAGTGAGAGCTCCTCCTTATGCTCTCCATGGTGTAGAGTACTTCTTACGGTCAGAGATCTCTTCTTGCTTCAGTCTTCTTAACTGTTGTCTTTTCTAATTAAACTCATACTTTACTACCAGACTAAATGCTGGTCTTGCAATTTATACTGGCAAGAATGTACTTGGCGTACTTTTGCCCTATGTACAAATGAGATGAGTACATAGTCATTGGAGCTGGGACTTCCACAACTGACAAACAGTTGAACAAAATACCAATAGTAACAATATAGTGTCAAAACTCATGTTTTACATGAGATCTGTACTCTCACTCATTTCCTGTTAAACTGAGACCAATGTGTTTCCATTCAAATAATTCCTTTTAGCAACATATTTCAGAAGAAAATGATCACCTGTAGTTTTAGGCTTCAGTGGGTGAATCTATGGGTGCAATTACCCCGATGCAATAAACCCCTGGCACAGTTCGAACCACAGTCAGTTGCTCCTGGGTGCAGCATTTACACATGTGCATGGGATCACAGCAATTTGAGCTAGGGCAGAGCAGCCCCAGGTTGGCAAGGGGCCCAGAGTTCAGCCTTGGGCTCTGGTTGGTAGTGTGGGGCGGTGGAGGGGCTGGCTGGGGCATGAGGGTGCTAAATCCTCATGCCCTAGTCAGCTCCAGTCCCATCTACAGGTTCATTAAGGCGACGTACATTACACCACCATAGGGTAGTTCTTGTCCCAGACAGTACTATCTTACAGTGCAGTTAATTATGTTACTGCACTCTCATATGGGCACATGTGTAGATAGTGGTGCTTTACTGCAGAGCTAATTAGTCAACTCCATAATAAAGCACATTTGTAGATGAACTGAGGTTTTTTTATTAGTTTGCATGAACAAAGCAGTTTTTAATTGGCAAGTTACAGTTTTCAGTTGAGGAGTGGAAGTTCGCTGTCTTTTTATCTCAGTATAATGTTCTTGTCTGTCCATATTCTACAAATTATCAGGATCAGTGCTTTGAGAAGTCACTCGGTTATAAACCAGGGGTTCCCAAACTGTGTGTGTGGGGGGGTGTTGAGACACGCTGCACAGCTCCTGTCACCATCGGCAGCAGGCGCTGGGCCCTTGGGGTGCCCGTGTCCTGTGGAGGCACTGCTGCCTGGCTTTGTGTAGCTCCGGGCAGAGCTGCACATGGCAAGCAGTGCAGAAAGGCTAGCCCACCTCTATTGCACAGGGCTCCCTGTGGTTCACGTGCAGCTACTAGCACATTTGTACTACTGAGGGGAAGCCCCACATGATGGAGCTGGCTGCCTTCCCTGCTCCCTACTGCCATGTGCTGGTCCTGGGACTGCTGGAAACAGTGGGGAGCCCCCTCCCTTGCTTCCTGGAATAGTCGCAGGACCTGCACGTGGCAGCAGGGAGTGAAGAATACAACCAGCTTCATTGCGTGGGGCTTCCCCCGGTGGCATGCGAGTACCAGGAGATGTATGTGCACTGCAGGGAGCTCTGTGCAATAGAGGTGGCCTGGCCTGACTGCACTTCTTGCGGCCATGTGCAGCTCTACCTGGAGCCAGTGCCACTGGACGGCAGTGCTTCCACAGGCCACGAGTGCCACGAAGGACCACTGCCTCCTGCCGGTGCTGCTGCCAGTGAGAGGGGGCAGCGGCTGCGCCCCATGGGGGGGAGTGTGTGTGGGGGTTCCCACCCCCCCACCCTGTGAACCCATGCTCCTGCCACCCCCCTGGGCGAGGGCTCCAGGCTCCTATCAGCCCCAGCCCCATGCTTCCTTTTCCTTGCCCAGCTTCCTTCTCCCTTCCCTTGTGCTTCCCTACCTGCTGCCCTGAGCGAGTGCTGTAGCAGGCAGATGAGGAGGAGCTGCTGGACACCAGGGAAGCTGAGCTGGGTCTCAGTGGCTGGAGCAGTGGCGGCAACAGTCCCACCCAGAAGCTGCATGATGGCTGGGCCAGGCCCTTCTGCGCACGAGGGTGGGAGCGAGGCGTGCAGGCTGGATGGGCACAATTAATTGGTGGGTGCCGGTGTGCCAGGTGAAATTGCCTGGCGGGCTGGATCTGGCCTGCGGACAATGTTTTGTCCGCTTCTGGTCTGTTAACTCGTAACAAGTGAAGAAAACATTGACAAAGATCTCCCTGAAATGTTCGATATGCTGTATCTCAAATACGTGGATGTCTCTCTTTTCTGAATTGTATATTTTGTCATGCGTGCCTTATACTCCATAGTTTTGGATTCAGCCTTGCTAAATAACTATTGTTTCTTTGTGCGCCAGTTTAAGGAGTGGGAAGCCATATGGCTTTTGGGTGTGTATTCTAGGACACTGTCACAGGAATGGGCTTTGTATTTTAATGAAATCAGAGCATTAAAACTTAGTCCCTCTGCCAAAAAGAAAAACAATCCTTTAATAATGGGATTGTAAAGTGGCAAATAAAGTTTTATTACATGCAGGTCACCATTCAGTTTTATATCGATGGCCATCCAGAAGACCATGCATAACATCTTTTACTGCAGTTCTAATTAAAACTTCAGTTCTAATTAAAATTTCAATGAAAGCGGGATCCAATCCCTAGGTAGGTTTGGGGTTATTGAAAAAAAGTTGTTCATGTTCAGGAGCAGTTTGATACTCTGGTAACATTTATAATAATGTGAGGTCTAAACTGACCTGATGTCCTGGTTATGTAACTGTACAGATCTTATTCTTTCAATACACTGCACAGGGATACCCAGAGGCAACTCCATTATATGCAGATCATGCAACATCTATCATCACAAGTTATCAAGGGTGGGTAGATGGGATTCAGCCTACACAGAGCTGTACTCTTTGACAACCTGTTGGGACCTTAAATTAACTTATCATACATTTAAATGAACTTCCTAGATTCTCTTTGCTCTCTCACTGAGGTTTCAGGGGTATTTAAAAAGCAAAAGTACTTGCTTTATTTTTGCTTCTAGACTGCTCTTGCCTTGAACCACGAATGCAGAATTAAATTAGCTGCTGTTCAGGTGGGATTTAAAATCTTTATATTTGTTATATTTTCATCTAGTATAACAGGAATTCCAAGTATGTTGTATATTTTATCAGGTACCTGCGGGAGAGCCTTATTTGGTTACACACAGCATGCCAGACTGTGTTCCCACTGAAATCAACAGAATTGTGCCATTTTGTTATAGGTCAGGATTTCACTTTGCATAGGAAAGGTCTCTTATTGTTCATAATTACTAATATATTTGCCATTGTGTATACAAGTCGCATTGAAATGACAGACCGTGATGACTGAAATCTTTGTTATTTATGGTGTCAGTAATCTTTTGATGAAATCTCCCTAAAGACACATTCAGACTGGCGTTCCTAACACTGGAAAATATAAATTAAATGATTGGATTAGTGATATACATGTAAAAGGGCCTCATAATGGTAATTTCTAATACCTTGACCGCACCTTCCTTGTAATGCATTTAGGATACAATATTAATATCCATAAATGTACATTTCATTATAAATGTAATATAGATTGTTATATCTCCTCTTTCCCCTTTTGGTTTTATAGCTTGCACATGCAGTGGACACGCCAATGTTTGTCACATGCAAACAGGAAAATGTTTCTGCACAACAAAAGGGATCAAAGGAGACCAGTGTCAACTGTGAGTACAAATAAGTATAACTTTGCAGTATTTTAATTTATGTATAGCAGGTAATTATTTTCTGGGGTTTTTTCCATTTCTTTCTTTGCTGTGGAGTAACCTCCAGAGGTTTCACTGCTAAATCCGGTCATTCAATGTATCTCTCATATTTCTTAGAAAAAGACATAATTATTTTCTTTCTTTTTGATAAATAGCATAATAAATATTAATAACATTTTGCAGCCACTACAGTTTTCTTTTTTAATATCCTATAAAAGGAGATGGCTGGAGAATTATCTTTAGTATTGTTCTTTTTTATGTGCAATTGGATTCCAAGTTCAAAATCTCTGTGAAGCTGGGAGTTATATTAGGTACATTTGTCACATACCTTTAGGTCAGAAACTACAGTAATTAGATTTTTAGAGTTTCAGAAACATTTTAAGGTGGACAATTCTTCAGACATTTCTCCACATAATTAAATATTGAACAGAAGGAATATATAGGGCTGTAGCCATGGAAAGTGCAATTAGTATTTCTTGTTTCTGTACTGGAAATAAGCTAGATAGTTCATTGTTGACTGAGACTTAAAAACATTTAAAGGAGTAGAGCTATAAATCCAAAGCAGGCTGGAAAAAGATAGAAATTATGTTAAGTATTTTTTCTCCTACGTGGCTCAGATTTCCCTTTCTTCTGAAAGGAGATAGCCATACCTAGTAGTTCTCCATTTTGTGGCTCAAAGTTTTTAAATATTAAAAGTTACAGAACTTTTTTTGAAAGGACTATTAAAAATAAATGATGCTGTACTTCTTACCAGGATAGATTTATTTCAGATTCCTTCTCTACCTACTTCTAATTTTCAGGAGAGTAGCAGTTTGTCCCAGTGGTAATTTGCAGTGGTTTTAGAGAAATCAGAAAGGCTGAAGGGCAAACAGAATCCGTTTCCTGATGGCTTTACTTTGTTTTTTAAGTTCTGGAGTTGTGATAGTCTTCCTCTGTTTGAGGGCATAATGGAAGAAAAACGATCATGTCATATTTGTATTTATTACTGTATTCTTAATGCCTTATTATAATCAGTTCTAGGAACTGAGTGTTGTATGTGTTACTAAGTGATCTTTAAAAGAGGTATTGTGTGGCTCTGTGGGAACATGAGCTATACTACAGTCTTTCCCTTTATTTCCATATTTCACCAGAGCAACATTGGATGTCAACCCATTATTTTATTTTTTTTTTCAGTTACCTAATCTATATATTTTAGGTATTTGAGGGATTCCAATTGCTATTATATATAGATATTGCTATTCCAACTCTCTTTTCTGCTGTTAGATAGCATTCCTTATGGCTGTCTAGTAAATCCTTAAAGTTTATGAGATAGTGTGCTGTCCTGAAAGATTATACTGTGAACACACTGCGGAGAAATGTATTAGACCAGTGGCTGGCAACCTTTTCAGGTTGTGGACCAGACTGATTCAGCTTGGATCATAGGTGTATAGGCATGTGGAGGGGTGCTAGGATCCAGCCACTGCCACCTCTGCTTCTCGCGTGGTGGCACCTGGAGAGCTCCCAAGGCATCCGCCTCTTCCTGCAGCAATACAGGGAGAGCAGCTGTGCCAGTGCAGCCTGACACCAAATGCTGCTGAAGTCCCAGATCCAGCCCACAGGTTGTGTGTTGCTGACCTCTGTATTAGCTCAAGCTGGTGTTGTTTATATTTAGTCAATTAACAGAGTCTTCTCCTTGCTTGTTGAATTTACTTTGTCAGCTTCCACCAAACGTTTGTAGTTTAGACTGAGTGGCCTACAGCTCAGAAGTGAAAATAAACCTTGATGGAATTGCAATCAGTTTAGTGCACTCAAAATCTTTCTTTTAATATCTTACAGTAAACAGTATTACTGAAGATTTACACCAGAGAATGGTCTTCTAAGACTGCTCAGATATCTTTGCTTGTGATGATGAAGTTTATGAATGTGGCTGTAGATAGAGGGAGTCTTACATTAAAAGTCCAAGTGATTTTAACGAAAATGTAGCTCCTTTGAGAGCCAGACACGTTCAGTTTTTTGTGTTACTTAAAGACTGTTTATTAGAATTATGAGTACGTAAGGTCCAACCAGGATTGTGGCAGGATGGTGGGAATGTAGGCAAGTGGCAGGAGAAAGGTGGCAGCAGCAGGGGTGGGGGAAGCGGTGGCAGCCACAGCGAGGGGTGGGAGTGGTGGTGGCAGCAGTGTTGGAAGGGTGGGTGGGCAGGCAGGGAGGAGTGTTGGTAGCTCTGGGTGGGAGTGAAGTGGCAGCTGGGTGGGAGTGCAGGGCCCGTGCTGGTGCCCCAGGGTCAGGACTAGCAGGGACCAGGGCAGAGTGGCAGGAGCGCGGAGCCCAGGCCAGCAGGGGTGTGGGGCACTGTGTAGGGCTTTTATGTAGTTCCCAGGTTCTCCACCCAAGCCATGTGCCCCTGGGCAGGATCCTCATGTGACGGAGCTGGTGGCCCACCCTGATCACTGCTATGCCCAGGTCATGGGGAATAGCAGGGAGGTCTGTGCTATGGAGCTGTGCCAGCTCCATCCCTCTCCCTGCCACCCTGGCCAAACCCCATAACCTGTACCACTCTGGCCTCATGGGGCTTGGGCATGTGGAGAGCCCAAGCCCCGTGGTGGTCTGGCCTTATGCAGTCCTGGGGCTTGCTGGGACAGTGCAGTGCCAGGGGGCTTCGCTCAGTGCTGCCACTGGCTTTAGGGGCTGTGTTCAATGGTGGGGAGTATGTTTGTAGGGGGGAACCCCACACCCACACCCCCTTGCAAACCCCACCGACATCCACAGCCCCACCCTCTCCTACCGCCACATACCCACAACCACAGACCTCATACCCATCCACCCACATCCCCTCACAGCTACCCATCCACCCACACCCCCCCAGACCTCATACCCATCCACCCACATCCTTACAGCTACCCATAGCCCTCACACCCCCCCACACACTCACACCCTCCTCCATATCCTACATACACACACATCCACATACATATAACTACACCCCCACAAACCCCTTACCTGCCCCTTCCTCCCCCAAGCAGTATATGAGGGTAAGACTTCATTTTGAACTATTATGCAATCACCTCTATATGAGACACAAGTGCACATAAATCTGGGCAAAAATATTGTTGACATAACATTAAAATATGATATTGTAGATGTTTGATTTTTAGTATATAATTTGTGTTTTCCAGTTCCAAGATGTCAAACCACCTTCCTAAAAGAAATACTTCTGGGGGCAAAAGTCAGGGTCTAAGGCTGGTGACCAGAGGGTGGGGCACCCATCAGGGATCAGGGCTACCCTTGCGGCCCTCAACAGCTCACCAAAACTCGTTAAGTGGCCCTCCAATCAAAATAATTTCCCACCCCAATCTGGATAAGGGAACAGATGGGAAAACAAGTCTTTCTACACCCCGATCAACCTGCTGATAAGATGCATTCTTCTGCAAAGCATATTCTTTAACTCTCGGGATATGTGTCATGATTCACCAGTTACTGTTGATAAGATACTAACACTCCTTATTCAGTATTTTCAGTCCAATATTTGAGGGGTTTTTTATTCATAGAGACTAGCAGAAAAGAAGCTAGTGTCAGACAGTTACGCGCATATTCCTGCTCATGTTCAAGTTGGTACTGTAGATAATACTACTTCAGCAGGGCTCCTGGTTTTGTTTCTCTGGCATATCTGCAGAAGTTCAGGCTGAAAGACAGGAAATAAAGATCACAGAGCAGAATCCATTATAGCAAAAAGGTAAGAGCCTCAAGGTTCTGCTTAGGTGGGATGTTGGATGTCTCTTTTTTTTTTTTTACCCAAGAAGACGGTCAGTTTTTGATCTTGTGCATTAATTTGGTTATGGGGAGAAATGGATTATATAGCCATGCATTTCCTTTATGTTAAACTGTTTATAAAGATGGGCAAAATCTTGTTTCCATGAACATGTAGGAATTCAGCAAGAGGGGATGGTTTTTGCTCATAGTGCTGTGTGTCCATCAGCCTTTTGCTAAGTTTTCTTCTCAGGGCCTTGCTCCCAGTATTTGTTCTTCTCTTTTCTTCTCCTTCTCCGTGCCTGTCCTGGTGGCATTTTTCTCCTCTTGTTACACACACAGGCATGCTTCTTCAAGCCAATCAATCCTCTGCCTTCAGTTTGTTATCAGTTCATACTAGGCTACATGGATCCGTTCCTCTTCCAGTCTTACCTATCATTTTGCTTTGGAACAAGGTCCAGTTGCTTAAGCTATGTATTCCGTAAAAGAGCTGAATTTATCATTTATATTTATCCTGAAGAAAAGGCAGGTCTTATCCCCAAGCTTCAACAAGGGTTTTTTGCAACCCATAACAACATGTATTAATTCTATGGACATGGATTAGAACTTGTATTGTGTTTTTTTTTCTATCATCTACCTGTTATCTAGCTACCAGAGGGTACTAGCTCCCTCAGGGCTGAAGACTACTATATTTTTGGCACTTAGGTACCTCTAGCACGACAGATCATTGGAATTTATTATATAACTCTGTGTGTCCCTTTTTGGATATGGCATGACCTCTGATGCTCAGTGAGGGAGAGCAGTGTGACCATGTTTTGCTGAGAACTCTTGTTGCAACTTGCGCCCAAGTAATGCTTTTCATTAGTTTCCTGCAAGTGGAAGTACATCAAGGCTCTCAAAATAGAAAGTGAACTTACCACTCTTGTTGTTCAAGAGTTGTTTTTGTGCACTTTCTGCTTCCCTGCTCTGCCTCAGAAACTCTGTATATTCAGGACTGATGTTCAGGGCAAGGAAGTGTCGGGATTGTGAGCATGCCCTCCTTTATGTAACTTCAGTTACTGAATATTCAAAGCTTCCCCCTCGTCCCTCAAATGGGTCCAGCTCTGGGGAGGGTTCTTTAGACTGATTGCCAGAGGTGCCCATTCCATTCCACAAAAGTCAATGCACAGAGGCAGCTCTCAAAGAACAATATTTTATGCGTGGCTAGCCTTTCATTTCTGCCTCTTCCGTTTTTAGATCGCATCTGAACCATTCATTTGCACATAGGAAGGACATCATATTACAAGTCGACCTCCTCCAAGACTAATGCTCATTCTACACATTACACTTCAGGCATTAGCCAGTTAATCATGCCTTAAGTTGTGACTCAGCTCACATGCACCCAAATGTTCAGCCAGTTACTGGTGTAATAAAAAAGCAGTAAACTGCAAAGTTACTCCACAAGAAAATGTATACTAACTTTGTAGCTATTTCTAATCATGCCATTAACTGAATGTGTGGCCAGGTGCTCCCCTGTGGCTGGGAGTCCCATTAACTCGGGGGCACCCAGCCAGAGGAGTGCACCACCCACTGCCAGGCCTGCAGCTGGCAAGGCTTACAGCAGTGTTTCCAGCACTGCTTCTGCTATGAGGCTCATCAGCTTCAGGGCTTGTCATGGGAGGAACGCTGCCCCCCTGGGAGCTTCATCAGATGTGGGACTCGCAAGAGGGGCAGCACTGGGAACACTGTTGCAAGCTCTGCCAGCTTTGGGGGTCACAGTGGGGAAAACAGTGCTGCTGCTGCAAGCACTGCACCTCATTAAGCTTGTAGGGGTGACAGCGTTCTCCTCACAATGCCCGCTGCGTGCCATGCAGCTGACAAGCTCACAGCAGGGGCAGCATTCCTGGCACTGCTGCTGCTGTGAGCCCCACAGCCCATGGGGCCACTGTGGGGAATGCTGCCCCTGCTGTGAGCTCCATCAGCTGCAGGTCTTGCAGCTGTGGGAGCCAGTGCAAGGAGAGTCCAGGATCACACTCCCAGGCTCCCTCTGTACTGGCGAAAAGGCACAATGGTATCTAATACATGATCCCAAAATCGCACCTCCTGCCATGCACATGTGGCATGGGAGGAAGCATGATTGTATGGATCATGTTTTGGATCCAGCTGCATGTGTAGAGCAGGCAGACCTAATACAGTGCTCTGCTTTGGCTTTTGGAAAGTAGTTAACTGATGTAAAAGGCTGACCCCAAAATTGTGCAAAGTGCTGCACAGGGGTTATCCATTGAAACTACATTTACGGAAAATGCACAGCTAAATCCCTATGCACCACTTTAAAAGTTCAGAGGTAAGTGTTGCTTAAACAAACTCATGCTTCTCAGAGGCATATTCGCTAGCCCTTACTTGCCTGGTATACACAGAAAAAATACAATATATGTTCACAGAACTCTAGCTAGTTATTTCTTTAACCTACAGAAGTTTCACTCAAAAAGTAACAGCTGTATTGTCACTCTTCGACTGTAGGAACCGTAGGAGATAGGTCTGGAAGAGATCTTTATGGTCATACAGTGTTGAAGGCCTGGACTATATATATCTTATATAGAATGTTAAACTTACTCAAGTTTTTGTTGCAAAAATATCACCACATATTTCCTTGAAGATGAAACTAAAATAAACGTAACCCCTTCCCCCCAATGTGCGTTCACTGACACACAACATCTACTCAAATATGTACACGATTATTAACTAGAAGTTAAAGATTGTTATAAATGATCTAGAGAGCTGTAAATTGTATTTATTACTTTATTATGTTCTGCATGACTGTTGTGTGGACTCTGAACTGTACACAGTGTGAACACTGCTGTCCCTAGCTTTGGATATAAATTGTTTTGCCACTTGTTGGGCAGACCATTGTGCAGTCTCAGCAGCAAGCCTATAACACTGTGATTACTAAAATAAGGATTTCTATGAAAATTTCAAGCAGTAGCTGTTCAGTGTGAAAGTTAGATTTATATTCCTGTCAAGAATTCTATTGATTACAAAGTCATAGCTGCAGGGCTGTACATTATTCTCTATCCCTTTTCCTCATGCCTTATACCTGTACGTGGTGTGCAGTGAGCACTGTGCCCAAGGGACTGGGGTTTTAAGAAATCAGGGAGACTGTACATAACAAATTATTTCAAATTGGGAGGCTGTAGCAATTTAGAGAGAAACGAAACGAGTACTTGATCTTCTTAGGATGGCCACACTTTTCTTCCTTGGTAGAGTGAATTTTCTAGTTTAAACTATGGTCTGTGGACCCCTGGGGGTCCACAAACTATGTCTAAGGGGTCCACAAAAGAAGACTTGATCAGCCAAAAATATGTGAATACCTACGCTTAGAATTCAAAGGGGTCCACATCTCCATTCGAAATTTCCAAAGTGCTCCATTTCCAAAGTGTACCTCCATTTGAAATTTTTTATGGGACCACAAATGAAAAAAAGGTTGCAAACCACTAAATCTACTGTTCTAATCTAAAGGTAGAATTAATACAGAATTAATAGAGGTGGTGTGTGTGTACATGTTTGCCAAGGTATTATCTGTTCCATCAGGATTGTATTGTTGCATACTGCAAAGTCTACTGAATCCACAATGCAAGGTATTTTAAATGGAATGGTGGGTGCCGAGGAGTTTAGTGCTAACATTTGAGTTCTGTTTATATACAGATACACCCAGACGGCAAGATCTAGGGTTATTTACTCTGGTGAAGAAGAGATCGGAGGGGAGATTGGATAAATCTTCAAATACCTGAAGGGCAGTTACAGAGAGGATGGAGATGAGCATTTCTCTGTGGCTGGAGGGGTCAGGACTAAAAGCACTGGATTCAAAGCTGCAACAGTGGGAACATAAATTGGAGATTAGGAGAAGCTTTCTGACGATGAAGGTGGTCAGGCATTGAAACAGGCTACCTAAACAAGTTGTGGAATCTCTGTCCCTGGAAACTTTCAGAAGCAGGATAGATAGGCACGTGCCTGGGATTGTTTAGTCAGGGATGATCCTGCCTTGAGCAGTGGGCTGGACTAGATGACTTTTTGAGGTCCCTTCCAGTATTACTTTCCTATGATACTAAAATAATATATGTATATTAGGGGTGTGTGAAACGGGCCCCATTTGATTCAGCTGTAGCCCAAAGAGGGGACAGTGAGATTGGATTAATTGATTTAGATCACTGTCCCCGATTCGAGTCAGCCGAATCTGAATCTGAAGATTTGATTCAGAAAATCGGCAATTCAGACATAGACACAGCTTAAAATGTTTTTTCTACATACCTCGAGGCACCAGGTGCAGTTTGTGAATGCTGTAATGCTGGGGTGCATGGAGCATCCCACAGGAGCGCAGGGGTGCCCCTCATGCTCAGTGGCAAACCTGGCAGTGCACTGGAAGTACGTCTGGGACCACTGAGGAGCATGTGGGGGCCCTCCCCGCACTCCCGTGGCTTGGTGATCAGCTGCAGAGTGTCCCCAGGTGCCCCCCAAGGCCCAGGAGGCAACAGACACTGAACTGGGGGGACATGGTGGGGGGAGGCCAGTGCACTCCCTGGCACACCTGGTGGCATTTTTCTCCTCTTGTTACACACACAGGCATGCTTCTTCAAGCCAGTCAATCCTCTGCCTTC
This sequence comes from Caiman crocodilus, assembly GCA_030014935.1. Lineage (NCBI taxonomy): Eukaryota > Metazoa > Chordata > Crocodylia > Alligatoridae > Caiman > Caiman crocodilus. The sequence continues at coordinate 16,701,427 of JAGPOW010002742.1, read as the reverse complement.
AGTTTGTTATCAGTTCATACTAGGCTACATGGATCCGTTCCCCTTCCAGTCTTACCTATCATTTTGCTTCTGGTCCACTTCTGGGTCTGCTGCTGAGTGCACTGGGGAGATCCCATGCTTCTGTGGGACCCTCCATGTGCTCCAGAATCACAACATTCACCATCACCTGCTACTTAGAGGTATGTAGAAAAACCTTTTAAAGCTTTCTCTATGTCCGAATCTCCGAATCTTTCCAAATCGATTCAGGGAGTTGCAATTTGATTTGGAGAGATTAAAGGGTCTTCTGATTCAATTTGGATTCAGGGATTCAGTGACCAAATCAGGCCAAATTTCCATCAAACCAATTCTGGGACTGAAGCTTCTCACAGCCCTAATATATATTCATAATATAATCAGGGAGTGACTGGTAGGAAGAACTGGGGAAGGGGGGCACATGCCCTCCCTGTGATTGGCCCCTGACTCGGCACTGCTCAGGACTGGGTAGTTTTTTTGCCGCAAGTGCCAGCAGCATGTTTGGGGGTGGGGCATTAAGACAGGGCACAGAAGTATGAGAGTGATATGGGGCATTTGGCCTGCCACAAACTCTGCCTCCCCAGACTCAGGAGGCACCCCTGATTATTATAACATATAACCATATATTGTATCACATTTTTACCTTAATTATATCTTGTTTTAAAGCTTTCAGAATTTTTACATCTTCAGTTTCTGATCAAGAACTTTTACATGGCCTTATTCTTTTTCTTATTTAGGTTTGTTTCGAGTGTTCTTTAGATGCTCTGTAGCTACTTCTGATAACATCTTTTTCTACTTTCTTCCCTTTTAAGAGACCATTTTTATTTGCATAATGGGGTTATACAAAGGTAATTATTTTACCTGATAATAGCTCAGGCTGGATCTGTTTCTTTTGGTGAGGGAAGGGTATTTTATGCTTTAAAACTTGTTTAACATCTCTCCCAGCTATATTGTTGTCCACTGTTACCAAACAAATCTTGCTTTGCCCATTGTCCCTGTACCATGTCTGTTATACCACCACCACCACCACATGTCCCAAAATGGTGGCATTCTATTACTGTATGAGAACAGTGACATTAAATAAAATGGCTAGTGTCTTTCCATTGTTCAAGTTATTATAATTAACACACTAGGGAGGATGTTATGTTTAAACTTTTTCACTGGGCAGTCTCATAGTTTTATAGTAGCTAGGGTCAAGAGGGACCTGAACAGGTCATCTCTAACCTAAACCTGTTCTCCATCAGCTTATGACCATTGTTCCTTGTCACCCCAGGTGGTGCTGGGGAGAAAAGGGCTCTGCCTATTTGCTGTTGATCTCTGCTGATGAATTTGTAGGCAGCCACCATGTCCCCCCTCAACTTTCTCTTGCTGAGACTGAACAGGTTCAGGTCCCTCAGCTCTCCTCATAGGGCCTGTCCTGCTGCCCTCTCACCAAGCGGGTGGCCCTCCTCTGAACCCTCTCCAGGCTGGCCCCCTTTTGAAGTGCGGCGCCCAGTACTGGACGCAGTACTCCAACTGTGGCCTGACCAAAGTGGCATAGAGGTGGACTATCACCTCTCTGGACCGGCTTCAGATGCATCTTTGGATGCATGAGAAGATATGGCCAAATCTGTATCGAATCAGTAGACCTTTTAATCCTTTTGAATTGAATTGCAACCTTCTGAGTCAATTCAGAATGATTTGATAAGTTGGACATTGATAATTCGGACAGCTTTAAATGTTTTTCAGCATACCTCAAGGTACCAGGTGGCTCGTGAAAGCCGAGATGGTCGGGCAGATGTAGCATCCCATGGGAGCATAGGGGGGAGTCGGTGGACCCAAAAGTGGACCAGAAGCACTTCCAATCTCCTTTCGGATCCACAGTGGTGCACACTGGGGAGCCTCCCCCTACCCCTCAACTTGGCGACTAGTGCCTCCTGGGTCTCAGAGGGCACCCAGGGTCCCCTCGTGGCCAATCACCAAGCTGGGGTGTGGCGGGAGGGATCCCCTGCTCACTCAGCAGTGGACCCGGAAGTGGACCGGAAGGACTTCTGGGTCCGCCACAGAGCATGTGCCCCCCACCCCCCTCCGGGCTCCTGTGGGGCACTTCATCAACCCCACTGTTGCAGCATTCATGAGCTGCACCTGGTAGCTTGAGGTATGTAGAAAAAACATTTAAAGCTATGTCTGTGGCTGAATCACTGGTTCTCTAAGCCATCGTCGAGTCTTCAGATTTGGATTCAGCCAAATCAAATCAGGACAGTGATCTGAATCAACAAATCGAAACATTGTCCCCGATTCGGGCTGAATCCAAAATTGAATATGACCTGTTTCTCACGCCCCTAATATCTAATATTTGTAAATGTTTTACATTTTATCTTGTGTGTATTTCAAAAGTGCAATGCTACGGTTGCTATGGAGATTCTTATAGGCAGTTCAGATAGTCACTCCTAGTGTAAAAATTTCCTGATGCTCTCCACGACAAGACTCTGTTTTCAGGTTATTCTCAGGTTGAATTTGTTTTTGGAAAAAAACAGCAAACGTAGGTTGAGATGTTTGTTAGAAGGAGGCTAGGGGAAGCTATTTTGCCCATGTTCAGACTTCCCAGTCAGCATTTCATTGGGAAGCTCTCGCACTTTAATGCTTTTGTAAAGCAAGTTGAAGTGTGGTTGAAACTTTCCCCTGGTGTCAGAGCTTTCTTTTCACCATTCCCTGAAAATCTCCCCATGTTTAGCCAAGTTCATGAGCCTCTGAATATCTCAGTTTGCATATGCTTAATGGAAAATTGAGTTTAGGATTATTTTTAAAACTTTAGTAGAAATTTCCTGGTATTTTCCCATTTGTTCTTGATTTCAAAGATCTCATCATTTTCCTTCCTTCCTTCCCTAACACTCTCCATCCCTCCAACAGCATGGGTTAATCTACGTGGGACAGGCACCCATCAATCAAAATCATCCTTGAAACTCTAACCAAAGTTCACCAGTGCATTGACTTCACTTTGTCCATTCACGCCAGGGTACATCTTTGCCCTCTGCTTCCTGTCATAGCTTAGTTCAGCAAACGGCAGTCATAGAACAATGGCGGTCATAGAACAAAAATGACTTTAACAGGAACTTTCTCGAAGGGAAAAATGATAGGATCTGAGAGATGTGTAACTTAATAATTAATAAAATGGCTTCTTCTAGCCAAGCAGCTTTTTATGTTTTCTGCTAGAGGGTAGAATCCATTTAATTCTAGTTACTATGGTGATCAGTGCATTTCTAAAATGAATGTGAGTTAATAAATGCAATATATAATATTTTTATATACCAAGAAACAGAATGTTTTAGTTATTTACTTGCATGTTTTCCTGTTTCTGCTCCTTTGCTGCTGATGGTATTTCGCTCTGTTATTTAACTGTTGATGGTGTATGATGTCAGCCATTTCTGCCGCAATCCTGAATCTCTATCAACTACACTGCCTCCGTCACCCCATTAACTAGCTTTCAGGTGGTTCTGAAGCGATCCACAGCTAAAATGTGGGGGGAGAACACTCACAAACACAGGGATTTCATTTTCTATAACCAAGTAGACTCGGTGCGTGCGTCTATTCTCGTTGAATTCATTGAGAATTCTATCACAGTGCAGTGAAAACAGGATCAGGCCCTTGGCTGCACGTGGATCTGCAACAGCTGGATCATTAGGCAGCAGAGTAAAATAGTAAACTAAAACCCTGGTCTTTAATATTAAATAGAATGCTTATGTTCTGGTTTTGTTCATCAAGTGTTGCTAAATATTGTCATTTTCTCTTACTAAACTTTCTTTAGCATTTATGTGAGCATCATCACTTCAATTTCAGAAATGTTTCTAGCCATCAACACTTCCAAATGCTATCAAAAGGTTCCAAATACAGGTAGTCACTGACTTACAATGTTTCGAGTTACAATGTTTTGCATTGACAACGTTTATAAATTGACACCCCATTTCAGCTTTATGAATTTAGTCTCGACTTTACAACGCTTGATCTGTTGCAGCGCTGTGTCAGCAAACAAGTTAGCTGCGTCATGCATCTCCCTGGAGAACATCTGTCCTAACTTCCTTGGACACTTTGTTTAAGAAAGCAGACAAGACTCCTGAGAAGACTCCAGCCAAAAATCCTTCAAAAAGTCCAACCAAGAACCTTTCAAAAAGTCTAGCAAAGTCACCTCAAAGTAGTCCTTCCAAATCAAGATGATTGCTATTTACAATATAAATACATGAATGTAGCTATTTTACTCATCTATAATTGATCGATTATGAAATTTTGGAGTATTTTTAGTGAAAATAGGGTATTGGGTCTTGGTTCAGGAACCAATCCCCCATTTATAACATTGTTTCTTATGAGGAAATTGGTTCTGAGTTGCAACGTTTCAACTTAAGACGTTGTTTTCAGGAACCAATTGTGTCGTAAATCTGAGGACTGCCTGTATAGAAAATAAGTGTACATTAAAAAAAAATAATTTTGAAGCAAATCTAATAATGTGGCAGCCTTAATTTAGGTTTCTTTTCCATGCTTAGGATTGCTAAATATCATAGAATCATAGAAGTAGGTTTGGAAGGGACCCTGTAGGTCTTCAAGTCCAAGCCCCTGCCTGGACAGGAGGAAAACTGGACTCAAATGACCCCAGGCAGGTAGGCATCAAGCCTCTTCTTAAACACTCCCAGGGTAGGAGCCAGCACCACCTCCCTTAGAAGTTGGTTCCAGTATTTACTATATATTTCTCTCTTGTATTGGCTGAGCCTTTTTGTAAACTTCCTTCTATTTTGGTGGACTTGATTTCTTTTCTTCTTTGTACTATGTACAGTATATAATTTGTACATTTTATAAAGCCCCCTGGGATCCATTGGAACGAAGGGTTCATTGTGAATGTGAAATAACAATACCTTTCTTAAACAATGTAAAAGTTACCAGAATTTCGGAAGATGACATTTTATTTGGAAAATCACCAGACCTACCCTGAGGCAAAGAGGAACTGCAATTTCAAATGTCTTATGCTATTCCTAGAGAGTTACATTTCTACAGGGAAAAAGGCATAAATGCTCATAAGAGAGAAATTGCAAATATTTAGACAAGGGTTTTATGTACAGGTTCTTAAATGCATGAAAGGTGAGAGAACGCCCGAGGTACACCAAGGTTTGTAATTTTCTAACTGATGTGCTGTTAAACACGTTGTAAATAGGATGATGAAAACAAAACAGTAAAAAGGATGGTGAACCAAAATAATTCACAGTTGTTGCATTGCTTTGTTTAGCTTTGGTGACATCCTTCTCATGAGTAGGCGTTGTGACTTAATAGTAAAAGGATCTTAGAACACATAAGATCGGATCCAAACATGTAGGCACGTGCAGTTCGTGGCACCACAGACCTCTTTGCCATGCCACAAACAGCATGTGTTGCATAGTAAACCATGCCCGTGCTGCTGATTTGCAGCACTAAGGCGAAGTTTGCTACCGGGATTAGTTGGGAGTGACCCACGGAGCCCAGGGTTGCCTGCTTCCCTGTCTCTGTGCTGGCTGCTGCTCCGTGGGTGGCTGGCGGCAGCGTGCCTCGAGACGGGCTCCATATGCAACCAGCCCCAGGCTGCTTCGAGGCACACTGTGCCCAGCACAGGGTGCCTCAGAGTGGGGGGCTCTGCAGCGTGGAGACAGGGGAGCAAGGAGGCTTGGGCTGCCTGCGCCCCATCTCCGTGTGCCGCTCCCCAGCTGGCTGGGGCACAGGGTGCACAGGATGGGGGTGTGCGGAGGCCCCTGTGCCCTACCCAGTTCCCCCTGCAGCACACAAAGCAACAGGACAGTGTGTCCGACTACAAACCGCATGAGCAGGGGCATGCACTGTAGCACAAAGTAGCCGCACCAATTTGTGCTACTACTGTTTGTGCTGCTGCAAATACACACCCCATGTCATGTAAATACAGCCTAATAGTTTGAAAAATAAGAAATGTGGCTAGTCAGGAATAAAAAATACTTGTCTTCAGAATTGATTTATAGCCGTTTCAAGGTGGCTCCCTCTCAGCATAGCACTGTGACCACTGCCTGTGTTAGTAAGATGCCTGCTGACAAGGGTTGGCTCAAAATGCCAGATGTAAGCTTTTGCTTTGCTCATTTCTTGGTGAAATTTGCTTCCTGTCTTTTGGGCTTCCACACTGGTAGGCTGAGGAAAATAGATGCAGTCTTCAGCCTTCTGTTTTCTTAAGAAAGCAAACTCAGTTCGTTCTGTGCTTCATTGGCCGTGCTTTCTAGCTGCTTTCTGCTCTTTTGTTCTCCTCTGGAGTATCGTAATTTGTTTAGAACCTTCCTAACTTGTAGTGCCCATGCCTCGACATAGTACGCCAGCCAAAAACTCTTCGGTGTTGAAGAGAAGAGAATAATTATCCCCTAGAACTTGCAGATGGTATTCCTTTTAAGACCTCTCAAAATTACATTTGTTTTTTTTGGCAACAGTATCACATTGTTGACTCCATTTCAGGTTGTGGTCCATTATAATCTTTTTTTTTCCAGTACTGTTGTCTAGCCAGTTATTCCCCATTTTGCCTTTATGAATTTGATTCCTCTTAGTACTTTACTTTTGTCTTCTTCAATTTCATCTTATTGATTTCAGATCATTTCTGCAATTTATCAAGATAATTTAGAATTCTCATTTTGAAGTGCCTGTAGTTTCTTGTAGCTTGATTTCATCCATACGTTTTATACGCAGACTACCTATTCCATCTTTCAAGTTGTTAAAGAAAATATTGAGCGGTATTGGACCCAGGAAAAACCACTGTGGTGTGTATAATCCCAATGTACAAAGAGCCTTTCATAACTGTTCTTTCAGCACTGTTTTTGAGCCAGTTGGGTACTCACTTTGTAGCTATTTATTTCTCAGATTTTCCTAACTTGCTTATAAGAATGTTATTTAGGACTAGGTCAAAAGCTTGACTAATGTCAAAATATGACATCTTCCAGGGCTCCTTTATTCATTAAGCCACTTTTCTGCCAAAGAAGGGAATTGGATTGATTCGATGTGATTTGTTCTTGACAAAATCATGTTGTCTGTTTCTTATTATCTTCTAGGTGCTTACAAATTGGTTGTGTAATGATTTGTTCTAGTCACTTTCCAGGACTGGGCGGCTGGTCTATAATTTACTTGGGCCTTCTTTTTCTACTTTTCAAAGACAGATATTATGTTTACCCTTCACCAGTCCTTTGGGTCCTCCGTGAGTTTTCTGATATCATTAATGATTCAAAGATCACTTAGCTACTTCTTTAAGGGTGAACTTCCTCAGGCCTTGCCAATGTGAATGTAACCTCAGTTATTAAAACATTCTGAAACTGCCACTTTCCTTATAGTGGTCTTTGCTCCTATCACCTCGTTAAAATGCATTGCATTAAGCATCTGGTCCGTAGCTTTTCATACTTTGTCAAGTCCAGAACTCGGAGCACAAAGCGTAGTCTTGACACTCTTTCTGGATGCGGATCTCTTGTGCACCTTCTTTTCATGTCCCCTCTGAAGAAGCTCATGCTTACATTGGAACCAAATGTTCCTAGTCCACGTGCCCAGTGCAATATATGCTGTAATAGCTTTGTGACTTATGAATGTGACTATTCTACTATACAGAATAGTAAATAATAAAACAATGCACTTTCCATAATAGCCTTATCTGTTGAATAGCAGTATTTGTTCAAATAATTATTAAACACTTAACTGTTCCAGCCGGGAAAAACTGATTCAGCAGAACTGCTAAAAATGGAAGTGCTCGTGCTGTTTAATACAAAACCTATACCAGTTTTCAAATGATGCACAAGGGAGGTTTTGCTCCCTATTTTCTACCTTAGCAGAACTCCTCACAGATAAGTGTAAATTAGTGAAAGTTGCCCATATGTTTCTCAGTAGCATGTAGCTCTTCTACTTCATTAGCGATAACCTCTTTTTCAGACAGAATTATTTATCTTTTTAACTATCAGTTTACATCTGAGACAATTAAAGGAGCATTGTCAGATCTCCTTTGTTGAGTAATTTATCAAATGAATAACCTTCCTGCAGGTTCATTTCAGAGAGATACAAAATAATCAATTTCTTTTGGTATGGTACTTCTGCTGATGTGCTTCTGTTCCTGAGTTATTTGGTTTGTTTTGGGGGGAAAAAAGGTTGCCATAAGCAAATACTCTAAAGAATTACTACGGTTCTAAAAGTTTATGCCTTAATTAAAAATAACAGAAACATATTGGCCAGGATTAGAATTATCCTTCTAGTGAATGACAGATTGTTTTAATTTTCAAATGCAACTATGAATAATTGGAGGTAGGCACATTTCTCCGAAATGCATGTGGTATGTCAGTTTGATACTATTGCTGGCACGTCAGCACAAACTCGCAATGGCATACACTTATAGTAACTATTGAGAAACCAGTTTCTAATTATGGGAATTCAGTGCCAAGAACAGGAGAAGACTGAGAATTGGAGGATGTGTAATTGTGCTCTTTCCAGTCAACAGCCACATTAAGTTACTTGGTAGTTCACAAGATAAACCTGATTTATAATCTCATTATGTGGATTATATACTTTCAAGCCTGCCCTAGCCTCCTAGCGTTAGTATCCTTTGCCTATCGTGTAGTATGCTAGTGTGCAATTCAGCCACTGCACCATGAGAGAGTGACATCTGAGACCACATCTGTATATAATATTGAAAACCTCAAGTACCATCTAGTATTGTCTCATTTGTAAAAGGGAACTGTTTGTTGAATTCAGTATTAAACACTGACTTGCTTAGCCAGAAAAGACTGATCCAGCAGAACTGCAAAAAATGGAAATGCTCACATTGTTTAATATACATAATCTATGCCAGTCTTCAAGTAATGAGCACACTCTCTCTGTATTAAAAATGCCAGTTTCACATAACACTGTTTAGCATTGGTACACAGGTGAGTGGCTCTTTCCTTCAGTTGGGATTTGGTGGCAGCTACATCTGATTTGCAAAAGGAAGTATTAACGTTCAGGTCACAATAGACAAAACTTTCTGCCTTCAGAAAGGACAAAAGAACAGCCATTTAGTGTCCTGGAATCAGGGTACTCCTTTTGTGAAAGAACATTTTCCCTCATGAATCCCTTTTTGCTAAATGAATATCTCTGGGGCTGTCTACAGGCTTAAAGGGATGCTGACAACTTAATATCAGATACAATTTTGTTTAATTTCTGTTGGTAATTGCACTTTAAGTTATTAAAAAGTGAAATAATTTGAAACTGCAGTATGTTATCATTGTTTATGTTGTTAAATTAAACCCCTCACCAGCTTCTATAAAATAAAATAGCCACAAGAGGCCTGTAAAGTTTGTTTAAAGGAGTCTACGTAATTTGAAAGCAAGTACCTTTTCTATAGGGTTTTAGCCACCCCTACAGAATTTGTATGACAGGCACAATCCCTATTAAATTATAAAGTACATTTACATTTTTTTAAAGAAAAGAAATAAAAATGTTGGTCTTTTCATGAAGAATCTCTCCTTTGGGGAAGGGGAATTGCTAATAGCAAGCATGCACAACGTGGAAAGGCTGCAAGTGTTCACTGTGAGGGGTTCAGGTGAACAGGAGCTTGTGCAGTGGGGGTTGGGTGTTGCTCAGAGGTAGTTCCCTACTGCCCCACAGAGTGGGTAGGCTGGGAGTGCAAAGAAAGTTGATGGGCTTTATTAGGCTGTGTGGCTTTGCTTCTATTGTGTGGCCTTAGGGAAGGATCCCACTGGAATCTGTTCAGCCGAACTAGTCGGGATGTAATTTGAAGAGTGGACCTTGAACCTTTAGGCTAGGGACATACGTTCAAAAAGCCTGAGCCTGAATTGATTCAGTCTTTGCCAGGTTAGTCTAACCTGGGTAGGCTAAATCAGTTTTGTAACCAGACAGACATCCCAGACATGCAGGCACATGCCTTCAGTGTTCAGGCTAGAAGCCGGGGGGAGCTAGAGCAGCCCCCCTATGCTTCCACAGAGCTGAGCTGAGGGGTACATGGCCACACCCCGGCAGGACTCTCTGATTATTCTCCCCGTTCCTAAGCAGCCTAGTAGGGAATGTTTATCACTCCGAACTCAGTGTTTATCAAGCTATTAAGAAAACAAAGCCTCTCTCCAGTAATTAATAGAGCTTTTCTTAAACAGCTCTTCCAAGGAAGGACATTAAGCTACCTGTTGAATAGCTCCCAAAAGCCTGTACGCATGGGTGACTGGTGCCTCCCAGGTCTGAACCACCAGCAATAAAAATGGAAGTGCAATTCCACCGGCACTTCTGGTTTCATGGCTGACACGTTTCACAGTCAGGGCAGTTAGGAGCTGGAACCAACTTCCTAGGGAAGTGGTGCTCACCCCTACCTTGGGGGTCTTCAAAAGGAGGCTAGACAGTCACCTAGCCCAGCATCCTTTCATGCCCATTGCAGGGGTTCAGACTTGATGGCCTACTTAAATCTCTTCTCACTCTACAAACTAGGAAATTATGAAACTTCCAGGGGGTGCCTGGCCCATCTCAGCAGGTGCACATGCAACCATGTGCATCCTCCTATACATTGCCAATGCCTAGCTGCCTTTTGTCTCCCACAGCATGGACTATAGCCAGCATGTGATCTACTAACTAATGCTGAGGTATCTGTGAAAGGTAGAGGGGAGTGGGGAATAATCCTTACTTAACAGGGAGAAGCCGGGCAAATATTCTGTGCTTGCAAGTCTCTGCCAGAGCTCTGGCCAGGGAGCAGAGAGGAAGGGCCAGCTCTGCTGTGGAGCAGAGAGCCCTACCCAGCCCGGAGAGCTTGCTGGGATGCTGGGGGAGTTATCTTAAACAAGCAAGGGGTCTGGGATAGACATTGCATAAACTGGTTTGACCTAAATCACTTAAGTCTGATACTACATTGAACCAGGTTTAACTTAAACCGGTTTCAGCCATTTTCAAACTGGTTTATGTGCACTGAACATCTGTTCTGTTACAGGTTTCAGCCAGTTTCTGATCACTTAAACTGGTTTATGTGTAATGTCTGTCCCTAGCCTTAAGGCTAAGTACAGACGTTCTGGGAGGTTAAATTAAGTTCAAAATGGTCACCTGATTTCAATTTAGCTCATCCTGGTACTGACTGTATTCTTATAGACCCAGTTTCAGTGACCAGAAATAGATCTAAACCTGTAACTGTACAGAAGTGCCATGCAAACAAACTGGACTAAGAACTGCAGAATCTGGTTTAAGACAAACCTGGATTGATGTAGATCAAACTGGTGCATGCAGCTTCTGCACAATTTTCCTGTGCAGCCTTGGGGCTGGGAAAATGTTAGCATGTTTGGCATTTAGCGATTAAAGTAGTGATTTAGCTCTTTTGAATACTGTGCTACCAATAATATTGCTGTCCCATTAGCTGTAGTTTCTTGCTTCCATGACTTTTTATGATATCTTTGAATACATTTAGATGTGAAAGTGCTGTTGTTCAGCAAGGGTGAGAATGTATATGTTGTTCTTGCCAGTATACAGTTTTTATAATGGCAACAAAAATAGTCTAAAAAAAATAAAAATATCCCTATACTTCCTGCCGAAGATGTATTGCTTGTGCTCTGCATAACCAAAATAATAGTTTCATAATCCCACTACCTTTTCTTATGTGATGCCCGTGAGATAGTGATTGCTCAAAAACCAGAGCACTATGGGCCAAATCCACAAAAGCACTTGTGGACTGAAGTACACAACTGAGGTAGAGCTGAGAATTTAATTTGAAGGGAACAATCTGCAAGCACTCCACAGAACTGCTTAAGCCCCTGAGAGTCTGTAGGTACATAAGTAAGACCTTTCTAAATATTTTCCAGAGACAAGTGCCCACAACACATGCACCCTTTGGATAGTCCTATAGCATTTGTTACAGCAATGGCTTATATTAGGTATTTGTAAAAATAAACAAATTAAACAACTGAAGAACATTCTTTTTATTTATTTATTGTCTTTGGAATTTGTCAGGACTAAGTACAGGCATTCAAAAAGCCTGAATTAATTCAATCTTTGCAAGTTAGTCTAACCTGGATAGATTGAACCAATTTGCAAGTAAATAGACATTCACTTTTGACTCCAGAACTGCAGGCACATGTCTGCAGTGGTGCAAGCTAGAAGCCAGGGGCCACTAAAGCAAGCCCTCCTCTCCCTTCTGCAGTGGAAGAAAGCTGAGCTGAGGTGGGGCATGGCCAGGCCCCAGCAGTCTAAGTATGATTGGGGAGGGGTTTTATACCCCACCCTGGCAGGCACTGTGCACAGCCAGGGTGTGCCTGGTGGGGGAGGGGAGCAGCAGCTCTTGCCAGGCATCCCCAGTCCCTCCCACTCACTGCGGGAGTGCTCCATCTTCCCCCTCCCATGGGTGGGCACTACTGAATTTGCTTGGACTGAGAGACTTTATTGTGTATAGTACTTGGACATTTTGTTGTCAGAAACTGAAGGCTACTTGAATTCAGAACCGTTGGGGATTGAGAAATTTGTTCCAGCAGTTTGGAGGCTCCGTCACTTAAACTTGCCAAACTGAGTTTGCAAGGGAGAGAGCACAGATTAAGTTGGATTTCAGGGGCTTTCTCCCTTTTCAGATTGACTTGATATGGCAGGCCTAGGGAGAAAAGTGGGTGATAAGAAAAGCAGCACCAGGTTTTTGGAGTAGGGATATATTTTGTGGACCAGATGCATTTGTACGATTTTGTGACCAGTGATCCACTCAGATAGATAGTCTTTGGGCATAAACCCGGGGTGAATAAAAAGATAAAGAAACAAATCACTCTGGAAGGTTTACTATTGGCATGCAAAGCTTTAACTAAAGAGATACAAGAAAAAGAACAGCTGTTAAAGACAGTGAAAGAAAAATCCAAGCTGTAGCACCAGACCTCCTTCTCCTCCTCCCCCCCACTTCTGCCTTTTGAGTGGCAACTTGGGATGGGGGCGCCTGAGGATGCCTGGCAAAGGCTTCTTCCTCCTTGCTAGGTAGACAGACCCCAGCTAGGGTCCCATGCCAGTGGGAGAAGGGACGGAGGTGGAGATTAAACCCCCCACTTCCTGTCAGGCTATTGGAACTCTGGAATGGGGTTTACCACCTCAGCCCCTTCTCAGATAGCCAGAGCAGTGATAATGATAGTGCTCCAGCTAGGAAGGACAGGGGTGGGGCCAACCCTGCTCTGCTGGAGCAGACAGCCCAGCCCAGGGCTGCAAAGCATGCTGGGATACTGGGGGACTGTGAGTTAACTTAAACCAGGAAGGGGGGCTAGGGTAGAAGTTCTGTAAACAAGTTTGACCTAAATCAGTTAAGTGTGATATTATATTCAACCATGCTTATCTTAAAACAGTTTTGACCATTTTGAAAGAGGTTTAAGTGCAGTGAACATTTGTTCTGTTACAGGTTTAAACTGGTTTCTGATCTCGTAAACCAGTTTTCATGTAACTTAACCAGAAGTTAAGTATTTAGAAGGGATTCCTCAGAAGGGATATGTGCCAGGTACTCCCTTCCCTCTCCTGTTTCCCATACCAGTTCCCCCCCCCCAGTCCCACTTTAAATAGTACATATTGGAATATTATGTTGTACTCCTACTAAATATCATATTTTTTCAGGAGCAAAAAAGATTCCTAGCAAACTGTGATGTCTTGCTTGGTACCTGTCTCTTTGCCAAGTTCTAAGAGAATGCCCTTAAAAAAATAAAAAAATTAGAAAACAGGCTAATATTTCCCTACCCTTCTGCCTGCAGAACCACATCAAATCTTGTGTTGTATACAGGCTTATTAAATGCATTAGGGGACTTTCTTGAGGGAGATTCTTATTCAGTATTAGACCTTGGAAGATACATCAAGTATTCCTGTCCATTACCGTAGTTAATGCTGGCTATTGCTACTAAAGTCAATTTGGGCAATTGGGAGGGGGACGTTAGTAACTGTGGAACAGTTGGGTGGGAAATTATATTTCCTGTATATAAGGAGAACATTTAAAGTGAATTTTTCCAATAATTTAAGAACAAACACTCCTACAATAACTTTATGGAGGACAAAGCATTTTCAAGGTGAGTATCTTCCAGAAAATGAATGTTGCTAATAGAATTTTTTCATGGGCTTTTTTCCAGAACAAGGACTTTATTGGCAGATATGATTATTTTTGGCTTCATGAAATGCAAACACTAAAGTCATTTTTAGAACACTTATATTTTTGAGAAAGTCATCCTATCAAAATGATTTTAACATCTTGGTCTTCTTAATAGACTCTGGCTAATGCATATGATAATCATTGTGGACCACTCAACTGGGATTTGAAATTCATTCATCAGCTTATTAATAAATAGCATTAGCTTTTTATTAACTGGAGGACCATGGATGTAATGGAGGTCTGGCAGTAAGATAAGTTAGATGAAGTGCCATAGGAGTTGCTGCTATGCTCATTATTACTCGTACCATATATCAGGAACTGGAGAAAGCATTATAGAGTAAATTACATAGTTTATTAGAATATACAAAACTGAGGAGTCAACCAGAGCCAGGGTAGAGGGTAGAGAAAGACAAGGTGATACAGAAAAGTGATAGATATGAGATAACATGGCAACAGGTTATTGCTGAGGTTGATCTCTTCTTGCATATAGAATCATACTTTCAGGAAAATAAATGGGTTCATTAATTTAGGATGTAGGGTAAGATAAATTGAGCACAGGCTTCAGAATGCAGAACAAGAAACGCAAGATTTTGGATAACCGAGCAAATTAGTCTGGGCATAAGGAACCAGATACAGAATCAAGAGATCAGGACATGTGCCATTGTACATCTCAGTCTTTCTGCCTGAGTTCTCCTGTCTGTAAAATGGAGCTTGTGAAATATATCCTTTTAAAAAGTGCTTAGAGAGAGAAAAACCCTGTGTATATGCCAGTTATCATCATCCTTTCTCTCCAACACTAGTTGTCAGGGGACATTGGTAGATCAAACTCAAATCAGAAATCTTCATTGGCAGACAGTGTTGGAACCAGCAAAACCTGTGGAACAGAAAGACTCGGAAGTCCACAATGTTTTTATTAAAAAAGCTGAGAGGACATAACTAATGCTTGGATGTTACCAGCAGTTGTAGAGTAGTAAATTCCAAACTAAGAGGGTAATATTTGAAGCAAGGCAGGATTCGGGCAGGAAAAGGACAGTATTCAAAGCAGGGCAGGATTTGGGCAGGAAGATGTATACTCTTTTATGTTGGACTAGGTATAGTTTGATTGGGCTCAAACAAAATCTATAGAGTTAGTCGTAGCAAACATGAAACAGAAACTGGAAAAACAACTAGAAAATGTCATAGCAGCACATGGATGTTTGAGTTTAGATATGGACAGTATGGACGCATCCCATCAGAACTGACTTAAAACCGTTTGCATTTACACTGTGAATAAACAGATACCTTATAATCACTTTAAAAAGCTGGGAGAGCTGTCAGTCCAAAATTAGTCACCTGTAACCATTATAATATCTACATGTTCCTGTAGCAGTACTGTGCCTAGACTCCTGGCCAGCCCTGAGAAAACGTTTAGTATTGGGCCCCCCTTCTCCAGGGATAACAATAATAATAATCGGACAATGGAAAAAAAATTACCGTTTTCGCATCCCCTTTCAGCCGGGGCCTGGGTGGCCACCGAGTTCACCCAGGCCTGTGTCCCGCTCTGTCCTGTAGGTTATCCAAATATCTATGAAATAGAATCAAGGTTACAATGGTATTGGCATACTAGAGAAGCTTGCAGAAGTGATAGTTACATTGCAACAGCTAATGTCAGTATAATTTGATACGCTATATCTACCTACATCTGGTTTAATATGGCATGGAGGCTAATTTTGCTCCTGCATATACATTCATTTGAAAGCTTGAATTTTGGAACAAAAATCCTTGGTTTGTTTGGTGTTCCTTTTTTGCTTTTGTTATATTCAGTAAGGTTTTATGTTTCTTTCCTAGATAAAATGAAAACATTTACTGAGGATCAAATTACTAGCTTCAGTAAAGAATTGACAGTACTTCTGTTATATAAAATGACTTGAAATAATTGCTTCTTTTTAAATTCAAAGAGAAGTCATTTTAAGTAGAAATAAGAAAGAAGTTCTTGACCTGTTCTGTCCATACTTCTTTGCCTAGACATTGTTGCAGACTATCTCTTTCCATGCAAGGAATTTGATTAAGTGTACTTTAAACTGTATTAAATGGTTTTGGGTTTAACTGTGAAAAAGCTTAGCAATTATATCCAAAAAAGAAATATACATCAGCTTTCAGGAAAGCCATTTGTTCAACTGTCAGACCATTGTTAAAATAATATAAAAACACTGGGTAAGAAGAGAATTATTTCCATAACCATTCCAGTGCTTGGAAAATTAAAGATTTTTTTTAACTTAATTAAATATAAGCCAGTGGAAAATAGTTTGGTTTTTACTGTCATAAATGTATTTCTCTTATGAGGGTTACTAAAGCCGTACGCAGCAGTTATTCACTACTTGTTTCCCTTTTTAGAGGAGGTTGTGTGATACACTTTCTCAATGAAAAATGTTTAAAAATATTCTTTGATCATTTTGTATGTCTTACACAATCTGTATAAGCATTTGAGGCAGAATAGTGGGAGGTGAAAGGCCAGCTCATGTTAACTGATAATTCAGTCCAACTAGTAAGCTCTTGGTTGCCACACACACTGTGAGTTGCATCATTGGGGGCCTTATGCCCTATGGTATGCACCAGTGGCTGGGGGGGCACACACAGGCCATATCAGAACAAGCCACAGGTCCTCTGGGCAGCATGCCACATGGGAATGCCCTGCTGGACTGTGTACCCACGTGGCCCCAACCTCACCCTCTAAAGCTAGGGACAGACATACATAAATTGGTTTAAGTGATTAGAAACTGGTTTTAAATTGGTAACAGAACATAGGTTCAGTGCACATAAACCATTGTCAAAATGGCTGAAACTGGTTTAAGATGAAACTGGTTGACTGTAGTATCAGACCTAACTGTTTTGGATCAAACCGGTTTATGCAGTGTCTGTCCCAGACTTCTTCCTGGTTTAAGTTAAACCAGAGTCAGCCAGTATCCCAGATGCTTTGCAGCCCTGGGATGTGCTGTCTGCTCCAGAGATCAGGGCTGGCCCTGCCCCTGTGCTCTAGCTGGAGCTCTAGTGGAGACTGCAGGGTCTGCCTGGCCTTTCCCTGCCCCTTGCTGGTCAAGCAGGGATCCCCCCCCCCCCCACAAAACAAACACCAGCCCCATGAACCCTAGGCATGCGGTATGCTATCTAATGCTGAGAGGTGTCTGTGTGTGTCTGTGTCTCTGATTTCACTGGCACAGGACAAAGGCAGTGTCCAAATGGACAAATGGACAGTGTCCACTTAGGGCTTTTTGGAGCTAATTAATGGGGCAGCTGGTAACGTTCCTCCATTCCTTCTTTGGAAAAAGCCATATAAGAAGAGCTTGAACTAATGAGAGAGGCTTTTGTTTTGTTGAGGAGCTGCTAAATGCTGTGTTATCAGCTCCCTGGGACTCCCTTGCCTGACAGGTTTGCAGACAGTCTGAAGAAGCAGTGAGAAGGAGATGAAAAGCCCAGCATTATCAACAAATGCATGCACTGCACACAAGCAGTCCTTTCCTCCCCACCGTTCCCTCCCCTCCTTGCCTCAGAGTGCTAGCCGAAGGGTTGGGTCTGGCAACATTCCTGCACCTTGAGCAGTGAGTAGGGAAAAGCCTGGGATTGTGCAGGCAGGGTAGGGGTTTAAACCCATCCCTAATCATGGTGTCCTGCCAGGGTCTGGCCACACCCCCCTCAGCTCAGCTCTGTAGAGGGAGGGCTCGCTTAGCCACTGCAGGCATGTACCTGCATTTTCTCAGTCCAGAGGGAATGTCTGCATCTGCAAATCGGTTCAACCTAGGCAGGTTAGATTAACCTGCAAAGATTGAATCAGTTCAGGCTCAGGCTTTTTGAATGTCTATCCCTAACCTACTTCATGTGCTGCTCTACACTGTAAGACCTAGAGGAGGGAGGGAGAGCCCAGAGACTCTGGTTGATTTTGCAGATGGAGTGATGTGGTGGGCAGTGGCTGGGTAGGAACTGGAGTCCACAAATTAATTTCTTTTTGGCCATGCGTGGCCCCCAGACCACCAGTTGGACTGCCTTGCACTAGTCCATGGAGAATGGGTGTATAGCACCAGGCTATCTGAGGTGGAATGTCCCTTTTGAAAGGCATTCCAGGTTACCGACAATGCATTATGTAGATTTCTAAGGCTGTTTCCTTCCTGGTAAGGCCTTTATCCTGCAGACATCACATGGACAGATCCCTGCTGGACTTCATTGAAGCTGAGCATGTAAAGGATCATAGCCAGACCGATTGGTTTATCAGAGCTCATGGTTTATCAAGCAGTCATGATCCCCACCTTACTGTACGGAGCTGAGATTTGGACAATGTACAGGAGATGCCTCAAGAGACTGGAGAAGTGTTATTAGTGCTGCCTGCAAAAGATCCTTCAAATCCAGTGGGTAGACAGATGCACCAACATTAGCATCCTCTCACAAACAAACGCCATAAGTACTGAGGTCATGATCATCCAACATCAACTTTGTCATCTGGATGTCCAACTCTAGGCTCCTGAAGCCAGTTTTATTCTCCTAGCTCGGTCAAGGTGTATGCTGAAGAGGAGGGCAGTGAAAGCGTGTCAACAATGTCCTCAGGGCCAACTTGAAAAAATGCAAACTTGGTATCAACTTATGGGAGACTAGCCCAGGAGGCAGTGTCTGCTGCAAGAATCTCAGTAATCTGAAACCTTATGACGACAACAGGCAATGGAAAAATGAGTGTGGCAGAAATACCATATTGCAGACTGAACCAAGAAATAAAAACCACCTGCCCTGCATGGAGACATGTGCCTGGGTTGCAGCAGTCTGATCCTGGAGATGGCCTTGTCAGCCATCTTTGGACCCACAGATAAGGCAATCGTGGAAGACAATCAATGAGGACTACAAGGCATTGCCTGTGACAATGTAAGAACCATCTTTTCAGATTTGTTTGCAGGGTTGATGTCATTCAAGTCAATTGCTGTTGACAGTCTAATAGAGAACTTGGTAGTTCTTTGGTTTACAGCTCCAAATTGTATTTTTCCCCAAATGACATTCATTTTGAGAGGAGGAGAGTAAACAACATTTCAACCATCAGAATTCACTCAAGGGCTCTGTTCTTTCTCCAGAAGGTATGCATACCATTACTCCCATTAGTGTTGGCTGGTGTGATAAGGGCGCATTAAAGATGTAATAAACCCAGTAGTGGATATTTTTATATGCTTAGTTCAATAAGGTTTGTAAGATTGAGAGTTGTCATAGAAATGTCTGAAATGCAAGAAGACAATATATGATGGCATGTAACAGGTCTCTGTAAATATTTTCAGCTTGCAAATTCACTTCTGGCCCATATTGTAGGGTTTGGTTCCAAAGTAGTAAAGCTTTCTACTTGTATCAAGACTTGTTTACAGCTTTTAATATTAATGCCCAGTTAAGTGGTGGGTAGAAAGTGATAAGATATCTGATTATATTCTTTTCTAGATTCTCCTTTCAATTTCTTTTTTTAGTTTATTAAATATTTTGTGCCTTTTTACTATGTTAAAAAAATGTTCCATATGCTCATGTATGAATGCTCGTACAAATTTTTTCTATAATTTAAATATCACGAAATTAGTTTATTTTTGATAAGCCAAATGAAGTCTTATGAGGTTCAACAAGGACAAGTGCAAAGTCTTGCCCTTTGGGTGGAACAGTCCCATGCACCGGTACAGGTTGGGGGCTGATTGGCTGGCCAGCATCTCTGTACAAAAGGCCCTGGGGTTACAGTGGACAGTAAGCTGAATATGAGCCAGCAGTGTGTCCTTGTTGCCAAGAAGACTAATGGCATCCTGGGCTGCATTGGTAGGTGTGTTGCCAGCAGGTCAAGGGAAGTGATTTTTCCCCTCTATTCAGCACTGGTAAAGCCACTTCTGGAGTCCTGTGTCTAGTTTTGACACCTCCCCCGTGCCCAACTATAGAAAGGATGTGAAGAAATTGGCATCCAGTGGAAGGCAATGAACATGGGTTGGGGGCTGGGACACTTTACTTTTGATGAGAGGCTGAGGGAATTGGTCTTATTTAGTCTGAAGAAGAGGAGACTGAGGGGGATTGAATAGCAGCCTTAAACTACCTAAAGGGTGGTTCCAAAGAGGATGGAGCTGGACTGTTCTCAGTGGTGGCAGATGACAGAATAAGGAACAATGGTGTCCAGTTGCAGCAGTTTTGATATTTATTAGTCTTGTACATTGAAAAGACGGGAAGAAAAAGTTATTTTCATAAAACAGTAGCAAAAACCTAGGTCAGATAGCCACTGGTGATATTTGTTTATTAGAAAGGTCCTAGTGCAACAAAAGATGGCTTTTCTTTTTCTATGTCCTCTAATGGAGGTAATGTGCCTCCACCTACTACTGCTTTGTTTTTTCTATGTTTCCATCATTTAGACAATTGTATACAGTGTAAATAAGGAGAAATATTTAGCTGTAATATTTATATTTATGCTTGAAGACCTAGAACAACTTTTCATGCTCTGTCTCAATTTTCTTGCTAGCTATCGTTAATGCTAAATTGCTTTGGTAGCTGTCAAGAGTACAGAAAAGATTTTACATTAGAGATTATAATTATGCACAAATAGAATTAAGAAAAGGATTTTGCATTATGACAAATCTAAAAAAAACCAGAGCAACACATTTCTTTTCCTTCATTTGTTTTGGAATCGCTGGTAATTAATAATAGATAGTCACAGTTTCCAGTTCATTTAGTTATTTAAAGAATACCTAATTGCTTCTGAAAATCTCCCAGTTCTGGGATTCATTCAAGCTACAGTGACTTCCCAAACTTCTGAATTGCCCATAAGGGCATGCTGTTTTGCTGTATTCGCACTTTTTAGCACATTCTGTATAAGAATCTCAAAGTGCCTTACAAATATTCAGCCCTTATGTTGTTTGATTCCATGTTTAGAGGGCGAACACTGAGGCATAGAAATCATGCCTCTTGGCTAAGGCCACCCAGCAAGTTTGTGCCAGAGCTAAGAGTAGTGTCCCAGTCTTGTACAAAACCAAGTCTTTCCTCATTAGCCTTATTTCAATAGCAGATTTAATCTACCTGCTCCTTTACGTTCTGCAGTAGTGTATGCACATTATAGTTGTATAGAAAAGCCAAACCTCTTGCCTTTAATATTAAATCGAGGCTATCAAGCAGCTACTGGACAGTTATCTAACAATAATTCAACCAACTTTCCTGTTTATTGGGCTTGGATATGAACTGTCCTCTATTTTGATGTGTAATATATTTATATTTGTACCTTATTTTTTCCTTCTTTCTGCACAATAACTTCTGGTATCCAGCAGCTTCTATTAAGTCTTACAGAATTCACCTGAAGCAGCAAAAGGAACTCTTAGTGGAAAAGAGGAAAGACTTCATACTACCGGGCTAATTAAGGGGTAGTATTTAATTGGAACTTTGGTAGTGTTTCTTGTTTCATAGTATCATAGTATCATAGTAGCTAGAGTTGGAAGGGACCTGGGCAGATCATCTAGTCCGACCCCCCGCCTTGGCAGGAAAGAGCACCGGGGTCAGATGAC
>JAGPOW010002742.1:16657395-16679715 GCA_030014935.1 Caiman crocodilus | reverse complement strand
TCTCTGCCAGCTTGTGACCGTTATCCCTGGTCACTCCTGGCAGCGCACGGGGGAACAGGGACTCCCCCAACACCTGCTGATCCCCCCTGACCAGTTTGAATGGTGGTTGGCCACATCTTGAAGATGCATATTTGTATGGAACTGGAGATAATTCAGAAGGAATCAGTGTTCTACTGGGCAATGAAAGGAAAGTAGGCCGTCTTCATTTGCTTTTAAGCTTTAGGAAAATGGAGCACTCATGGCGCATGGGTGATGTGCTGGAGGACTGGAAAAGGCCAATGTCCCTGTCTTCAAAAAAGGCAGGAAGGAGGACCCAAGAAACTATAGGCCCATGAGTCTTACCTCAGTCCTGGGGAAGCTTTTTGAAAGAATTATCCTGGCACATGTCCAGGAAGGGCCAGCAGGGGAGGTTATGCCCAGGGGCAACCAGCATGGGTTCATTAGGAGCAGGTCTTGTCAAACCAGCCTGGTGGCTTTCTATGACCAGGTCAGAAAGTCCTTAGATGCAGGTGTCATAGTGGATATAGTCTTTCTGGACTTCAGGAAGGCCTTGGACACTCTTACCCCATTCTCGGTAAAAAACTAGGAGACCGTGGTGTTGATGCCTACATGGTCAGATGGGTCACTAACTGGCTGGAGGGCCACACCCAGTGGGTGGTGGTGGATGGGTCTTATTTAACCTGGAGGGATGTGGGCAGTGGGGTTCCCCAGGGCTCAGTCTTTGGGCTCGTACTATTCAACATCTTCATCAGTGACTTGGGCAAGGGGGTGAAAAGCACCCTGTTCAAGTTCACAGAGGACACTAGGATGTGGGAGGAAGTGGGTACACTAGTAGGAAGGAACAGGCTGCAAGCGGATCTAGACAGGTTACAGGGATGGGCCAAAGAGAACAGGATGGGGTTCAACACTGACAAGTACGAGGTGCTGCACCTGGGGAGGAAGAACCAGCGGCACACCTACAGGCTGGGCAACTCCCTTCTTGCCCGTGTTGAGACAGAAAAGGATCTTGGAGTCATCACTGATGCCACAATGAACATGGACCGACAGTGTGGGGATGTGGTCAGGAAGACCAGCCATACCTTGTTGTGCATCCACAGATGCATCTCAAGCAGGTCCTAGGAGGTGACCCTCCCACTCCATGCAACATTGGTCAGGCTGCAGTTGGAGTACTGCGTCCAATTCTGGGCGCCGCACTTCAGGAGGGACATGGACAGCATGGAGAGGGTCCAGAGGAGGGCCACCCACATGATCAGGGGCAGCAGGGCAGGCCGTACGAGGAGAGGCTGAGGGACCTGAACCTGTTCAGCCTCCACAAGAGAAGGCTGAGAGGGGAGCTAGTGGCAGTCTACATATTAGTCAAGGGGGACCAGCAGGCATTGGGAGAGTCCCTGTTTCCCCTTGCAATCCCAGGAGTTACAAGAAACAATGGACACAAGCTAGCGGAGGGTAGTTTCAGGCTGGACATTAGGAAGTGCTATTTCACTGTCAGGGTGGCTAGGATCTGGAACCAACTTCCAAAAGAAGTGGTGCTGGCTCTTACCCTAGGGGTCTTTAAAAGGAGGCTGGACAAACATCTGGCTGCGTTCGTTTGACTCCAGTACTCTATCCTACCACGGCAGAAGGGTGGACTAGATGATCTCCTGAGGTTCCTTCCAACCCTACCAACTATGAAACTATAAGAATATTCTAAACTAGGCCATAGATTCATATATTTCAGCAAGGATCAACACCTGTGGCTTCAAACAACATAGGATAAAAAGGCCCTTTCACTTTTCAGTAAAGGTACCATGGGATCTGAGTCATGATCCACACAATCGTTACCTTCTGCCAGGCCACATGTGATGTAGCAGAAAGATTGATTGTGGGATCTTGTATTAGATCCTATTTCACCTTATGCTGGTGCAGGGGGAGTCTGATCCTGGCCTCCACCTGCATCAGCAAGAAGCAGGCTCCTGTAGCTGGGAGCCCCCTCTGTTGAGGGGGCTCTTAGGAATGGGCACTACCTTCAGCTGCGGCTGAGACACCTGTAGCTGACAGGGCTTTTGGTCCTGGCTGTGCAGTTCCTGACCGAGATTCCTGCAGCTGCAGGGAGTCTCAGCCCCAGCTCCACCAGTAGTGCAGCTGGGATCAAGAGTCCTATCAGCTATGGACATTCAGCCCAGGTTCTGCATGTGGTGCAGCTGGGACCAAGAGTCTCATCAGCTGCAGGACTCTCAGCCCCAGCAGCCATGGAGCACTGATGTGATCTCCTAGCCGTTGTGTGGTGTGCCCCCACAGTTGGGAAATCGCAGTGGCTGTGATCTCCCAGCTTCAGAAGTACAGGGCTCCCCAGCAGCGAGCAATAACTTCATAGCTTATTGGTCCTGTTTAAGGCACCGCAGTTAATTTGAATGTGTAGCTCGTCTAAATGTATTGCATAGTCAACAAGGCAATTGCATAATAGAACCAATGTATAGAGGGGGGCAAAGATGCCTTAGAACTGGGGTAAAAAAATATTTCCTCTAAATAATCCTTGAGAAATAATATTGAATGAATCTAACAGCTTGCACAATTGCAGCTGTTTAGTAATCATAGATATAGCCTGTCATACAATTTTGAATTTTACCATTATAATATAATTATATCCTTTTCTTCAGTCTGAATTCTTTGCTCTTTAATGTTATTGTGGATGGCTGTGTATGTGGTGCTATGTAGTGTATCAAACAAAATGCTATAGCCTGGTGAGTTAAAATCAGTGGTATTCATTAAATCATATTTAATTTTTTACTTTCTATAATATTGTCTAACTAAACACTTAACTATACTGAGCCCAAGAAGTTTGTACTCCCCCTATATAATAAAAAATGTCATATGTGTGTGTCTACATGTGCAATTGATTTGAAGCAATAAACTCCAGAGTAGTTTGAGCCAGAGTAAACTATTCCTGGGTGCAGTATCTACATGTGTATCCAGGACAGCATCAGTTTGAACTGGGGGAGGAGTAGTTTACCAGGGCTGCTCCTGCCCTGCTCTTCCCTGGGCTCTGGATGGCAGTGGTAGGCACCGGAGGGGCTGACTGGGGCATGATGGTACTGAAAAAGCCATATGGCTAGGTGGCAGGCAGGAGTCTGGCCCCCTGCTGCTTGGGCTGACTAGGTGCAATTTATTGCACCTGGTAAGCATCTACATGCACATTTAATCATAGTTAATTAGGTTACTGTGGCCTAATACCATTGCACTTGTAGATTGTGATGCTTTACTTCTTAGCTAATTAGTCTACTCCACAGTAAGGCACGTAGACATGGGCTGTGTGTATACAAGAATAACTAGCATTGCAATGGAAGTTAAAGTGTGATCTGTCCAAAGTCATTTGTCAAAAGAAAATAATATCTACAAGAGTTTCTTAGCTTTTCATCATGTTCTGGAGAACCATGTTTGGAAAGTAAAAATACAAACTGAGCTGCATAACCTTTGAACATTGTAAGATTTCTTTTACCTCAGTATCTCTTCTCCTCCTCTGTAGCCCCAGTGAGAAATTAATTGCAAGACTTGGGAAACAATAATGATCTATACAATGAGCTGAAAAGCTTTCATAATTTACCTTTGTTGTTTTCTTAGCCCAGTACTTCTGTAAATAATACCTTTAAATGTGTCTTTATATGTTGAAAATCAGATAGATTTGATTTGGGAAT
This sequence comes from Caiman crocodilus, assembly GCA_030014935.1. Taxonomy (NCBI): domain Eukaryota; kingdom Metazoa; phylum Chordata; order Crocodylia; family Alligatoridae; genus Caiman; species Caiman crocodilus. Next base: position 16,676,044 of record JAGPOW010002742.1, on the reverse strand, counting down.
TTTTTTTAGGAGCGTTGAAGCAACAAAATTCTTCAAATTGTCTATGACCATAAGTTAGTCTTGCAATCTAATGGGGACATCTGTAATTAGAAATCATTGCTGATTATTAATTATGTACTGTTCAACTATGACCGAAAGGCTTTGGAAAGGAAGGTTTGCCACATGGTGGAGAAGTTGTGAATTTGCTGACAGGTGCACAAGCCCAACAGTGGTCATGCACAGACATTTGGAGTTTCTCCTGGGAGAACAAATGTCTGTACAAGCTTTTTTGTGAGAGAAGCCACAGCCAGTCCTCCAGCATCTCAGGGTGATTTGCTTATGGTCACTCGAGGAGATGTATCACTTGCTGGACGCTACTGCTTCAGCCGAGCAAGGAACGGAACATGCCCCCTTCACTGTCCCTGCCTTGTGCTGCAGGGAGTCTCGAGGACTCTGGGTCAGCCAGTCAGGGCTGCCCTCTGCACTGTGGCTCTTCTGTCTTTGGGAAGACCAAGGGAATCTGCAAAAAATGCTGAGATACGTGCACAGGGTCCCCTGGGCTATTTCGTGTTAGCTCTGCTCTTCAGGGGCTCAGCATTCAAGTGTCTGGTCAGGTGTCTCTAGGTAAGTTTTTGCACCAAGAGACTGAACTTTGGAGATTTTCCAAATTATTCAAATGTGTGTGTACAGTCACTGTTTTGACACCAAGGATGAAACCCTGGTTTCATTCAAGGTAATAAGACTATTGCTGTTGACTTCCATGGAGTTAGGAATTCAGCTGTACATACAAGATTGTTTCATGACTTCCTTCTAGTACTAGGATAAGTTAGTTGTTGTGGTAAGTTTAGGATTTTGATTTGGTCTATAAAAACCTGAATTGTTTTGGGTTTGCCTGCCTGGATGACTGCTTCTCTTGTTGGACCATCATGTTAGAATTACAAGCAGCATAAGCTTGTGATCTGAAGGTCCTTTGTTTTACAAGAGTGGAAGCCATTATCTTATCATCCTCATTATCAAATCTTTTTTATTTTGGGGTCTTCACTTTCTACGTTGGAGCAAATTAGCCCCCATTTCTTGTACTTTGAGGGAACAAATCAGTGGTAGATTTAGCAAGAGCTGACAGGAAGCCAAGTATATGGGGGGAGGGAAGAGTGCTCAGATTTGTAATGGGATATGAACTCTGTGCCAGGGTTGTTTTTCTTGTTTTGGATATCATGCTTTTGGTTTTCTTTGAGGATGGCCATCACTAGTGCTAGATATTTTAAAACATATTTTCTATGAACTGACCTATAACAGCAGGACGAAACTTTTTGGCATGTGTGCCACAAGTTAGCCCCGCACCCTCTCCACATACCACTTCGTTCAGCTTCCCCTGCCTGGTCAGCTGCTATGCTTTCGGCTCCATCCTCTGTGCTCCCTGCCATAACTCCTGCTCTACTTTTTGCTTCCTACCCTGTGCTTCCTGCTTGATTTTTTTTTTGCTCGGCCTTCTGTTTCCTGCCCTCTCTGTTGCTGTGCTGCCTGTCCTATCTCTGATTTGTCACATGCCACATATGGAGGCTCCCTATGTCACTTATGGCAGTCGTGCCACAGGTTGCCCACTTCTGGTCTATAATTTAAGTGCTATTTCCTCCACAACATTATTTTCTTTTTCTTGATTTTTCTCCCTCTGGTCTGTACACTGCTCTTTGATTTATTTTATCAATGTCTTCCTGTCACCCACTCGCCCTCAAATCTATCAACCCACTCATTTCTTGCATGTAAGTCTTGAAAAAAGGAACAGCCATATGGGTACCTATACGCGTGCAGTGAGGCTGCTCTGATTACAGTGCATAGGAGCAGACTCAATTAATTGGCAGTGGGTGCACTTTAACTAAAGCTTGTTTGAGGAGCTTAGTTAAAGTGCCCCCACCTTGGGGATATTGATGCACATGATGGTCCAGGCATTTTAAATATAGCGAGAGCTGCTCTCATTAGAGCAGCCCCTCTCCTACCCCACTCCTGGAGCATGTGTATAAAAGCCCATAATGGCTAGACTAAGATGAGACTAGTGTAGAGAGGGAGAGTCCATATGATCACACCATCCTCCGGCTTCTGGGAAAGGTATAAATTATAGGAGCCATCATAGGCTGCTAGTTCTGGGCTTTTCATGTGCATGTTATCCTTTGTGGCCTCCAGTAGAAGGTGTGTGAAGCCTTTTTGCCACTGCCAAAGTAGAAAGAAAAAGCATCATTCTTTGTTCCCAGTCCCAAACCCAGAACCACTCGCTAGCTTTCTGTTAATCTGCAGCAGTATTAAATTGACCTGTTTCTTGCTAGTGTCATTGCCACCCACAGAGATGTTATCAGCACACATTTGTTTAAATTTGATTCATGTTTGAAAAGGTTTTTTCACAATCATGCAGGGCAAGAAACGTTTCTTTCTATTTACAATAAAAGCTGTAATTCTTTTTAGATTACCCAAAGTAGTATTCTTATTACAACACCTGCCTGAAGAACTTTCTGTCCACCATAGTGAGTGAAAAAGTGGTTTCTCCAAGCCTTTTCACAGTCAGGGAAGCCAGACATTTTAGATCTCTAATTCTTTTCTTAGTTCATACCAACAGGTCCCAAGAAGATCCGTGATTCAGAGCAATCTATTGACTGCTATACTAATGTTTTATTGTATACCACTTGGATAACATAAACTACTATTATAAAAGTAAAGACCTAAATCTTTATTGCTAAATGTTATGGGCTTCTGATCAGACATATTAAAAAGGGCTTATTTTTTAAAAATAAAACTGTGGAAGTCAAGGGGTGATTTCTCAATCCTTTCCTCAGGTGGGAAAAAATTCATATAGTCACAGGACAGGCCTGTCATATGGTTATCATCTTCAGGTCTGAACTAATTTAAAGAGGAAACTTCCAGAGAGGCAGGAGGACTAAGGGAGTCAGCCTGCCTCTTCCAGCCTGTGCGTAGAACAAGGGAGGGAGCAAGAAGACTACAGGTGGAAGGGTCACGGTAGCAGGAAACCTGTACCCTATTATGGAAAAGCAGAATGGCCTCTTTACTGCAAGGGTTTTTGTTAACTGGACAAGGACAGCTGACCAGGCTGGGGTTAATAAGCGGCCTGCTGGCAGGTCAGCTGCTAGAGCACATGATCAGAAGGGGCAGGGCTCTGGGCATATAAGGCTGAGCTAGAGCCAGAGCAGGCAGCTTTGCACTGCAAGCAAAGGAGCTCCTGGTGTGACGAGCTGCTGAGCTGCCTGGGAGCTACTAGTAAGACTCTGAGGGCTTTGAAGGGATTAGCCTGGTGGAGGGGGAGCTGTGTGCATATAGCTAGTGAGCTGGGATTTATGTTTGGATCCAGCATGGGCATAGTTTGAGTTACAATCAGGGGCTTACATTTTGTTCTACTGTTTAACTGGTAATTGGGTTTGGGACTAAGAGGGTGGTTTGGAGGTCCCCTTAGTGCCCTAGGGACATCTGATTGCCTTGAGCCCTGCTGAGAGCAAGGTCAGAGCCGAGAGCAAGGCAGTCTTTGGGACCAGAGAGTCCAGAGCAGGACAGTGTGGGGCCCAAAGCCCGAGAAGGTGAGGGACTGAGGCTGGAGGGCAGGAAACTGGGAACACCAAAGCTCAGTTCGTTCAGTGAACTAGAGCTAGAGGGCTCAGCAAAAGGAAAAGGGTGGAAGCTGAGAATGCCAAAGCCCAGTACAGGACCATCCACAGGCTTGCTCCAAGACCCTCAGGCAGCCTCCCTCCCAATTAAGTTTAATAACAAAGGTATGGTGTGTGAAACGAGGAGGTAAGAAGGTACCTGAAGAGCTAGAGCTGGGGCAGGAATTGTGTGGCCATCAGGAGGCATTGTGGCCACCTCTGAAGCATGAACCTGCTACAGTCACATTTTAGGGAAGCTGAATGAGGGCCCTAGCTATCCTGAATGGTCAGTGCAGGCCTTGAAAGAAGGCTGTGGAGCTTCTTCACATTGAAGAGAAACCTACGTGCATTAGCAGTACGGACTCAACTGGAAAAGCTTAGGAGACCCCCTGTCATAGGTAGAGGAAACCCATGTGAAATGGGAGTATAGACTCCGGGGATGCCTGTAGACATGCAGGGAGGCTCCTCTGACATGCTGTAATTTGATTAATTGGATCTGCTGGAGCATCCAAGGTGTGGCTGCACTTCCCCAAAGCTGTGTCATCGGCAAAGCTCACCATTGACACTAAGCTTTGTGAACGTGTAGGCATGCTTAGGGTAGACTGACGATCCAGGAGGCCCTAGACAGATTCGTTAGATGGGCAGACCAGCACCAGATGCTGTTCAGCATTGAGAAGTGTAAAGTGCTGGGGAGGAAAAGTCCATGACAAACGTGGCTACGCTAGCTAGCACCACGTCCGAAAGGATCCTGGGGGTTCATAATCGACCATCAAATGGATATGAGCTGCCAGTGTGATGCTACAGTTAGCAGAGCAAACAATACGCTGGCATGCACCAACCGATGCATCTCAGACAAAACTAAGGAAGTTATTCTCCCGCTCTACATGGCATTTGGCAAGGCCGCAGCTGGAGAACTCTGTCCAGTTCCAGGTGCTACACTTCAAGGAGGATGTGGACAAGCTTGAGAGAGTCCAGAGGCCAGCCACTCATATGATTAGAGGCCTGAAGAGCAAGCCATACAAGGAAAGGCTGACAGATATGGGACTGTTCAACCTAGAAAAGAGAAGACTTCAGAGGGATTTGTTGGCTGCTTACAAATATATCGTGGGAAAACATCAGGTCTGGGTGAACAGCTATTCATCAAAGTGGGAAAACCAGGAGCAACGTCATACACTCCTAAAAGGAGGTTTCAGACTGGATATGAGGAAAAACTTCTCCACGGTTCGTGTGTCCAGACTCTGGAATAGACTCCCAGCGTGGGTGGTGCAGGTACGTACCCTGGAGGTCTTCAAAAGGAGTCTGGACACACACCTTACTGGGGTTATTTGACCCCAGCAGTCTTTCCTGCCCAGAGCAGGGGGGCTGGACCCAATGATCCCATGAGGTCCCTTCCAGGCCTAAACTCCCGTGAATCTATGCTAATTAGTGTGCACCAGCAGTCTCCACATCTTGCGTACAAGTGTTCCTGCACTTCAAAATGGTGGTGGGGGTGCTCTAATTAAAGCACCCGCTCCACTTGCCCAGCACGGGTAGAATCACCCTAAGAACTCCAAAGAAAAGGGAGGAAACCTGGGCCCCCAGGGCTGTCTGGGGAAGCCCTCCCCCCCACCCCGACTCTCCAAATAGCTTCTGTTTAGCAGTTGTTTCAAAGGTAGGTGCCCTTTGCGCTCTTCTTAATCTCAGTCTTTTTTTTAAAGCAATCTAATACTTCTCTACTTTTAATCCTGGCTTAATCCTAACTTTAGGCTCTGGTTCAAGAACATACTTAATTAAGTGTAAGTTCTTTCATGAGCAGAGATACGTCCCTTATATGGGGTTTCAGTTTTTGACGAACTCTTATATTTGCTACCCTTTGAATGATGGCATAGCAGGTACAGACCAGCTGCAACAACCTCACTTCACAAAATTCTTCCCTTTGCCACCCAGCAACTTGCTTTTTCCTCTTTATTTCTTTTCTTTCCCTTTATGGTTGCTTGTTGTTTCCTGGAGCTGGTGCTTTGAGTTAGGAAAAAAACTGAGGCTGACAAATGGTGGTTGTAAAAAAAAATACAGAAATAAAAAATCTATCCTTCACGCGATCAGAGAGATTGCTTGCTCTCTATTTATGAATAAAAGAAAAGGTAACACGCAGACTGAACGTTTAAACAACTGAACAATTTTATTGCTGTTCAATGCCATTCATACAAAAGTAAAACTCCTCAATGATACAGAAGTATCACGGTCACGGTGTAAATTCATTCCTTGGGGAGGGGAAGGACCCGGGACTGAGCAGTGACTCTAATAATTTCTCCCCTGTCACAAGAAACTATTTTTTCATTATTTATTTGTTTGAGGTTTTCTCTTTCCTTTCTCCCATTACGTTTAAAACGTATAATATTTTCTAACAGGGAAACAATCTTTCAACCCTCCTGTTTGGAGGGGAAGAGACAGAACTTTATTTTTTTTTTTCCATATTATTATTCTCCTCGGTGTCTGGAATCAACTTTCATGACATCTTTACTGTGCCAGTAGTTTGTCATCTTTTCCTCCTCAGTAAAATGTTGCATGAAAAATACTTTAAATAATGGTTTCACTTCTAGCCTTTTGAAATATTTGATTAAGGCTTTCCCTGTGCTCAGATTTGTCGAAGAACACTGCATGTATTTTGCCTGCTTGCCCTCATCTATTTGGTGACCTTAAGTCTCTGTCTGTGGTGAAAGTTACATTTCTGATTGGTTTGAGACTTTCCCTTTAGCTACTTTGCCACATAATATTGGTGCTTTAAATAAAAAGTTTTATTCCACTTAGACTGCATCTCTGTCAATAAATGTTTATATGCGTTATATACAAGTGTTTAGAGAGATTAATTTAGTGTCACTCGGCAATCTACTTTAAATGTTGTTGTTATATATGTATCTTGCAAAGTGCTATGAGTTCTAAATTTTAAAATATATGCAAATGGTAATAGACCATGGTTTCATTTATGGGAGGAAAAATAGGAATGGAGTAAGAAATGGTGACTGGTAGGTTTATTAGACCTGATGAATGATTAAAAGGATTAAAAAAAGAACCTAAAGCCAGTTTTGGGAAATATTAAATTATTCCAATTAAGAACCGTATTGTAAACAAAAAAAACACAGTGGACAATATAGAGTAAATGTTAGTTTGATGCATCTTGCACTTTTATGGTAGCTGCATCAAAATATTTTAAAAATAATATACATTACCCTACTTTCTGCATCTGCAACACATGGTAAAATGTTACATATTCCACTATCACTCTATAATATTTTGGCTAAATCTTTTCTTCTGCCTATTCCAGTGAGAAAAAGTGCAAGGTCCTGCGTTTAGGACGGGACAACCCCATGCACTGGTACAGGCTAGGGGCTGAGTGCCGGGGCAGTGACTCTGTAGAAAAGGCCCTGGGGGGTACAGTGGACAATAAGCTGAACATGAGCCAACAGTGTGCTCTTGTTGCAAAAAAGGGCTAACGGTGTACTGGGCTGCATCAGTAGGAGTGTTGCCTGCAGGTCAAGGGAAATGATAACTCACCTTTATTCAGCATTGGTGAGACCTACATCTGGAGTATTATGATCAGTTTTGGGCCCCCCACTACAGAAAAGATCTGGACAAGTTGAAGAGTCCAGTGGAAGGCAGCAAAAATGGTTTGTGGGCTGGGAGACATGACTTGTGAGGAGAGGCTGAGGGAACTGGGCTTATTTAGTCCAGAGAAGAGAAGACTGAGAAAGGATTTAATAGCAGCTTTCAATTACCGGGGCTCCTAGCCATGCCCCTGCTCACCAGCCCTCTACTGGCAAGTCAAAACTGTGTAGGTAAGAACCAGTATGACCTTTAATGTATGACTGGTCATAGCAGGTTCTGACTTAACACCGCTTAACATTCCACACATTGACTGTGGTCTAAGTGTAACCTGTAACTTCATCCTTAGATCTGCTTTTGCAAGAAAGGGAGAAAGAGGGAAGGGGAAAGAAAAGAAAAGGAGCAAGTAAGAAATGAAGGGGGGAGGGTGGAGACATTTCCATTGCAGAATTTAGGATTTTACTTCTTGACCCGATCCCTTTTTAAGGGCATGAGCATTAACGCCCCCGCCCCCCATCAAACAAACCATATTAATCTGAAGTCTTTTAAATGAAAGCTTCACTATTGGTTGCTTAAACTTGATCTAAAGTGACATGTTTGCTATTATGCACCAGAACGCTCTGCAAACATTAAATGATTGTAGAATGAATTCTCTGGAATGCTTCCAAACTGAGTTTCCCAAAAAAGCTTTCTTCTTCCCAGAAAACATTTTCTCAACTTTTCTTTTCAGCTTTTGTTTCTCTAATTTATGGACTATATGATGCATGTTTTGTTGTTCTGACATGATGGACTGCTTCAATCATTGGAAATTGTATTTGAGATGATATTAAAACATTCTGAGTTTCTGATTGGTGGGTTGCATTCCAAATTACAGCATTATCCTTGCATAATATTATAATTGTGGTGACTGCTTTCAAATTAAAAACCTGGGCTGAAAATGAGATGGAAAAAAGGTTTAGACTGATGAGAGAAGTTAGACAAAAAGAGAGATCTGTGTTTAAAACAAATATTTCACTGTCATCACCCAGCATTTTTGTTGCTTGAGATGAGTCATTCCTCATACAAACTTTTCCTTAAATACTAATTTTGGAATCCCCGAAAATCCAAGAGGGGGAGGAAAATCAGACACATGTTTCCGTGACACACACAAGCATAACTTGGCAAAACTTTTGGACTGAGAAGAGGTTTATTATTCTGTGATTTAAACATACTGACTTGGGACAGATTTTCATGCTGGCATGCAGAACAAATTTAATTCAAACAGATGAAAGGCGGTAAATGTAATTGGAGTCTATTATCCTGTGCAGGCTTGAGCTAAGAGACAAACCATCAGACACTGAGAGAAGGAGGGAGAGAAAATAGAAATTGCTCCAGGCTGGTGAAAGAGATACTTGTAAAGTGATTACACTTTATTCCTGCACAATCTTTGCATCATTAATATTCTACCTCTGTAGTATATTTGGATTACCGAACTGTTCTTGTTCCTTGCCTCTTAGGCATTCTGTATTTCTCACTGTCATCAAGGAAAGTCCCTGTTTAGTAAATTTTAGTATGCTATAATCCTGACTTTTACTTCCCTTGACCTACTATATTCATCAATCCCAATGAACTGCAAAGGCATTTTATTATGCCTAGCTTTTGACTACAATAAGGAGGTAGATGAATGATCTAAGTCCTTCTATAAACCTTAGTTCTTTGGAGACCAATATTGCTAGGCAAATCTCCTTTCAATTAAGAACATTTTAAGAAAATCTCAATACTAAAGAACTGCAGAAAACATAAGTGTGTTTCCAAAAAGTAATTCAGTACTAGTTTTTAAAAAAAATTAAAAGATGGGGCTGTTTCATGTAGTATGTATCTCAGAAGTGAATATATTTTGTGTAGCAGGTTATGAAATCTACACGTATAGGATTTATTTGCTCAGATATTTTGGCATGCTATCTGCATTCCCCACTACCTGCATTAGACTTCTGAAGAAATACTATAAATAAAAAATAAAATAAAAAGTGATCTTGTGTGCTGTCTCTCTCTTCTTTCCCTCCCCTGTAATAACTGTGTAAGGACAGGAAGATAAGGCATGTCCTAAAAATGCACATGCCTAAAACGTACACTTGTGGGCAACCGGTGCCGCCTTAGTCAGGGGGGCACCCCCCATGGCTGATCCCACTGACCTGGGGGAGTCCAAAATAAAGCCCTCAACCAATCTCACTGACCAGGGGGGGCGGTCCCTAAGTTGCCAATCACTAGGTGGCCGATTGCTGGCTCCGGCCGCTTCCAGAAGTGGCTGTGGCTGTGGCTGTGGCTGCTTCTGGGAGTGCCATAGCACTCCACCCCACCGCCAGTGCCTGGCGCTCGCACCTGTCCCCTGCCTGTCACCTAATCAGCTAGTGTGGCTGTTTAGGGGGTGCACCGGTGCTCTCACATGGTGCACGTGCACCCCTTACATGTCACCACTGCATACACTTATGCAGATTGAAATTGACTGATGAATCAATCTTGAATTCAAGGTCCTATCCAGTTATTTCAGTCAATCTGCTGCTTTTTACATAGTAATAAATGTTTTGTGGCGCAAACATTTGGCCAGTATTTTTAGAAGTTGAATGAAGTATAATTTCTGAATATTTTTATTTAAATTAGAATTATTTCACGATTAAGTATTTAAAGAACAAATTCTGTGACCGTTCTGTTTCCAAAACTATATGCTGGACAAATATTGAGTTTGATTTTGTAGTTGTTTGCTTGCTATTTTATATCTTTTCCCTTCCTGTTTCATGTTTTTTTTTTATCCTCCAAGCACCCAAAACTAGAATATTGTGGGGGGGAAAAAAGGGTGTTCTCTAGTGTAGTATTTTGCTCAGCAGAACCAGAAGAGCTGAGAGTGAGTAGGCTGGGTTTGGTTCTAGCTGCTGCATCTTCAACATAATGGTTTTTAAAATTTCTTGTCACTTATATTGGTACCAGTTTACTGAAGGTACTGCATAGAGACCATCATTTCAAGCCATTGAGAGCACAATCCCTTTTCATCTTACGTGCCTAACTGGCACTAAACACATTCTAGAACCTTCCATTCTATAGGAAATAGAATTTCCATTCATAGGAAAAAAGTAGAATATGCTTTTGCATACATTTTCAGAGTTCCTCCATTCATTTACCTTTTTCTGTATGTTTGTAATAGATGCTTAATAACTTTTTACATTTTTAAGTAGATTTGTCTTTTAAAAAAAATGTTGGAGGGAATGCTATCCAGCATGGCAGGTGTTTGGTGAGGGGAGCTAATGTGGATTAGCCAGTTTAAAGATGGAAATCTGGGTAGCAGATAGGAAAGGGAGAGTATATTCAAGGTATGGGAGATGGCGTAAGAAGAGGCTGAAACGTTATTACCATGTTCCTTATAATTTAAGACGCTCCTGAGTTTAAGATGCACTCAAATTTTACATATCAGTTTTAAGAAAAAATGAAACACCGAATAAAGAGAGATTTACAAGTGTTTTTGGTTGTAGCCATGTTGGTCTAAGGATATAGGCAGGTAAGGTTCTTTGAGTAGATGTGATATCATTTATTAGACAAAGTGAGTAGTTGGAAAAACGTTCTTGGCAAGCTTTTGGGCGCAGTCACCTTGCTTCAGGCATAGTCAGTCTGAGTAGAGACTCAGCAGAGACTCCCTGAAGAAGAATGACTGCATCTGAAAACTTGCCAAGAACTTTTTTCCAACTACTCACTTGGTCCAATAAAAAAAATCATATCTACTCAAAGAACCTTGCCTGCAGATTTACAAGGATGCATTTGTAGGGTGCGTGCAAGTGGAGGGATTAAATGTGCAAATGATGTAGCCATAAGAGCAGGTAAGGAAGATTGTCGTCTTTGCAACATGTTAGGTAGATGTGAAAAATATTGGAATAGTCTGATAGGTAATTGTGGTTGTGGAGACCAGAAATCATAAAGGAAATCGGACATTGGGAATTGTTGTCAAGCCTGATGGCTCTCTTGAGGTTGAATTTCCTAGGTTTAGTTTGTTTTTTTTTTTTTACTGCCCTCTGATCATAGAAAATTTGGATTGGAAGGGACCTCAAGAGGTTGTCTAGTCCACCCCCCTGCTTAAAGCAAGACCACCCCACCTAGATCATTCTAGTCAAGGCTTTGTTGAGCTGGGCCTTAAAAACTTCAAAGAATGGAGATCCTACCATCTCCCTGGGTGACTTGTTCCAGTGCTTCACCACTCTCCTAGTGAGAGAGTTTTTCCTAATATCCAACCTAAATCTCCCTTCTGCAACTTGAAGCCACTGTTTCTTGTTTTCTCATGTGTCACCGTCTTCTTTGGAACTACCCTTTGGGTAGGTAAAGGCTGCTATCTAATCCCCTCTTAGTCTTCTCTTCTCAAAACTAATTAAGCCCAGTTCTCTTAATCTCTCCTCAGAAGTAATGTGTTCCAACCCCTGAACCATTTTCTTTGCCCTCTGCTGGACTCTCTCCGACTTGTCCACATCCCTTCTATAGTGGGGGGCCCAGAACTGAACACACTACTCCAGGTGTGGCCTCACCAGTGCAGAAGAATGCAATAATTATTTTCCTTGATCAGTTGGCAACACTTCCACTAATGTAGCCCAGTATGCTGTTAGCCTTCTTGGCAACAAGGGCACACTGCTGGCTGATACTCACTTTATCGTGCACTGTAAGCCCCAGGTCCTTTTCTGCAGAGCTGCTGCTTAGCCAGACAGTCCCCAGGCTATAGCAGTGCATAGGATTCTTCTGTCCTAAGTGCAGCACTTTGCACTTGTCATTGTTGAACCTCATGAGATTTATTTTGGCCCAATCTTCCAATTTGTCTAGGTCACTCTGAATCCTAGGCCATCTTCCAGCATACCTACTATATCTAGTATCACTCCCCACCTTGGCATTGTTCACAAACTTGCTGAGGGTGCGCTCCATCCCATCTTCCAGAATATTAATGAAGATACTGAATAAAACTGGGCACAAGACTGACTTCTGGGGTACTCTACTTGATACCAGCTGCCAACTTAGACATTAAGCCTTTGATTACTATTTGTTGAGCCTGATAATCCAGCCATCTTTCTGTCCACCTCACAGTCCATTCATCCAACCCAGCTTGCTTTCAAGAATGCTGTGGGTGACTGTATCAAAAGCCTTGCTCAAGTCAAGGTGCATCACGTCCACTGTTTTCCCTTCATCCACAGAGCTAGTTTTCATAGAAGGCAGTCAGGTTGGTCAGGCATGACTTGCCCTTGAATCCATGCTGACTGTTCCTAATTACCTTCTTCTCCTGCTAAGAAATGGATTCCTTGAGGACATGCTCCGTGACTTTTTTTCTGGGGACTGACATAAGGTCGACTGCTCCGTGGTTCCCTTGATCTTTCTCCTTCCCTTTCTTAAAGATGGTCACTATATTTGCCCTTTTCCAATCACCTGGAACCTTCCCCAATTGCCATGAGTTTTCAAAGATAATGGTCAGCATTTCTGCAATCACATTAGCCAACTCTCAGCACCTTCAGAGGCATTGCATCTGTCCCCATAGAATTGTACATGTCCAGCTTTTTAAAATAGTCTCTAACCTGTTCTTTCACTACTGAGGGCAGCTCACCTTCTCCCCAAACTGAACTGCCCAGTGCAGTAGTCTGAGAGCTGACCTTGCCTGGGAAGACTGAGATAAAGGCATCAGGTACTTCAGCCTTTCCTCCCTCATCAGTCACTAGGTAGTCTCCCCTATTTGGTAAGGACGAGGTACTTTCCCTGACCTTCCTCTTGTTGCTAAAAATGTAGATCACTTGTTCATACTAAGACTTGAACTCCCAACATTTCCATTACCAACTCAATACCAAAACCCTCTGTCATAGACCAGTTCCCTGATCAAGTCTTACACAATCTCAAGCAGCAACCAGGGGGGTTATAGTGGTATAGGAATGTCAGCTCCTATAAAAGAATTAGAGGCTTCCAATTATGAGTTTCCCAGTGCTACAGACTTCCTTGATACTCTTCCCTACCTGGTGAGTAGGTAGCACCTCTTTTCCCATAATTTCAGCAAATGCACAGGATGTTCAGGAAGGGAGGCTAGTGAGCCTCATGATTTGTATCAGTGGAAAAAAAGAATCAGGCTTTTTGGGTCTGTGTTTCAAAAAGCATTACCTGACAATGTGGTTAAGGAGAGCTTACGAAAGGTTTAAGAAAATTAAATATTCCAAATGTTTTGTCAGGAACTCCCTAACCTGCCATTAATATAATTTGAAAATCATATTAGTAGCTCTGATCTTGATCGCCTATCTAGAAGGATGATAGCTTGTCAGTTGTTATTCTATCTTATATTTTAAAATGCCTATAATGCTTAAACTTTATACGATAACAAGCAACAAACACAATATTGCTATTACAGCAGAAAAGTTAATTTAGATAACATTGTTCTTTTCTAACGTTTCTAATTCTGTTTGGTGAGCTAGAAAAAAACACAAATTTAATTCTAATTTATTCAAAATATTCTTTACATTTTACACTTAATATTGTTTTATGTAAAACAGTAAAATAAATATAAGATTTGTCATGTTATTTGGCTGTGGAGAGACTTAATTTTGTACCCCAGTGAGTATAATTTCCCTCGGTTCTAAGGCTTGTTTTGGTTTTGGTCAGGGTTGATTGTCTTTGGAAAATCTTTTGTCTTGTGGTAATAAATTCTACATTTAAGCAGGTAGAAAAGTGTTATGGTTATACACTGTAATTTGAAGGAGAAAGGAAAATTGACTTGTCTTCCCTCAAATTCTGTTCTATTAATTATGAAAATTATAGGCTATATGTTATCACTGCCTACATTTTTCTTACATTACTTAAAATTTGAAGACAATTTGGTAGGTGTAAAATGTGTCTTTACTTTAAGTACTAAACTAAAAACCTAACAATTAAAGATGAATGTGCAGTCCAAAAAGCAAATGAAAATATATATGATCTTTCTTCTGTAACATTTAACTTCCAACATGAAGACCGTAAACCATATTTCTTTGCAGTCATTAGCATTGGTTATTGCATATAAACTATATTGAACAATTATAATGGAGAATAATGAGCTCTAAGTAATTTTCATGTAAAAATTAATGCAATTTTTTTTAAAGGAAAAAGGTATCCCTTTATAAAGATTGCTGAATGATTGAATAGATGTTATATACTACTAGTTGTAGCTCTAATGGAATTGCAGCACAATACTTGGTATTAGAGCTGTGAAAAACTTTGGGTGCTGATTCAGTTCAGTGGAGATTTGTTCCGATTCCGCTGCAGACTCTCCAAATCCAAATAGAATCAGGAGACCAATGAAAAGGTCCAAATCAATTCAAAGCTCTGTGAATCAATTTGAAAAACATTCGGAGAGCTTTGGAGAGATTCAGGCAGTGTCCATTTGCTGCCACAGGAAGCTGGACCCAGACTGTGTGCTGGTAAGTAGGAGGCAGGGGGGAGGAGCTGGGGGAGGGGACCGTGAAGGGACCTCTGCTAGGCCTGTCCCAAACCCATCAATGGCTGCTCACCTGGCTCTTTAAAAAAAGCAAAAAAAAAAAAAAAAAAAAAGCCCTGCACTCAATGGTTGTTGCAGCCAGGGGCAGATCAGCCATTGATGGGACTGGGAGAATGCCACAAGCCTCCATCCAGAGTCCGCCATGCAGTGCGGCACACTGAGCGGCTGTAGGATCACCCCCCTGCCTTGTAACAGCTGGTGAGTATGGGCCTTTTTTTAAAAATTTTTTTATTTTAATTTTTTTTAAGAGCTGGGATGCTGGGGCTGGGTGGGGCAGTCATTGACAGGGCCAGGAGAGCAGGTGGGGGATGGGGCCTGTTTAATTCAGAGATTTGGCCTATTCAGCAGCAGCCAAATCTCTGAATCAGAATCGACCAAATTGATTTGGGATAGTGATTTGAATCGCTGAATTGAGTGTCTGTCCTCCGAATCTGCCAAATCTGAAGTAAATACTAGTTGCTTTGCACCGGTCTACTTGTATCAATGTATTTCTCTTCATATGGTCATACCTAAATGTTTATAGCGTACACATTTGGACTTTCAGGTTCCTACAAAGAAGGTGCATCTACATATGAACATTTCCTGAGCAGTAACTGAAATTGCTGCATAGTACAGATGCACATCTACATGTGCACACTTGTACTGTGCATTTTCTACTCATGCACACCTGTACTGCGTAGTAAATATGCTGACTTACACCAACTTGAGTGTAAATTTGATACCGGCATTAAGCAGTTAACAAACTTATGCCCAATTAGTTACTGCACAGTTTTGCACATGTAGATGCATTACTGTGCAGTAACCCAAGGGGCCTCCCTGCTGGGTCTGTCCAGCCACTAGGGGCCAGCCTGAGTCCAGCCCCATGGCTTCCGGCTGGCCACCTCTCCTGGCTTCAACTTGGAACTAAGGTTCGTCTCAAGGACTGGCAGCTGGCTGTGGCTTCAGCTTCAGACTAAAGTTTATTTCAAGGGCTAGCTGCCATGTGGCCAAAGGCTGGAGCTCCCCCTGGTGGCCATAAGGACACATGGCAGGCTGCTCTGACCTTGGACTAGTCCTGCTTATTGTGCAGTAACTTAGTGAACAGTGAATTTAAGACAGAGTAAATGTACGTGCAGACATGCCCAGAGAGCCTCAGAAAATGTAATGTAGCCTGAATTTATCATTCTTGTGGGCACTGGGTTTGCGAAAAGAGAGAACCAAACCCTCTTGCAAGTGATGGATTCATGCATACATACACATGATGAAGCGTGATCCGGACACAGATTTTAGCTATTATAGATTCTTTCAAAAGTTTTCAAAATGTATATGATATTGTTTGAGGTACAGTATATTTTTACTTCCCTAATAATGTCTAAGGTATTTTACACTGTTCTATAATTTCCCATAGGGCCGAATTATGAAAATTTTCACTTGGGGAAACCCATTGGAATGAATGTAATCCCTTGACTCTACCTGAGATAGTCTAGTATTTGTTCCTAGTTCCTTGCTAATGACTCAGCTTATGAAAAAGGAAAAGAAAACATGAGAAGCATTTTTTTCACTGTTTAGCTAGTGCTTGTTTAGTTCTTCCACATATGGAAGAAAGATCATCAAGGATTAGCTTCGGGTTAGAGGAGGGTCAGGCAGAGATACTATGGGTCAAGCTACAAGGGGGGCATGGCAAAAGGGACCTTGTAGTGGGTGTCTACTACAGAACACCCAACCAGGGGGAAGAGCTGGACCAGGACTTCTCCAGTCAGCTTATGGAGGCAGTGAGGGCAAGGAATGTTACTGTCATGGGTGACCTAAAGTACCCAGACACTTGCTGGGAGGAGCAGACAGTCAGATCTGACGTAGGTTCCAGGCTGTATTACAGGACCTTCATCTTATCCAGGAAGTGCACAGTCCCACTAGGGGTAACGCCTTGCTGGACCTGCTCCTGGCCATTTGGGTTGACCTGGTGAGGAGACTGTAGGTCCTTGACCACCTGGGCAATAGTGATCATCACCTGCTGGATTTCACTGTCCAATGCAGGGTGTCAGGGGCTCTCACTAAGGCTAAAGCCCTTACCTTCAGAAGGGCCAACTTCAATGAACTTGGGAGACTAGTGGGGGAGACATTGAGAGCCCAGAAGGTAGAGGAGATGGGAGTCCATGAGGGATGGTTGTACCTGAAGGGGGCAATCCTCCAGGCCCAAAGGGTAACAGTCCCTGAGAGAAGCAAGGGGGAGGTAAGAGTGCTCAGAAACCTCCTTGGCTCAGTAAGGGCATTCAGGAATGCCTGAAGACTAAAAGTGGGGGTGTACAACCAGTGGAAGGGAGGAGCTATCACCAAGGAGGAGTACTCCTCTTTGGCCCATGAGTGTAGGAGGGCTATTAGGAAGGCCAAGACAGAGATGGAACTCAGGCTAGTGTCCAGGATTAAGGACAACAAAAAGTCCTTTTTCAAGTACATAGGGAGCAAGAAGAGGGCATGAGGCAATGTAGGGCTCCTGCAAGATGCAAATGGTAATCTTGTGGCTATGCCAGAGAAGAAAGCTGGTATTTTTAACAGTTTCTTTTGCCTCTGTTTTCTTGAACAGGGACCGGGACATCCCACCTACCAGAGGTAGGGACGATCTCGGGGATAGCTCTGCTAGGCCGTCAGTCAGTGCAGATGTAGTTAGGGATCTTCTGGAAGGGCTAGACATTTTTAAATCTGCAGGTCCAGATGCCCTCCATACACAGGTGTTGAGGGAGCTGGCAGGAGTGATTGTGGATTGGAAACTGGCTAATGTGGTCCCAATTTTCAAGAAAGGGAGGGAGGAGGAGGATCCACCTAACTATAGGCCTGTAAGCCTCACCTCGGTGCTTGGGACTATCTTGGAGAGAATTGTCAAGGAGTACGCGTGTGGGGGCCTGCAGGGGAGATCATGCCCAGGGCAGCCAGCATGGGTTCACCAAAGGCAAGTCCTGCCAGACCAACCTGATTGCCTTTTATGACCAGGTAACTAAATCCCTGGATGATGGTGTCACCATGGGCGTGGTCTTGCTAGACTTTAAGAAGGCCTTTGACACTGTCTCTCCCCCCATCCTCATCAATAAATTCATCGATTGCGGAATTGATGCCTACACAGTTGGATGGGTAAAAAAAATGGCCGATGGGGCGCACCCAGAGAGTAGTGGTGGACGGGTTGTACTCAACCTGGTGAGATGTGAGCAGTGGGGTACCCCAGGGCTCAGTCCTTGGGCCCGCACTGTTTAACATCTTCATAAATGACTTGGACGAGGGGGTGGAAAGCACGCTGTCCCAAGTTTACTGATGACACTAAGATGTGGGGCGAGGTGGACACACTTGAAGGGAGAGAGAAGCTGCAACCAGATTTAGACAGACTACAAAAGTGGGCAGATGAGAATAGGATGGGGTTCAATGTAGACAAATGCAGGGAGCTGCACTTGGGAGGAGGAATCCACAGCACACATACAGGCTGGGGAGTTCCCTTCTTGAAAGCACAGAGGTGGAAAGGGATCTTGGAGTCGTTATTGACTCCAAGATGAACATGAGCTGCCAATGCCAGACCGCAGTGAACAAGGCCAGCCCTACCTTGTCATGCATCCAAAGGTGCATCTCAAGCTGGTCCAGAGAGCTGATACTTCCCCTCTATGCCACTTTGGTCAGACCGCAGGTGGAGTACTGCATCCAGTACTGGACACTGCACTTCAAAAGAGATGTGGCCAGCCTGGAGAGGGTTCAGAGGAGGGCCACCTGCTTGGTGAGAGGGCATCAGGACAGGCCCTACGAGGAGAGGCTGAGGGACCTGAACCTGTTCAGCCTCAGCAAGAGGAGGCTGAGGGGGGACATGGTGGCTGTCTACAAGCTCATCAGGGGAGATCAACAGCAAATAGGCAGAGCCCTTTTCTCCCCAGCACCACCTGGGGTGACAAGGAACAGTGGTAATAAGCTGATGGAGAATAGGTTTAGGTTAGAG
>JAGPOW010002742.1:16629212-16657295 GCA_030014935.1 Caiman crocodilus | reverse complement strand
GAGCCCTTTTCTCCCCAGCACCACCTGGGGTGACAAGGAACAGTGGTAATAAGCTGATGGAGAATAGGTTTAGGTTAGAGATCAGAAGGCAATATTTTAGATTTAGAGGGGCCAAAATCTGGAACCAACTTCCCAGGGAGGTGGTCCTCACCCTTACCTTGGGCATATTGAAGAGGAGGTTGGACGATCTCCTGTCTGGGGTCTTGTGAACCCAACACTCATTCCTGCCTGTGGCAGGGGATCAGGCTAGATGGTCTGTTCAGGTCCCTCCTGACCCTAGCTACTATGAAACTATGACTGAGTTTATAACGCTCAAATTAGTTTCTTTGGCAGCTAATTTAAACTTATTTATATGACGTTGCTCAGATTCTTATTTTCACTTGTTGGAGAAGACGAGATTTTTTTTTTTTTAGTTTTAAATAGGAACACTGTATAATAGAGAGAGGTAGTTAGCCATGTTAGTCTGAAATTAGGCAGACGGCAGAGAAGGATGGCACCTTGGGCCATCTATAGACTTCAGCAAAACAGCTCTGACACACTGTAATTACAGTGCGTCAGAGCGGACTCGCTGGTAATGAGTACTGCGCTCCATCAGACTCCAGCGTCACATGTATCGGCATCCCCACACTGAAAAATGGTGGCAGGGGCACTTTACGTAAGACTTGTTCAATGAGCTTTACCTAAAGCACCCCTGCTGCCATTTTTCAGCACAGGGATGCTGATACGTTTGACACTCTGGGCGCTTTAATTAGAGTGGCTCCCAGAGCTGCTCTAAATAAATCACCCCCCACTCCAGTTTCAGAGCACATCTCCCAGAGCACATCTATAAACAGCCTTATAGACTAACTTGTTCAGAGAGGCATTCATAGCATCTGTTGAAATAGGCTGTGGCCTACAAAATCTCAGGCCTTTCTGAATGAATTAGTCTATAAAGTCCCACCCTTTCTGCCTTCTCTATAGTAGTTATTGAAAGCGCCTCCTCGGAACCAGTGCCCTTACACGTGGTCTGGAAAAAGAGACCTATACCATGAATAGGAGAATTAGAGTAATGCTTTGTGATAATTTTCTGGAAATGTTTATTTTTTGATTTATTTAAAGGCATTGTAGGAATTTACGTAATTGCACTGCATGTTTGAAAGACACAATAAAGGCATTTATTATCACTTACACTTTCAAAACCTTTTATGAATATTTCATCCTGAATCTGCGTTCTGTTTCTCTTGCTGTTAGTTTAATGAGAATGTAATAGAATCCCCTGGCTTGCTTGGTATCACATTTTTAATTGTACTATTACACAAAAATGTTTCTAGCTACACTTTTTCTCTTTCTCTGATTATTAGCTTTGATTATGTTTTTGTAAAAACATTGAAACAAAATATTTTCATATTAAGGAAAAAAGCCACTGGAACCCTTCCATTACTCAGTTCCACACCTTATTTAAAAATCATAAATCCTAGTCCGGTATAGAAAACAGTTTTGTATGAGGTATAATTATATTTCATAACAGGACAAATTGCAAGGAATTATTTCCCAGGAAGCATTTGTATGTTCTTCAGTTCGCAGAGTATGCAATATAAAATTCCATACTATTGGATATAGAAACATACATTACACTAAAACCCCATAAGAACAGTGTAAAACACTATAATGGACACTTAAAAAAGGTTATTGCAAACCTATAAGCGGCGCGTAAGGTATTCTCTATCCAGTCAGACGTTTGCCTGACAGAGGACAGAGTATTGTCCGTTCCTTTTCCAGACCAAATTTCTAATGGGAAAGAGAGAGATTGTGTCAGAAGATGACTATTAGAAGGAAACTCAAACCTTTCCTCCATAGTGCTTAATCCTCTAAATTCAAGGCATCCTTAAGATCTAAAATGGCATCTGAGAGCCATGTGAAGGCAAACAAGTTTCAACTCAAGATCACGTGCATGCTGTTTTCTCCTCAACAGTCTCAACAACAGGAATAGAGAAAGATCATTATTGTATTACTAAGACTAGATGCTTTTTCCATATTGAGCATGGGGAGAAAAGCCCCTTGTCTTAGATTCACGTGCAAGGAGAGGGAGCAGTGGCTGCAGTTGTGACTCCACCCCTGTGCCCAGGGTCACAGTTAGAGCCTCAGCTACTGCCCGCTGCTGCCATCTACTCTCCTGCAGCCTCGCCCCCGCATGACCTTCCACCTGTATCTCCAGCTCCAGCTGGGACCTCTTTCTGGCTGGGGCAGGGAGTACAGGCCATGTGCCACCTCTGTTCCAAGCCCAGTTGTGGGGCTGGGGTGCCAAGTGCTGCTTCCTCAACAGCTGCTGCGTGGGCTGGGGCTGGAGGCAGCATGTGCTCGCTGCTCCCTGCAGGAGCCAGAGCGGCAAGGGGAAGGTAAGCGGGGGAGGTGAGGAGGTACCGGAATGAGGCAGAAAGAGACCCAAGTAGGGGGGGCAGATACTAGGGTGAGGCAGTGTGAGGGGCAGGCGGCAAGGGGGGATATGGGTAAGGACACATGCCTGAAAGTGGAAGCACGGTGGGGAGGACTGGGCATCAAGCAATGCAGGAAGGAGGGGGACACGTAGCAGGAGGGGGCAAGTGAAGAGGCAGGCAGTAGAGGGTACAGGCACTACTTGGGGGCAGGTAGGGCCATCTGTAGGGTACAGCGAATCGGGATGACTGCTCCTGGCCCTGCGGACCCTGGCAGAGCGGCCGTGGCGCCTCCCATGGGGCCCACCTGGTGCCAGCGGTTCTACCCCATGCTGCAGGAGAAGCGCAGAGACCGCCCCCACCCTGGGCCCAGAGGAAAACCCAGCCTGTGCCCTGCCTTTGCAGGGGTCTCCTGGGTCCTGTGTGGTACTATTGCACAGGTTGATTTGCCTCGGGCCCTGTACTCTCCTAGGATTGGCCCCGGGGGCCGGAGTGGGATTTGTGGGCATTGGAGGGCCAGGTGATTGGGGGACACAAGCAGCAAGGGACAAGCATCACACCACTTGCTTCCTCTGGCAACTGCCCCCCACCTGCCCCCATGCTGCTGCTTGCCCCACTGCTGCAGTGGGGGGAACAAATTTAGGACGACCCCCCCCATTTGATTCTAGACATGGAAAATAACAAATATGTACATTTTCCATGTCTAGAATCCGATTTTAGGGGGTCTTCTTAAATTTGACGTTGTCCTAGATTCTGCAGCTACTGATCCTGCATTTAACAGGAATTTTTCCATATTATGGTATCCTAATTACTAAGGATGTGTGAAACAGGCTGTATTTGATTTGGATTCAGATTCAGCCTGAATCAGGGGACAGTAAGTTGATATGTTGATTTGGATCACTGTCCTTATTTGAGTCGGCCGAATCTGTAAATTCGATGCTTTTTTGGAGAATCAGCAATTTGGCTATAGACACAGCTTTAAATGTTTTTTTTTTTTTCTACACGCATTGAGCTACTAGGCATGGCTCATAAATGCTGCAGTGGTGGGGCGGATGGTGTGCCCCACAGGAGCGCGGTGGGGTCCTTGCATGCTCGGTAACAGACTCGGAGGTGAACCAGAAGTACTTCCAGCCCACCTCCAGGTTCACTGCTGAGCTTGTAGGGGATCCCTCTCCATGCTCCCTGGCTCAGCGATCACCTGCAGGGGGACCCCGGATGCGCCCCCAGACCCAGGAGGCACCAGTTGCTGAGCTGGGGGGCAGGGGAAAGGGTCCCTCACGCGCTCAGCGGCGGCCCTGGAAGTGGACTAGAAGTGCTTCTGGCCCACTTCTGGGTCTGCTGCCGAGCGCACTGGGGACCACCCCGCACTCCCGCGGGATACTCCATCTGCCCCACCACCTCAGTGTTTGCAAGCCGTACCTTGAGGTATGCAGAAAAAATCTCCGAGGTAGGAGTTTTCTTCCCAGTCTGTCAGAAATGTAAGTCATGAATATTTTTGTGCACATTACCTATGTTGTTGTGGAAGAACAAACACTGATGGAAAGTTGGTGGAAATCCTCCGTTCTAAGTCTTCCGCTGCTGCCACGATAGGTCTGGTTGCTTTTGTTCATCACTGACAAGAGTTCAAAAATTTGTGTCAAGGGATCAGCTGACATGCCATTCATAGCAAAAGTAAACTGAGAAGTAAGATACTTTTTCTCCAAAGAAGTGCACTAAGGCTTGGGAACTGTTATTTTCTGAATAAAAAACGCATGGTAACAAACCACTGGTATGTGAAGCCAATTTGTTCTCTAACCCATGAAGTTTCCCTTAAACTTTTTTTTTTTTTTTTTTTTTTTTTGCTCAGATGGTTCCTGATGATGATACAGTTAATGTAGTTCCTGCACAAAAGAGGAAGCCACTGAATGCTAGAGTTAATGAGGTTTTTAAATCACTTGTTCCCCACTTCCCTTAATTGAATTATATGTGAGCCCTGGTGCCCCCTGTTTTAACATTTTCTCCATTAGTATAGGGCAAAACAGCTATTATTTTTTTTTAAGTGTATTAACATGGAAGAACACTTAAAATCTTGTAATGTTGTTTATCTCGCACCTTTCTGAGAGAAACTACATTTCAATGCCATTAGAAAATATGCATACGGATAGCCAATATATGAAGCCTAGACAGTTTTACTTTTTCATGGGTGAGGTTGACCTGTATGAGAGACAGGTTTGCTGGCATAGGCCTTTTCTTAAGAATTAAGTGAATAGGAGACAAATTCATCTACTGAAGAAACTCTGTTTTTTCTAGGACATAAGTTTATACTCTTAGAAGAGGACACAAATTGCATTCCTCCTTTTAATATAAGTCCCATCTGGAACCATAAATTCTTATATTTCCCCCCTACCTTTTAGATTACTGGTCGCTTGAGAGAGATGAAGAACTCTGAATATCTAAAGCAGGGGTAGCCTGTAACTGGAAGCAGTTTAGAATAGAGAGGAATGAATTGCTGTGTATGTTCAGCTTCTACATTACCACCGACTGTGTTTGCTTTTAGATCAAAGAACTGAAAGGTGAAGGGGTTACAGAATTCAATATTGATGCAAAAAGTGGATCCAGTGTGGTTGTTTGGCAATACAATTAAGAAATGGACCCTTAGATACAATACAGCCTTATTTACATAATTAGATCACAAGGCTGTCTCAATATAGTGAAATTTATATTACGGAATTGAAAGAAGAACAGACTAATGTTTTAGTAATTGCCTTCTCTCTGAGGATATCAAAGTATTTCACAAACATTGATTGGTTAAACTTTACAATATGTCTGGGAAGAGCCTGTTCCCTCTGAACAGGATTTTTTCTTTGGCTCCTTAGTATGTGTAACAGGCCCCAATACACACGGCACCTTTGGAGTGTCCTTCCCTATGGCTCTCTTGCTTTGCCTTGGCGTTGTTCAAAATAAGGTTGGGCCCAGAGTGGGTCCAGTCCACTGCAAATTTGCTTTCAGCCAATCCATTGCAGCCCTTCCAGCTGTATTGGTGCCTTAGGAAACCAGACACTTTAAAGGCTGTGGTTGTGGCCTCCATCTGCCCTGTAGCCATACCCTTACCTTGCAGATGGTGTATGTTACAACTTCAGAGAGGCCACCCAGCCCCACCACAATGCTTGGCCCTCTCGGGCATCAAAACCTTGTTGCAGCTTTGGCCTTCTTAGCTTTGGCTCCATGTCTCTGCTGGTGCCTCCCTTAGTTTAGGCCCAGTGTGCCAGGTCTCAGCTTCTGGGCCCATTGGCTGTGGTTTTGCTCTCCTTGGGCCCTGGGTCCTTTGGCCCCCTCAGCCTCAGACCATCTCTCTTTCTCATGTCTGGCTTAGGTCTTGGTCCTCAGCCTCAGCTACCTGTGTCTTGTTCCCCTGCCCCTGGTAGGGCTCAAATCTTGACATGCTGCTCAAATAGCTCTGTGGCTTCCTCTTGACCCCATACAGCTACATCTCATCCACCAGTTTAAACTAGAACAAAAAGGCAAGCAACCACTTTAAACCAACTTTAAAACAAAACCTCCCCCACTCTGGGTAGAATAAATACTTAGCTAGCCTGTGGACTCTCACATTTTCCCCCTCAGGGTATTTTGGTGCCGGACAGGGTGTTTCCTGCAGCCCGTCTCTCCTGGGAGTCTTCCCTGCAGTGCACCGGACCTGACTGCCTGCCTTCCTCCAGGCACTGGGCTTGTATGCCCCAGAGTCCTGCCCTTTTGGTTCAGGAAAAGCCCAAATCCCTCGTAGGTGTTTCTCATTTTTTCTAATGGGTAGCCTCCTCCTCTCTGTTGCAGCTTCGGCCTAGTCTCAACCTCCTGCCTGCCTACACAGCCAAACTAGGGTTGCCAACTCCCCCAGATTGCCCCGGAGTCTACTGGAATTGGCACTGATCTCCCTGTGACTATTGAAAGCAATCCGGGAGATTTTAATAGAATATTTTAAGAAAATGAAATAAATGACATTGTCACATTGAGAAAAAATCTCCCAGAATAGCTTCAGTCAGAGTTGGTAACCCTAAGCCAAACTAGCCTGCTGTGCCACCACCTTTTTAGTAACGGAGCTCCCTGTTACAGTATGAGACTGGTGAAACTTGCCAAACTGTTATGGTGGCTTGATCTTTGAGAATATTAATAGAAGTTGGAGTATGAGCCAGGCATCGGGCACCTTTCTGGCTGTAGTGTACTACCCCCTCCTGAGTTCATTTATCTGAGCAACTTAGGCAATGCATTCTTGACAAATATGCATTTCCTCACAAAGTTAGCAAAGAAAACTCAACTTCCACAGCCAGCGCTCAGGATTTTCATTAGATTCTGCCTCCAAAAATCTCTGCAGAATTTATCCTGAGTATTTATAAAAATGGGAAAACATCTCCAATTTCTTCTTAAGGTGTGCCAGAGAGACTTCTCTAATGAGACTGACCTGAAGAGATGTCTAATGCAAGACCTGAGCGTGCAAGTTGATAAAGACCACTGAGTATGAGAATGCAGTGTCAGAGAAAAAACGACATTGATATAGATTTTACTTCATTCTACTCAACCTATCCTACACTATCTGGAGTGATGCTGAAGCCAGGAATAAATAATGATTTCTTGATACTATGGAGGTAGAAGCATTTAACAATTGTATTGTGCATGAGGTCACTGGAGGTCATGTGGAAGGCCAAGGCAAGATGCATTTGATAAGACCTCATGGCTCTTCAATGCATCTCTGACATAATGCCGAAATCCAAGTAATCCTATATCAAGACCTGTGGATTTTATTCTCTTGTAGTCAAGTGTTTGAAGCTGGCATGTGGACAGTTACTCTGATTATCAGTATATGCTCACTGAGTTGATATGTCTTGGCAAAGATGGTCAGAGTATAATTTCTGCTGAAGCAGAGTTTATACCTAAATAATATGTGATCTCAGCATGGAAATTTCCAGTCTTGTTGCCTGCCTTTCTAGTACCTTATATGTCTCCATTGCAGTGAGTTAAGCTCAGGTTGACCCAAGTTAAGTGTCAGGGTATCAGCTTGGACACCACTATCTAATATGGCTGTGTGAAGCGTCGGTCTCTGATTTGATTCAGCCTGATTCAGTGGCCAAATTTCCGGGTCCAAATTGAATTGGGAGACCTTTTAGTCTCTCTGAATTGAATCTGAACTCTCTGAATCGATTCAGAAAGAATCAGTGATTCGGACATAGATACAACTTTAGATGGTTTTTTTAGGTACCTCAAGGTACCAGGCGGCTCATGAATGCTGCTATGCCGGGGTGGATTGAGCATCTCGCATGAGTATGGCGGGCTCCCCAGCACACTCAGCAGCAGACCTGGAAGTGGACCAGAAGCAGGGAATTGAATCACTGTCCCTGATTCGGGCCCAATCCAAATCAAATAGACCCGTTTCATGCATCCCTACTAGCCAAGTGGTGGGTAGACTGCAAAACCCATCCGTGAAGCTATGGATATTTTGGGGCAGTTAGCATTTAGGAGTCATGGCCCTGACTATGGTTCTTATGTGCTGTTATACTGTCACCACTAGTAATATGTGTAGAAGTATGCTTATGATCAGAATGATAGCAGGCATGCATTGTGGGTACATTGAATGAGATCATACATGGTACTTAATGCAGTATGGTAAAAGATGATATTTGAAGTATCAGATGCCTAGAGACCCACGCATTGATGCTTCTGTTAATTAAGAAAAAAAGTTTTACAGATGTTTCCATTACAGCTGTTGTTGGGGAGATTTATAGAAGGTGGAAAAATAAACAAGTTATGGCTAGGAGGTTCACAAATATAGATTAGGCAAATTAATTATCCATTTGGCTGTAACCTCTATTTTGACTTGTAGGAGGTAACGAAAAAGAAAATTAAACTGTTTTTAGTGTTTTAAGGATAAATGAGGAATGGGTTAAAGAACAACTGTTAATAGTTGGCAATCTAAAGTTCAAATGAACTTGATGGATTGAATACTTTCTTATTGGAAGAAACCATAGATTCTGGAAGTAATCTGTTAAAAACATTCTCTCATTTATCCTTGCAAATGGGAGCTGTGTCTTTGGAGACATGCCAAAGTAGAACTGCTAATTCATTATTACCACTTAAAGCAAATGATCATAGACCTACATCATCTAAAATGTCAAATGTAACTCCAGTTTCACAGATTTGAAACCATAAATGTTGCAGATGTAACCAAATGTATGCCTTTGAAAGCAGATACTATTCTGAACTGTATATTAGATTTGGGGTGGGACGTACAGAAATTACTGTAATAAGTAAAACACATAATGATAGAATTAATTAAGTGAATAGTGCTTTGTAATTGGAACCATATTTCTTGACTTTTACAAAGCGGTACAAACACTCAATAGATATTGTGGTGAGGTTCAAATTACTAAACAGTACTAAACTGAATGGAAGTTTGCATATTTTTACTTATGTATAAACATATTTTTAAACCTATGAATTATTTTTTATACTGCTAAAAAAGAGCATTTAAATAGTACAATTCAGCTAATGATAAAGCAAGCTTTCCTTGCTAGTTAATAATAACTGTACCTCAGCTTATGTCCCAATATATATTGTGAGCACACAATGCTTAGAAATATATCAGAATATTTTGTTGCTCTGTATTGCTAAGCTTGGTTTAATATTATGCACATTATATCATTTGTTCATGCATTATGCCAAAACAGCTGAAATGGCTAACTTTAAAATTGCATTGTCAGATTTCCTTCAGGAACATTGAAGGTCAGTTTTTCAGATACTGTTGTTTTCAGATATTAATGCTCTTTAACAATTATATTGAATTTGTCCATGACATTATATTGCAAAATATTTAGTACCTAAAGTCCAGACGGGCTTCTTTCTTATACTTCTTTCAATGTCTTTTTAAACATTAATGTCCACAATGGTTTAGACAGATTGAAAGGATATTTTCAGGTCACATAATATTGCTTCTTTGACATAAACAGAAATATATAAGCTAAAGAGATACGGTATGGAAATATAGGATTTGTATAAGGCATCCTTGGGAGTCAGTGAAGAATCAGTAAATTACAAGCCTGCGAGAGGCAATTTGGTTTGGTGGATAGGTAAATGAATGAAGAATGAGAAGATGAGCCAGGTGGGAAGGTGATCTCTGGCCTTATGAGCAACTGTGAAAGCTCAAAAAGTTTCTAGCTCTCCGTTAGAAACTGAGATTTTCTGAGATTGAGACAGAGACTTTTTTGACTTAAAATTTTTATTTTAGAAGTATTAAAAACAAATGATGAAAGTGCAAAGTTATGTGGTCATCTCAGGGGACAAGCAAATACTTGTTAGCACCAAAAAAACAGCATGTCACCAGAGACTGAAACTCCCTCCCCTACATCCTTCCACGGTCACACATGGAGGACCAGCTGTCCACCTTCCATCTTGCAGAGGAAGATGGCTCAGCACAATACAAACTGTTCCACGTTTTGTTGCAAGGTGACGTGTCCAAATTCAAATATGACACATTCCTGGGCCAGGAAGCAGAAGAGTTGGAGGCCGTCATTGAAACTGGCCCCAGTGAGCTGGTTTCAGTAGCTTTTCAGAATAGCCATCTTAGCCTGGCCCATCAGGAAGTTGGTGAGGCAGATCATGCTCCCCTTGGCTACTCTTTATGGGATAGATATGATGTACACAATCAGAGAAGTCAAAGTCCAGCATGCTGAAGAGGGTGCTGGGTAGCAAAGATTGGCTGCAGCTCAGGGCAGTCCAGGAAGGTGTGAAAAGTTTCCTCCAGCTCCTTCTTGCACAAATGGCAAGCCACCAATGTCACAAAGTCTAAATAGTGGACAGAAGTGCCTGAAGGCAGGGCCCCATGTAGCAGCCACCACTGGAGGTCACCATTTCTTTTAGTGATGGGTAGCTTGTACAGGGTGTGTCAGCCTTGCTCTTGTGTTGCTGCCACTAGGTGCCCCCTTCAAGTCATGTCATGGCAGGCAATGAGAGACAGGAACTAGAACATCTAAAAAGCCTTGGATAGTTGGAGCATTGCCCTTTGATAGGGGTTCAAGTCCCTCTTCTGCCATGCTCTCTCATTGCAGGTGAACACCCTAGGCACCAAATGATTGGTAGGCAGGTCTCTCAATAATTAACTGTTCTTTTCTTGGGGGTCCTTCTCACAACTGAATGTCACCAAGTTAGAGTCAATTTCTCTGTGTCTTTCTCTGGTCCAATTAATATGTCCTTATATGACAAGACCTCTGTCCAGGGCACTGTGGCACCTACTCATTCAGACCCCTTGGGGTGCCCTTTACTATTGCTTTCCTGCCATGTCTTGTTGTTCCCCCAAAAAGTTGGGAGGCTGCCCCAAGGAGTCCAGAGTGAGTCTAGTCCATGTCCATTCTGCCTTCAGCCATTCTGGCACAGCCTTCTCAGCTCTGCTGATGTCCTATGACACCAGATGCCATAAGAATCATGTTTGTGGCCCCTGTCTGCCCTCATACCTCATACATATTGCAGATGTTACAGATTATCACTTCAGTGGGGAAACTCACCCCCAATGCAATGTTTGTCCCTTCAGGCCTCAAAACCTTTGACAGGGTTTTGGCCTTCCTGGGTTTGGCCCCCTTTTTCCAGCTGCTATTCCTTTTAGCCAAGGTCTGCTGCTCTGGATGGTCCTGGGCATGACAGAAAACTTCACCCTGCTGGGGACTGGTAGCTTGGTGGGACTGTCTGTGGTGTGCCAGGCCAGTGACCTCCCTGGTGAAAGGCAAGTAGGGGGTGCCTCCTAACCCCAGCCACACATCCCTGGTGGGTGAGATCAAGCAGGGGGAGCCCAGACTCACCGAGAGTACTGAGGCAGGGCCCAGGTTGGTGGAGGGACCTGTGGCAGCTCCCAGACTCTGTGGTAGAGGTCTGAATCTGAATATAGGAGCCAGCTTGAAGCTTCCTATTAAGGAAGCTCCCAGGGCCATGGGTAAAGGGATTTCCCAGGGACGGCTTGGGGTCCTGGTCCCAGAGAAAGGTTTGGAGCCCTGAGGGGGGGGGTGTGGGTGGGCTTGGAGCCCAGTGTGTGGGGCCTGGGGCCCTTTGTGTGTGTGTGTGTGTGTGTGTGTGTGTGTGTGTGTGTGTGTGTAAAGACAGAACCCAGTGCTAGCTAGCTGGAGGAAACATCTGTGAGGCATGGGATCAATAAGGGGAGATCTGAGTTGTATATGTAGGCCCTTGACATCAGGACAGATAAATGGGCATCCTCCCCTGCCTGATTAACATCAGATAATTAGTAACATCGAGGCGTGGCAGGAGAGGAGGCAGGCGGCTGGCCCTAAAACAAGTGGGTGGGCCTATGTTTAGATCGGTCCCGGGATGCCCACGTGTTACACATCCCTCCACAGTGTTTCACCTTTAATCATCAGTGTGTTTAGCACCTGCCATGGTCTCTTGGGCTACCCTCCCTCCTGAGCGCCCTGTCCCTTGTGAGGAACCAGCCCTGTCTTTCTCCAGGCACTGATCCTTAAGGAACAGTGCTCCAAGGCACTTAGGTTTGGTGACTCTCTAGCTCTGGCACAGATGTTCCTCTTAGGCCTAATAGGAAGCTTGCTCTTCCTGGTTGCAGCTTAATTGGTTCCAGCTGCCTGTTATCTCCACAGCCCTTTCCCTAGCTAGTAACAGGAGCCTTTGGTTTCCTGTTGTACTTGACTTAGTGAGCTGGAAAAACCCCAACAGCTCTGCCTTTCTGATTTAGATGGTATATTCTTCAGAGTAAGGATGATCTCTTCATGTATATCTAAAGATGTCTTAGCACTTTGGGACCTCTAGACAGTATTGTAATACAAATAATTTAAAAAGCATCATGAATTAAAGTACTGTGTGATTGAGAAATGAAGAATCAACAATAAAAGGATAAAAGAATAGTTAAACAAAAGAACAGATAAATAATTTAACACCGCCATAATTAATGGTAGGCAGCATGGATTAGTGAAAGGAATGTCACTACAAATAAAGAGAGATTGTTTGAAGAAAATGGGGATGAATCTTTAAAATCATTACTATTGCTGAACAAAGATGATAGACTATACTTTGCTGATGTGAAATGCAATAGTCTCTGAACGGTGAATCTTCCATCCAGGAAGAGCACACACCGACTGCTGAAACTTCCTTGGCCTGATGAAGGGTTTTTGAACTGGAAAGCTTTTTTCATAACTATTCTCCAACTATTTGGGTTGGTCTAATAAAAGATATCAGATTCACCCAAGGAACCTTGTCTGCATATGTCCTTAGACCAGCACGGCTACAACCTACACCCCTGCATAATCTCTGAATAGTTTTCTGTCACTGAATTATTTTCTATAATTAAATTTTTCAGTGAAACCTGTAGAATTGGATGCTTCTCCATTTCACTGGAGAGGTTATTTGGATGATGTTGTGTGACTACAGAGTACTGTGGTCTACAAGAGGCTTGGCAATGGTTTGACAGATTCCTAGATATGCAGCATTACATTTAAAGGCATGGACTGAAACAGCACAGGAAAAATGTGCAATACAACAACTAACTGATGGTTAGCATTGGAGTGAGTTTGCAAATATTGTTAAATAAACAAATGCTTCCTAGACTAAGTAACCTTAACATAAGCAGTCTAAAAATGTCAAGACTTCTCAGTTTTAGAAAAGTGTTGATTAACTTAAACTTTTTCTCTCACAAATGTTACATTTAATAATTTCAGTTCAAGGAAGTTCCAAACTTCATAATCTAGAATTGTTTTCTTTTCCTGTTTTATAAAGGACATTTTTTTATTCATGTATAAAAGGTGCTATTTTCTGCATACTGCCTATTTTGTAATATCGCCATTCTTTCTGAGAAACATCAAAGGGACAGAGCAATGGAAAATATCCTATTATCTCACAATAACTTGCATTGTATCATTATAGTGTGTGATATGATATATTTTCGTGCTGCTGTAATAGGCAACAATGAACGGTTCTAACAACAGCTAAAGAAATGGAGATGCTTTAAAATTCTTCATTTAAAAACATAAATGGATCATTGTTCCTTAACTTTTCTTTCGAAATTACCCATTTAAAGATGCTTTTGGACAGCTCAGTATAGTTTTATAAGGCTTATCTGTTCAGGCTCTGATACCACAGTTTGTAAAATCAAGTTGTGTAAAGGGTTTTGTATTCTTTGGCTAAAAGGTGATGCCTGCAGTCATATTACTTTTAATCATCCTCCTTCTCCCATATCTGATGCAGCACCAGTCTCTCTTTTCCAAACTCTATAGATGACAGTCCAGGGTAGATTGTATTCCAGCTATTCTTATAAGAGTCTAAGTGCAGCCTTACTCCACTCTGAACTGCCTAGGCTGGGAGTACTGGGACTGTGTTGGCTGAAAGACTGGAAATTGGGTATAGAGCACAGAGGAGGAGACTCAAATTGCTGTGGTAAGGAGAAAGGGATTGAGCTGAAAAGGCTCTGAAGAATTTAGGACTGTATAAACAAAGACAATAGGATGGAGACAAGGAGCCAGGTGGAGAAGAGAGACAATTAGGAGGAGAACAGAGGACAGAAGAAATCAAACTGTGGGGAAGATGCAGCAAAGTCTGTGCCACTAAATGTTCTCCCCTTCAGAGACTGCGATGAACTCAAGCTTGAATATTTTGCCTTCAAAAACAGGTTTGAATAGTGCACAGTATACGAGCCATAGTGTCCCACATTAAAAAATGAAGATAAAATATTTCATGACTGTTGTTCATTCAGTGAAGACCACCCATCTCATGAATTTAATGAATCCTGTGGAAATGGTCATATTGTTAGACTTTGACCCCAGTAGAAATTGCCAGTGTATAGGTGCTCATTCATTTTTTCCCAGAGGACAAATGCCGCATCCAAGAGCAAGACCTCCCAGGTTGACACCAGGAAGATCTCCCTTGCAAGAGAATTTCTCTTGATAAAAGGAATGCCTGTTAGCTCAACACTTCCATGCCTGGGAGGAGTCGAGCAGCAGTTTTCCCTGTGCGTTCCCCAGACTGAGTCGGGCGGCAGGGGGAGGCCTGGTGGGTGACATTGCCCCGTTGCCCTGCTGTTCCTTCTCCTCCTGGAGACCGGGAGAGAAAAGATGTGAAGGGGAAGAGCAGCCATCCACTGCTCCCTGTACATTCTCCAATATGGGCAACAAGCAGGAGGCATTGCCCCACTGCTCCTTCCCCTCCCAGAGACTGGGAGGGAGTGGACCAACAAAGCAGTGCTCCTTGTGCTACCCTGGCCCGGGGGGGTCCCCAGTCTGGGGAGGGAATGGGAAGACTTTCTGCACTACTCCATTATCTGTGGGGACTGGGGAATGAAGCAGCTGCTGCTCTCTGCACCTTTCCCAGACCAGGCCTGGGAAAAGTGAGGAGAGAGTGGAGGCTGAACTGCCTGTCCCACTCCCTCTCCTGGAATGATTTCTAGTGTTGCAGTTTTCACAGAAATGTCACAACTAGAAAGGGGAGCACCTGTTCATATCCTGTCTCCGTGCACAAGGATGCTGAATTAAAATTGCCCATTCAACCTTAATTATGACATTTCCTAAGTTTTGACTGCATGCCTTACCAACCATAATAGGAGCATGTGTATGTAATAAAAATACATACCCTAGAAACCATATTAAGCGGTAACTGAGAAAAGGAATAAAATGTAGCATTACATCTTTTGAATGTTGTGTGTCATGTAACATTTCCACTGCTAATTAGGAAGTTATTTCATGTTTAGAAGGAAACAATTTTCCTTATATTGTAACCTGTAACAGTTCTTTCAGAGTAATGAGTACTGTGCTCTTGTCTAATGGTAAACAGGAATGCTGTCTGGAGAGTTTAAGACAAACAAAACTCTCAAGAGCTGTGCTAATTCAATGGAAGAATCAAATTATGTTTAAAATGCCATAAACGAATACTCTCATTTATGATGCTTTCTTTCCCAAAGACCCAGTGGAATCCTTTGGCCTACTTTTGAATAAAATGAACACAATTACAACCAAATATTAGAGTGGGAGCTATTAAGGAGATCAACAGCAAAGCACAATTGAGAAAATTGAACCTTAAATTTTTCTCTTAGGAGTTAATCTGTGGCAAGTCTAGTATCCTCCAGGTTCAGCAAACTGTGATGATACAACATCTAGGTTAAACAGCTTTTTCAGTATTACTCCAAAATAAAATGAATCTAATGCACCATTTCCTACCAACCAGTTTCCTGAAGAGCATGTGCAATAAATACAGGAAATCCTGAGGGGATACGTTCTAGGGAGTCCCACAAATAGAGAAATCCGTGAATACGATCATGAACGGCGGTGGGAGCATGGTGGTGGTGGCAGGAGGCTGGTGGTGGCAAGCGTGGAGCTCCCGCAAATGCCACTTGCAGTGTTGGTGCTGGGGGCGAGCATGGCAAGAGCATGCAGGGAGAGAGCTTGAGTTCAAATATTCACACCATGAATATTTGAAACAGCAAATCACAAATCTGTGAATGGCAAGGGTTTCCTGTAACAGAAAGTCACAGTAACTGACTGATCCTGACCTACCCATATGGAAAGTTTCTATAGGATTTAATAGACAATTATAGCATTTCTCTTTGTTTTATGAACCATCCTGTCAAGTAAGTAGAAAATTGTGACTCTACTAGACAAAACTAAGAAGTAATGATTAAATGATACAGGGGTTTGGAGTCACTTTGTATGACCCAGTTAATTTAATTGTTTTGAAATGTGTAGCTATTCTCTAAGGATTATACAGCTGAGGAAGGCACTGACAATTTAGTCACCGATATACCTTGCCATACGCAGAATGACTATTGTACCATCTGGTGCAGTAATGGAGGAGGCTACCTTAAGAAATTAAGCAACAACAGGCTGGGTGCAAGACCCTTCACTCCATAGAGTCAGTTTCATGATAACAGGGTGATTATTTGTCATGTTTTTTCCTCTTTATTATTATTTTATTAATGATTTTTTTTTTATTGACCCCAAAATGAGCGTGGCACAACAGCATGTGATGAACAGAGGCAAGGGAAGATGTGGAATAGGACATTGGTAGTGGCAGTAGGAACCCATGGATAAGTAGTAGAGGAAGCTTTATATCTTAAGGGTTCTAGTTTTAATTCCCCTACTTCTCATTGATGAGATGCTTCAGGGAATTTTTCAAGGATGGATTTGAATAACATAAGCTAGATGGCTTAAAGGAGAGGTTTAGAAAAAGATACTTTGTCCTCAAGGGTTAACAAAATAGGTACCCTGTGTAGTATACAGGAGTGGTATTTAATTTTGTCTACTTAAAGGGCTATATTGGATGCATGTCTAATGCAGTCATACAGTGCAACAGTAGAAATGCAGTCTTTCATAGTTATGTTAGTAACTCCCAAATGCTCTCTCCAGAGTATAGGCACGGTGCCTGAGCTGTTACTCTCAGGAGTACGTACATAGGGACCATGTGGTTAGTGAAACAGTGTAGGTTAAGCCCTGGCACCCTCTTCTTAGTCCAGCTGAGCAGAGCAGGGCAGGTTAGACTCCAGGTAGGGATTTGCCCTGAAAAGTATCTGCTGTCTCCTCGAGATAGCAACTTAAAGGCATTACTCTGCATTTTATGCATTCCAAGAAAAATCTGTTTCTCAAGATGTATTTGGATATTGATTGTGCATGTTTGAGTATACATAAACATATTTAAACATAAATGTTAAGCCAAAGAATATTAATAAAAGTTTTAACATCCTGTTTGTTGTTTATATCCTACTGCTCTAAAGTATGCAAACTACACACTGCCCACACTGCTGCTCTTCTAAGAAGCTAGTTGTAGAAAACATAAGCAGGAAGTAAAATAGTGGCAATTTACAGAAGATACGTCCAACAGAATGTGAATTCTGAAAATATTTTTAAAGTAATCAAACATTTTCCACTTCCAGAGATTTTGTCTTAACACTTAACAAATTTTTAAAGTTTTTTTTTTTTTTTTAATTAGTTTGCTATGTTGATTCTTGGTTTTAAATGGGGGGAAGGGGGTTGGGTTTTTTTTTAATTTTGTTTTGGTCCCAATGTATTATACAGGATAGTAAACAGCAACCATGTAGCATATTATTGTTGTGGAACATGTTTTGTAAGGAAACTCGCAAAGCAAAACAGAATAGATCATGCAGTTATTATCAGGGATCAGGGTTTTCAGTTTACTGCAGGAAAATCAGATTTCCTCATTTTAAGGAGAAAAATGCCAATTTTTCTCCTTTAAAGGAGAAAACTATGGGAAATGGCAGGTTTCCTCGTGAAGGCTGACACAGTTCCAGCCTGCAAGGGGCTGGGGGAAGCCAGAGGAGGGTGATCAGGTTGGGGAGTCAAGTGCACGTGTGTGCACACATGCACATGGCAGCCAGGCAGCATGGAAGGCAACTCCTGCAGCTCTCCACAGGTAAGGTGGGGGTAAGGGGCATTGAGGCCCCCATAGTGAGGGAGGGAGGGAGGGGGTTGAGCAGGACGGGGGCTGTTGCGAGGCCAGGATGGTGCATGGGACCTGGGGTCCAGGGCCAAGGCTGCAGAGCCCAGCTGGGGAGCGGGATGGAGCTGCAGGCTGCTTCTCTGGGGAGCAGCAGGAGACTGGCTCCCAGCTCTGTGCATACTCCCAGCAGGAGCATGAGGGGGCATATGCCCCCCAGATTTGTGCATGGGGTGGGGATGGAAGTGGGCTGGGTGGTGTAGTCTCAGAGCTTCCCATTCTGCTACCTTTCTCCTGGGGGCCTTTGTGGTGCAGTGGGTGAGACCTAGTGCAGCAGGGCAGAGCACGGTGGGGAGACTTGGTACCACTACCAGGAGCCCTGCATTTCCAGCAGGGCAGGGAGGAGGAGGGGCAGAGGGCTTCACGTCATGAGTGAGGGGCACCCCAGCAGAGGTGGGGCGGCTGTGTCTTGGGGGGTAAGGGGCAGTGGCAGGGCCAAGGGGCTGTGGGTTGGGAGTGAGGAGCACTGGCAAGGCCCAGGGGGTTGTGGGTTGAGAATGAGGGGCAGCTGGACCTGCATTCTGGTTAGCAGGGTGGGGCTGGGGGGCAGGCACAGGAGGAACTTTGATTTTTCCATGATAAACTGGAAATCAAACACCAAAATGTATAGATATTTAGAATTTATTTTATTAAATAACTGAGGCTTCCAGATTGCTTTAAAATTGTAAATATATTAGTAAAACTTTGTGTTCAACTGTTAGCTATATATATAGTGACATTTCATTTTAATCACAGAAAAACATGAATTTTAGGGAGGTGGGAGGTGTTGATCAGAGAATTTACATTATTTTAAACAGAGAAAACCAAGATCCTTGGTTATTAAGGAGCTTTAGAATTCACAAATAAACTTCTTGGGATAGACTGTTCATTGCAGTTCTCAAATTGCCTATTAAGTTAAATATAAATAATTCATACATATAGAAAAAGATATAGAGTTTGTTTTGAATTACCTTATTTCAAATACCTTGAACATTCACTTATCCTCACTTTTTAATAATAAAGCTATGCCCTTTCATGCTTAGAAAAAAATGTTCATTTTAAAATTGCTTTCAGACTATAAAATGTATTTATTAGTAACACTGAAAATTTTTATTTTGCAGCTGTGACTCTGAAAACAGGTACCTTGGAAATCCACTCAGGGGAACATGTTACTGTGAGTAATTAAACATTTCATTTTACTCTGATTTCACAAGTAATCCATAAATGTAATACAATAGATTTGTAATTCCCCCATAAAGCAAACTAGAAAGAGCCAGGATTTGTGATAGCGTGGCCAGAGGTGAACTGTGACACACTCTGAGAGCATCTACCTGTGCTATTGATGTGCCTGAATAAACGTTAGCACATTTTTGTCATTGGAGTTGGAGTACCAGGGCTTCACTAAGCATCAGGATGGGAAAGTACTAAGGGCACTGACTGGGGGGCTTGGGTGTCTCTATACTAATGCTAGAAGCATGGGGAACAAGCAGGAGGAATTCCTGCTTGCAAACAAAGAATTCATCCTGGTTGGGCTAATAGAAACCTGGTGGGACCCTAGCCACAACTGGACCATGGGCATTGAGGGCTACAGGCTGTACAGACAGGATAGAGAGGGGAAAAAAGTAGGGGGTGGGAGGGCATTGCTCTCTATGTTAAGGAGCAATATACATCTGTAGTTAAGTTGAGCCTAGAAGAAGGGCAAATTGAGGTACTATGGGTCAGATTACAGGGGGGTCTGGGAGAAAGGGACTTGGCAGTGGGGGTCTATTACAGACCCCCACACTAAGGAGATGAGTTAAGCCTAGAATGCTCGAGACAGCTCCGAGGCAGTGCGCTCAAAGGACCTGGTTGTCATGGGTGGCCTAAACTTCCCAGACATCTGCTGTGGGGAACAGGCAGCTAGGTCTATCCGCTCATGTAAGTTTCTAACCTGCTTGCATGACCTTCACCTACCACAGGCAGTAAATGTTCCCACTAGGGGAAATGCCGTACTAGACTTGGTGCTGGCCACAGGGGATGACTTAGTAGGAGATCTGCAGGTGCAAGGTAACCTAGGGGACAGTGACCACCTATTGAGAGAGTTCATTATCTGGCGGAAGGTGGGGAAGATAACTGGTAGGGCTGAAGTGCTAGACTTCAGGAAGGCCAACCTCAACAAGATCAGGAGATTAGTTGGGGAGGGACTGACAGGCAAAACCGTTGGGGAGATGGGAGTCCAGGAAGAGTGAGCATTTCTCAAGCGACTGATCCTGCAAGTACAGAAAGGGACCATCCCAGTACACATCAAAGCAGGGCAAAAGAGCAAAGAAACCCTCTTGGTTGAGCAGGTAACTCTGCATTGTAGCACCCTTGTTTCCCAGCCAGCCCCAGTTATTGTCTGCACATGCGCTGTAGCACACTAACTCTGCCATACTGTACTTGTCAGGCAGTACTATCCTGTGGCAGAGTTAATTTGTTTATTGTGGCCTAATAGCACCACACATGCAAACAATGACACTATTCCAGAGCTAATTAGTCAACTCCACAGTAAAGGGCACGTGTAAATGCAACCACTGAAAAAGTATGCCACGTATGTTGAAATCTCATGTTGACTGTAGCTAGCTGTAACAAGTGTCTGTCCTAGGTAAGTATTACCCCTGTGCAGGAATGATCTGGATTGAAGCCTCCAGGTGCTACCACAATATACTGTAAATGTTTATCAGTGATGGCAAAGGAAGAGCAGGCTTCTTGTCGTGGGCTGTTCTACATACTCACAGAGGCTGGTTGGGGCATTAGGGTGCTTCAATGCAGGGCTAGGCGGCAGGCAGCCCCTACACCAAGGCATCTCGTTCCCCAGCCAGCCCCATCAGCATCTACACATTCATTGTGGCAGAGTAAATAACTCCACCACAGGATAGTACTTGTCTGTCAGTGCTATCCTATAGTGGAGTTAATTAGTTTGCTCCATCCAAATACAATTGCACATGTAGATGTTGTCATTTTTACTGTGGAGTTAATTGGGCAACTCTGCAGTAAACTTCTCATACAGACATGCCCTCTGTCATAATCTGGCCCAATTATTAATGATTTACCCCACCTTAATTTAAATTTTAATAGAATTGCCTCTGAAAATATGTCAAGACAAATGGTTGCGCTACTTAGTTTCCTTTAATCTTTGACCATGCTTTTGCAATGTAGATATTGAAGGCTTTGTTTGAATGTCTTGCTTCTTAATGACTTTATGACATACAACATCTAGTAAATAAATGTTATGTATTTGTTTTATTAATTTCACTGGACAACTTGAAGAGTGCATAAAATTGCAAGACAAATAATATTTGTCAGCCATGAGGTTGAGACACAAGTTTGCTTCTTGGAAATTATTAAAGTGAATCATACTTTCAACAGAAACGCTTAAGCTCAAGTGTAAAACCTCTCAGCTGAGGTTAATTCTTAAAAACCAGGTTTCCAGAGTACTCATAGTTGCCCAATAATAGATCGAATTGAAAACATGCTGTAAAATTCCATCCTACATTTATTCTTAATCAAACATAAAACATTGCATACAAGCATTATATACCCAGCAAAAATTTTTCTTATTTCAAAAATAGAAATTCCAGTATTTAGAGAGCTGGACTGTTGTATCCACTCATTTGATTAATTATATGAAGAAGTTGTACCATTTTGAAAAATACTTTCAACGTATCAGTCTGTACTGTGCATATGTTTTGGGTGGTGGGTGTAAATTTGTTTTGTCTTTTAAGACTAAATGCTTTTACATTTAAGAGAGACAAAATAAATGACAGTAATAAGATTTGCAGACTTCAGAAACCTCCAGGAGAGACCTTATTCTTTCACTACCCTGTAGAAGTTGGATCTTTAAATCTTGTCTGAGACAAACTCTGCTATACCCAAGATAGCCTTTCACCTCTAACTCACTAGTTTTATTTGTCTTTTGTCAGGTTTTAAAATATTTTAAAGATATTGTAGCTTTGCATTGATAAGTCTTTGGATACTTTGTGTAATTTAAATACATGAGAATATTTTCAAAGTTATCCGGTCTGATAGTAATGAGGGGCCTGTAAGGTCTTAAATCAACTAGATGCTGTGTTCTTACAGCTAATGGCTCTTGCATTATGCTAGGGGAAAAAATAAATGTGATCCTATTAATTTGTGTACAACTAACCGCTGTTTGATTCCCATGACAACTGTGTATTAGAAAAGTAGATAATTTTATGAGTTACATTTTGCGGGAAAAACCCCCTATACATTTTAACATGAAGAGATTCTGAGAGATCTTATCTAAATAAATTGGCTCGGTGTTTTAAATAGCACTTTCACTAGGATGGTCATTTGGAATAATATGATTTATTTATTTTAGCAAACATGTATTTGGTTGATACTTTTATACGTTCCATTTGTTTTCTGAGATTCTCAGGTCAGCATAAAAATTGTCTCTTTAAGGGCCATGTTCTCCTTTGGCTCATTTCTGCAAGAATGAGGCATTCCTGCTGCTTACATCACAAGACTAAGTAGTGTTCAGCAGTGAAATAAATACCTTATTAATTCACATACCACACTCACTTTCTTCCTGAAAATTAGCCATTTCAATTTTGTGCGCATATCTTAAATAAAGAGACTGACTCTGAATGGTTTGGTTAAAAAGGAAAATCTTTTTTTTCCCCTTCATTCAGAAACAAGGTCCATGTCTTATCTGAGGGTATGTGATACACGAATAAATACAGTATTGTTCAAAGATAGCCAACTATGAGCTATAAGCAGCATGGGCTTGTAAAGAATCACAGGTGACTGGTGGGGGAGGTATGTGGGGGCATGTGCCCCCCCCCCGAGATTGGCCCCCAAAAGTGCTGGGGGGCGCTGTTGATGCATCCCAACTCGGCACTGCTCAAGACAGGACCAGGTCCAGAGCAGATCCCCGCTGGCCCGATTGTATGGCCGGGGACTGCGCCCTGCTTCCCTACCCAGCCCTGCCCCCCCTGCCAGCGCTCTGGAGCGTCAGAGCATTCCAGCCAACCAAAGCACTGCCCTGCCTTCGTCCCCCACGCGGGAGTGGATATGGGGCTTTTGGCTCACCCCTGGGTCTGCCCACATATTGTGCACCCACAAACTCAGGTGACACCAGTCACCCATGTAAAGAATAAAACTTTCAAGCAAACTAGATTGATTTTAAAAAAAATAAAATTACAAAATTAAGGGACTCCACTAGTACCCTATATATGAAGTTTTTAGTAAATTATTAGTTTCATCCCTCTTCAGAGCAGCACCTACACACATGCTTAACTTTCTCTTTAAGCATGTATGTAAGTGCTGCCCTTAATAGGGCTTGCATTTTCTTTGTCTTGTTTTTCAGTGAAGTGGCAAGACTCAGTCTTGCAGGTTGTTGAGTAATGTGCATCAAGTGCTGAGTATCCATCCCTTTTTTGTAGGTTTGGAATCTAGGAAAGTGACTTGTATAGGCTAGGAGGAATTGTACCAGGTATACAGGGCTGCCAAATGTCAAGTATGTAGCAGCCGTGTCACTTGTTACCCTGTCCTAGGTGAAACGTCACACATCCAGCCAGGAAACAGTGGGCGTGATCATTGTGCCTCTTGCCTGCTAGAGGCCCCTGGCACACCTCCATTACCAGCATCTAAATGTTTCTTTTCCTTGTTCTTCTGCTGAATTAAGGCTACAAATAAGCAACAAGGAGATGATGGTATTATCAGCTGGAGGGGAAGATGATGGGCCTCAGTTAAAGCTCCCATACTGGCCATTGGTTTATTTTCCTGACCCTGCAGACAGTGACAGGAGTTTCCCACCTACATGAAGTGAAGAAGACTAAAAATGTGATGAAAGTTAGGGAAACTAGGAAGAATGAGATTCATATAGCAAATATGCTAGTAACTTGCAAGGAAATCATCTAATAACAGGTATTATGCTGGGGGGTGAAACACAGAAAGGAGGGATGGGAACAAGACATCAGGCTAATGGAGAAAAGCAAACTAGACATTTGATATTGTTGTAATATAGTATTTAAAAAGTGGAACGCTGATTTGGTATGTATCTGTGGAAGTATGGCATCTCTGAACCAAGGGTAGTAGTCCCTGTGGGGCAGGTATGTGAGGCAAATGGACTTGGCTGTTGGCTTGCTGAGTGCCTCTCTTTCCATTAAATATAGCTTATTAGCAACAGAGATTTAGCAAATTAATGAGCACTCTCTTAAGTGGAGTGATTGCTTGTAAAAAAAATATTAAAGATGCATGCACACACGCACGCACACACACAGTATTTGGCTAAACAAATTACATTGGGAAAGCCAGGGAAATCAACAGATACGTGAATGATCTGGGTTAAATGAAGAAGACAAGTTATTGAGCAAGATATCAGTAAACCAGGGGTAATGAATGTGATGAAATTTAAAAATGAAAAGTTTAGGATGAACAGAGGATATTTTTTCCTATCAGCATAATGTACTAGGATGTGAAGCAGTATCTCAAGAGATGTAATAGAAGTCTCATTGTCTGTGGTATTTAAAATTAATTGAACAATGAATGCACTAATAAATATAGAACGGGGGCAATAGTGCTTAGACAGGGAGGTATCTTAGATGAGGTATTAGGTCTTCAGTGTCTAGACTCTCTGAGAATTTCAAACTTTGCAGCTATTAAAATGATTTTTTCACAGGTTTTTCATGACTTTATTGCACAATTAAAAAAATAGAAATGGCACAGTGTGAGAGAATTGTTCAAACACAAATGGTCTCGATAATTAGAAAATGTTTGAATCAATGTAAG
Source organism: Caiman crocodilus (assembly GCA_030014935.1). Classification (NCBI taxonomy): domain Eukaryota; kingdom Metazoa; phylum Chordata; order Crocodylia; family Alligatoridae; genus Caiman; species Caiman crocodilus. Next base: position 16,632,663 of record JAGPOW010002742.1, on the reverse strand, counting down.
TTTTATCAAGGCATTGAAGTGCATCATATGTTTTCAAGTATATCAAAGATATTGATGTTTCTTTTTACAAAATTAATTAATACATAATACCACGGAGAAGTTCTACGCAAAAGAGCAGGGCCACATATTTAAAATGTTCTTTTATTTAGGTGTCTGCTGAACACAATAAAAATACTTTGACACATGTATTACAAATTGAATTCAGGACTCTGGCTCTACTGCTAATAGAAAGTCTTCATGTCCCTAAGCATAACGCTGGCGTATAAGCCAATGTTTTAGGGAACGGCTGAACGCTGATTTGGTGCACGTAAGTGAATTCAGAATGGAGGAAAGTGATGGTTTCCAGCTGAATTATGCATGTATGCAAATTGTGAATACATTGTGTCACAATGCATTTATATTTTTGTACTTTGGTTACTCAACCAATGTGATATATGTCAGTGAATTCAAAATAGCAAATTAAGCATCCAAATTGCTGGATTAGTTCTTCATGTATCAGCATCAGAAATATATGTATGGAATCTGTGCTCCAGGGTGCAAATGACCAAATCACAGAAACAGATGTTTCTAGACTGATTGGTAGGTCTTAGTGGGTTTTATGCCACTTCTGTAGGTCAACTTTGGGTTGCATTCAGACTGAGTTCTTTTGGGTGTCATTTGATTGATATGCTAAGGTTCTAGCAATGCTGTGACTTTACTTTGGTGAGCTAAGTTTATAGCACGCAGAATGTTGGCTTGTTAAAACTCACATGCTTTAAAAGGAAATTAGGCCCTTGTTCATGGACTTCTACTGGCCTAGACTTTAAAGACAATGTTTGCTAAACAGAAAGATAAATAGTTTTTAAACATACCTAATTTATACATTTTAGATGTACCATCTGGCAATATTGAGCCTATATTTTGACAAGTAGCATGGTTGATAGAGTCTAATACCTGTGCAAACCTGAGCCTACATCAACGAAAGAAAAGGGGGTTTTGTGCATATATTATATTACCTGCTATTCAGAAACTGTGTATCCACCAGCAGAGACCAGTGTAAAGTTATTCTGAAAATTATGTTTTAAGTATACAAGATTTTGACAATTGCAGATTATACAAAACTATTATATCAGGGTTTCTATGTCTGTTCTTTTTGCCTCGCAGTCTTATTTTATTTTTAATCAAAATAACTTATCCGTCCAGTCACCCACTTGCACTTGTTTTCTCTTGAGATTCCTTTCCCAGTGTTCAGTGTTTTCTTCTCCTTTTTGGTATAGCAGCATTCTTTTGTCCACTGGAGAAGTTCTTTCTATAGCTATATTTGAGGAGGATTCCTTCCCTGGATAAAGCCAATATTGGTGTATTGCTTATTCTGTTTGACATAGAGCATGTCTGAATACCTTCCAGCAAATTTACAGACTGTCAGTAAAAATTTCAGCTAAAAATGGCTGTCAGTATGAATTCATACTGGCCTTCTCCAATGACCACCTTGGTCCTTAACTGATTCTCTACCACTCTTTCCCACGCTTTTAAAGTATGAGACATCAATTTGACTCTTCGATACTTGTCACAATCCTGGACATCACCTTTCTGCTTGAATATTGGCACTAATACACTCCCTCTCCATTCATTTGGCATATTCTCCGTTGTAAATATTGCTTTAAATAGTTTCCACAGTATATTGATTTGTTCTTCCCCAAGACAATGCAAGTAGTGTCTATGCAGATTGGGGGCTTCTGGGGGGCTTTGGGGGGCTTTTCTCCAAAGCTGATTCAATTGGCTAGTAGATAAAAGTGCTAACAAAGCCCCATTTAGGTGCCCAATATATACAGACATTGGGAAAGCTGTGTCCAGCTAACACGCTGCTGCTTCTGGGCATGCACTGGGCATGTGCATAAGTATGCTGAGTTTAAAGTGCCATTTTGGGTTTTTTGCCCACCTGCAAGCAGCCTTGATGATTTGACAGATGTTATTACAGCCAGATGCTCTTCCTGACACTAATGCTTCATTCTAATCTGGGTTTTAGACCAATATCCATGGCAGAGTTGGAAATGTCTTACTGACAACCGAACATTTAAAAAAAATTCTACCGTGGTTGATGGAAGATTGGATAGAGTATGCCCTCAGCAAGTTTGCATATGATTCAAAAGCTGGGGGTAGTAGTGGGTATGCTTGAGGGTAGGGTTAAGATTCAGAAAGACCTTGACAAATTGGAGGATTGCGCCAAAAGAAATCTCATGAGGCTTAATAAGGGCAAATGCAAAGGATGGAACAATCCCATGCACCGGTGCAGGCTGGGGACCAACCGACTTAAACAGCAGCTCTGCAGAAAAGGACCTGGAGGTTACAGTGGACAATAAGCTGAATATGAGCCAACAGTGTGACCTTGTTGTGAAGAAGGCTAATGGCATACTGGGCTGCTTTAGTAGGAGTATTGTCAACAGATTGAGGAAGCGATTATTCCCCTGTGTGGTAAGGCCACATCTGGAGTACTGTGTCCAGTTCTGGGCCCCCACCTACAGAAAGGATATGGGCAAATTGGAGAGAGTCAATTCAGAGGGCAGTGCAAATGATTAGGGAGCTGGAGCACATAACTTCTGAGAAGAGGCTGAGGAAGCTGGGTTTTTGTAGTCTGGAAAAGAGAAGACTAAGGGAGGATTTAATAGCAGCCTTCAACCAGCTGAACTGTGGTAATGAAGATGAAAAAGCTCAACTGTTCTCAGTGGTGGCAGATGACAGAAAAAGGAGAAATGGTGTCGACTTCCTAAATTCTTTCATGGATTAAGTTATTCTTAGTAGCAAACCTAAGCTTCCCTTGCTTCAAATTTCATAGATCTATGAATCTGTGAATTAGGTGGTTGGAGTAGATGACCTCCTTAGGTCCTTTCCATCCCTAATTTTCTATGATTATGATGTTGAACCCTTGAATTTGAACCTAGTCCTTTTAACTAGGGCCTAGCAACAGGACAGGGCCTGGAAAAACAGTTACATTTGCATTATGTAAAACATGTATCAGTGAAAACTGGTGTCAGCAAAAAAGTTTGGCTGTTAGCTAAAAGCTTGCAGATTGGCAGTAAAAAAAATAGAGGGAGATTCTTGCAGTTGGGCAAGAATCTTGACACCTTCCCGCTATGACTAAGGTCTTTCCTCTGATAGGCACACAACAAAGTCTAGCAGGCTAGCTAGTCTTGCTAGCACGGAGGCGGAATGGGATCTTGGCATCATTGTTGACACCAAGATGATCGTGAGCCGTACATTCAATGATGCATTTTGAGCCGGTCCAAGATGGTGATTCTCCCCTTTTATGCATCGTTGGTCAGGCCGCAGATGGAGTACTGTGTCCAGTTCTGGGCGCCGCACTTCAAGAGGGACATGGATGGCCTCGAGAGGGTCCAGAGGAGGGCCACTAGATTGATATGTGGGCAGCAGGATAGGCCTTATGAGGAGCATCTGAGGGACCTGAACCTGTTCA